>CM029676.1:10076781-10715505 GCA_017311315.1 Dendrocalamus latiflorus
GGGAGCCATTCCTCAGGCACTTCCCTTGCATTTTTCTCCTTCCCCTCCTCAAGCATTTCTCCCCATTTTCTCCACCTTTGCTTCGCTTCTCCCTCCCCCAGATGTCGAGATGAGCCAAGTGAGCGCCTCTTCGTCAGTACCCACATTGTTTTGCCCGAAATACAACACGCTTGTGAAATGTAATACCTCTCGCTTATTATGTTACATACCTTAGTTTAAATTAAATTCTATTTATGCGCGTTTGGATTGTTATATACAATTATATTTCACTACCATTATTAACTACATGTACCACCAAGATTTAATTAACTGTGTCATGTGAATGTCAGTAATTTCAACTTTAATAAGGCCTCCAATTGGCATACGAATTTCTAAGGGACATTTTTATTACTTTTACATACATATGACTTCTGTTTCAATCTAAATCATCCTCCAAGAAATATCAATAACTAATGTGCATAGTTCAATTTAAAGGCTGATAGCATGTTAATTAATCCGTTTATTCTAACTAGCCATTACTTACCCTAAGTAACCCTGGTTGCTACTTACAGTTACAAAAACTATATTTTGCAATCGTTTGCAACAAATTTGTATTTCATATTAAATATAGTGACATATCAACTGTTCACCATATTCCTAACTCAAATGTCATTTCTAAGCGGTATCGCTCTGTTGCGTGCATTTTAACTACTACACACCGCTTTTATTGGGGAAAAGAATGTTTGCTAACGCGAAGACCACCACCTAATATGTACTTACATATTTCACGCTACGTGGGTTATTTTCTTGTACAATAGTACTTTCACAAATTACATTTGTTGAAACTATCTATACTCTAACACCAATTAGTTTTTGCTACTTCTAAAAACAAAAAGGAGGGAACAACCTTCTTAACAACCTAAACAAATTTACATTCACATGCGCATGATGCTGACCATGTCATGACAAGGTCATGTGCCCCCAATCAAATGACATCCTATATCACAAATAATCTTGGAATAAGCCGAATAACATGCCCTTAAACAACATCATTAATTATGCTGCTACTAATCTACCCTTCTTTTACTGCTACTGTTCCGCACTAATAACCCCCCTGAAGCTAATTAGATGCTAATTGCATTGCTACAACTATACTGCAAGTGCAAGAAAAATTACCTATTCTTGATGCTTGCAGGCCGATCTACAACTTTCGTAACCACACCACCTTCAAACTCCAAATGAAGTAGTGCAAACCTCTCTTCCTCTCTCGATTTGCTGGAGTTCCTTTGGTTGGACCAAGGAAATACTTCACATCAGCAGCTCATGTGCGCACAACCCATTTTATTGCCCAATGACGCATAGTCCACAAACGGGGCCAGGGACACGTGAGGAGGAGGAGCTGACGCGTGACGGCAAATGCCAGCAGGCCCAGGGGCTAAAAGCTTGCGCAACAGCGAGAGCAAGCCACTTGACTGGCCAAGCTTTAGTGCGGACGGGCGGTGTGGGAATTGTGGCCAGGTCCTACGCCCAGGTAGCACTAAAGGCCATCCTTTTCCACGCTCGGGTCCACGACTCCTAGGTAGGCCTTTTCGCGTCGGCATCCGTAGCTCCTGTGTAGGCCTACCCATTCTCCACGTGCATCGAGGGAGGCAAAAGCATGCACTCCCCGGCCGTTGGTCCATGCCCCCTGGCCGCAGGTCTTCCACGTGTTGGCCATCGGTGGTTCTGCAGTCGAGAGGGGCCACTTCTGCAAAAAAATCAACCCCCATGCCACATCTTAAGAAAAGCCTCGTGTGGCCAGATGGGCAAAAAATTCAGTATATTTTGGCCCGCTCATGACACTGACAAGTAGGTTCACCCGAACCATGAGTTTAAGTAGGGATGGAAATGGATCGGATATGATCGAATAGCCTCAAATACGAATATGAATCCATATTTTCAAAATGAATACGAATACAAATCAAATGTCGTAGCGGATACGAATTCGAATCGAATATGTACTTAATTTGGTTGATTTTGAATATCCTCCTACAACTTTTATAACATATCTCGGTAGAACAAATTCCTAGTGATTTTGCCGATATTTCACCATTTTTTACCAGTTACCGTTTCAAACCATGCAAATTCAAATTTCAAATCATAAAATTTGTCTGAGCTAGGCTGACCGGTTGATAGGCATAGGAAATGGATCGAATATGAATCGAACACTACTACAAAACAAGCTATACTGGATGTATCATCACAGACGGTTCATATGGAACCGTCTGTGCTTTGATTATTACAGACGGTTCATGGCTAAAACCGTCTCTGAAACTATCACAGATGGTTAGGTTTAAAAACTGTCTGTGATAATGCGTATATCACATACGGTTTTTAATTAGAACTGTCTCTGAAACTATCACAGACGGTTAGGTTTAAAAGTCGTCTATGATATATGCATTATCACAGACGGTTTTTAATTAGAACCGTCTGTGAAACTATCACAGATAATTTTTATTTACAGCCATCTATGTTTTGTTCTTTGTCGTATGAACTACAGAAGCTACTGAGACGAGAGACAAATTCAAGGCAAATTTTTTACAAAAGTCCCCAAAAAAGTGATTCCCAAATCTTAGTCTTCAGGGCTTCATATGCTTCTTCTTCGACTTTTGGAGTTGGAGGATCAGCCGCTGAGTTCTCAAAAGCCATCAAGATTGTCCTTGCCCTCTGCACTTCCTCCTCCAGACTGGGCAAATCATTAGCACGGTCCATAATCTCATAGAGGATGCCATGATAAGCTTCCTCAGAATCGGCCTCTTCTGCATGATCGGCAATGTTATCCATGTGTCTCTCCACTGCTGCAAGAGCTTCTTCCGCTTTGTGCACATTGCAGAGAAGAACAAGGCTGAGGGCAGTTTCCCTTTGCTGAGCGGCAATGAGACACCTCCATCGACGGCAGATGTGAGGTCTAGCTAACGGATTATGGAAGTGAGTCGAGGAAGGAGAGCAGGGCGTGAGCGGAGGAGCTGCTCCAGACGTAAATTGTTGGCCGCTTGTGTAAGGTTGCGGCTAAACAACTCATGATGTATAGATGAGAGGAAGGAGATCAAAAGAATACTAGATGCCATTATTGAGAAATCTGGTGAAGAAGATGATCGAGAGGTCAGTTTAGAACATTAGATTAGTGAGCGCATATTTAATCATTATCATAGACGGTTCGTATAAAGAAACGTCTCTGATATTAATATCACAGACGGTTTGTTATACGAACCGTCTTTGATATGTGCCTTATCAGAGACGGTTTGTTATATGAACTGTCTCTGATATTGATTATCACAGACGGTTCGTATAACAAACCATCTCTGACAATGACACGTTACCGATCCGTGGCGTATCTCCCAGGATTTCAATCTCACCCGTCCATTCTCTCCACATTGAATGGCAGGCACCGGTTCCTCCTACCGCTCGGCCCTTATTAATTACCCCCATCTACCTTTCCACCGGCAGTCACACGAGTGAGTCCATCCACTATATAGCTTCCTGCATCCTCCCCCTCGACGACGCCGACTACCACCGTGAGCTAGCGCCTCTGTTGTGACACCACGGTCGACTGTGTAACACACTCTTGTCATAAGCATCGTAATAGTGTCTTCCGCAGTCTCACCATCGTGCCACAAAGGTGGCGCTACCGCCGCCTCTCCATTGCCAGTGATATCTAGCCACCATCCGATGCATCCAGCTAGCTTGTTCCTCGACGACGCCGACTACCGCCGTGAGCTAGCGCCTCCGTTATGACACCACGGTAGACTGCACAACACACTCTTCTCGTAAGTGTCGTAAGAGTGTCTTGTGCTATCACAGTGTCGTGCCACAAAGGTGGTGCTACCGCCATCTGCTACATCTAGCTTGTTCCTCGATGGCGCCGACTCCCGCCGTGAGCTACTGACATCCGCTGCATCACCAGCTTCTATTGTCTGCCAGGATATATGCTTCTTATATATTCTTGTCGTGTTAAAGAGTTCATGGGTTTGTTATCTTGTTATACTGTAATGGTGGATTCTGATCTTAATGGAAATGGAATGTGTGTTGTGTTTGCCACTGTATTTAATTTACTTGTTTTCAAAGGGCATAGGTAACATCATTTGTTGAGGCTAGCTAAAAAACAGAAAAAAATTTTAGGTATACAATGAACTATCATAGAAGGTTTTGTCGTATAAACCATCTATAAAGGACTATCACAGACGGTTAGTAACTAGAACCGTCTGTGATATGTGAGTATCACAGACGGTTAGTAACTAAAACCGTCTGTAATAGTTCTCTTCACAGACGATTCTAGTTACAAACCGTCTGTGTTATCTTTATCACAGACGGCTTACAAACCGTCAATGATAATCTCCGATTATCACTAACACAGAAGTACAGACGGTTCACAAAACCGTCTGTGATAACTGTTCCGAACCTTCTGTAATGACACATTTTGTAGTAGTGGAATAGTCTCGAATACAAATATGAATATGAATATTCTCGAATACGAATGCGAATATAAATATTCTCAAATATGGATACGAATATTCTCGAATATGAATACGAATATTTTCGAATACGGATTTTGCTTACTACATTCGCATTTTCTCGCATACAAATATCAGATAAAACAGATTATCCGTTACCGTTTCCTACCCCTAGGTTTAAGCTAGTCTAACGTGGACTGGAGGTAGCATTGTAAGCTAGTTTAACCTGGACTCAAGGTAGCGTGGTACTTCTTTGAACATGACTTGTCAAAACCAACACTATTAGGCCTTGCTTCTAGAACTGGGTTGCACCACCGCTGAGCTCTTCTAGCTCAGTAGGTACCTGCCGAGTATCGTAGATTAACGGATGGGTCTAAATTTTAAAAAATGGACATATGAGGACTAAACTTTTTAAAAAGGTATCTGCCGAGTATCGTAGATTAACGGATGAGGCTAAATTTAAAAAAAAATGGACGTATGAAGACTAAACTTTTTTTAAAAAGTGACTAGAATTATATTTATGTGCAGGACTCTCCGATTGAAGCAGCACAACTCTCCCCCCACGGTGTGGAACCGTGTGCACGTGTAGGTACCAACGGGTAGGTTTAGGGTCTTTTTTTTCTGCCGTTTATGACTTTTGGGTTGTTGGTAAAAGAGATTACGGAGTAACCGAAAGTCGCATGTGATTTTAACCGATATAAATGAGATCGCTACAATATATATTACAATTAATTTATATATCATATTTTAGAAAGATAATTCGTTTGAAGTTAGTTATTATAAAAAAAATCAAAAAATAAGCTGAAAAAAGAGACCCCCACAGCATGATGGCCTGGAAAGCGCATTCTCTCGCGGAAAAGCACGATCTGTACGCACGTGAGGCGCGTTGATACCCCATATGCCGCGGCGGGTGTATTTGCCGTCCGTGTAGAAGGGAGGAGGTGCTCCATCAACTGGTACGAGGAGCACGTACGCTGGTGTAAAGTTGTTTGTCAATATTCAACATTCAGGCCATGCCGTATCTTAGATGTTTTCTAGCTAGCACGGTGCTACAATCTCCTTGGGCTTGCTTAAGTAAACTAGGGTGTGTTTAAATTGGCTCCGCTGTTCTGATTTTTGTTTAGAGAAATCAGAAACTAATTTGAATATATCTACTTCTAAAAGTGGCTTCTTCAAACCGCTTTCAAAAGCTGCCGGCCAACTTTCGCCATCTTCTCCCCTTCCGTGTCTTTTAAAAGTCGTTTTTCATATTTTATTCTAATAACTACTTCTTACCGTCGTTATTATTTCATTTCAGCCAAAAGATATCAGCTCTGACCGATTAAGGGTGGGTTCTTTTTGGTTATAACTGATGGCTTTTGAGTCTAGTGCGAGTGTTTATGCGAATGAATCGAACGTCAATAAGCTGATAAGCTATTTCGAAAAGATTGTCTCAATAAGTCATTTTAAAAAGATGATAAAGAAACTGTTTTATTTATTTGTTTGGAGGAAACTAGAGGCTATAAAATATAAGCGGAAAGAAGGTGACAAAAAACTCCCCCTAAGAATAAAGAAGTGAGAAGTCCACCTTAGAGCAAGTCTTATAATACAGCCTTCAGCTGGCTGTATGGATACTTACAGCCCACTTATCAGCCTACTCATATAGTAGTTACAGCCAGCTGAAGGCTGTATGACCTACCCCTTCCTCTCACAAAGTTTCTTGGTTCTTGTGCTTCAGCTGGCTGTAAGCTTACAGCCCACCTCTCTTCTCTCTCCTCCTCTCTCTCTTCCACCTCAGCATACAGTCAGCTTACAACCTCTTATAATACTTGCTCTTAGCAGGTTTGCAGCCAAGCCTTGGATCGGGTGATGAAGTCCTCGCAACGCACGCGTTTTGACCGAGATTCTCCAGGTCAAGCTTGCAGGATTCGAGATAAAGAATCTGATCCAGCTCTAGGACCCAAATAAAGAAGAAATTTTTGTACGGATAACCCATTTTTTATTCGAAAATACAGAAATATACCCGCGACAAATTTTTTTACACAAATAGGCTCGAGTCGCCAAACCATTGGGCGATTTACGCTTGTCGCCCCACCAAAACGCGACTTAAAAAGAATCTGGTAACCGTTGGGCGATTAAATGCAATCGCCTCCCCTTTAAGCGATTCAATTGAATCGCCCCCCCCGTTCGGCGACATAAAGAAGAGTCGCCCAACGGGGGGGGGGGGGCGACTGCATGTGAAACAGCCCGACGGCCGAGCCCCTTTTCTTCCCCACGCCTGCTCGCTCGCCAATCACTCTCTCCACCGCGCGAGAAGACAGAGCAGAAGAGAGGAAGGAAGAGGAGGAGAGGGGAAGAAGAGAAGGAGAGGGAGAGGAGAGGGAAGAAGAGAAGGAGAGGGGGAGGAGAGGGAAGAAGAGAAGGAGAGGGGGAGGAGAGGGAAGAAGAGAAGGAGCCGCGGGATTTGCAGGTATTTTTCTAATTTTAGAAAATTAGTTTAGATAAATTTAGTTTAGAAAATCTAGTGTAGATATTTAGTTTACAAATTTAGTTTAGATATTTAGTTTAGAAAATTAGCTTAGATATTTAGTTTACATATTTAGTTTAGAAAATCTAGTTTAGAACATTAAATTTAGAAATGTAGATGCAGTTTACAAATTTAGATGTACAAATTTAAATGTAGAAAAATATAGTTTTTTTGTATAATATTTGTAATGTATTATTGTGGAAAATTTACTTTAGAAATATATTGTAGATCATTCAATGTACAAATGTAGATGCAGTTTACAAAATTGAAATGAAGAAAATTTAAATGTAGAAAATTGTTGTGTCGAAATTTTGTATACTATTTTTCATGTATTATTGTAAAAATGTAGTGTACGAATTTACATTTAGATAATTTTACAGTTATGACGGGTGACTGGCGGTACACGCTGTTGGACGAGCACTTGGACCGCGTGCACCGCGCTTCCCGTCGTGCGCCGCCACCGGGGAGCACGGACGAGTCGACTGAGCTGGGAGTGGTCCGGACACGCACACCTCGTGTGGCCTGGGGACTCGACCCCCGTTGGACTGCCAGGTTTGCACTACGCCAACGTTTTAGTATTACCGTAAAAATATTTAATGCTGACCTTCACTTTATTTGCAGGCTGCGGGATGCCGGACTTCTCCCTCTTGCCCGGATGGTGCAGGCCACGGATGAGGACGGAGGTGCCTTGGCCGGGGAGGGGGACGAGGCGGGCGTGGAGCGATCACGACGCTTCCCGTTCGACCGTTCCCTGCTGACGGCTTTGGTGGACCGTTGGCGGCCCGAGACGCACACTTTCCATCTACCAGCCGGGGAGATGGCGCCGACCCTGCAGGACGTGTCCGTACTATTTGGCCTTCCGGTCGCGGGAGACGCTGCCTTCCTACCGGAGGCTCCCGCCGAGTGGCGCGAGGACCTGCTCGGCAGATTCCAGGGGGTCCTTCCACCGGCAGATCAGCACCACATCTTCGACGAGAGGCAGAAGCATGGACCGACGCTGAGGTGGCTGGCACAGTACCGGGTACGTGGTGTTTCAAGTCGATCGCGTCTTCGAAACTCTTATTTGTGCAATTACATACTAATAAAAACTTGTTCGCATTCAGGTTGAGCGCATGGTTGCAGATGCTGACGATTTCTAGGTCGCGCGCCACCTGGAGGCTTACTTGTTGTGGCTGTTTGGTTGGGTGATCTTCACCACCAGCCACGGCAACACCGTTGACGCGCGCCTTATCGCTTATGCGAGGGCGATTGCGGACGGCGAGGTCGTCCAGATCAGCTGGGGATCGGCCGCACTTGCCGCGACGTACCGCGGCCTGTGCGATGCGTGCACGAGGATTAAGGCGAACTCGATCCTCACGGGATGTCCCCTGCTGCTGCAGTTGTGGTCGTTTGAGCGCTTCAGTCTCGGACGACCTGTACTAGACAACATGGGTCCCTACGGGGCCGAGATGTACGCGGGGGGAGACATCGACCGGCCGACGATGGGTTCTATTTGGTGTCGTCGACGAGTGAGTTTTATTTTATCGTAGTCAACTTTTTAACGATCGTCGTACTAAAATAATTTGCCTTTCTTGCAGGTACAGTTCGCGCACGTGCAAGTCACGCGGGCGTACCACCCCTTCGTGGAGCAGTTGGACCGCCTCGCAGACTCCGACGTGCGCTGGGAGCCTTACGCAGCGGAGGCAGTGCAGGCCCGTGCTCCTGACGGGCTGTCTGCACTGTGCTGGCGTGACCAGGCTTTCTGGCTGACCCGCCGGAAGCTCATGTACGGCATCTACGTGGAGGACTACGCATCGCAGCGAGTCATGCGACAGTTTGGGCTGCGGCAGGCACTTCCTGTACCAGTCGGGCCGCCGATTCCGCCCCGCGTGCACGCGTGAGTGATCGCTTCTGATATTTTTGTACGTACTTACTATTGTGATCGCAAGTACTTACATTACGTAATGGTTCCATAAACAGGCACACCACGAAGGGCGTCAAGAAAGGCACAGACTGGTCCAGGAGGATGCAGCCCTGGATTGCGCAGTGGGAGGGTGCGCTGGATGACCGCGTGGAGGAGGACCGGCCATACGACATAGCCGACTACGCGGAGTACCTCATCTGGTACCAGGCGCGGACTCGTACCAGGCTGGTACATGTCGTTGACCCACCTGCCCCACACGTCGCCGCACCGACAGACGCGTACCCTGCGCACTTCGCACGCGACGCTCACATCGCGGTACGTAACTTGTAATTTCGAAAATTCTCAAATGGCAATATCGTTTCGATGATGGACCATTCTATGTCTTTTTGTCCAGGCTGACGTCGGTTTCGCGCTGTGGTCGGAGTCCTCCGCACTAGTGCAGAGGTGGGGCACAGGTGGGGAGTTGACCCGCGAGGAGGCCGTCAGCTTTGCGCGACGGATGGAGGCCGGGTGTAGACGTATCGTCAGCCTGCTGTCCTGCACGAGGCTACCGGCGGTCTCCACACCTACGCCCAGTGCACCCCGACCACCAGTGCCACCCCGACCACCAGTGCCACCCCGACCAGCGTGGCACTACTCCGGAGGTAGTACGTGGACACGTCCACCTCCCCCGGAGCAGCCAGGGAGTTCTACGTGGACACGTCCACCTCCCCCGGAGCAGCCAGGGAGTTCTACGTGGACACGTCCACCTCCCCCGGACCAGCTAGGGAGTTCTCCTTGGTCACGGCCTCCTACGTACATCCCCGGCTTCCACACGGATGATTTCATGGCACCATGTACGGGTACGCATCGTCCGAGCTTGTTTTTAACCTAAGATGACATGCAACGAACTAACGATATTACTATTGCAGGTCCTTACCAACAGCAGGGACGCTTCTCCCCGGGCCACATCGAGGTGGACCAGTTTTTTGCGGACTGGCCTGGGCCGTCCTCCGACGCAGCACCGGAACCGGACGTTCTCTTCGGCAGTGGCCTCCCCGGTGCACCGGATGCCACACAGCCGGAGGTGCAGGTGACTCCACCGGCGCAGCCGCGGGTGCGAAACCCACCTGCTCGTTTTACTTTTTCGGACCCTCGTCACCCGCCGCCTCGTAATCCGTTGCACCGGAGGACGGCCAAGCGGGGCCGTATGGCAGGACGCGGGCGCGGTGATGGAGCAGGTGATGGAGCACCTTAGGGTGGGGAGTGAGGGGTGTATGTCATGCATGTAATGGATAAATACGCGGCATGTTACTGCGTTATATTATAAAGTTCATTTAAATTCAAACAATGCTATTATCTCTTCTTTTCGTATAGAAAATTATTTCTATATCAAGTAATGTGACAAATATTAAATACCAGTTCTTGTGAGACTTAATTACGAAATTAAAAAATAATGTGACATATACCAGTATATGTGACTATACCACATTTTTTACGAGTTTCAAATTACAAAATTCACAAAACCCTTAACAGGATCCATGCAGTCGCCTAGAGGTAGATTGGCGAGCGAGCAGGCGTGGGGAAGAAAAGGGGCTCGGCCGTCGGGCTGTTTCACATGCAGTCGCCCCCCCGTTGGGCGATTCTTCTTTATGTCGCCGAACGGGGGGGCGATTCAATTGAATCGCTTAACGGGGAGGCGATTGCATTTAATCGCCCAACGGTTACCAGATTCTTTTTAAGTCGCGTTTTGGTGGGGCGACAAGCGTAAATCGCCCAATGGTTTGGCGACTCGAGCCTATTTGTGTAAAAAATTTTGTCGCGAGTATATTTCTGTATTTTCGAATAAAAAATGGGTTATCCGTACAAAAATTTCAAATAAAGAACTTACAAAAGCATAGTATATTTAGCTCCTGTAAGAATTTCCCAGAGCTTTGTGCTGCTGTCACGGATGGGAGTCGGCATGTCGGACAATGTTGATTTCCCTTTTTCTATACTTCCAATGGAGAGAGAGCGTGTACTGATCTATGGCGACTAATACTGAATCATTGTACTAATTTAGCACGAAATGTACACTTAATAGTAGTTTACACTAGTTGAATCGTGCGCCTATCTATGTGTACATTTTGTATTGGTTGTTGCCTCTTGGCCTTGATAGGCAGTCCGTCGGAGTCCAAAGCTGCCTCCAAAATATCATGCAAGTGGGAGTTACTATTTTGCGGCTGATTTGGTGCATTGACTGCTTTCACCCATCATCCTCGTCCACATGATGTTTCGACTAGCTGCGTGCTGATGTGAGGAGGTTATGCATCTACTTAACCTGATCCACCAATAGCCAAGCGGATTTTGGATAGTTTGACCAGCGGGACATCCGAACAATCTGGCGTAAATTATCAAAGTTCGACAAATTGACAATATATTACGTAAGTTGTACGTGAAATTTGCAGAATTTGATGTCGCAGCTAGCCTTTTCGTTGCCTGAAATATTAGGGAGAACACGGGTAAAGAAGTAGCATAAACCTACTAAATTAGTCGATGACGAGTGTTTTGACAAGTTAATAGTGTTTTGACAGCGTGTACTGATCTATGGCGACTAATACTGAATCATTGTACTAATTTAGCACGAAATGTACACTTAATAGTGCTTGCCTAGTGTACTCTTGCCGCAAAAAGTATTCCAAGGCAAACTTTCTATCTCGGAAGCCTTCCGAGGCAAAGCAAGCAGGTTGCCTCCGAAACTTTCAAAGCAAAGCAAACAATTTCTAAGGCAAATCAAACAAGTTGCCTGAGAAGCCTCCTAAGGCAAACCTAGCTACCTCGGAAGCATTTCAAGGCAAACCAAAACCCCTGCCTCCAAAGCCTTCCTATCGATAAAATAACTAATAGAAACAAATATTATTTTCATGTACTATATGTAATAATACTCACAATCAACAAAGACAACTAAACATTTGGCTCATATATCTCAACAGTCAACAAATTAATAAATTGCCAATTCATACTAATGCACCAGCACTTTACAAAATATAGATTCAATTGTACATGTAATGTATATCACATATGGATCAATCATTGGGTACAATGTTACTGACAAAAGGCATCATTTTTCAATACAAAAGTTGTAGCTAGTATTTGCTAATAGATTGTAACTTCCGAATAGATAATTGTCTGCCAAACGGATGCCACCACCTACAATTATTATATAAAGTTAGTGGAAATAATATTAATGTATGTATGTATGTATGTATGTATGCATGTATGTATGTATGTATGTATGTATGTATGTATGTATGTATGTATGTATGTATGTATGTATGTATGTATGTATGTATGTATGTATGTATGTATGTATGTATGTATGTAATGGTTTTCATGGATGATCTGGCTAAATTATAAGCTCCACTAGAATTTTAATTGCTAGCATTATTATTGTGAACGAGCATCGGTACACTTAAGTTTGCAATTCAACTTGACATGCATGTGAACTATAGTAAATTATAACTCCAAAGTGAATATTAAAAGGAAAATTGTGGACTTCCATGTGAGCATCTACTATGCAAGTAGTCAACTCTCTGAAATTAATGAACCAACTCCAAATAGATTATCATAGCTCATAAACCTAAAGATCCTAGACAACACATTTAATGCATTGGTCCTATCAAAGCGCTAACTTCTTGAACTGTAAGCTATGAGCTTCAAACACGTCAATCTGCCAAACGAATGTGACCACCTGCAATTATCATACAAAATTAGGATAAGAATAAATATTGCTTGAATTGTACATGTATGTAAGATATGATTAATTCATTCTATCAATTAATAATAGGGCATCACACAGATGAAAAGATGTATGTTGAGAAAACACCATTTCAGTTTGAGAAGACAGATATTTACCAACTCTTATGAGCGATGATGAGGTTGCTCCACCCAAGGTAATTCAACGTTAAATTTTCCATAGAGCTGCATATGATAAAAAAATCTTTACTCACCACAACTAGAAAATTTGCATCTTATCACACTTGAAAAAAAAGAAATTGAATGGGCAGATGAAAAAGTATCAGATTGAATGGCATGTTATTCATCCAATGTAATCTTCACCTTGAGTGAAATTAGATTTTGTCCGGTCTTCACTAAATAAGAGTTGTCACAATGATGTTCTCATACAACAATCCATCATCCTAGAGAAATTTAGAAAATGCTTTTATCTACTGAGTCTCAAACAGAAACAAGTCAATGAATTCTAGAGTCCATAGTCGCAGGCAAGAATTTTTAGAAAAAAAACATTGTGCCCATGCTATATACATAAACATGAATGGCATCCTCAAAGACATAGATTCCTTGAAACAAAATATAATAGCATCAGCAAACAATATCTTTATCTAGTACGCTATCTCAATTTGCTAATTAAAAGCTTGAGAGTTGATTGTGTTTTTTTACCAAGGAAGATGGTGTAGCCTTGTTTGCTGTCATTGCCGAGACCTAGTGTTCATCACCTCTGGGCACTCCTACAATGTTCCTGGATGGCATCATATACTCATCTGAATTAATAGGTCTCTTTTGCTTCATATTAGAAACATCTGTAATGCTAAAATTACTCGAATACTCACCGAATCTACTATAGGATGACCTTCAGAGTTCTTGGACCAAGCAACCGATCTATCATGAGAACAACTAAAAACTAAAAAAAAAAGAAAACTAGATATGTTACTTCTTCCCATTGATGGTGGATTCATGTGAAATCACCCGCTGAACTGGTCAGATCTATGCAAGGTGAGGCACTAAATGAGATGAGAGACAGAGAGCTCCATGTGCATTAGAATGTGGTGGATCCTAGATGAGACACATGCACACTTCGAGGATGTGGAACCAGATCCAGGGACGAGAGGTCGATGTGGTGGTGGTGGCGGCCAAGTGAAGGTGGAAGATCTGACAGAGCTGAGTGTGGTGGTGAAGAAGGAAGGAGAGGCAAAGGAAAAGGAAAGCTAGGCTATGCTGGCAGCGTGGATGGAGGGAGCGGTGGCGTGGTGGAGAACAGTGGAGTGAGCGACAGCCGGTGGTGGACCAATAGAGGAGAGGAGATGGACAACAATCGCTGGCGAGCTAGCCCAGCCTTGCTGGTGCTAAAGTAGAAGAAGAGGGAGGAGAGCAAAAGGGGCGAGGGGAGATAGAAGTGCCAGGCTCGGCTTCAATAGGGATGATGCTAGGATTGAAAATTTTACAATATGATCCTTAAAGTTCTTTGAAATTGCAATCAGGTCCTTCTCCAAATAGATATCTTCCGATTTAGACCTCCTAAGCTCCATTTTTTAAGCAGTTTGATCCTACATGTCCACGGTGACACGTACATCTGTGCAGAGCAGTCCAAGCATGCCAATTTGGAGTGAATGGGCCTTGATCGCGTCTGCCTATGGAAAAATTATAAAAAAAAATGTAAATTGGTCTAATTAGGGCAATTAATGGAGTCAATATGTTTGGAGGCAAGCATGACCAGTTAGCCTCATAATGTTCTAAGGGCACAAGCGGCTGTCTCAATATTTGAATGCTTTTCCTTAGATTAGAGTATGGTCTTGATGCAAGCGATGATTGCCTCATAATAGTATTGTGAGGCTAACGCTTTGCCTAGGAATATATTTTTGAAACAAACAATTATCGTTAGCCTCACAAAGGCTGTCTCAGTATCCCTACTTTCTTGTAATGGGATTCTATAGAAACCTTCTAGTCTGCCTCAATACCTCTCTGAGGTAGAATCAGCTGCCTCAGTATCCCATCATTTGCCTCAGAATTCTAGAGAATATCGAGGCAAACATAGTCTGCCTAAGAATAGTTTCTGAGGCCAACTACTTTGCCTCAAAAAACTATTGCAAGGCAACTAGACTGTGCTTGCCTCAGTAGGGTTGCCTCAATATCCCTACTTTAGTAGGGTTGCCTCAATATCCCTACTTTCTTATAGTGCCGTGACAATAACATGGACAAGCCCGTGGTGGTGAACTTTCAACCATGAAAGCTATCAAATTGTATCTACGATTATATTAGCTGTGCTAAGATGGTATCAAATATATCAAGCAATGTAATTATAAGTAGGATAGATTGCTCAGGGGGGAAATAGAGAGAATTTTATAAGGGGCATCACCTTATAAGATGTAGATTAATTGTGCTTGTCTACTCGTGCCCATCACTAATCAACCACTCAATCACTATCAACAGCTCATATGATTATCCACTTTGCACGAGTATCAATTAAATTTTCCCTTAAAGGAGATGACAATATCACTAAAATAATTTTCTTGCATATCGTGTGGAAATTCATATATATTCATTGGTTTTTATTGGGAAATATATTTGACTATATATGTTTTTTATTAAATATTATTTGAGCTTGATTCTTCCTGTTGTGGTTACGCGTCAGACAGTAGATAGCGGGGCTTCGGGAGGCTCGGGAGGGGTACCTGGAACATAAAACTCATGTGAGGGGAAAGATGTAGAATGCGTGCCCTGTCTTCTTTCCTTTTAAGTGTTTTTTTCTCTCCCTTGCATGGTGCCCTATGGGCCATATTTATAGCCACGGGTAAGGACGTTTACACAATGCCACTCTTAGGATCTTTACTGATGGAGGTATATATGTTTTTTCTTGGCATGCCCTACATGGGCCTACCTTTTGGTCACATACATATTTGGGCCCACACACGGTGGATCGATCGGGCCATGGTCGAGGCCACTCCCCCCAACAATACCTCTCATGGGTAAAGGCTTCCTAAGAGCTTCGCAACCGATAGGCTAAAATCATGCACTTCACGATTTGGCCCCCTCTGTCCCTTCGGCCCCACCATTGCGACCCCGCCATTGCTAAAAACTTTTTCCTTTTAAGCAAATGCACAGTCATTAGTGCTAGTTTGTTGTTTATGCTATCCACGCATAGGAATAAGTGGAAATTTATTGAACTATCTTTCCAATAGGCTAGCAATAGATGATGAACAGATATGGCAACCCATATGAACCCATATGATGTTATATGCAGATTAGCACCTCACATAGATAGGACTATGTATGATGTTATATGCAAATTAGCATAAAGAAAAAATTGGCAATATGGATTGGACACATTACAAGGCACGTTGTACGACCAGTTACAACATAATGAAAATGGACACAATAGGGTACTCAAAGTTCAGCTATACCAAAATGGTTCTTAATTCTTAACCATCGGTGATAATAGAGTCGTCATCCTCCTGAAAATGAAAAGGATGAGAATTAAAATGTTGATTGCATGATGTAAGTTGTAGGCACAAACAAGGATGATAATACCATTGTTTCTTTTGCATCCTCAAGGCAAGTTGAGAGATTGGTATCGCCATCCCCTATTAATACAGAGTAATCAACAGTTAGTGTTGTCATATCAAAAGATTGCAGTACTGCATATAATCTATTTACCTAACATGTCTGCATGAGACCAAGCTTACATACACATCAGTGTTTTTACCATTTTTTTGTGCAAATCGACTATGATGTGGACTAATTATTCTTCCATTAGTGCTGAAGGCCGATTCTGATGCTACTGTTGTCATAGGAATAGGCAAGATATCATGAGCATTTTTTTTTGCAAAGTAGGATACCTAACCCATCCAAACTTCCACCAATTCATGATGTCTATCACAAATGAGTGATTCAATAGGTATGATCACATGAGAGTGTACCTACCCAGTGCTACTTACTACCAGATGAGTAGATCACATATCTGCAGCTCTGATGAACAAACAAACTTGATAGCTTCTAGGTGGATGTGGATCTGCAGCTCAAAAACTCCTTGTGGGTGGATCTGCAGCTTCGCAACTCCACATATGAGTAGATGACAGATCTGTGAATCCTACTCCTTGTCTTTCTCAAACCAAAGCAAATGATAGAACTTTGAGATAGCGAAGATAGAAGGGGAATTAGGGAAAAGTAGGAAAGAGAATGGGAAATGGGGAAAAGAAAGACTACCAAGGACTGTTGTTAGGATCAGTGTCACTGCATCAGCCAGTTGGTGTCTCAGCAGGTAGTGGCTTGCACCGCTACAGGCTTGCGCAGTTGCGTTGGTAGGCATGGGTGCACAGGCTTGTGGGGTTGTGCCAGCCGATAGGTAGGAAAACTGGAGAGATTAGGAGACCTTGTGGGGGTGGCAGTGGCAGACCGAAAGATGGAAAGAGTAGCAAGTGGAGAGATTGACTGGAGAGTAGAGAAGCCCGAAGACAAGAGATGTGAGATTGCTAATAATCCTAGGGTTTTTTGAGCCCCCACGGGCCTCCATGGGGAAATTACGTGCTCTGCCCCTACCTCACTATAGTAATAGGCCCCCTCCTCGGTACCCTGTGGGGTTGGAAAAGCCCCGCCCCAGCCCCCATGGGGATTTCCAATTGCTACCCCTAACTGTAGGAGGAAACCAAACAAGCAGAGTTGCAGGATTACATTCGTGAGTGGTGTTTGTTAGTCCGTAGCCGGATATGCCTTTTCAATTAAATTAGCAATGTGGTACATGCATTTACGTGGCTAGATATATTACGTATTTTTTAATATCAAAGGACCTTCATAAAAATACCTCTACTCACCTTATAAGCTATGGCATTAATTCTGAGTAGTCTCTACTCTACTACTATAGATGCTGACCAGCCTACTCATAAACATGACAACAAATAAATTAATTCTTGCGTCTTAATCTATATCTTATTTCTCTCTTTTTCCAAATTTAATGGGTCCCATAAGAGATGTAATGTTTTTCAACTTATTCTGTTATTTTTTGCAAGCTCTACTTTGGTAGCTATCGTGTTTACTTTTTGAAACAATCTACAACTCAAGCAAATTTGTTCCAAATCTGAACTCCCCCGTACGTGTGTGTGTTAGCGATACTCTTCCATGTATAGTATCTTGTATAGATAGACATAGATCACTAATATCATGTAACTAATCCTGTACTTTACGGTTGTAATCACCAGTATATTAAAGCATGCAACCACAGCCTTTCACGCCGTGCGGTGCTTTTCAATCTTCGCTCTTTGTCTTTCATGTATCAGGTTAGTTCTGATCCATCTCTTCCACTGCCCTCTACCTCATGCACACGCCGCCTCCTGTTGTCCAAAATTTTCTCCTCCAACTTACCATGGCACAAAACGGCACGAACACTGGCTCGGGCATCGGCACTGGCTCCGGCACCATCATCGTTGTGGCCAACATGGCACCGTTGGTCCTCATGAACCTGTTCAGCACTGTCACCATCAAGACGCACATCCCGATCATCCTCAACCTCAACTGTTCAAACCACACCAAGTTTTCTCCTTCTTCAATCGATGTGCGGTAAGTTTGGGCTTCTTGCCCACATCGATGGATCTACCCCAGCCAACCCGACTGACGCTCTCTGGGTCCAGGATGACTTCTCCATCCTCAGCTAGTTGTATGGCTCTATCAGTGATGACATTCTCAATGTCACCATGGAACTGGACCAGACTGCTCACGCTCTCTAGGTTGCCATCGACGCATTGTTCAGCACCAACTAGGAGTCCTGCGTGATCTTCCTCAGCAACCAGTTCCACTCCATGGTTCAGGGAGATCTCTCCATCTTGACGTACTACCAGTGTCTCAAAATGTTGGTAGATTCCGTGTGCGACGTCGGGCACTTCATCTCCAAACCATAGCTCATCCTCAATCTTCTTCACGGCCTCAACGCTCACTTCTCCCACACAACCGATGACATCACCAACGCAGAGCCCTTCCCCACCTTCGCCAAGCCATGCTCCATGCTCACCCTGAAGGAACTCCATTTGGCCAACAAGAGCAAGGTCACTACCAACACAACTCTCGTTGCATCGGCACCACCTTCCACCTAAGAACAAGGTGGATGTCGCTCTTCGGCACCAAACGCGACCGGCTCCACAGGTGGCAGCAATGGTCACGGCTTCAAGCATGGTGGGAAGAATCGCCATGGCAAGCAGAACAATGGTGGCCAATCGTTCTCATTGCACGCATTGACTCCATAGTCGTCTAGCCCCTAGGTTTTCTTCAACCCATGTGCGGTCACTCTCGGTGCGGCGAACTGGCATCCAGCCCTCGGCACAAGCATCCTCAGACCCTGTTCCCCAGTGCTCCCCAGGCGTACAACACTACCTTCATCTTGCTTCAAGTGTCAGAGCCCGGCTCTCTTGTCACGCCACAATGGGACGAGGCCAGTCTGATCGCCGCACTGAATGGCCTCTCCACCCCCTCCCAAGCAGGGTGGATCATGGACTCCAGCGCAACGTCTCACATGGCATCTGAGGACAGTATACTTTTGTTAGACCCTGGAGCAACAACTCTAGAACCCTATATATAAATTGCACTAGTCTAGGATCAGCTAGTGCACACAGTGATAATAGTGATACATATCAAGCACAATGAGAAATTTTATTTAACTGAATATGGGCCTGAAGGCCAAAGTTTACATCAATGGTCCATAAACCAAAATTAAATATAAGCAGCGAAAGATAAAATTGAACGAGAAGAAGCCCAACAAGCCTGCCCATAGGCAAACAATAGTAAAATGTGGCCTAAACGTCCTGATTTTCACCCCAGTAAGGAATCCACTAGATCAGGAGCCCCTCTTGAGCCAAGTGAGACTTCATATGGCCTACGCCACGCTCAGTTTCAACCTACAGCGAGACTCAGGTTGGGACCCACAAATTAGTCAGTCAGGGCTGTCCTATACCAGCCTTGTGGTAGTACGAAAGGGCTTTGTAGCAGTAGCTCACAGACCGGTCCTTAACTTGACTTAGGCTCAAACCATATACCCCTTAAACCTAGCAATCAACATTGTGTCACCGAGCAACAATGCATGCCAGTAAGCACCCACCACCTAACCATTAGCCTAAGCCTAAACCGGATTTTATATTTTGTTTTGAAATATTTTACATACCTTCTTGACTCACCAAAGTCAAGAATACATTTTAGAAACCATCATTTTGTGAAACACATATTCCCATCTAAAATCATTCTAAGCATGGCTAAACAATTCTATAAAATTTCCAGTTAATACTAATGTACTAACTAGGTTTGTATCTAGGGTGACAAGGCCTTAACCAAAGGAATTGGGTATAACTGGCACTTTAAAATGAATTTAAACTAAATTTGAATAAAAGTATGCATGCATAACAATTTAAAAACAACATAATAATTTAAATTACTGGGAGCAACATGATCAAAGGTGTAACTTGTCTTGCTCTGAAGTTTGCTATTGAGGATCGTCGGAAAGGTACTCTCCGGAACAGTCAAAATCTACACATAAAAATAACCCAACAAACTCAAATAGAATTCAAATAAACTCCAAAAATTCAAAAAGAGTCCAGAAATAGGTAGTTTTAGATTTTAGATGAATTTAGAAATTTGAACGGTTCCAATTGGAGTTAGGATGAAGAAATACAGACTTCTGGAAGTATTTTTGCTATGGTCGAAATGGCAATAGTCAGAAGTAGGAGTGGTTGAAGGTTACCGAGTTATCAGAGGCTTAGAGGTAGAAGGATATAGGTGGTCGAAAGCTTGTAGTAGTCGACAAAGCAATAGTTGGGAAAGTTTTAGTGTGGTCGAACGGATTGGAGGTTATACCGTGGTTGGAGTAGTTATAGCGGGTAGATCTTCAGGTGGTTGAAAGCAAGATAGTGGTCAGAACAAGAATAGTCAAAAGCTAAATGTTCGAATCTCAGTGGTCAAAAGTTATATGCGATCGATAGGCTTTGGGTGGTCGACCAGCTAAGATTAGAAATTGTACTTATTTGAAAACTACATGTGGTCGAACTGCTGAGAGTGATTGGATGGGTGGTTGAAAGTATCAAAGTGGCCGAACGGCTAGTGTGGTTGAAAACAACTATGGTCGAAAGCTATAAAGTGGTCAGAGAGATTGGAGTGGTCGAAAGCTATAGAGTTTTGAGAGTGGTCGAGGGCTTTAGAGTGTTTAGAGTGGTCGGTGCTTTGCAGCGGTCATAGTTGAAGGTCAGAGGAATTCAGAGATGACACTGGTCGAGAGCAAAAGCAGCAGTGGCCAGAAGTAGATGTGGTCGAATGGACTCGTGCAAAAGCAGCGGTTGATAGCAATGGTCGGAAGGATTGGTCGAAAGGATTGAAGTGGTCAAACAGGCTATCGTGGTTGAATCTGCTGGAGTGGTCAAACAGGTGGCTGTGGTCGAAGGCGACTATGGTTGGATGGCTGGACGCTACAGTGTTTTGTGCATGGTCGAAAGATACAGAGTGGTCAGTGGTCAAAAATTCTATATGTGGTCGAAAGCTAATGCGGTTGGAGGACTTGGAGGATATAATGTGGTCAGAGGGTAGAGAGTGGTCAGAAGGCTTACAGTGGTCGAAAATGGCATTGTGGTCAGAAGTGGCAGTGTGGTTGAAGCTTAGTAGCCTGAAGCGGCAAGGGTTGGAAGCAAAGATTGGAATCCATAGAGTGCAAAGATTGGTCGGGGCTCGAGAGTGGTCGGAGTGACTGAGGTGATTGAAGAGGCTTCCGTGGTCGTGCGTAGTTGCGGTCGAGAGCGACCGTGGTTAGAATGCAAGAGTGATCGAAAAGAAGAGCGGCCAGAAGCTACAGGATTTTGTGTGTGGTTGGAGGGGTTAGAGAGTATAACATGGTCGGTGGTCGAAGGTTGGGGAATGAGTGGTCGGAATAACGTGGTCGGCGGGATTGGAGAATATAAAGTGATCGATGGTCGAATGGTTGAAGTGGTTGGATGGCTAAACGTGGTCGGAAGGGGTGGTCGAAACCGATTGTGGTCAAGGATGACAGGAGTCAAAAGGTACTTCTGTGGCACTCGGGAACGGAGATTGCCGAAGCTCCAGTGCTCGACGGCGGTCGGCTAGGGTGCAAAAGAGAGAGGAGATGCCAGAGAGTTCTTTTATACCTTATGCGGATGCTGAGGGTCGATCGGCGGTGTGGAGGAGGTGGCGTGGGGGGGTTCGGTGATGGTCTTCGGTGGTGAAGGGGTAGAGGAGGTTCACAAGGGGAAGATAATGATGATGTCAACGAGGGTCGAGGTGGACCGCGGCAATGGCAGTTTCTCACTGGAATTTCTTCAAAGATCACTCGGTGATCTCGGATGCTTACGAGATGAATTGGGGGAGGAAGGGAAGTGGCATGGGATGCACTGGTGCTGAAGGCTCCTTAGCTTTCGTGAGTTCGTGAGTTAATGCAGCTGAGCACGGCGCGATGCTTTGATTAGCGTGGAGTTTAAAGGAGGTGTTAATAAGGGCGGGGTGAGCACGGAGATTGAGGAATCCGACGTGGAGATTGAGGGGTTGGCTCATGGAGTGCGACAGAAGGGAGACTAGAAAGGAAGGAAGGCAAGGAAGATTGATCAGAGATGGTGACAACCGGTGGAAGAGAAGAAAGAGATGAGCGGGAGGTAGAAGACAGTGGGGTGGCCCACTGGTAGTGAGAGGGAAGGAGGTAAGAGAGAGAGATGAGGAGGCAGTGGCGATGAAGCTGGGTGGCAAAGGGAACGAAATCGGGGCCAGCCACATGGTAGCCCGAGAAAAAGGGAGGGGTTTTAATTGATTTCCTTTCCAAATAAAAGCCAGAAGATTCAAATAATTTTAGAAAATAGGCAAATAAAATCTCCAAAATTCAAGCAATTAGATAACACTTGATTTTATTTTAAATTTAATTTTTTCACTAAAAATTTTAAGATAAATAGCTGGGCTGTTACAACTTTCCTCCCTAAAACCTCTACCCCATGCATCTATAGTCATTGTTGGTGATGGTACACGTGTTCTTGTTCTCTTCCACGGCCACACGCACCTCCCAACCCCTTCATCCAACTTTTTTTTAAACAATGTTCTTCTAGTGCCTTCTTTAATAAAAAAATCTCATCTCCGTCTGCAAATTCACTCGTGATAATGCATGTTCACTCGAATTTGACTCTTGTGGTTTGTCTGTCAAGGACCTTAGAATGCGACACGTGATTCTTTGTTGTACTAGCGACGGGGACCTCTACACCATACTAGCAGCCACTCCTTCATCATCACACCATGCCCACGTCTCCGTCGTCACCCCCGCTGCTCTTTGGCATCAATGCCTTGGTCATCCCGGCCCTGTTGTCCTCAGCACATTACATAAGTCTAGTTTTATTTCATGCAATAAAGTAGCTCGCACACTCTGTCATGCTTGTCAACTTGGCAAGCCTGTCCGTCTACCATTTACCACCTCTACGTCCTCTACTTCTACACCTTTTGAGTTAATCCATTGTGACTTGTGGACATCTCCAGTATTGAGTAATTTGGGGTTTCAGTATTATCTGATCATTATTGATGATTTTACTCATTTTTGCTAGACTTTTCCTCTCCGTCGAAAATCTAATGTCCACCAATATTTTCTCAATTTTCACACATACACCTTAACTCAAGTTGGTCTCTCCATTAAAACAATACAAGCCGATAATGGCACCAAGTTTGTCAATTCTGCTAACTCTGACTTTCTTGCATGTCACAGCATCCTTCTTCACCTCTCCTACCCATATACTTCACAACAAAATGGCAAAGCCGAGCGTACCATCAACAACATCGTGCGAACACTTCTCCTCCATGCTCACATGCTGCCTTCTTATTGGGCTGAGGCTTTGGCCGTCGTGACCTACCTCCTTAATCGCCGACCGTCACCTACCATAAACAACACCACCCCCTTCTACAACTCCACCACAAACAACCATACTACACACATGTTCAGTGTTTTGGTTATCTGTGTTATCCTAACATATCTTCCACAGCTCCCCACAAACTCTCACCTCGCTCGGTCCCCTGCATGTTCCTTGGCTACCCGAGCTCACACAAGGGATATCGTTGCCTCGACGTCTCCTCATGCAAGGTTATCACCTCGCGTCATGTTGTTTTTTATGAGGCCGTCTTTCCGTTCGCAACACAAAGTCATCATGCTCCAACACCCTCACTTGACTTTCTTCTAGATGAGGCCACGACTACCTCCATACCTCCATTTGTGGCTGCAGCTACCGCAGGCCCTCCCAGCACTGAGACTCCGCTTAGCATGCAGGGCCATTCCGACCACGGCTGGACGACCATGGCCATTCTACCATAGCTGGAAGACCACAGCCGGACGACCAAGGCTAGTTGACCACGGCTGGACGGGCACCCACACGGTGGCCTCCCATTGCACTGCAGTGCCCTCTATAGACGCGGCCCCACCTGGCATGACAACAACCCTCAATACAGCTGGGTTCTCTGGATTGAGGCCCTCCTACGACGCGGTCGTACCTTTCCCTGCGGCGGCCTCCCATAGCACGACGCCCCCAACAGCTGCGGTGCCCCTGGACCTAATGACGCCCGTCTGTGCGCCTTCTCCTCTAGTTGTGATGGGATCCCCAGGTGGCTCAACAACATCCATCAGCATGACTACGCGCTCAACCCCTGTTCCAGTGCCCTTACTGGCACCGGCACCTCACCAGATGGTCATATAGGCCAGATTTGGGATTGTTAAGCCTGTGGACCGTCTCGATCTCTCAGCAATTCACTCTGATGTCTCTCCACCGCCGAAGACTTATAAAGGTGCTCTTAATGATCCTCTGGCATCAAGCCATGGCTGACGAGTACCAAGCACTCATCGACAACGAGACTTGGTATCTTGTTCCACGTCCACCTGACGCCAATGTTGTTAGAGGCAAGTGGATTTTGAAGCACAAATTTCATTCCGACGGGTCTCTTGCTTGGCATAAGGCACGCTCAATAGCCCAGTATAGACTTTAATGAGACCTTCAGCCCAGTCATGAATCCATCCACCATTCGAGTTGTGCTCAGCATCACTGCCTCGTGCTCATGGCCTATACGCCAACTCGACGTCAAAAATGTTTTCTTCATGGCACTCTTGATGACACAGTATATTGTCAACAACTGGCCGATTTTGTTGATCCGGCCCGTCTTTCACACATATGCCATCTGAAGAAGTTGCTCTATGGTCTCAAGCAAGCCCCTCATGCATGGTACCAACGCTTTGCCACCTACCTTCGCACCTTGGGCTTCGTTGCTTCTGCTTTCGATACATCTCTCTTCATCCTCAAGGATGGTCCACACCTTGCCTACCTCCTTTTGTACGTCGATGACATCATATTGACGGCATCAACATCGGAGCTTCTTCATTGCCTTTCTTAGTGGCTTCATGCCTATTTCTCTATGACTGACTTGGGGGATCTTCACTTCTTCCTGGGAATCTCTGTTACTTGGATTGCTTCTGGATTGCTCTTACCACAGTGCCAATATGCCACGGATCTTCTTCAGCGTGCCGGAATGGCTGACTGCCACCCAACAGCAACTCCTGTTGACACCAGCACCAAGCTTTCTGTAGCTAATGGGGCTCCCATGTCCGATCCAAATGAGTACTGGAGTATGGCTGATGCTCTTCAGTACCTCACTCTCACATGGCCTGACCTCGCCTACACCATGCAACAGGTCTGCCTCTTCATGCATGATCCTCGGGAGCCCCATCTCGCACTTGTCAAGCGGATTCTTCGCTATGTCAAGGGCACCACAGACTACGGTCTTCAACTTCATG
Source organism: Dendrocalamus latiflorus (assembly GCA_017311315.1). Lineage (NCBI taxonomy): Eukaryota > Viridiplantae > Streptophyta > Magnoliopsida > Poales > Poaceae > Dendrocalamus > Dendrocalamus latiflorus. The sequence continues at coordinate 10,102,188 of CM029676.1, forward strand.
CTTCATCAATGACCACGTTGACCGCCTACTCTGACGCTAACTGGGCTCGCTGTCCAGACTCTCACCGCTCTACTTCTGGATACTATGTATACCTTGGTGACAACCTTATCTCGTAGTCCTCCAAGAGGCAATCTACAGTGTCCTGCTCTAGCGCCGAGGCCGAATACCAAGCCGTCGCCTATGTTGTTGGCTTTGCCAACTCCTACTGGAACTTCATCGACACCTACAGTCTGCCACAGTTGCTTACTGTGACAATGTGAGCATCGTCTACATGTCGTCAAACCCCGAGCAACATCGCCGAACCAAGCACATAAAAATTGACATCCATTTTGTTCGGGAAAAAGGTGTCTCTCGATCAGAATCACGTCTTGCATGTTCTTTCGTCCCACCAGTTTGCCGATGTGATGACAAAAGGTTTGCCGACCCAGCTGTTTCATGCCTTTCAATCTAGTCTCAGTGTTCGGCAACCTCACGATGAGACTGCGGGGATGTTAGTGATACTCTTCCATGTATATTTATCTTGTATAGATATAAACAAATCGCTGATATCGTGTAACTAATCCCATACTTCATGGTTGTAATCTCCTGTATATCAGGCTATATAAAGCATGCAACCCTGGCCTTTCACGCCGTGCAGTACTTTCCAATCTTCGCTCTTTGTCTTTCAGTGTGCACAAACAGCATCGTGATAGCTTCGGCCTTATGCTTTGTTTGTAACTCGAGAATTTAGTAAAATTCCTACAGGGGTAATGTACAATTTTCTATAAAAATCCTATAAAATTCTGACAAAATTCCTACATTCCAAACTGGCCCTCAAACTACACCAGTAATCACTTAGGATACGCATGATATCTGAAGGCTCAAAGATCTCGTCGTCATCCACCAGCTTAAGATGAACGTGATGCTGTCGTTTTGATTGAAATATTCTTTGCTCGTCTCCTCAAGTACATTAATAGCTCAGTTGAGGTTCTATCCTACATGAGGCTATATTCATGATATATTCATATTTAAGATATAAGTCTACTTATATCCAAATTGACAGTCCAGTTTCCTTTTACAAATTAGAGCTGTGCCTACAGGACAAATTTGCACCGTTGTGAATTATAATTTGTGTGGATGGATATGGCGCGTCAACAAGGGGCCGAGTCGAAACTTGATCTGAAGTCGAGATACACAGCGGAAAATAAAAGATCAAGAAGCAAACCAGATGAGCACACACGACTTGCAGATCACACTGCTAGTTTTCCGACTTTTGTCACGCACCCGACCAGGCCGTAGAACACCCTGGCAGCTTTGGAAATCAACTCGGCTACAACACCTGTATGCCCAGCGTTGATCCTGATCAGCCTCCAAAGTAAGCACCTACTATAGATAATGAGCACACCGCTGAACAAGGAATAATTTTCTCTCGCCTCTCTCTCTAACATCTACGGTGCATGCATGGGGGAGCTTTTTTAGCAGCCTGATATATGATGCAGTTCATTCAGGACAATCTCCATCCTCCAACCCAGCTGCAAACCTGCATTATTTTAACTGTAGTGTGAAAGGGCACTTCGCCAATAAATGCCCTGATCGTTAGGTTGCCCCAGCCAAGTTCAACGTGGGTGCCGCCCCATCAAGAGGACAGTCGTCAGCAGCAAGCAAGAGCTTTCAGACCCCTCAAGGCTCAAGGATTTCCTCCACACCAAATCAGGGCCGTGTGAACCATATTATAGCAGAGGAGGCCCAAGCGCTTTTGGAGTACTCATGGATACGTTCTCTGTTAAGTCCATTCCTGCACAAGTTTTGTTTGATTCTGGAGCCTCGCACTCTTTTATCTCGGAAAATTTTGTGACAAGGGTTAAGTTACCGACCTTCAGACTAAAAAGGCCAGTGGTATTAAGCTCACCAGAAGGACCCTTGACTGCTACCCTAGTAAGCCCCAATGTGGAGGTCACCATGGAAAATTTTAACTTCCTAGCATACTTGTTAGTCCTAAAATCCCAAACCTTGGACATCATCCTAGGAATAATGGATTGATTGGCCAAATATCAAGGTATGATAGATTGTGCTAATAGAAAGGTCCTACTCACCAAGCACCCCGGCCAATTAATAGAAGTTAAGGTGGATCACCCTTCATTAAAGACAGCAATCCATTACCTTTAGGAAACACCTTTGGAAGAAATGCATATAGTTCGGGAATACCCCCGAAGTCTTTCCAGAAGAACTACATGGTATGCCACCTAACCGAGATATTGAATTTGTCATCAACCTACAGCCAGATACTGCCCCAATAGCCAAGAGGCCATATAGAATGGCGGTAGACGAACTGGAAGAGTTGAAATCACAAATTGAGGATCTTCAGGAGAAGGGATTTATCAAGCCCAGCTCATCTCCATGGGGTTCACCAGTACTCTTTGTTAGGAAGAAAGATGGCATTGCCAGACTGTGTGTAGACTACCGGACCCTTAATGAGGTGACCATCAAAAATAAACATCCCTTGCCCAAGATTGATGACCTATTTGATCAATTGGTAGGAGCAACCGTCTTTTCTAAGATAGACCTAAGGTCAGGATACCACCAACTTAAAATTAGGGCAAAAGATATCCCGAAAATAGCCTTCACCACTTGATACGGTCTGTTTGAATACACTGTCATGTCATTTGGGTTAATAAATGCTCTGGCTTACTTTATAAATTTGATGAATAAGGTGTTTATGAAATATTTGAATAAATTTGTGGTCATATTTATAGATGATATCTTGATCTATTCTAAGACCAACGAAGAGTCAAGCTCCACGGGTTCTACGCCATGGGCGGGTACATGTACCTGGTCTACGAGCTCGTCGAGAGGGGCAGCCTCGGGAAGGTGATGTGCGGGGGCGACGACGGTGGCTGCGACAGGTTCGACTGACCGGCGAGGCTCAGGGCGATCAGGGGCGTGGTGCACGAGCTGGCCTACCTGCACCACGACTGCTCGCCACCGATGATCCGCCGCGACGTCTCGGTCAACAACGTCCTGCTGGACCCCGACTACGAGCCGCGGGTGTCGGACTTGGGCATGGCGAGGTTCCTCGCACCCGGACGCTCCAACTGCACCAGCATTGCAGGGTCCTACGGCTACATGGCACCAGCTGGCGGGACATCCGACGTGATTGTTCTAAGGTGAAATTTAATGGATGCCGCCGTGGTTCTGGCTGTCGGCACTGCACCGCCGGCAACCGAGGCCGCGCCGTGCCACCCGCTACTCGCTTCGCAACGTGACCGTGGACCAGCAGCAGCGAGAGGTGGCTCCCGGATAAGGCCGTGTCGCTGCTCACCATCTTTTGCCCGCGAATTGGGCCTCTCCGACGCTGCTATGCTCTGTCCGCTTGGGCCGTTTCGCGACTCTGCAGGCCGCTTGCAAGTTCGTTAGGGGAACGGTTAGCCACGCCCCCCCGCGCTGCTGCATTGCACGGTTAACTTGACCACACATTTTGCAATGGTAAATATCGCAATCGACGTCTGTGTGTTATCTAGTGCAAGTATAACACTCATGCAGTCATGCTTAATGAAATGCAAAAATAGTGTTCTTTTAATTCGAGTAATCTCCACCACAGTTCTTGCAAATTAACCCCCAATTAACACTTTATCTCACTCACAAAACTTGTACGAAACAAGTCAAAATATGAAAAGAAGGCTCAAGAGTGCCAGCGCGCGATCGAACAAACGCGTGTGTGTGCAACAGTACAAGCAAAAAGAACAAGCTTAGCACTGGACTCCGCACGGCTTAAGGATGGGCCCCTTGGGTTTGGGGATGAAGGGGTCGATCCTGACCCAGACGAGGGAGAAGATGGAGGCGAGGAGGACGGACCAGAGCACGACGATGGTGGGCGTCCGGTTCTGCCTCCCCATGAGCCCTTTGAGGAAGGGGTAGAGGTGGACGATGACCCAGAAGGAGAAGAAGAGCTTGCCGAAGAGTGGGCCCCAAGAGCCGTAGCCATTGTTAACGGCGTCAGAGACGCCGGCGACGATGCCGACCATGTTGATGATGATGAGTGTGGTGGGGGGCACCAGCAGGGTGGTCCACTTGAAGAGGTAGAGGTCGCCAAAGGCATCGGTCTCATCCGCGGCCGCCTTGGAGGTGACGGTAAAGTTGGTGTCCACACCGCCCAGCACCTTGAGCAGGCCCTGAAACACGGCAAACAGGTGCGCCGACACGCCGCCGATCACCCAGAACTGCTCATTGCGCCACCAGTCCTCGATGCTCACCCCGCTCCACCGCAGCTCCAGCACACCTGTCGCGATGATCGACAAGAACAGCGCGATGAACCAGATACTTGCCAGGTTGTTCAGCTGCATGCACGCACACATCCATGATGGTTAAGTACTTGTTGTGCGCTCGCGTCAGGTCACATACTGGCGTTCGACGACGATGACTTACCGTAGGGATGATGAACTTGCCGGTGAGGAGGCAGACAGCGGGGATGGTACAGTAGGCGACGAGGGGGATGGAGGTGAAGGGGTACACGATGGTGTTGGTGTAGGCGAAGCGTTCAAGCCACTTGAGGCGACCGCCATAGGCATACCAAAGCGGGCAATGACGGCTCATGAAGATTTCTACGGAGCCCAGCGCCCACCGAAGCACTTGGTGCAGCCGGTCCGACAGATTGATTGGTGCCGACCCCTTGAACGCGGCAAGCGATGGCGTGCAGTACACCGACTTCCACCCGCGGCAGTGCATCTTGAACCCCGTCAGGATGTCCTCCGTCACCGACCCGTAGATCCACCCGATCTGCACGCACCAGCACGGCACCCGAATTGAAACTCAGAAACTAGTGTAATTTTGTGACGACACGCGGTGCTAAGCAAGCACCAGTGGTCTAGTGGTAGAATAGTACCCTGCCACGGTACAGACCCGGGTTCGATTCCCGGCTGGTGCAAATTGCGTTTTTTTTATGGTTGAAATTTTGCAGTGATAATCACTTGGATTAGCTTAATCAAGTCAATTACCTCCTTGCCCCACTCGGTCTTCTCCTCGTAGCCGCAGCTGATGACGTGGATGGCCTCCTTGATGAGGGCGGCGGGGTCGGCGGCGGCGCCCTGCGGGAGGCCGCCGTCCTCGACGAGCGTGGAAGCGATGAACACCGGCGACTGCCCGAACCGCTTCTCGAAGCTCTTCTGCGACATGAGCGACGACCGCTCCAGCTCGTCGTACCCCTCCAGCCCCTCCTCGATCTCCTCCAGCTCGAACCCGCGCTGCTGCTTCCGGAACGCCGCCTTCTTTGGGGCGCCGCCGCCGAGCTTGTCCTTCTTGCCTCGCTTCTTGTAGAACCCGAGCAGCCCGCGCCGCGGCTCGTCCACGCCGCCGCCGCCGCCCTTCTTGTCCTTGCGCGCCTTGCCGCGCTTCCCGCCCCCGAAGCAGCAGCAGCAGCAGCACCACGACGGCCAGCAGTCGCACGTCATCTTGGGCCTCTTCTCCGGCCGCGGCGGGTCGTACCCGTACAGCGCCTGCCGGTTGAACACGCACCCCGTCCCCACGTACACCGGCCCCTGGATCCCGTCCAGCCCCTTCATGTTGATCTGCAACGACAGAGTGCACCATCGTCAGCTCGGGCCCTCCTCGCCGGCGTGCCAGGGAGGGAGAGGGATACATTAAGAGGTGGTGGCTTACGTCGAAGAAGACGACGTTGCGGTTGGCGTAACGGTCGTGGCGGTCGATGCCGTCAAAGCGCTGCGGGAACTGGACGTAGCAGAGCTTCTTCCCGAGCTGCGGGTCCATGAGGAAGCACATGGCCTCGCGCACGGCCTTGCTGTTGTTCACGTAGTGGTCGCAGTCGAGGTTGAGGATGAACGGCGCGTTGGTCAGCACGGCGGACACGCGCACCAGCGAGTTCATGGCACCGGCCTTCTTGTGGTGGTTGTACCCCGGCCGCTTCTCACGGGAGACGTACACCAGCCGCGGCAGCTCGTTCCCCTCCACGTCCAGCGCGCCCTGGCTGCCGAGGTACACCTGGATCATTCCCGGGTGGTCGCGCGTGTTGTTCCCCGGCCACGGCGTGCCGTCCTGCATCACCCACCCCTCCTCCGGCTTCTTCTGCGCCTTCGACACCAGCGCGTTGATCCGCACCTTGAACTCCTCGTACTCCCTCTTCATTGCTCTCCGTTCCTTGACGAAGGTGGGCTGGACCTTGTCCTTGAGGTAATCGATCTTCTGGGAGAAGTAGAACTCGGGGGCGCGGGGCTCGATCGTGAACTTCTTGCAGAAGGGCACCCAGCGGCGCGCGAACTCGGCGGTCTCGGAGAGCGTGTCGAAGAGGAGCATGGACGCGCCGTCGTCGGACACGTAGCAGCTGACGCGGTCGACGGGGTAGTCCACGGCGAGGATGGACAGCACGGTGTTGGCCGTAATGATGGGCGGCTCCTTGAGCGGGTCCACCGTGCTGACGAAGAAGTCGATGGGCGCCAGCCGGCACGGCTGGCCGTCTCGCTCGTACCGGAGGGCGAGGCGGTCCAGGTACGTCTCGCGGGTCACCGGCGACCACTTGGGCAGCTGGTCCAGGATCCAGGAGAGCGCGAACCAGAGCTCGCAGATGACGGAGGCCAGCCACAGCGGCACCGCGTCCATGGCCGGCGTCGTGATACGGAACTTGAGGAAGAAGCAGAGCACCACGAGGCGGAGCACGATCACGATGCGGTACGGGTTGATCTTGCTCGACGGGATCGGCACCTTGCGCCACAGCGGCTGACGCGCCTCCGCCAGCCTGCGCATTGATTTTGGCGCGACAGTTACCAACCCAATTCAAATCAAATTCAGTCGCGAGAACTGAATCAGCACGCGAGAACGTGGAGCTTACAGCATGTACTCGTCGTCGTTCTTGTCGTCATCGTCGTCGCTGTCGTCGCGGTTGAGCTTCCCCCTCTTCTCCTGCTTGGCCTTCCACTTGTCTATCCTGTCCTTCCACTCCATGCTCCCCTCCATCTCCCTCTCCGCCTCTAGATCCTTACCGGCCACTGCAAATCGCACACCATACTCATCTTCATATGAATCTCGCAAGCATGCTAAGATCAATGCATATTCGAGCAGTAAAAAAGAAGTGTTCGTGCGATTTTGTTTTGCACTGACCGCTTCCGGTGAAGGAGGACAGCGCAGGGCCGCCCGGCCGCCACTTCTGCGCCGGCTGCTCCCCGTTCTCCTGCAAGACAAGTTTCGCCTCAGCTCACAGTTCAGAGCCCTCCGCAGTGTTTCAGAAATGTGCCGATTCAGGTAAACTAGTAAGCATTCAAATCTCACCGAGTAAACGTCGAATGGAACAGGCTCGTGAGGCTTCTTGGGGCTCTTGATCTGGAACTCCTCTTCCAGATCGTCCATGCCGTCGTCTTCGTCCCCCTGCCCTCTCGGTCTCGGGCCCCCTGCAAGATCACGCAATTTTTTTTTGTCAAATGTATCCAGTATATTTAGTTAGGATGATTGTGAGCTATGACTTGGTGGAGGAGTGTACTGACCTTTCTGACGCTTGTAGCGGGTGTTGCACTGCGGGCAGCACTGCGTCCCCTCGCTGATCTCGTACTCGTAGCACTGCTTGCAGACCGGGAAGCTGCACTCGGCGCACGCGACGAACGGCTGGTCGTCCTCCCTCGCCTCGACCTCGTCGCCGCACAAGCGGCACGTCTTCACTTCGGCGCTCCGGAGCTTCGCCTTCGGCTGCGCACGCACCGCAGCAGCCACCACACCACCGATCGTTCAGCAACACCGACAGGTGCCCATGCAAACGCTGACTTAAAACATACAAAAAAATAAAGGAGAGACACATACCTCTTCGTGGCTGCGCATGACGTTCAGCTCGTCGCGCTGGTGCGAGCCGGCGGCCACCGAGCCGGTGTCCATGGCGGCGTGCGACGGCGGGTGGTGGAGGAGTGAGGTATCGGCGAAGGGACGTGGACGAGGAGGGGGCTAGGTGATATAGCTGCCGTGAGGCGAGGCAGGCGCGCGCGCGGTAAGGTGGTGGGGTGGCGTCGTCCCTCACCAACCGTGCGTTGGGGAGTCCGGCTTTGATTAGAGCGCAAGCCAAGGCAGACGCATGACAAGCACAGCATGGCTCGATCGCTTGGAACGCAAGGCGGCTTGTGCTGCTGCTCGTCGGCGCGAGGGAAATGTGTCGCGGACTCGCAGTGTTCTTGAAGCAAAAGGCCTCGTGCAAAAAAAAAAAAACGCGTGGTTCGCTGGGACGGAGGAAATCAACAGGCGAACTAGGAAGGCCGTGGGCGAAGCAACCGGTACGTCGATGTGTGTGGGTGGCTTGCGGTGACGCCTCAGCGTTTCTGGTGGGATGGTGAGAGGTGGCCGTGTGAGCGTGAAGTCAGTGCGTGTATAAATGGCAGGTGGTAGGAGAGGCTTAGATGAGATGAAATCCAATCCTGTGATGCCTGTGTAGGAAAGAACAAACTACTTGTTCGGTTGTTCCCTGGGGACAAGTGTAAGAGCGCGCCGACACACGATGTCCCTCTCTCAGAGCTGATGTTTCATTGTCTCAAATGTGAATGCTACAACATATAAATGTTAAAACACCTTCTATCTTAAACAGGCAAAAATATAAAAAGATGGGACAGCCAGAGAAATTTGTTCGCGGGGCCAATCATGTTAACCTGTAGTCTGTAGAACCTATCATATTAACTTGGTTCGCCATCTAGGTGAAATAGCGTTAATTGTGTACTTCGAATCAGAAACCTCAAATTATTTTGTCGGATTTGCAAACGCCCACAAATGTGCGGGGGAAAGCCAATACACGAACGTCGCAGGAAAGGGCAAATATTGAACGGCATCCAGCATGAATATGTCCTGTAAGCATCTCAAAATGTCATGGCTCCTCAGGGTTGTTAAAATCAAGGCATATTACGAGGAAAATTAAGTGGCATACAAAATCTTCAACATCTCTGTGCTTTTTACCATAAGCTATCAGAGAGCAAAACAACACAATAGATCGGAAAATTGCCCCAAATAACACTAACTGAAGCTGTATTGAAAATAGTCCTCAATCTCGGCAGAACACTACACGGCCACTATCCAAGCTGTGATCTTCGTGATGTGCACCTTACACGTTGTATCGTCCACCTCTGCTAGGTTTCTCCCTTCTGGAGTCATCCTGCATATGAGTGACATCCAAATAGAGTGAGCTGTGCACATACTTTGATCTTTCTTATTTTACAAGTGCCTAACATAGGGTCCGAAGGCATACATGGAAACTGTAGACCATCTTATCATCGTAGTCGATAATTTCCTTCCATTTCTTGCCAATATTTACCTGTATGATAAAGAAAAGGGTCAACGCAGAACAGAGCTAATATCATCAAACTATGATTAAACAGCAATTTTGTAAAAGTTGTAGCCAGGGGACTCAGTGTTATGCACAGCAGATGGCTTACACTATATCAATGGAATGGATGGGTTTCTGTTCTTATTTATATATGCATGCACTGTAAGGAAACAGAACTCCTAAAATTTTGTCTAGTTATATTGTAAAAAACCAAGTGGGCAATAGAAAGTGGTAAAGTACATACTAAATAAAAATATCCTGAATTGTTAAGTACATAAGGAATAACCAAGTGTTTGCTTTACTGCTCCTCCTATAGGAAAAGCTTAAGAGCATCTTCTTCCGATGCTCATCAATGCATATATCATGGACATGTGGGCCCCGGCCCCACATATCAGCCTCACAATGAATGGCATATCATGAGGAGCAGGTGGTTATTCAGTGGCATATTGTGAATTTTCTCTAAATTTATAGTCTACACAGTGCTTCAATGTAACATATGGTCATAGCAACTGCATCTACTTTTGAACCATATTACATAATGGAGACACCAAGTAATCACTTTGGTGCAGCATCACATACTATAGGGTTGGCCACACAATAGGCTGTCCTATCCCTGCACAGCTAAATATCATTGACTTAAATCGAACTAAATAATTCTCTCTTCAAGAGATATTATGACCATGCTCAGTAAGAAAATAATTTTGCATCGTTTGTTAAGTAATGAAATATTGAATATGGCAGCAAATTAACCCAATAAAACAAACATACAAGTACTAGTATCAACCAAGATATGGGAACTGAGAAGGGTGATAACAAGTTGTAGAAAATTTCAGCCTGCCTTGTCATAATGATATTGCAAATACTTGTCCAATAGGTGACTTGAATGACTTGAACAAATCAAGTGAAGTGGAGAGAAACTAGATAAAAAAAGAGTGCTATTCTAGAGGACATCGTAACAGCATAAAACTTGCTGCATGTGGACTCTAGAGGCGGTGTGAAAGCACCTGGCAACACATTATTAATTTCTCACTTTATCAAGAATTAAAGCAAAAACATTAAAATGCATAAAATAAAACATCCGCAGTGAGATTAATATACATTATAAACTGTTTTTGAAAACCAACCTGAACAGCTTCATTATTAGCAGTCTTAGTCCATAATGCAAGCTTATCCTGTCTCTGGCGGACACTAGCAACAACTCCACAAATTTCCTCGCTTTCATCAAACTGCCCTCCGATCAGAGCCATCAACTGCATGTTTAAGCCAGATCAAGCAACAGATGCTAGATCTCTAAAGCACTTCCGAAATTCTGATCAAGTCAAATATTTTAGAGAAACGTACAGTTTCAAGCCACATGGTATCAAGGGTTGCCTTCCTGCTACATGGCACAGTCCATTTGCCCCCATTTGCACACTCTGGGTCTTCCCACTTTGGTTCTACCCCAGCCTTGAATAAATGAAAATCAGCATTTACTGTCAACTTACTTGGACGGAAAATCTGATCATACAAACTGCAGCAAGAAACAAGGGAGACAAGTTAATGGGATCATACAAACTGCAGCAAGAAACAAGGGAGACAAGTTAAAGAAAGAACCTAAGAGCATACAGAATATATAGGACAATCGAAGTCAATAACATCCAAAACAAAATAGGAAGGAATGGTGGGTGCAGTAAAAAATTACCATAACAAAACAGAAATTTAACTTCCTAGTTCCAGCATAATACGTCTCATGGATGTATTGATACGGCTACTCTTTTGAAATATCACAATGTAAAAGGGACTTGCGGCTATGTGTGTACCCCAGAGAGATGTTACAATTGTTAAGTAAAAAAAAAAAGAACTTAACTCTTGTTTGCGTTGTGAGATACACATAAGGACCCATTCAAGCTCTAATAAGAAACAGCAATGATATCTTGTGTACATATGTTTTATAGATAGTCTCTCAGATATTGCCCAATGCCCATCTTTTTTACTAACGAAAAGGTCCGACTCCCAACAAATCCATAGGAGAAGTTAGAAAAGACACTATGTATACGAACTAGATAGCTTGATCAAAAAGACGAGTTGAAGTATCAACAGCTGGTTCAAAGCAACAATTCCATAAGCAAACTTTTAGCATAATTAGCAGCTGTTTTTAAGATTTATGGGATTATATTTTCCTTATTGCCAACAACGAAGATAACCCCTTATCAACTACAGACAAATTATATACTTCATTCCAGCATTGACTTCGAACCAATATAAACAACAGCCGTAGAGACCCTCCCTAAATATCAGGACACAGCTTATACTAAAAAAAAATCGGCCATAAGCAATCCGGCATCGACACACGGCAGCAATCAAATCAGTAAATATGACGGAAATAGCAGTCAATCATATTATCAACAAATATTTTCGACATAACCTAACCAATTTACCATCTAATCATTATAGGATTTGTTGCCGTAAGGTAACCTAGAACCCGATCTACTCCACCAAAAATTCCCAGCACACAACCACGCGCGCAGAAACTACTGCATCTAGACCAGATCCGATCGTATCGGCAAGGACGCAGAAGAGGAGGGCGCCGCAGCGTACGTACCACCAGAACTCCTCGACGGTGTCGAAGGTGTAGGCCTTGCAGAGGGAGGTGCCCCAGGCGGCGCCGGGCTTGGGCTTGGACTGGATGTCATACCAGAAAGTCCACTGCCTCTGCAGCTTGTGCGGCGCCTTCGCCGAGGCCGCGCCGCCGTCGGCCGCCACTTCCGGGGTCGCTGCCACCGCCTCCTCCATGTCACGCCGCCGCTTCTCGAGGGGTTTTTTTTGGGGGGGGGGGGGGGGGGGGGGGGAGGAATCGCGAGAGCCGAAGCGGGAGACAGAGAGGGGCAGCAGGAGGATGTAAAAAAAGGGCCGAGGCGCGCGAGCTACTCAAACCTACCTTATTCTAGCTCAGTGCCAACTTAGTTCGAATTTTAAATAAGCTAAACTTAAATTTGATCTCAAATTCGTTAGCTTTATTGAGCTGAGCTCGAATAGTTCATGAGTCTCGATTTGAGCTTAAATAGTGATATATATTAACTCTTACCGAGCTTACCTGAATCAAACTCGAACTCGAGTTTTTCTTATTATTGAAAATTAGTGTATATTTAAACTATTTTGACAGTTGTCGAGTTTACTCGAGCCAAACTTGAACTCAAACATTTCTTATTATTAAAAATTAGTGCATAATAAATTATTTTAATTGTTATCGAGTTTCAATGAGTCAAGCTCGAGTCTATTCAAGCTTAGACCAAATCGAGCTTAAGCCTAAATCTAGATTTAAACCCTAACTCAAAGGCTCAAGATTCTACCAAACTCAAACCTAAAAAGTCAGGATCAAGCCCGATTCGTTTACAGACCAGCAGCACCGAAGAGAAAGGGCATGTTTGGTAAAGCTCCACCAACTCCAGATCCACCAAAAATAGCTCCACTCCACGAATTTTTACCCAAACACTCCAGCTCTACGAAATCTGGATCCACCAAAATACTGAATCTAGCTCCAGATTCATGAAATCCATGGAGCACCTCAAGGGGTGCTCCACGAAACCTTGTTTCGTACCTACTCGTGGAGTTGGGTGGTAATTACCCACCTTTTACCACTGGTTACACACCCCCATCCCATACCACCATAAAACCCATGGGCAAAACAGGTCATTCCCACCAAAAACTCAGTTTCGTGGATCTGGAGCTGCTGTGCAAGCCAAACAGTTTTGTCTAGCTCCATGGTGGGATCCCAGATTCACGGTGGAGCTGTTTTTGGTGGATCTGCTGCTCCAGATTCATTTTTTCAGTGGTGGAGCTCTGCCAAACAGGCCCAAAGGAAGGGGAAGACGGTTGTCTTCAGAGGAGTTGGGACTCGCGGTATGAGGCGTGCGCGTGGGTTTATCTGGCATTACCCCCAGTTTGTATTGGATTCTACATGGCCTTAGGCCAAAAACGCCCAGGTGTTTTGTGTATGAGGCGTGCGGGTTTTACCTGGGCTTAGCGTCAGTTTGTGTTGGATTCTACATGTCCTTAGGCCGGAAATCCCAGGTATTTTTCTTACCGGGTACTGCATACAGAACGGTAGAATTTCACAGGATGTTATAGGAAAGCAAAAGGTACATTGCCTATGAGAGATTTATGTATAGCTGCCTTCCTCCTGAACTTTGGGATAGCAAAAAGTGTTTCCTATTCAAACTACAAATCATGGAAGAGGCGCCTGATTTGTTCAACAGTGGCATGCATCAATGTGACGGGACACCGTTTATGCTGTGATGCAGAACAATGTCAATTAGCAGATGACAGACAAATGAACCACTTGCAATGGCTGGTCTAGTAGAATGGCATAACCTACCTGAGATACAGACTTAAATATGCAACTGTAGCAGAACACAAAACCAGAAACAGAAAGAACAGAGGGGGTTAGTGTGCTTCTGGCAGCATAGGGGGCAGAGCGTCCTGTCAGGTGGCAAGGAAAGCCCATCTTCAGAAACCTGATGAAACGATGGAGGCCCATATCAAATTGTAATCATAAACAACTACTAAGGCCACAAATGTGCACCGTAATGCCAGCAGCATAGCTTAGCATAGTTGCAAAACCAAAAGTTATATTCACCATGTTGTCACAGATTGAAATTCAGAGGATGGCAGTAGCTTTTTGCAGGCATTGGCAAGCATACAACATATATACCTTCGGTAGTGGTGGAGGAGGGGGTGGGGGATACACAGTTGGAGCTGACATTCTTTCCTCAGCAGATTGATACCACCACTCCATCATCTAGATAAGATTAGCAGAAAGAGAACATTAAGTGCAATTATACAGTGGAATCATGTTTTATGCCATACTGCATCTAGCGCAGAGAGTACTGTCAAAAATTATAGATCAATGGATGCAAGGACCACCATATCTTCAACTTATGTTAAATTCAACAAGTTGATTGCCGAATGACAATAGGGTGCCTTTTAGGAATTGTTTGACAGAATTTTTTGTTTTTCAACCTAAACAGTCTGGCTGTGGAGAGAATAATTAATCTATACAAGAGAGAGAACCTTAAAAGGTCCTAGATTCCTAGGGCAGAAAATTGGAGAACTCTGCTCAGAAAAAATTGGAGAACTGACCTTGAAAAAGAAGACTGAAGCAATTAAACCAGTTTTTGCATTATCTAGAGTTGTGTACATACAGTTAAGGAACCCCCTTTGCACAGTCTACAGAGAACATATTATGTTCTAATTATGAGTTATGACTTGACAATTCAAATTTGCAAACAATTGCATTATTGAGTGGTGACAGTTATTTCCCACCTTCAACCATGGAGGACCATGAATTCTCTCAAGTTCACGATTTCTAATCCTTGAAATCCTAGAAGATGAATCCATCTACTTCGTCAAGAAAATGCATGAGAAAACATGTTAGCAAAATAACCATATCTGAAAAAAGGAAACATAAATGCATCTGGCCATCTCATTAATGCTTCATTTGATTAAAAATGGATAGTCACCAGGAAGGAAAACCCAATGGACGAAACAAACAAAGTAGAAACGATGCATGTATCATATAATAAGATTTTGGGATATGCTAATGTATGTATATGTTGTGCTAACCAATAATAAATGCCCTAACACAAATTGGTGAGCGTTGGACTGTAACATCCCCAAATTGGATGTTTGAAAATATGAAAAAACATTAAAACTTTTTAATGCAAGGAATAACACACAATTTATTTGAGCTTTTCTGAAATTTGTGTGACGCAAAATAATACAAGGAATAATACACAATAAATAATAATAAAAAGGATAAAAATTTTAAAGTAACATGAATAATGAAATTCAAATTCAAAATCCCAAAACCAAAATTCAAACTAAAATAAAAAATCAAATTCTAATAAAATGGAAATATCCAAACCAAAGTGGGTAGGCCCACTTCCTCTTTTCAATCTCTCTCCTCTTGGCACAGTGCTAGTAGGCCCACCGGCCCACTCTTCCCCTCCTCTCGCTCCCTCGCTCTGCGACAGTGATGCCTGACCAGCAGCACCTTCTCCTCTCTTTTCTCTGACTCACCCGTGTGCAGCTGCGCCATGCACGTGCACCTATGCCGCGTCGCGCCACGCCAACCTGGTCATGCTGCTTTCGCTGCGCCAGCCGCGACGTGCATGCTCACTGCCACACCACGCCATGTTGCACCACACTGCACGCGCCGCACCATGCCTACATCACGTCGCGACGCACGCGCTCACGCCATGACCAAGGTCTGGCCACCACGTGCCTACGTGACATCACACATCCAACTGTTGCCGTCACATCACTCTGCTACGCCCATGCCCTACTGCCAACTGCTCCCGTCACTTGCCATCGCTCCACACATGCCGGCGCCGGCGCCCACGCCCTGCCGCCCTGACACCCTCTCTCTCACAGCCATCTTGTCTCCCGTGTCGCCCACGTGTGCCCGTGCTAACACCGCCTGGCCCCATCATGCCACTCGTGTCATGCTACTCTGACTCATTGCATCACCCTGCTTAGTGCCCCACCTTGCCACGCGCACTCCGTTTATTGTGTAGCCTTGCCGCTCATGCCCGTGCGCTGCACCCGTGTTACCCACAGCGCCCCTGCCCACCTTGTCGCATCCTGTCGGCTATATAAGCCTCGGACAGCACGGCATTGTGATCACCATCACCTCCTCACTCCCCTTTCCCCTCTAGACCTTTGAGCCAAGCTCGAACTCTTCACCGACCGCACCCCGACCGTAGCTTCGCCATACGTAGACCATCACTCCGGTGGGCCCTTACCATTTCATTTGCGTTGAAATGTGTTCCAGGAACTACCCTTCAATACCCCTCAATCAATTTCATGTTCCATTTGTAGGAGCTCATTGGCATACTACTGCAGAAAAGGTCATCATAGACGGTTCAAAAACGTCATCACAGGTGGTTTCGTGAGTCGTCTGAGTTTATGAGTCAGTACTGACATGAGGTCATCACAGACGGCTTTTGAACCATCTATGATGCAGTCTATCATCGATAGTTATTAACTCGTAATCGTCTGTGATAATGTACTATCACAGACGGTTTTTAGTTGAAACCATCTGTAATATATGATGTATCACAGACGATTTTAACTAAAAATCATCTATGATAGTTGACTAGCGATTAATGTGTACTAGCGAATACCGGGAATTTAGATCGTGTCGCAGGGCGTTGCTCCCTCCCACGGATTTCCATACCTCTACAACGTATGCGGTAAACGACCTATGTGATACTAAAAGGTTAGCCTTAGTCATCACACGGAGGCCTGGTGTTCTTCTGGGATCTCGAACGATCGAAAAACTTCTATCACCAGCTCACTTTTTTGAACTTCGGTCATTTTCTTCCACGAATCAAACATGATCTCAATCCATTACCATGCAACTATTCTGACCAGTCTCCAGAATGTGGACACTACTCGTTGAGAATTGAGAGGGGTTCCAGATGCATCAACATTCATGATGGTAAATCGACCCTCGGGCCTTTTTTATAGTCCTCTTCCTTTTCGAGATTTTTCAAAGGAAGGTGCATCACATGCATCTGGCGACGATGACGAAGAATGAGTAAATGATATCTTCAAAAGATAATAGAAGTGAGCAATTCTTGAGCCAATTCTTGTTGAAGGAATAATTACAGCAATAAATGTATGACATGAGTATTAAATAAACATATCTTAACACAAATGGACTACTCAGGTCATAAAAATAGGAATTCATGCTTAACAGAGCAAGTAAGTGGGCTACAATGATCTGCATAATGCACAGATTGATTTAATTGATTTGCTCTCAGGTGTCAGGTTGCACCTACTAGCAGCAGGGCCTCCTTGCCACAAGTGTCTAATATGATCATGTATTTATGTGACAATTTCTCTAATCAGTTAGGCTTTGAACTCTAGACTAACTTACCTAATATCTGAAGGCAAGCAGTAAACTTAACAATGAACTACAGACAGATATCAAAACTATTTACTTCAAAGTAAATTGATCTAACAGAGATGTTCATATATATGACTTACTGACTGAAAACATGTATTGTAAGAATTAGTATGTAAAGATAATAACTCAGTTCATAGCCTAACTCAATATCACAAAATGTCACATAAGAATTTCACGTTGACCAAATTCTTCATTGAGCAATCACAGCACTGACAAACTTCATACAAAGTCCCTCCTAGTGCTAGCACTTACGAATTTCAGAGATAATAGAACCGAGATTAACTAGCACGACAAATTGGGCATGATAATAAATATCAAAGTACAGAGGAAAACTCACAGCAGCAATGGCAATCTAGCCACTGAGTTGACGATGCGGGGAGGAGGGCCGTCGGAGTCGGGGAAGGCGACAGCGGGCTCGAGGGAGGTAGCATCGGCCTCGGGGGAGGAGGAGGGTGATGGGCTCAGGGAATGCGACATGCTCGGGGGAGGAGTGCCGCCGGAGTCAGGAGAGGAGGAGGAGGGCGATGGGATGGGGGAGGCGGCGGCGTTAGTGGGGAGTAGTGTTAGTACCGTGGGGACAACCCTAGTGCGCAATAGATATATATAGGGGAATAATCATAGGCGGTTCTAGTTAAGAATCGTCTGTGATATTCATCATCACAGATAGTTCTCAAGTAAAATCGTCTGTAATAATAAAACATCACAAACAATTTTAATTTATAACCGTCTGTGATGATAAATATCACAGACGATTTTACTTTAAAACCATCTATGATAATCCCTCCTCACATTCACATATATATCACACATTCCCATATACATAAATGCAAATTTACACACACACACATACCACACATTCTCATATACATAAATGCAAATTCACATATATATCACACATTCTCATATACATAAATGCAAATTCACATATATATCACACATTCTTATATACATAAATTCAAATTCACACACACACACACACACACACACACACACACATATATATATATATATATCACACATTCTCATATACATATATATTCATCATTCCACTTGCTTGTTTCCTTTAAAAATTAGCCCTTCATGATGATCGATGCATATGTAACTAGTTTTATCACGTTGTTCTTCCTCGACCCTTATGCCGTTTTCGAAAGGAGGTAACTCATTAAATTGATTGTATTCTTTCTTGTCCACTACATTCCTAACTCTGACAATCCTTCTTTTTCCATGTAGAACTACGTGGCGCTTCTTATTTGCCTAGTCGATTACATAGAAAACTTAAATAACTTGGTTAGTGAGTACGAATAGTTCATCTTTGTATCTGACACGTTTGAGATCCACGGTAGTGACACTGTATTTGTCGACCTTCACTTGTGGGAGATGGATCTAACGGCACCAAAACAACGGGATTTTGAAAAGCACGTAGTCGAACTTCCAAATATCCTCTATGAACCCATAATAGGAGTTCTTCAATCCAGCGGCACATCATTGAATTCATCGGGAATGTTATTATTACTAACTTCCTGTATAATCTGCTCTTCACCATGGTTGTTCCAACGTGCATACCTCTTTTTAAAACCCCTTCAAATTAAGTTCACTTCAATCTGTGCTTGGTTCTTAAACATCTTTAGATTCTAACAGTCAATGCATGGAGAGTACATGTATTTTATCCCCTTATTCAACATATCCTACTCGGTAGCTCTTGTAAAAGCAGACATGCCATTAATGTACTCTTCACTCACACGGTTCCCAATGTACATCCACCTTCGATCCTTGTTACACATATAACAAATTAGTTTCTTCTGATTCTGATGTAACAAACAATTCATATGAGACATCAGAACCCCATTTACCTCCATTTATACGATTTAAGGATACATAAAGCAGATTTTTACTTTAAACTACACTTCTGACCTTAGAACACTAACAGGTCAGATTTTAATTTTTTTATTTTAATAAGTAAAATAAGTCAGTTAATTCATTAAGTTTGCGATTATACCATGTGTCAATGGCCAATTCTCAGTGCAAGGTTACATCAGAACAATTATTATTTATTTCAAGCTATTTCGGTTCTTTCTTAATCTTCAAAAATAAATAAATTCCCTAGATATATATGATCTAAAGTAGCTGTATGTGGCAAGAATAATTAATTAAATTGAATTAAGTACAAATAGACTATGAATTAACTAAACCCTAAATCCTAGACCGTGCTAGATATAAATAATCTTCTCTCTACATCAAGCTACCTAGATCTAAACCATCTTCAATTTTCCTTTCACCAAAAGCTAGATCTAAATTATAACACAATTAGAAATAAATTAGTAACCATAGGTACTCAAGAAATGAATGGATCTACAATCACTCTTGCTAAATAGTCTCTTTTCACCAAATGGCTGCCACAAAGCCCCTCTTCCAGCTCAAAGCAGCAATCTATATCTGGAATTTAAGACAGAGGGTCAACGGGTCTACGTAAAATTAATATAGTGGAATTATCACAGATAGTTTTTAATAAAAACTATTTGTGATGACTTAATTATCATAGACAGTTTTTAATACAAACCGTCTGTAAAGTATGGCAAACGGTTCAAATATAAAACCGTCTGTGATATTTTGGTAATATCACAAATGGTTTTTGTTAATAACCATCTGTGATACTTCACAGATAGTTTTTACCTTGAACCGTCTGTGATATTACATCTTCATAGATGGGTTTTAGCGCTGGCATCAACATAGACGATATCTAAACTAAAACCATCTGTGATTGTTTTTAATACTAATGATTTTGGGTGACCGTTTGTGATGTGGCATCTAGTATTAAACTTTTTGTGGTAGTGGCATCTTCGTCTACCTCGCACGCATCCAAAACCGCAGCCACCACCGCTGTTTTCCACTCAGTGCGCCTCAGCTCAATTCCTCCTTCCTGAAGCATCTCCCCACCTCCCTCTTCCTCCCCTAACTCTAAACTTGAGCCCTCTCTTGCTCCAGGCCTCTGCAACCGTGAGCCTCACAACGCTGCCCTAGTTCTTATCGATAGCCTGCCATGACTCGCCTCTGTCCTCGTTTTTTGCACTTCTGAGTTCCCTCCACCCTCTTAATGCTCATGCTCCCTTCATTCCCTCCCCCTCTCACTTCGGCCACTGCTCCCCTTCTTCCTCCCTATGCCCAGCTACCATGCGCCATCGCCGCTCGCCTCTGCTATGCCCCAAGCCACAACACTACCTCCCCTAGCTTTCTCTTCCCTCCAGCATTCTATTTTTGTGGTCGTCGTCGCCCCTCCATGGCCGCCTCACCACCGCGAGCTCGCCAGGCCGAGCGCCACCCGTCCTCCATTTCGACAGTGCTCCCTCTCTCTCTCTCTCTCTTTGTATATGACCAGTGGGCCCAGGCACTGTTTATGGCCCCACATGTCATTGTCTATTTCTATTTCCCAATTAGAAAATAATTCAGAGAAATCAAAATGTTTAAGAAAAATTCAAATAAAAATATAGCAAAATATAATTTAGTTATAAATAAAATAAGAATAAAAACTAATTATAGAATTAAAATAAGGTTTTATGTAAATTGAAAATAATTAAATCTTAATTAGTTGTATGTCAATAAGGTTTAGCAAATTGATTAATGGCTAAAAGAAATTAGTGCAAGATTAAGCCATGTAAAAATAATAATTATTATTTCTACATCTCAAAAGTCATGGGTCCTTTTTGCAAATAGTGATTAAACAATTAAGGTAATAGATTTGAATAACATGTCACTAATATTTAACTAGAAACACAAGAAATTATTTAAAGATTACCTTGAAATATAATTAGATGTTCTTCAAAGGTAATTAGTATTAAATTTGGAGTATCCACTTTAATTAAAGATTTTCCTGGAGAATAGTTAGATAGAACTGGAGGTCAATTACACCATCATCAATATTGTTTGAGAAACTCAAATATCAATTGAAGACTTATTAAAACATAGTCTTGTTTGAGTGATAGTAAGATTAATTATCATACTTTGCCCTTCTGTCACTCTCACACTGCATAGCCTACTTGCTTGTTAGAGTAACATACATACTTTCTTCTGCCATGGACACATTGATGGTCACCCCAGCCCTGCCTCAACCTTTATGATCTCCATATCAACCTCCACAACCTCAATCACCTCCTCGCCCTCCATGGTCACCACAACCGCCATGATCCCTACCTCGGCCTTCACCATACCATGGGAGAGGACAGGCACGATTCAAGTGTCCTCTTACCTCACAGTTGTAGCATTCCCTATTATCAGGTACAACATAGGTAGATCTAACTAGTTTGTTGCCCCCATCACTCGTAGTCGAACTTTCTTCTGCACCATAGTTGAAATAGCCTCCTTCATTGTAAGTAAGTTCGCTAAGTGAAATATGGAAGCTCTCCCACTCTCAAATTATGTGTTCAACCAGGGGCGAAGCTACGTTGTGGGAGTCAATGTCACAGGACACCGGGTCCAAATATCACGGGTATCAACACCTCTATTCCATGTGTGAACCTCCTAGCCCAAACTCAGTGCACCCGGTTTCTTCTTTGAAGCCAAACAAAGGGAGTACTAGCAGCCTAAAATTTTAGTAGCTAGCAGTAGTCCATGAGGAGCCTCCACTGCCCCTCAGCCCACGAGGTAACTATAGTAGCTATTCCTTGAGCCGGCCCAAGAGGGAGGACCGCAATAGGACATCATGTCTATTTGATCCATTCTGAAGCGCTTCACCTCACACAACCCTCTACACCTGTTCATCTCACAAGGTTGGGCAAAATATGTACACCACGCCCGCTACAGCTGCACCCAGCTAGGCAGCAACCATTCACTAAAAAACAAGAGAAATCAATGCCACCAATTGCCCTCATTTGCCATCTGGCTACAGTGCTGCCTGGTCCCTGTAGCTTCGTGCTCTCGTCGGTCGAAGGAAACTTAGACCTACCTGATAAGTATGTACTTTGCTCTAGATTTCTCTCAATTATTTCAATTTGTTTAAAGAATAGGGGCTAAATTGCGAGTTGGGGTTTCAATGTGATGATTGTTGATTTATTTTTGTCAAATTGTAAGTTTAAGACTTAGTGTTTCAATTTTGGTTTGTGCAATACTGTCCTAGCTCATTGCAAATCATATGAAAAATGTAGTATTTGACCACAGTTAAGTAAGTAAGCCATTGGACATATTTTTCTATTATATTATTATTGAGTTGTTGAATATACAGATATC
This sequence comes from Dendrocalamus latiflorus, assembly GCA_017311315.1. Taxonomy (NCBI): domain Eukaryota; kingdom Viridiplantae; phylum Streptophyta; class Magnoliopsida; order Poales; family Poaceae; genus Dendrocalamus; species Dendrocalamus latiflorus. The sequence goes on from CM029676.1 coordinate 10,124,627, forward strand.
TAATTGATCTTTTTCAATTATTTAATGATGATTTCAAGAATGATAGACTTATTTGTTATGTGGAGAAACAAAAATTATAGAAAATTACCAATAATATTGTGGTTCATCGCTTTATGAATTTGAAAGAACTCAAATACTAAAAGGTAATGTTGTTTACTTATATTTGATCATTCTATTTTTTACTTGAAAACTTTAAGTAATTTTATTCTTTTTCTAGGCCAATGAGATCAGATGATGTATTTTACTAATGCCAATCAACTTTTTTGTCTATGATTTCGCACTTAGTTCCTTAAGTTTGCTGCAACTAAATAATATTATTATCGGGCTTATTTATTTTGGTAAGCATTTTGATCATTACTTCTTTATCATCATACACTTCTATCGGTTATATTAAAGTATTAATGCTAAAAATTACCGAACATATTACTATTTGGCATAATATTGATTGAAAATTATATATGTTGTTATATATATGTGTATATATATATATATGTGTGTGTGTGTGTGTGTGTGTGTGTGTCTATATATATATATATATATATATGAAGTGGTGAATCATGGTTATTATTTTTCTAGTTCCACCCCTGTGTTTGACCTCTTTAGGAAGTGTGTGACTCGCTTGCATTGCAGCCACAATCTACCAACCTCAACATTACCAGCGCATATCAACTATAGTGGATCATAGAGATCTAAATCTACCTACAACTGCTGCAAATCACTAGTATACTCCTGGACGGTCTTCTCCTCTTGTTTTAGGGCCTCCATCTTGCCTTGAACCTCTACTATCATCATCATCATCATCATCACATTGTCTACCCAGAGTACATGTTTCTCAACGTCTTCCGCATCTTGCTGAACTCTACATTATCTCCACCATCCGAGCAATAGATGTAGACATCGAAGTCAGCAACCAAGCGACCACCACAAAGTTGGTGGTGTTTCACACCTCCAATCCATGCTAATCTTGTCTACAGGCTCAACATAAGTCTCCTACAAGGAGTGTTCCACCCCTTTCATCCTCAGAATTAGTTGGGCCCTTCTAGACCAACTTAAGTAATTCTTGCTCTCTTCTAACTTCACATCATTCAGTATTAGCTCTAGGTTCAACTCGGATGACCCTACACCAACCCTCAGACCAATCATACCCATTGCTAAGAAGTCTTGTAATATGCTTCTCATGTCACCTAGTGTGACTAGCGAGGAAGTCGACTCAACAATTGACTTCCTCTTCTCTTCAGCAACCTTTATCGCGGATTCCTTCTCCTTTTTCCTCGCAGCCTCAATCCTTAGGAGTCATCTCTTCTGAACAACTTGAGCAATGCCAACCACAAACCTATGTCGTGCATGTCTCCCACGATCACAGCAATCCTTCACACATCAATGCCAACACAAATCACAATGTAGCACCTTTGGTACACATACATGTGCACCTAGCCAAGCAGTAAATCTATCTCCTTTCTCTCTTTCTTTTCTTTTTCTCTCTCAACTGGCACCTCCTCTATTCTCCTAAAACGTGAGTCACACGATGCTCGCGAGCCTCCTTTCTCCCTTGCACGCACCCTCGGGGTGATCCGCACACTTGCGTGGCTCCCTTGTGGCGAGATCCACTTGCCCATGTGGTGGAGGCGAGGCGAGATCCACTCGCCCATGCGGTGAAGGTGTGGCGAGATCTCCCCATGTGTGGCAGTGGCGACGGATGCGCCTGCATGTGGTGGATACATGGCATGGTGAGCCGCCCGCGAGCGGTGATGGCCTGGTTGAAGATGGTGGCAGGATGAAGATGTCGGCGATTGGGGTTGGATCTACAGTGGCAATATGTGAGTCGTGCGCTAGGGTTAGGGTTGGGGTTGCCAGCGGTGGATTGGCTCTGATACCATCATCGCTTGTGAGTAACCCGCCGCATGGCGGTTGACTTTGCTTGGGCTCCCACAAGGCGGTTGGCTCTGCCCGGGCTCCGACCATCGACTGAATCTGCCACTGGACCCCTACATCTTTTATTTATAGTGACAATTACAACCGCACTCTATTTTGACTCGACCTAAATCTGATTCACACCGAGTTTCATACGATGCCATCATGGATGTTGTTTTTGTTGAGGAACCGTCGCTGACGACCAGTCCGATCGATTCCTCTGCTTATGCAAAAACCAGATCAATCACAGAAGACAGAAAATAGTAGATTGAAAACACAGAGAGATAGAGAGAACTCCTGATCTTTTTTATTGCTTTCTTTCTAATTTTGTATACAAAACAGCCAATAGTACTACCTATTTATACCCTAATGGTGAGGTGCCCGCCATGGGCCAAAATTTCAAGCCCAAGCTCAGGTTTCGTAATAGTTTTATTGAGTTGAATTGATCCAATGAACTACCGAAACTTCGGTGCCCTTCACCATATCATCCATAATTCTTTTCAGCACCATTCTTACCGCTCTTTTACTGGCCTCTCAAAAAGTCTGCAACAAAGCAAAACCGCATGGAATCTCCTCCCGACTCCTTTGATCGATTTTGCTTCAGGAGCTTTCAGCAATCAAACAAAACACAAGTTATATCTTATAGAATCCCAATTATAGTGTGCCGCGCGCATACTAAAGTCATATCGATCACAGCTGGAATAGCATATACAAAAGCCTTCCCATTCTGACAGCTGATTGAAGCATAGATACTGTCTCGTTTAATGGTAGTTACAGACTTAAACAGAAGAAGCAAGTCCTATCTCCTGAAAAAGAGGAGCTAGCTAATCACCGGAAACTGGCAGTAGTAGCACTCTCCAGCATGCAAGGAGGCTAAATCCCTAGTAGCGATAGCCGGAGACGAGGCCGTCGTCGAAGTTCTGGAAGTAGCTCTGCAGGTCATACCCGAATTTCACCGCAGTCCTCCTCGGGCGCTGCACGGTGTTCCTCCACCTGGACCTCAGCCTCCAGAACAGCTGCCTCACCGGCGCAGCCGACCGCCACGCGCCGCCTCCGCCCCCGCTCTTCGCGTGGATCCTCCTCCGGCTGCCGGCGTACAACCCCAGCAGAAACGCCATCCTTGACCACCACAACTCTGCTAGCTCCCACGCTGCTCCCCTCACACAACTCACGCAGCCACTGCACCGCTTGCACTTGCTTCTCTTCTCTTTCTACCTCTGCAGGTGTTCTGAACCGGACAAGCCGTTTCTGCAAAGACGAAGCTCTCGGCTGCTGCTTATAAAGCTTGGATGGATGGGTGGATGGATTCCTGCGTGTCGATGTCGCCCGGGCCCACCAGCACTCACTCCGGCATCCACTATGCATGATCGATCATCAGAATGGTCCGGGCAAAGGCACATTTCAGACATCTTTTCCGTTGTCATCCTACAGTCAAAGAGCTAGAGATCTGATCGTGAACCATATATGCTTTAGGCCTTTAGGGCTAGCTATAGCTAGCCTGAGGCGGCATCTTGCATAAAGGTAGCGTGGAGTACGATGACTTATATCTAAATTGCTACGGCTTAGAGTGGTATGCTATAGAAATTAATATATAAATAGGATTAGAATTTTGACTTCTCTTTTGAGAAAATCTAAGGCTACTATATAAAATTATAAGGATGATCATAGGAAACATGCACAAACTAACTCATTTAAATCAGAGGGCATATGAGAGGATTAAATGCTAGAGTAAAGTCTAGGATAAGGGTCTGAGAGTTCTAAAAAAAAGTTTGAAATGATTGTGAGAGAGCAACAATCTCTTATATTTTTTTAAGATTGTTCTTAAAAAATTTGCCGTCGGCTTTGTTATCTTTCTCCTTCATCATAATTAATTCATTGCTATTATTTGGTTCTCTCTATGTGTTTCATCTACTTCGCATTTGATACCATACAAACTTATGCCATACAAATGGGAAGCAATCGCTATACAGTTTCCGAACTATCCGTTTGGATTGGATGCATGCACGTAGCATGCATGGAGTCTGCTCCGCTAACACATGAGAGGATTAAATGCTAGAGTAAAGTCTAGGATAAGGATCTAAGAGTTCTAAAAAAAGGTCTAAGATGATTGTGAGAGAGTGATAATCTCTTAAATTTTTTTGAGATCGTTCTTAAAAAATTTACGGTCGGCTTTGTCATCTTTCTCCTTCATCATAATTATTTCATTGCTATTATTTGATTCTCTCTCCACGTGATTCATCTAATTCGTATTTGATACCATACAAACTTATGCCCTATCTCATAATTTTGGAAGACCACTACGTATAACAATAGGTATCAGCGTAGAAGAAATGACACCAAAGTACAGAGTAGAGGTTGGCCGCAAAGGAGCCATAGGGTCGGCGGCCGGCTCGTGTCGGATCATATCTAGACTACGTACGTAAGTGATGCCGTCGGCCTGCCTTAGAGCATCTCCAAGAGATGCTTAATATTTTGTCCTCTAAAATCTCATATTGAGAGTTTTCCTAAAAAAATTATTCTCTAAATCTTTCCCCTCCTTCAGCAGCTTCTCTAAATTTGGATCCCTAAAATTACCATCTAGGCACTGTATATTTGATGGTGATCCACCTCAATTTTGGAGTACCAAAATTATTGGACATGTTTATGAGTATTTGTCGGAGGCTTATTTTTAGCTTTTATATCCAATATTTGAAGATACTTTCGTAGGTGGCCTGGTGGATTTCGAGATCGGCACGGCCAGTTGCACGAGCAGATGATGCGTGCGTACTGGAATAAGAAACGTGTGGTGTGGAACATAGATACATCTTCATGTGTTGCTGCTCGCTAAGCTGTACGTGCGGCTGGCCGGGCGGCCGTGCGAAATGCCGCATGCCCAATGTGTTTTGTTGCTGTCGCATCGCGCGTGCGTACATCGAGAATCGATCTGATGTCGAGTTGGCTGAGATCTGATGCCCCCTTGAGGCCGCAACAGGGGCGTAGCCGTCAAGTGTGCTTTGGTAGGCTTAAGCCGACCCTCCGGTACTTGTAACCCTCACCTCTCCAACTAGTTCTTGTAGCTCTAGTTTCAATATCATGTACAAAGCCATATTTTGTGAGAGGATTCAATATCATGTATAAGATCACATTTTGTGGGAGGAGAACAAGCGAGTTATATGTTAATTTGAGATAATGGTATTGTAAAATTTTATATGTCAATTTTCATTGCGAAATGACATCTCTGTATACTAAATTTGATTATTTGAGGATGAATGAATAAATGAATGGGAGGAATATCTCACTAAGAAATAGTGCGTCGAATTGAGAGAATAAATTTGCTTCCTTTGTCTTTGCCATGCGCCCACCACTGCCGGTATGTATGGGCCATGAGTTTGTGCGTGAGGCCGACAGTGCTAGCGCAGGCCGTAACGGCGTTGACTATGCATGTGTCAATCTACGGTGTCATCGTAGGTTGCTGAAGAAGCTTTGGCCTACAAGCCCCTCCTCGTTACTGGGCTGCAACTAAGTTATCTGCTCAGACCATATGCTTAGGCTGGCTCATGAGCAGGGTGTTTAGATGGGTCTGTTTATGTAGGTTTTTAGTTTTATCTTATAAATAGTACCAGCTTATAGAGAAGCTTGTAGAAAGAGACACTCGTGTACGATTTTGGCCGATATAAATAAAGTTGTATTATGTACTACAATCGATTAATAGATTCTATATTAAAAGGACATTCGGTTTAAAAGTTTGATATTGTAGAAAAGTTATTTACCGTAAAAATATAGTTTTTAGAAATAAATATAAACAGGGTCCTCAGATCACGTGGGTAGGTTATAGGACTTTGTTTGAAACGCCAGAATGTTTGAAACGCCAGAGTTTTACCTAATCTCGTGAGATGCATGCATGCCACGCCTTACATCCTCTTTGTCCGTTCAGATATCCATGGTTGTTGTACATTTCGACATGCATGTGCCTAGGCCTTTCGCCGTCCACGTTACCAAAAAGCTCGCAATGACAAGTATGTAATATTCTTTATCTGTTGGTTACGTTAACGCTCAAGCACTAAAGCAACGAGGTTAGTGAAGACTATTAGACAAAGATATACAGCATCACTCTTCTTGAGAACCCAAAAAAAAAGTAGGAGGGAAAGACGAGCAGATGACTACATCGAGACGTTTTACGCGCACGATGGATGTGGCATGCATATCCGTTCAGCATACGACGGTGTGCCGCGAGTTCGCGATTGCGGTGACGAACGCACAGCACTAGGCAATTTGATCAAATCAAACCAGCTGAACTTTTGTACAAAGCGGTTGACCAATTAGTTTCCTTTGCTACGATCTTATCCTTAGATAAAGAGCCTGTACACATTAACAACAACATAGCGACCGATATGGTCATAAGGATAGTCCAAAAGCATGCACATAACAAAAGATTAATTCTACTTGCGTAGGAGCAGAACATAGTACGTGCATGCACTCGTTCTATGTATCCATATATCTACTTTGGCATATACCTTCTACCAACTTTCTACATCCTACTAAGCTCGTAAAAAAGGTGAGAAAAAGGGAAAGCACTATCTAGTGTAAAAGCTAAATCGAGATCAAAGGACCGGCAAACCCGATCGGCTGGTCGACAGATCTCACAAAGGACGGCCGTTTTGCTGGCAGTTTGGGAAGGAGGTACAGATAATCCGAGTCAGCCTTGGTCCATGATGACCAGCCTTGTGCATCCCCTGACGACGACATGACATGTTCAGTTCATCAGTCTGGTTGCCATTGCCACCTACCCCTGGCTAGATTTCAGATCTTCAAACTAAGGGATTATTAAGCAGTACTCGTTAACCCGATTTGTAACGTGGTAATTCTACAGGAAGTCGGGAGCCATATGAGAATTGTACTGTATCATAGGACAGACTCCAGTAAAATCCACGTGCTCCATATATGGAGCTTTATCAACCAGGAAAGCAGGCTTCGACGTCAGGTTATCTCGTGGCTCTTTCTCCTTCTTTTCATGCTGTCATGCTTGCTACCGATGATTCACTTGTTTAGCCTTAAAGCTTGTTAAAAGTATTTCTCATGTTTTGATACATATAGGTATGCCCAGATGTAAGATTTCACTAACAGCCTTCCCCTTTTGTTCAACTTGGGACAAATCTATTTGGTTAGCAAGATTAACCCGGTGTGATTTGATCGGATCAAAACTATTGTCGATCTCTTGCTCTTTGTTCTTCAAATAAAATTTGCAAAACTACAGGTATTTTAACAAAACTAAACTACAGATATTTTGATAGAACTATCACAAACTACATATTTAAGGGACTATTTCATAAAACTACATATTTTAGACCAAAATGCTTTGATGAGCTACATCTACCCTACTCTATAATACACCAAAATTTTCTTTACTAAATCCACCCCCTCAACCACCCCCACAGTCATGCCTAATCTAAGTCCACCCAGATTTGTGTACCAAAGTAATCCAACTTCATACAAATGAATGGCCTGAATCTCTTCTCAAGCCTTTTTCTCTTACTCATTGAAGATCCTAAGGCCAAATCATCTGGATCATGCACATCATTGAACCCTTCCCCAACCCGTTCTCACGGCGCAGGCGCGCAGCGCGCTCCGCCCCAGAGAAACCATTCGCCGCATATCCGGCTCATTCGCCCCCCTCTCGCACGGTCCAAGGCCCGCCTGCAGATCCGCCGCCCCCTCCGCCCCCCCCCCCCCGCCCGGCCGCCGGCCTTCTCCTCCGCCCCGCTCGCCCAGATCTAATCCGCTCGCCCGCCGCCCTGCGCCCCGCTCGCCTCAGCCCTCAGCGCCTCCGCGGCTCCGCCTCGCCCAGATCCGCTGTCGCACCTGCCGCCGGCCGCCTCCTCCACTCCTACCCGGCCACCGGCCGCCTCCTCCGCCCCCCACCCGGCCGCCGGCTTTCTCCTCCGCCCCGCTCGCCCGCCGCCCTGCGCCCCGCTCGCCTCAGCCCTCAACGCCTCCGCCGCTCCGCCTCGCCTAGATCCGCCGTCGCACCCGCCGCCAGCCGCCTCCTCCACCCCTGCCCGGCCACCGGCCGCCTCCTCCGCCCCCCACCCGATCGCTGGCCTTCTCCTCCGCCCCTCGCCCAGATCTAATCCGCTCGCCCGCCGCCCTACGCCCCGCTCGCCTCAGCCCTTAGCGCCTCCGCGGCTCCGCCTCGCCCAGATCCGCCGTCGCACCCGCCGCCGGCTTCTCCACCCCTACCCGGCCGCCTCCTCCCCCCCTACGCTGCCGCCTGTCACCCCCACCCGGCCGGCCGCCCTCACCGAGTTCCTCTCCTCCCTCATGGACTACACCCCCATGGTACGGTAACACACTCTTTGCCCTAATACCCTCTCCTTCGGCCGATTTCCGAGTTCTGTGTTTGATTCGGTAGCGCGGCAGATTCCGGACGAGCTGGTGGAGCACTACCTCGCCCGCAGCGGCTTCCACCCGGCCGTGAAGCATGATGGACTTCCTGTTTTATTTGCGCTCATTCGTGTAGTTCAAAGCTTTCTCCGCAATCCACACATTTCATATTGAACCATATGTAAGTGGTTGACCATCCAGTTTTGATGATTTTGTGTTCCAGTTGCATCAGTTGATGCCCTCAATGATCACTTGCATCGTCGCAAAAAGGCTTGGGCATAGGCTTTTCAGACAACCACTGTGAGCTTGGAGACTTTTCTGGCAATTTGGTTGCTTCAGTATGTTGGAGGTGAGTATACCAAGGGTCTCAATGGATGTTATGTACAACAATTAACCATTATTCTACTCAGATTCAAATGTGTTTATATAGATTACATGTAAGCTTTATACATTCTAGCACGGTTCCCTTTCAGTGAATTGTAACTAGTACATAACATTCAGCCTAAACTGGTACATAACATTCAGCCTAACATTTCAGTGACATTGTAACTGATGGCCAGGTGCACTGCCTTTACATCTTTCTTCATCATTTTTCTTTTTTTGCTTTTAGGGAATTATTGAATAGATATGCCTTTAGAAAAAGCTTGAATTATGTAAAGCTTGTGATATGGTCAATGGACTAATATAGTTAGCACATAATCATGTTGAACCCTAACATGTATGTATTAGGACACTTATCATATCAGCCCCATGTGCAGATAGTGCAATAAGCAAACTTGTGCTATGGGTTTGCAAATGATGCACGTCATGCCCATAATTCAAGCTGTCTTCTTGAGGCCGACTATGCGTATAGAAAATATTTTTGCTTGGTGGGTTATGTGTCGCAGATCACTGATGAAAATGAAAAAATAGCACGGGCGTCAATTGGATATAGTGTACCCTGTCTTCTAGGCAAGGATACTCAACAATACTAACTGTTTACAATGCCTTTCATGAAACATATTTTGTTCCAATCTTGAAGTTTCAAAGCTGTCCAGCTATCCTTTTCTTTTTTGGCTTCTCAGTCAAAGGCGAGCCTGTTTCAACAGAATCTTCTGTTTGTTGTGAGTTTGAGCCATGACTTGGTTGTTCGAGACAGATCGACAATAACGTAGAAGAATCTGAAGCATAGTCAACTTTCCCATAACCATGTAAAAATTTTGAAATGTTGGGAGAACCAACCATATGTTACTAATGTTGAACATATTTTATTTTTGAGCTGTTCATTTTGCAATTATTTAGAATCTTTGTGTTTGTGTATTTTGAAACAGAGTGCTTAACTAAGCTTTTTTGTATTGAAATTTTGTCCTCTTTGTTATGCTATTGCAATAGCCTTTTCCATGCATTCCTGTTGTCGTCATTCGGTTTCTATTTCATTTAGTAGTAGGACGAAGCCTGATAAAGCACTACAAATGTGATAATATGTAGTAGAGATATTGACATGCTTTGCCATCTTCAAGAGGTTGTTCTTTCATCTATAATCCATGGATCCCCCTGTTCCAATGTTGTGGATAATACATCACTTGATTCTGTTAATATAACATTTTTTTCTTGTAGTTATTGTGCAAAGGATAGCTTACAAATCCTTGCTTATTGTGAGTGTAGGGTTAAACTGCAGCTGTAGAAATTTAGCTGTGGAGTTCTTGGACTTTCACTGGCAGATGCTTATTTTCATTGTTTGGGAACAAATCAGCTGTCTAGGAATGACACTTTTTTCTTTGGTTTAAGATGATGACCTTATTCTTCAATTTTCTGTTTTATATGACAACAAATTTACGTAAAACAGCATTAGTTTCATCAGCGTGTCAACTTGCTTAGCATGGAAAATAAATCAGAACATTCCTGAAAGTCCCAAGTTCATGTCATTGTTCATTCAAGATCATTCATTGTGACCACTCCTAATACAGTTAACTTGTCAGATATTTACCTCTGTTCAGAAAAAAAATTACAAGCATCATCAGTATGTCCCTTAAAAATTGATGCGGATGCAATCCCCTTCCAAAGGCCAAAGTTTTCAATATTTAGGCCCATAATGTGATCAACGAATATCAAAGTTGTAGCCTCTGAGAATACATAACATTTAGTTTCTTCTCTTATGATGGCAGTTGTAGACGCTATTTCAGATGTTATTGAGATTGCGAATAAAGATGTAAAAGATAATACATGAATAACCATGTTTGTGCAACCTGCGTAATTGTCGTGTATATAAGGTGATATGCCCAGTTTAGTTATGTAGTGCTTCAAAATAAAACAATCTTCTTTCTTTGTCTGGATAGTACCCTTGTGTACACATCATGGTGTTTAGTTATCTTTTCAAGTCATTGGTACATTTTTTATGCCATCTCATTCTCCGTGAAGGGCATCAAGGGCAGGCTCAACCGGCTACCGTCGGCCTGCGTCGGCGACATGGTCACGGCCACCGTCAAGAAGGGCAAGCCCGACCTCCGCAAGAAAGTCATGCCTGTCGTCATCATCCGCCAGCACAAGCCGTGGCGCTGCAAAGATGGCATCTACATGTACTTCTAAGGTAAATAGAACTCTGATCCATGCTACTGTCTGGTATGATGTTACTGTATGTTTAGTGTTGGCGCTCAAAAAGTGAAGTTTACTTGCATGCAGGTCTGTCAGTTCTGTGAGGAGAAAACCAGAGATGGGTCAATACTGAGTAACTTATTATAGATGTCGCACATCTCCACTCAGTATTCTTCAAACTTTTATGCATGTATCTAAACCTGCTGGCCAACCATGTCTTGCATGGTACTGCATTTAACTCATATCAACTCTGTAATATTTTTGTGAACTGATCTGCATGTTCAATTCTTTTGCAGTCATGAGATTGGTAGCACATGGTTCAATATTTGAACATGCTAATTCTCACATAATTGTGTCGGTTCCAGACTTCTATCAAAAGAATTCTTGGATGCATGAATTGATCACTGGAGTTTTAATAAATGTACTATTGATGAGTATCCAAGCACATTTTTGTGGACATTGGGTGTTTAAGTGTCTAGAATATGGGAAAAAGTGCTCATGAGTTAAATCCTTACTGATGTACATTATTTTTTTTGCATTTTGATCTGGCAGATATTTTACTTTATTGGATTTGGAATGTTCTGTCTTGAATCACTGCTAAGCATAGATGTCATTCAGGTGGGTGTTGTTCCCCTCTTGTTTTCTGGATGGTTGGATCTCCAACCTTTTCTATTTGAAAACTTTAACCTGCATATGGCCTATTACATATTAACTATTTTATTTCTCTTCCAATCATGACTATGGGTTTACTGCTTGACTAATAGCCAAAAGTCAAAGGAATATTTTATTTTTCTTTCCATTACCAATTTATGACTATGGACTGCTGACCGCGTTGTTACGGATGAGTTGCTTCATATATGAGACGTGAATCTTAATGAATCTGATTGTTCGTTTTATTTTTTACAAATTTTATCTTGTTTTATATTTTATCGTAGCGTTAGCACGGGCACACTACTAGTGTTTTAAATTTGCCGTCAACAAGGGTTGTGTCCAACAAATCAGACCCACCTGGCAGTCACTGAACTATATTTCCCTTGTCCCATTCCATCGTGTCCACTGATTCAATAATTTCAGTGTCCGCTAGGTGGACCTGACCTATTGGACGGCAACCTAGGCTATGTTTATCCTAAACCACCGAATTTCAACTGGGGTTTGTTTGAAGACATCATCACTATTAAAGTTGATCCGAATTTGTATCGTGTCCGTGTAGGACACTTTATCGCCTCATGCCAGACGTGGCATGGCAGGTGCATGCACAGGTTATATCAGATGTAGTGTTAATCTGTAGCAATCGACTCTGATTCGATTTCCTCTCTGTGTGGGACTCTTTTCCCTCACACTATATATATATATATATATATATATATATATATATATATATATATATATATATATATATATATATATATATATATATATATATATATATATAGGTAGTATCTCACGTAACGGAGAGTATCTCACAACATAGGTAGTATCTCACGTAACAGAGAGTATGTACGTGTAGTATACGAGTATTTAAGACCATATAGGTGGCATGAACAATTTTTCAGAGGTGGTATGCATATTTTTTTGATATACTCCCTTTTATGTACGTATATAAAGGTATTTATAAAATACGCTAAAAACTATGAACTTCCTTACAATTTTTTCGTGTGGTTCACGTTGGAGTATCTTATAATTAGTATATGAGTATACCTAAAGTGATAAAGGAGTATTTCAAGTTTGTTTAGGTGGTATATTAGAGGTGGGTGTAATTACACCCGGGAGTAAAAGGTATTTTTCCTCTATATATATATATATATATATATATATATATATATATATATATATATATATATATATATATATATATATATATATATATATATATATATATATATATATATATATATATATATATATATATATATATATATATATATATATATATACTCAAAAAAATTATCAATCATACACGTATATCGGACGGTTCTTGATGTGGGTGCCTAATGTAATTTTCCTCTCTCTCTCTCTCTGTATATATATATGTATATATATGTATGTATGTATATATATGTACCCTAGTAGCTCATAGGAAATGCAAGCGCTCCATTGTAAACTCTCTTTATTATAGTGATTTGCCTTCGAGCGCCTGTGGTTTTTCCCGTAAGGGTTTTCCACGTAAAATTTTATGTCTCTTGTCTCTATTTTTCTGTGCATTATTTGCAACAAGTGGTATTAGAGCACAGGAGATTGGAGATTCAAGAAAAAATTATGTCAGTCCGACGTCGCTGCCGTTTGTCGAATCCGAGACACGTTTGATTTTGTCTCCGAGAGGAATCAAGCAACGTGCGGTTTAAAAGGCAGAAGCTAGCGCCTCTTTTCCCGTAGCTTTGGTTTGCGCCTGTCTGCGCGTCGTCCATAGCAGTGAGTCTCTTCGCTTAGCTTCGATCGGTGAGAAAGCAAAGCAAGAGAGGAAATCAAGCGCATAGAACCCGAGACAGCAAAAGAAAAGATATAAACAAATTCATACCAGCAAAATTTGGTTTTCTTCCGCATGGCGACTCTGAAGTATGATCTTCCGCTGTTGGATCGTGGCACGAGATTTTCTCTATGACAAGTCAAGATGTGAATTGTTTTATCACAGCTTGATTTGGATGATGTACTTCTGAGAATTGATAAGATGCCAGCCACATTATCTGCCGATGAGAAGCAACGTAAAGATCGTAAGGCCTTATCTCAAATTCATCTTCATCTATCAAATAATATTTTACAGGAGGTTATGAAGGAGACATCCGCAACTACATTATGGCTGAAACTGGAGTAGATTTGCATGACCAAACATCTGACCAGCAAGATGCATCTGAAGCAGAAGCTTTACTCCCACAAGATGGCAGAGGGTGCCTCATTGTTGAACCACCTGATAGCTTTCAAGAAAGTTGTTGCAGACCTCGAAACTATGGAGGTAAAGTATGATGATGAAGATTTGGGTCTTATTTTGCTATGTTTTTTGCCCAGTTCATACTCTGCTTTTAGAGATACTATTCTATATAGTCGAGATACTCTTACTATCAATGAAGTTTATGAAGCTCTGTATGCTAAAAAAGATGAAACTTATGGATCCTGATGAAAGTTCAAGTACGCATGCAAAAGGTTTGTCTGTCCAAGGCAAACAATACGAGAAGAGTTCAAACGACAATTCAAAAAGTAGAAGCAAAAGCAGATATAGAGGCATATCTAAATCCAGGACCAGAATGTCATGCAGGTATTGCAAGAAGGATGGTCATGATATATCCGAGTGCTGAAAGTTGCAGAATAAGGAGAAGAGGAATAATAATTTCAAGAAAGTTAGAAGTTGCAGAATAAGGAGAAGAGAAATAATAATTTCAAGAAGGATCAACAAGATGATGAACCTAGGGCCACTGTTGTCACCAAAGAAGGTTCTGATGGAGATGTTCTCGTTGCTTTTGCCAGTGATTCCAAAACCAGTGATAAACGGATTCTTGATTCAGCTTGTACTTTCCACATGAACCCGAACCGTGAGTGGTTCGTTACATATGAAGGTACGCCAAGTGGATCAATGTTGATGGGTGATAATAAAACATGTAAGGTTGCAGGCATTGGTTCTATCCAGATCAAGATATTTGATGGCACCATCAGAACTTTATCAAATGTTCATCATATTTTGAATTTGAAGAGAAATTTTATCTTATTGAGTACTCTTGGTGCTAAAGGCTACAAGTTTTCAGGTGGAGGTAGAGTTCTGAAAGTCACCAAATGTTCTCTTGTTGTGATGAAGGGTGATATGAAGGCTGCCAATTTATATCATCTGCGAGGCACTACAATTTCAGGTAATGCTATTATTGCCTCAAATAAATCATCTGATTCTAATGCTACTAATCTTTGGCATATGCGTCTAGGGCATATGAGTGAAGCTGGAATGATGGAATTATGTAAAAGAGAATTTCTTGATGGTCAAAGCATAGACAAGTTGAAGTTTTGTGAACATTGTATCTTTGGTAAGCAAAAGGGTGAAATTTAGTACTGTGACTCACTCTACAAAAGGCATATTGGATTATGTTCACTCTGATTTGTGGGGAGAATCCCGCGTTCTGTCACTTAGAGGTGCAAGCTACATGTTGACTATCATTGATGATTACTCAAGAAAAATTTGGGCATATTTCGTTAAGCACAAATCAGTTGTACTCAAAATATTCAAGGAGTGAAAGATTATGATTAAAAGTCAAACTGGTAAGCATGTCAAGAAGTTGTGTATCGACAATGGCTTAGAGTTCTGTTATGGAGAATTTGAAGCTTTATGTAAGTCAGAAGGTATTGTGAGACATTATACCGTCCCAGGCTCTCATCAACAAAACGGTGTGGCCAAACGCATGAATAAAACTATCATGGAGAAGGTACGTTGCATGTTGTCAAACTTTGGATTATCTAAGAGTTATTGGGCTGAAACCGCTTCCACTACTTGTTATTTAATTAATCGGTCACCAAATTTGGCTATTGATAAAAAGTCTCCAATTGAGGTATGATCTGGCTCTCCAGTAGATTATTCAAACTTAAGAATATTTGGCTATCCTGCTTATGCTCATGTTAACAATGGTAAATTACAGCCTAAAGCAGTTAAGTGTATCTTTCTTGGTTATAAAACTGGTGTGAAAGGATATAAATTGTGTAATCCTAAAACTAGAATGGTGGTTATTAGCAGAAGTGTTACTTTTGATGAGTCTGCTATGTTGCATGATAAGCCATCTATTGATGTTCCTGTTGAGAAGCAATCAAGCGTGCAGGTGGAGCATATTATTGATTCAGGATGTACACCAGAAGTCAACAAGGAAAATATTTCAGAAGCCCCTATTGTTGAGCTGCCAACACATCATTCCATCGCAGTTGACAGAGGATGAACATTCAGCCTCCTAAGAGATTGATTGAAGAAGCTAATGTTGTGGCTTATTGTTTAAATATAGCAGAAGAAATTGAAGGTACTACAAAACCTTCATTTTATTTAGAGGCTATCTATTCTAGTGATTCAGAAAGATGGATGACTACCATGTATGATGAGATGGAATCTCTTGATAAGAATGGCACTTGAGAGCTGGTTAAGTTGCCAATTGAGAAGAAGCCTATTCGTTGCAAATGGATCATCAAGAAGAAAGAAGGAGTTTCACCAACTAAAGAGGTTAGATACAAAGCAAGGCTAGTTGCAAAATGATACAAACAAATTCCAGGTATTGATTTTACAGATGCAGTTTCTCCTGTTGTGAAACATAGTTCTATTCGCACTTTACTCAGCATTGTAGCTATGCATGATTATGAACTTGAACAATTAGATGTAAAAATTGCATTCTTACATGGAAAATTAAAAGAAGACGTTTATATAGAGCAACCGGAAGGTTTTGTCATTCCAGGAAAGGAGAATTTTATTTGCAAATTGAAGAAATCTCTTTATGGCTTGAAGTAACACCTAGATAATGGTACAAGAGATTTGACTCCTTTATGATGTCTCAGAATTTTAAAAGATCTAATTATGATAGCTGTGTTTACTTGAAGATTGTTAACAGTTCAGTTATTTACTTGCTCCTATATGTTGATGATATGTTGATTCCTGCAAAAGACAAGGCTGAAATTTCAAAGCTGAAGACACAATTAATTAGTGAATTTGATATGAAAGATCTCGGTGCAGCAAAGAAGATTCTTGGTATGAAAATCATTAGAGACAAATAGTTTGGCAAATTATACCTAAGTCAAAAAGGCTATATTGATAAAGTTCTTTGTTGTTTCAACATGCATAAGGCCAAACCTGTGAGTACTCCCTTAGCTGCACATTTTTAGACTTTCTTCAACGTCATGTCCGCAATCAAATGATGAAATTGAGTATATTTCTATAGTTCCATATGCGAGTGCAGTTGGTTTGGTTCTCTTATGTATACTATAGTATGTTCACATCCCGATTTATCTCAATCATTAAGTGTGGTTAGTACATACATGGCTAATCCTGGAAAAGAGCATTGGAGGGCAGTTCAATGGATTTTCAGATATTTGCGGGGCACATCTAATGCTTATTTACAATTTGGAAAGACTAGAGATGGACTCGTTGGTTATGTTGATTCAGATTTTACTGGAGATTTGGATAAAAGAAGATCTCTCACTAGTTATGTGTTCAGTGTTTGAGGGTGTGCCGTTAGCTGGAAAGCAAGTTTGCAAGCTACCGTTGCCTTGTCTACTACAAAAGCTGAGTATATGGCTATTTTTTAAGCTTGCAAAGAAGCTATTTGGCTAAAAAGTTTATTTGCTGAGCTTTGTGGAAATACATCTTGCATTACAATATTTTGTGATAATCAGAGTGATATTTGCCTTACAAAAGATCAAATGTTCCATAAGAGAATAAAGCACATTGGTATCAGGTATCACTACATTTGAGGTGTCATTACTCAAGGTGATATTAAAGTCTACAAGATAATTATTTATGATAATACAGCTAATATGTTGACAAAACCAGTTCCTACATATAAGTGTGAGCTATGCCCAGACTTAGTTGGTATTACTCACTAGTCCTTTGAACTTTCGGCGCTTAAGGTATACATGATAATTTTATTGGATGAGTCTATCACATTCTACGACTACTGGAGGGAATTTGGTTCAAGGTGGAGATTGTTAAAGTTGATCTGAATTCGTATCGTGTCCGTGTAGGACACTTCATCACCTCATGCCAGAAGTGGTATGGCATGTGTGTGCACAGGTTGTATTAGACATAGTGTCAATTTGTAACAATCGACTCTGATTTAATTTACTTTCCGTGTAGGACTATTTTCCCTCACACTATATATATGTACCTCAATAGGCTATAGGAAGAGGGAGCACTCTATTGTAAACTCTCTTTATTATAATGATTTGCCTTCGAGCGTCTGTGGTATTCCCCTGTAAGAATTTTTTACGTAAAATTTTATGTCTTTTGTCTCTATTTTTCTATATATTATTTGTAACAATCACGATCTTTAGATCTGACACAGAAGGTCACTATTTCTGGGTTTGTCGACCTTGACGATGACCTTTGATGATGTCAAATAATGAGACGTATGACTGCTTCACGTTCCACTTGAAGAGGGAATGGACTGCTGTCAGCACACATCTTGAGTACCATTTCATAATGCTAAGTGGCAGGTCTATATTTGTGGAGGGCTTCATTTACACACCATGGGGAAGAGGTCTTGTTGCTCATCAGTTGGTTAGGCAGCACGATCCGTACTACCTTGACAAGCCTGTTTTCTTGACGTTTTCTTGGAGGAGGATGTTGGACAAGAACTTAATTTCTTTGCTTCAGTTTGCAGGGGCTTCAGTTTGCAGGGACAATATCACTGACTGCATCGTGTTCTGTGTTGTTCACGGATTTGTTTCCTCGCATCCATTCAGTAGAAGACACAATTTGGAACTTGTTATCCTCATGTCTAATAGGCAAAGATTGACATCTGTATTCATTCGGATTGATTTGAGGAACCAAGTCACGCCCAATAGGCAAAGATTGACATCTTGGATCGATATGAGGATCCAAGTCCGATGTATTGCCAGAATCCATGTTCTATATTTGAAGCGGGTTGATCCCTGTGCTTCCCTCATGATACAATCATCTTCCTGTTGAACCCCTTTCTTCTCGATTCACAGAGAGAAAAATATATAGGACTAGTGTCGACAGTTCATCACAGAAGAAAGAACTCAGAAAGAACACACGAAGTTGGGATCACTAACTAATAGAATAGTACCCTCTAGCAGTTCCGGTTTGACCATCCTGATCTCTTTTTAAAACTCTTTTCATATAGCTATCCCTGATCAAAGAGAAAGGAAAGCGTCACTTCGCTCGCCTTGGGAAACCTAATTAGGAGCTGATTGATTTCTTTAATAGATATTAAGATGCCTTGAATGAACCCAAGCAAGCCGCCGAATGATGATCACCACGGTGGTTCAAGAAACAAAACGACGAAAGAACTCATGAAGGTTGAACATGTAGATACCTCTTCTTCATCTGTTGAGCTCGAAGGATGGATCCACACTACCTATGCTTTTGCTGCATAAGCAATTTACGTATTCTTGAACCATTTGGTGCTCCAAGAAAGTATTATTTGCTTAAGTTTGGTACTTTTGTATGAACATTACTCCCTTCAGCCATAAACGAATATCATTTTATGAGGTCAAACTTTCCATAGTTTTGTTTTGAAAAGAACTTTTTTAATATTATAATTTTGTTAGGTTTTATAAATATATTATAATAGAAATTAATGGTCAAAGTTACGTTCTGGAGACTGTGTTGACACCTAAAATGATATTGTTTAGTGACTGGAGGGAGTATTTATCTAGAAGACGGTAGGATCTGATGGGCTTTAGACCATTTTGTATGAACTATTAATCTAGAAGGTGGTATAATCTGCAGGGTTTTACGCTGTTCCTTATTTTTTTGTGTATATTTCTGATGTATGTAACTTCTAAGATTTAAAGGAATAGCCCCTCAACATATTTTCTTTTACAAATATCTTCTTTGGATGTGCATTGTTATCTAGAAAATGGTACTAATTGTAGGAATTATGAGATGAAATTTTGCATTTCTCTGGCATTCTTTGAGGAAATTCTTCCAGTTTGTATTGGTGAGTTTTAACTGTGTAGTTGGGTGAGAACTTCGGGTGTGTCCTCGCCCATGTTACTATGAATTACTTTGATATGAAGTTCAACTTGGCTTCATCATTTTTTTTATCCCTAATACATGTTCACTTCAATTATTTTTCATTTCGGTTGTGGAATAATAATCTAACACTCTAGTTTGCCAGCATATCACTATATAAGTTTTTTCCACTATTTTTAAAGCTATTCTTAGAAGGTAACTCCGAAGGGTCTTTTGACGGAGAATGAACACTTCTGCTAGATTTTGCTGAATTGGAAAATAAAGACAGCATGGATGATCCTTGAAGATGTGTTTCTGCTAAGAAGCCAAGTACATGACTGTATATACAGATTATTCCTCTGCAAACTATCACATTCACTTGGAAGAATGGCAACACGTGAAAAGCAGATTGACACAATAGGTGGACCCTACAATAACTTCAACTGAGCACTTCAAAAGCTACAAGATTTGGTGGGGAGAATTCGTGACCGTTGGATCTCTAATCCAACGGTCACAAATCTAGATGATAGTTAGAAAGAAAACATTCGGATGATGTTTATCAATACCCTTTTTCTATAGCAAATAATTTTTCTACAGTACTTAACTTTCGAACGGAGTGTCTTTTTCAGACAGAGTTTACTAGTCGATTGTAGTACACAGTGTAGTGATTTCATTTATATCAATCAAAATCGCACGAGAGTTATCTCTCTCTATAAACTTCTCTACAAGCTATTATTATTTATAAGTCAAAAGCCAGTATAAACATGCCCGCTAGCTCTCATCTTATTAGGGTATTGATAAACATCATCCGGATGTTTTCTTCCTAACTATCATCCAAATTCGTGACCATTGGATTAGAGATCCAATGGCCATGAATTCTCCTCCACCCCTTCCAAAAAAATCTCTCTCCTCTAAAAAAAATCTCCCCCTCCAAAAAAAGAGGCCGTTGGATCTCTAATCCAACGGTCTCAAATCCGGATGATAGTTAAGAAGAAAACATCCGGGTGATACCTATACACACCCATAGAAAAAATAGCTTTTAGGAGCTAATAGAAACATGGTTTAGCTTGTCTTGTGTAAGTTATATCCAGGACTCGATGGTGTGATTATACATGTAAGAGTTCATCCTGCTGAAATGCGCCAGAGCATCAGTGTCAAGCATGCCTTCTCCTTTCACACCGGACTGAAAATTAAGAACCGGCAAACCAACTTGTTAGCTAAGGACGAAGGAACAAATTTTAATGTGACAAGAAACCAAGATGGTGTTGTTAGGGCATCTCCAATGGTCTGAGTCAGCTAGCTATATGTATGTACACATCATCATATATCCTATGTGGAGGAAAGAGAGTATGCAAAAAAAACCGAGCCAGCTCTTCCTTAAGCACTAGTCTATAACGCAAAACGAGGCAGCCTCTATAAATGATAGTTCTTTTCTATGTGTGTATGTAAGCATCAAATAGCTATCCTTATAGATAGTTCTTTAGAATGCTAGCTTTTACTGTGTACTATATAAATGATGTGAAAGTCTTCTAGTTAGTTGCTAGCTAGAACCATTGGAGATGCCCTTACACATCGGAACACTTACAGTCTGGTCATGATCTTCATGAATCTGCGAGCCAATTGCCCTTGACGCTTCACAGTAGTCGTCGTTCTTCGCAAACCTCCCGCGGACACGAGGCCTTTTGTCAGCCAGGGTTTTTCTGCAAGCGTACTGCATTTTTTTTGGGGCAAGAACACATTACTGTCAGTATGTCATGGTTATGGACACCGTGAGTGAAAATCGTGAAAGCCTTGTGCTTTGATCTTGTTTCTTGCGTCACCTTGATCTTCTTGCTGAAGTTCCTCTCGTTCCTCTTCTTGATGTACCTGTGGATCTTCTTCTTCCTCTCCTCGATGGAGAAGCGGGCGCCCTTGAAGTTGGTGTCCTCCAAGCTTGAGGTTTCTGTCGCCGGCAGCCGTCCAGGGCTTATGCTTCCTGCCATCTAGCATAGCACCACCGTGAAACGATCATGCTCTGTTTATGCGTGATTCTTGACGGTATTCTCTGGTTCTGGAATCTGAAACGCAAATGCTGAATTCTACCTGCATTTTGGCGGCGGCATTGGCGAACGCCATCTGCGCGGCGGAGTGGGCGGCGTCACTGTGCTTGCCGACCAGCGCGTCGGCGCCGCCTGCCATCATCCTCTAGTACTCGCCGATCTCCTCCATCCCCATCATGGACATCACCATGCCGGTGCAACTGTTACCACCGCTGCCGAAGAAGCCTCCTCCCTGCGCCGCGTCCTTGCCGAAGAAACACCCCTGTGCCGCCTCTTCGACGCCACCGGGGAGCATTGCACCGGGCTGCTGCTGGCACAGGGTCTCCTCCAGGCCCATGTACCCTCCAGCCAACGCCCCCGCGAAGCACTCGTCGCTGTATCCCGAGGGGAGCTGCATCAGCTCGGACGCCGTGCTGCTCATTTGCGTCTGCAGCGCCGGGTGCCCCGCAGTGGCCACCGGGAGTGCCATCTATCCGAACTGCTGCTCCAGCTGGGGCTCGTTCGCGACCGCCGCAAACGCGTAGTCTATGTGGAGGAGGAGCTCGGCATCGGGGCAGGGTGGCTGGTCTTGCTCGAGGAGGGCCGAGAGGGTCGAGTCCAAGGACGGCAACAGGGAGAAGGCCGTCGTAGCCGCGGCCGATGACATGTTGTCACCGTGGCTGCAGATGGGAGGTGTCACGGTGGACGAGGACGAGGCGTCCTCGGAGGAGGCCGTGAACATGTCCCAGGTGGCGTCCACTGCCGAGAAGAGGTCGCCGCCGCTGACCTCGTCGCTGAAGTCGAGGATGTGCGCGGCTATGGGGCTCGAGATGCCCTCCTGCAAGAGTCAGAGGGAAACCAAGAACTTGTCAGCACCTTCAGTTTCAGACCAAGATTAGCTTCTCTTTGATTAACAAGAACAGTTATGTATTACAGGCCTGTAGAATGCAAGTGTTATTAGGCTTCATAATTCTTGATCGAGAAAGCAACAACCAATGCATATTATAACCTACAAGAACACATTTCTACGATCCTTTTATAATCTATCCTCGTAGGGATCAAATGCCATACTGTTGTATTTGCAACAGTACAGTTCAATTTGCAACCTCTGAAGATGGCAAGAGGAGTAGAGGCATACGTCCGTATGCCGTATGCTGGGGGAATGTTACTATCAGGATTAGAGGATTTGACCCCAAAAAAAGGAGGCCTTGATCAAAATTGCGCGATGCAATGCGAATGCTTATCGAGATCAAGAAGCAGGCATCGATTCCCCTGGTACTGCAAGAGGTCCAAAAGCTGAAAGATTTCTTCTGGATATGGTGCCTTCCTTTTAGTATGATAGGGACCTAACAATTATTGCAGTATGCGTGCCGGCGTACATACCTGCTAGTCTAGCAAAATCAGAGCATTGCCATTGCCATGTCGATGGAATCGTAATCTAGAACATGCATCCTAATCTAGAACATGCATGGGCAAGAAGGCAAGACAGATGGATCATCAAATCATGTAGGAAAAGAACGGTGAAAAGGCCTAAAACACCTTGCACATGTCCTGATACTTGCAAAAAATTCACAGAACTTGGCCTAATGTGTGATCTGGAGAATTACAGGGAATGAAGGGTCCTCAAGCATGGTGGACGCCCTTGATCTGAAACTCCGGTAGCCTTTCCTCGGTTTGCGAAAGTATTAGTTCCAAGAAATGCTTCTTTTGTTAATGACCAGGTAAAAGGGAGGTTCTGAGACAGGAGAGGAAGATGGAATAGGAAGACGAGAAACGAGATGAAAAGCTCATAGACCATGCAAATGGCAACAGCTTCTATTTATAAGGCCAGGAACAAGAAGATCACCAAGCACTAAAAATTCCAGGCTAACTATATAGGCCGTAAGAGACGGAAACTTTGTGACAAGAACTCGATTCAAGAAAAACCGTGCTAGTTACTTAATTTGTAGAACCAGATAGGCAACAGAAAGGGGGTTGAATAGTGCTTTAAAATTTTCCCCTAAGTGCTTACTTATCTTTTGCTCCGATAATTATAAAGTTATAAAGATTCAGATAGGAACCCTACTTAACATCTAGAGAAACACAGAGCAGAGTCATTGTGAAAAATCAGCAGGTGCGGTATTACCGCTGTTGTTCCTATGGTACTACTGCGACCAGTCGGAAGTCAAAGTGATCGGAATACGACTTGAGTGGTTGATGACCAAAGAGCAGTCAAAAACCAACATGGTCGTAAATCAATGTGGTCAAAATTTGACTAGAGTGATCAACGACCAGAGAGTGGTCCAAAACCAACGTGATCAAAACCAACATGGTCGATGACCAGTGAGTGGTGGAAGAACCAATATGGTCGATAACCAGTGAGTGATCGAAGAACCAACGTGGTCGAAGACCAGTAAGTAGTCGAAGAATCAGCGTGGTCAAAGATGAATGTGGTCGGAATCTACGTGGTCGATGACCAGTGGGCGATCGAAAGACCAATATGTGGTCGAGAACCTGAGTGATCAAAACAGTTCGAAATATGACCAAAGTGGTTGATGACCAATAAGTGGTCAAAAACCAAAGTGGTCAAATCAAACCGAAATTTGACCAGTGAGGTCTATGACCAGTGAGTGGTCAAAAATCAAAGAAGTTGAAGATTTGGAGCTGCGGTACTACCACTACACAGCTTGCGGTACTACCGTTGCCATGAGAATGAACAGGGTTTTCAGCAAGATCACAAATCTACGTAACTTTTGATTGAAAGATCCAAAGCAGTGAAACTTTATACACATATTTCTTAGGGTCTCAGGAAACTATTTCATTCCTATATTGAAAAATTACATGGCCAAGTTGAGATCTTTTTGTAGTTCGAATAAGCGCACACCAAATAAGACCTAAAAACAAAATCGATGATCAGATCTTGCTCATGGGAAGAGGATAGCCAAGATGGTTATGAGTATGTTCCGACATGTCACAGCAAGTAAGATCACTGAAGGAATCAAGCCAAAAACTCTCGAATTTAGATAGGATAGAGAAGAGAGGAAAAAACCAATCCAAAACAAAAGCAAAATCAATTAGATAGAAAGATAGATATAAGGATGATCAAATATTGATGTATTGCCACTTGAGGAGGGGGTTTTGTAGCCACTCCACTTTGGAGGACAAAGAGCACACCAGGTACTCTACTCTCAAATCCTAACCCTAAAAGCAAGAGAGCACATAAGAGAGGGGCTGAATGGTTAATACATGTCTCCATACCAACCCTTTTTATAGGTGGACAACCAGCCACCTATACTCCTTAGTGAATCCTATCCACTAATACAATGGGGGGAAGTTGTTAACCATATACACATGGGTTTTACTCACACATGTTACTTATGCACGCTTTCAAAAGCGCATAAGTCCATATCCGCTAGATCCCTAGCTTTGATCCATCTCGATCAACCCAACTCTACCTTGATCTAAACTGCTCTCCAACGCATCGCCCATGCGCCGCAGTTTTGATCTAATGTTGTTTCCGGTATTTTGGCCAAATTACCAAAATACCTCTCATTGACCCGGTCTTCATCATCCATTGCAAGCAATTGCCATGCTTGTCACATGTAGGTACACCACTAGCTTGACACACACCACCAAGTCTCTCCCGTTTTGGTTCCACTGAATCACGACTCACTTGGCCCATCTAAGTTACATGGTGACATCCCGCCATTTGAACTCGACTTCAATATTTTCTACCGTTCTCGTGCCATGCTTGAGCTCACTATCTCACTCCACATTCTCGATCGTTCTAGACCTCAACTCCTTCATGAGTTTAGCTCCAATCCTTGCCATTAACCACGGTTGACTCCAAGCGACCCTGCACATCTAAAGACAATAAAATTGTTTTCAGGCACAAGTTCTTTACAACTTGACTCACGTTAATCAAAACATGTATCATGCATCCTTAATGCAAAGACCTAGGTTACTCCAACTCAATCAATGATCCAATTTCCCAAGTTCCTGTTTTCAACCCAAATCCGATAGTACCACTCACAACATGCTGTATCACCGCACCTTTGCATCTCGTTGTGAATCTCTTTGAAAAAACATATCACTCACACCCAGCGGTACCACCGCCCTGCAGTATGATCGCTACTGTAACGTCGGTACTACCGATTTTTCCTAACACTTCCAAAAAACTGCTCAAACAAAATACAATCTTTGCAAAAATATTTAACCACTCTATAAAACTTGTAATAGTTCATCACAATATTATACTGGATCTTCTCACATAGTCCTTTGTAATTAGGACAAGGGTTGCATACACATCACATGGTCAAATATGCCCTCAGTTAAAACAGAAATAGGCAAGACATCTATTTTTGTGCAGGTCCTGTGTTGTAATTTGGCTCCTAAAGAATAATTAAACCGGCCTTGTGTCTCCAGGATTAGTTTTCCCTTACTCCTAGCTCACTTTTGACCGAGACATCGTTAAAAAAATTGCGATGAAAAAGGAAAATATTTTACTGATTACCCATGTTCATTCAGAGAGGTCGTAATTAAGCTATATATCGCCATGCCTTGCACCTTGGAAGAATGCTTACGAAAGAAAAGTCAATATTTTTTCTATGTCCAGTGATATACGAGGTCGATATCTGGGTGAAATTTAAGATCCTACCCTTCAGTAAGTGTAAAAACAATTTTGTAAATCTTTATAGGGGTCTTCTTTAACCTTCAGTTTAAGTATCGATGGCGATCTGCGTAGAAAGATTTACCCTTTCCTCAAAAATCTAAGGTCTCAGAAATTAAGGGTAAATCGGGAAGCGGAAAGACGTTCTTGCTTCAGCAAGCCATAGGTTGGTCACATATCAAACCAAGCTATATATGTTCGTAGATTTTCAGGAGAACTAGATGCTGCACGTCATGGAAAGCAGTAAAGTACGTGCAAGATATATGCGCTTATACAACATATTCGGCAGGGACACTCTGCTTGCTGTACTACTCGAAGTCGCGTCTCTGACAGTCGAAGAATAACTTGATCCGTCAATCCAAAATGCACACGGCATGGATTGATCGTGGGTTGGTATAGCGAATAGAACTGCGGAGAATTAAGGGCACTTGCCACTTGCCAGAAAGGGAGAAATACATGTATCGCTTTTATTTCTGGAGACACTAGTAATCACTGCAATTACCAGATCTATTCAGTTGCGGAGTATTGTACGTGAGTGTGCACCACAACACCACATAATTACAACAAAAGAGCCAAACCTTATTACAAGATTATGTTTAGCAACCTTGTTTTGACGCAGCAGGCATACAAGCCCAAAGTTATCTTACAAAATAAAAGAAACTCCCAGGCAAACTTGAGCACGGCTAAGACCTAAAATCAGTTGTCTTTAGCGTAGTAGGGTTCCTTTTGGGTTTCATCCGTAGCTTGATCATCACAGTTCAACTAATTTTCTGTTTGTTGTTTAGCAAGTAATGAGTACAACCGTATCCAGTAAGTCACAAGGGTAAATCATAACTTAACTGCTTGCAAGGATATTCAGAGAAAGGGAATATACTGGTTCTATTAATTTGAGTGGATGCAATTTTATTTTCAAACAGGAAAAACAAAAACAGATCTCCTTATTATTAAAGGGGTTTTCTTTCAACAGTTATATACTCAGCTTACTCAAATTAAAACATAATGAAATATATTTATGCCTCGCTATTGGAATCACCCATTAAACACAGCTTCATTTACTGGAAGCACGGCGTATTCGAATGCCATTTATTTCACTCTGTAGAGTTGCTCAGCTTTACCCATAACATTTCTTAGACTCTCAATGCCACGCAATAGGCACGCTTCAGCTAGCGTGCGACTTAGTTGAGAAAACAAGATTTTTCACTGCTCAATTCTTTATGTATGCTCTACCTGGTAGATCCAGTCAGACCCGGTTTAACTAGCTAAACCTAATACTTCTGTCCATCCTAAGTGGCCCCTACCGTTGTTAGGTATGATTTTACCGTTCTACATACCAACTCACCATCATTCACACTTCTACCTCTTGTAGAGATTCAATTGAGTTGAGCAGCTACTAAACCAGGGTTGACAAGTCAAAACCTGTGGTTGAGCGATCACTGTGTCCTTTACTCAGTGTAAGATTGTTGTCCTTACTTTTAACTTGAGGCAACCAACCACATCCCTATGTGCTCGATGACACTACCACCCCTCTGCTCAAGCCTTCACCCTAGGGTAAAGTCGTGGACTCCAACCATCTCGTGGCTTTTCATGATTCCTTCTTACCCTAGAATCAGTTTAACAATTTTACCAGCCAAAAGCCACGTCACTTAGTACTACAAAATTTTGAATGACAGCAGGAGAGACGGTTGGGTTCCTTGGAGTACAGGGGTTCCATTTTGGAGCTTTGAGAGACGAAAGTATGTGTGGCGGCGGCTGACGGCAGGAGAGAAGGCGGTGGCCCCTATGGCAACCCAAGACTTCTCTGGTAATCCTCCGATGAAGTAGGGAGCGGATTGACCATCTACAGAACATAGGTTTCAAGGTAGTGATAGTGGTTTGGGTCAGGGAACGCTCGATTGAGCTGTCCATGGGAGAGGCCTTACAGTCGGATGTAGCTTCCACCAACCGAGCTTTACAGAACTGCTCATGCTCAAGCGAGTTCACCAATGTTTTTAGGAAGCAAGAGAGGTCATGATAGTGAATGCAATTAAATTTTAATCGAGTAATGAAAAAGATTGAGTCTAGGGCTCACCGGGCGCAGGGGAGGTTGTCGGCGGTGTTGCGGTGAGTGAGAGTTTGATTGAGTGGTTTTGGTGGGTGTTTGGGAGTGGTGTGAAGCTCTCTAAAAAGACGATTGAATTATAATGGCGAGGTAAGGCGGTGGGAGCAGAAGGGTAGTTCGGCGTCGCCTGCGCGTGGGTAAGGAGAGAGAGCAGGAACTCTGCTGATTGGACTATGTGCAGGTGAGGTGGCATTGGTGTCTCTGTGGATGCTGATGAGTGTTCATGTAGCAGGTACAACTCACGCACATGCATCGATGTGAGAGAGCGATGATCTGCGGTGGGAGAGTGTGCGGTTGATTGGGGCACGCCAAGCGAGGAGAGAACAGGGAGATGGGTGGCTGAGTGGTGGGGTCATGGTGCAGAGCTGGTGTGAACACAAGAGAATGGCACGGCCGCAACTTCGAGTAGCGACGCTCGGGCACGTAGGTGACAGCATAGTGAGGCGGTGGGGAGGTGGCGTCCCAGGGAGGCGCCAGTAAGAGGAGAGACTGGAAACCAAAAGAGGAAGGTGCATTCTCAAGAACTTTGCCATATTGGGCGAGGATTGGAATTCAAACAAAATCCAAAAAGAATTCAAAATTTTTGAAAATTTTGGAGTTGTTTCAACCTATCCCCTTAAAAAGAATCTCAACCTCGAGATTAACTTGGTCTAGAGAGTAAGTTAGGAAAATCCCGCTGCAAATCTAACTCCTTTTCCCATGTGGATTTGCTGTAGTGTGATTCTTCCATTGGACTCTACAAAATTTGATATTTCTGTTTCTGAGCTGTCTCTCTATTGTTTCAAGTATCTGCAAGGGTTCTTCTGAGTATGTCAAATCATCTTGTAATCCAATTTCTTCCATTGGTACTTTATTTGTAGGTTGCCACAGACACTTTCTGAGTTGTGACACATGGAATACATTATGTATTCTGGCTAGGCTTGGTGTCAACTACACTTCATATGCCACTTCTCCCACTCTTTTTGTGATTTGAAAAGGACCAACATATTTGGGGCTTACTCCCCTTTTATTTGTAACCTCTTGACAATCTTAAAGGGAGTAACCTTGAGATATACAAAATCTCCTACTTCAAAGCTCAAATCCTTTCTACGGTTGTCTGCATAACTCTTCCGA
Source organism: Dendrocalamus latiflorus (assembly GCA_017311315.1). Lineage (NCBI taxonomy): Eukaryota > Viridiplantae > Streptophyta > Magnoliopsida > Poales > Poaceae > Dendrocalamus > Dendrocalamus latiflorus. The sequence goes on from CM029676.1 coordinate 10,153,987, forward strand.
CGATTTTGTGCAATCATCATTTTGTCCCTAATGATTTTCACATGAGCTTCTGCATCTTGAGTGACTTGAGGTCCGAGAAATTGACGTTCTCTAGTTTCTGTCCAATTTAAAGGTGTTCTGCATTCTCTTCCAAATAGAGCTTCAAATGGTGCCATTTTGACGCTAGCCTGATAACTATTATTGTAAGAAAATTGTGCAAATGGCAAACATGTATTCCATGTTACTCCATATACTATGGTACAGGCTCTTAACATGTCTTCTAAAATTCGATTTGTTCTTTTAGTTTATCCTCCTGTCTACAGATGATATGCTATACTGAAAGCTAAATCTATGGAATTTGTGTTCAAAGCATTGAACACCCAGGATGCATATGGGATGCTAAATTCTTGAAACATGGAGATGTTGTAATTGCATGTTCTGATGGAATTGTGAGGATATGGACAGTCGACAATAATAGGTTTTGCAGTGACGAGGAACTTGTGGCTTATACATATCTTAATTCCCAGTACACGCTTAGCAGAAAGACTATTGGTGGACTGAAGTTGATGCTGAAAATGGTGGCTGGAAGGGAGTTTCTTGTGACCAAACTACTAGTGATACTAAGTGAAATGTCGAAATTACAGTCTTGGTAGGAGAGGGGGGTGCATTGGAGGTGGAGCGGCGGTGACGAAGGGAGTGGAGGTTGGGGAGAGCGTGCTGACAAGGGAGAAGGCACATCAAAGGCTCGATGGGGATGGGCTATGAGCAAAAGAGGGCTTAGCGGTTAGTGTCGAATTTTTATGAGCGGTGAGAGGAGAATGAATGAGCAGATGATGCGGAGGGGAGAGGAGATGGGGTGTGAGAGATTATTATTATTATTTTTTTGAACTGGGGGTGTGAGAGATTAGAAGATAGGAGAAACGGGAAGGTAGGCCGAAAGCGCGCGGGTAGGGGAAAAGAGAGTCGAGCAGTGGAGCCACACACTAATTGTTTTTTGAGTAAAGTCCATTACCGGTTCTTAAACTTTTTATGCTGTGTCATCCCGGTCCATAAACTTTTAAAGTATGTCATCCCGGTCCTTAAACTTTCAAAGTGTGGCAATTTCTTTTGAAAGTTTATGGACCGGGATGACACAGCATAAAAAGTTCACTGCTACAACTACATAGGATATTGCTACACTTTGAAAGTTTAAGAACCGGGATGACATACTTTAAAAGTTTATAGACCGGGATGACACAGCATAAAAAGTTTAAGGACCGGTAATGGACTTTACTCTTGTTTTTTCTAAGAAGGACAGCGTAGCAATTGGGTTTTCCCGGCGCAAGCGCCAGCCTTCCTAGCCCACCCAATGAAAGCCCAATAACAGCAATAAAGAAACACTCCAAGGGCATGATTGAAATTTCGTAAAGGTCAAGTGGCTTTGTGACCGAGAAGGCAAATATTTTCCCACTCCACTCGAATTAAAACCCTAGCGGCTAAACGTTGCCCCCGTCGCCGGCGCGCCGCCACCGCCTCCTCCTTCGCCACCGGCGCCATGATCTGCGCGAGTAAGCTTCCCTGCCTCAGTCCCCTCCTTTTTTTCCGAAACCCTAGCTCTCTGATTCATCTCTCCGTGAGGCTAATTCGCCTTATGTTGCTTCTCCGTTTGTCGCCGAAGTCTCCGGCGAGCTGCCGGATGAGCCGGTGGTGTCGAAGAAGTCGGGCCTCCTCTTCGAGAGGCGGCTCATCGAGTCCTACATTGAGGTTGGTAGCTATGTCTTAGATCTCACTTCGCGTTTCTGTATCCTGTTTGTGCTAATTTTTTTTTGTGGCGGCGGTGGTGATGGCGCAGGACAATGGGAAGTGCCCGGTCACCAAGGAGGAGCTCACCGTGGACGACATCGTGCCGGTGAAGTCCAACAAGGTGAGGCTTCTCCGGAATGCTGAGAAAATTTTGAAATGGCATGCTTCAGTAGCATGAGTGGTGTATTTCCCTATGTTTTGTACGGTTAATTGGTGGTGTTATACTGTAACTTCCATATCACCCTAAAATATTTTAAGCATAATTTTATCAATCTCTGAAAAACGTCTTGAAGAGCTATATTATTCGCAGGTCGTGAAGCCCAGGTCTTTGCAGGCTGCAAGCATTCCTGGTCTACTTGGGATTTTTCAAAATGTAAGTGGCTCCAGTAATTTCACACTTATCTCCGCCTTACTTATTTCTGAGTATTTGAAATTTGATTCTTAATTGTTGATCATCATTCTTGTATTGTTAAATTATCATTTGTATTGTGTTACAGTTAGTACTTAGTAGTCGAACCTGACAGTGAATGTTGTCTTATGCTTTTAACATTAAAGATACAGTTCCTGTCTTCTTGCAACAGTATGGAATTGGTTCGCGTTAAGTGTCTTCCTACATAGATCACCAGACTATAAATTACAAAATATTAATAATTGATTCTGAGCGTAGCCAGCTCACATGAGTGGATTATTCTTTGGTATCTGCAATGATGTAACTTCCACTAAGTTGGAGCTTGGAAACTTGCCTGCTCATCAGTTATATTTAAAGTGGTCTCAGAGATTCTGTGGTACAGTAATTTTTCTCCTCAAGTTTTCATGCTGCCAAGAGCTAAAATGATCTCATTTGACTGCTGAACTATACTAAGAACCCTTAAATTCTGTTTGATAATTTTTCCTTTTATGTTAAATTCTACAGTATGGAACATTTTTTTGTAGCCAACATTTTATTGATCCCATCATACTCACTGGAGCTAGTTTTTCTCTGATTATGCAGGAGTGGGATGCTCTCATGCTTTCTAATTTTGCTTTAGAGCAGCAGCTTCACACAGCAAGACAAGAACTTAGTCATGCGCTATACCAGGTCTGTCTCCGATCTATGCATTTTTTTTCCTCCCAAACTGTGTCATGTTAAGGAAAAATTTATTTTTCTTTGGTCAATCTCAGTTTTTGTTATTTGCTAGCACTAGGACATCAGTTTTGGCTGATGAAGGTCCTTTTTTTGTTTTGGGGGGGGGGGGGGGGGTTGAGCTTCTCTATGGGCCCACAGCTGGGGCATGGTGGATTCTTGTGGAATACTACACTCATTTTAGGAAATTGGCTGGTGCTGGCAACAATAGATGCACTAGGATGTTGAATCATCTGTTTTCTGGACTTCTAATTATACGCAATAAACATGGCCTAGAATTTTTCATGTTGGGAATTGTAGCTTAACTCTTGATTTTAATAGGGCTCTGTTTTGAATCTGGGCTAGTAATTCCCAATTTGGATTCATTTTTTTTGGCCTGGGTAAAAATTTTATTAATTTTTGGATTTTTGTATTTGAATGGTTTGTTTTGCTGGTGGGCCTTCGTAGAGAAACTTGTATTTTTGCATTTTTTTTTAGTTCTGTAAAACAGGCTAGCAATGATTTGCAGCTCAATTTTTCTTATGCTTGTAGTTGTGCATATGTGGGATACTGGGAGGTAATGGTCGGTAACTTGTTTCTAGCACTAGCACTGAACATATGACGAAGTGTTCAATGTTGTTGGCCTTTATGTGTTGACCTGTCTAACTAAAGTTTACCAGCAAAGTGATTTCATAATTAATTAATTATAGCCAAATCTGGTCCTGGCTGTAGCCATCATGGTTATCCATAAATAACCCCTGGTTTAGTGCTGTCCAAGGTTATTAAGGTGGTAAGGCAAGGCAAGGTGACCCATCTCCATCACACCTTTTAAGCAATAAGGCGTGAGGCGAGGTGACGCCTTACACACATTCTAAGGCGCTAAGGCAATAAATAAAATGAGCATTTTAGCAACACATATGAGACTCAAATGCAGCGGAACGGACACTAGCAGTACAGCACCACTAAAGATCGTCCTTAACTCAATCCCACTGTCATCTCTCTTTTCTCCCTAGCTGAGTCAACCAGCCACCAAATACCATATCTTCCCTTCCCTCCATTTCAACCCTCTCCCCCTCCTCTCTCTCCACCACGTGGGCTGCATCGTCAAGAAGCTCAACGGGGCGTCGTCGCTCCCCGAGGACGACCTAGACACGGCCAACAGGGAGCTCGCGCTCACGCAGTCGGTGTCCTCGTCATCCACGCCGATGTTAAAGTCGAGAGGAAGGTGGCTGCAGAGGAGACGACGGCCGGAAGCGAGGGCTGAGGCCGCGCGGGGGGGGGGGGGGGGGGGGGATGGTCGCCTTAGTCACGCACGGCAAGGCGGGGTGATGCCTTGACACTCCGGGACATGCCTTACCGCTTAGGCGACGCCTTAATAACCCATTAACCCTAGTGCTATCGTTGCTAATATGACCCTGAAATCTGTTCTCTTTTGTCATTGTACCCTCTCCTGTGCTCCAATACTGAAATCTGTCTGCAATTTATGTTTTCATATGGTGAATAAGTCTTAAGTAAGATATACATAAAATAATATGTTCTAACCGGGCCCTGTTCTGATGTGTGATTCTGTTCCAGTTTTCTTTTGAATAAATCTTATGTATGAAATGGTGATATTGTGGTTCTCTGGTCAAGACTGAGTTTAATCTATAAAACAATTGTTATTACTTATTAGCCTGTTCATATTTTAGGAAGTCATCTTTCCTGAGGAACAAGTCTTAAGTACTGAGCTTTATTAAGGCATGTTATTTCTTTATTTCTGCTTTCTTTGTTCAATGCTTGACTAAAAGTTTTGTATAGGCATTTTTATTTCCTCTAGATTCAGTTATAGTCTTGCACTCTTGCTTGAAAGAGCATTACCCATCCACTGATCTGTTTACGAGTTTTGTTTTGCCCCTTCCAGCATGATGCTGCCTGCCGTGTTATAGCCAGATTAAAGAAGGAAAGAGATGAGGCTAGAACACTTCTGGCTCAAGCTGAGAGACAGATTCCTGCATCAATGGCAGGAGCTGCAGCTGTTGTTTCCCATGGAAAAAGAGGTCCCCACTGTTTGAAGCTTTCCAAGTAAATTTCTATTTCTAGTTTTAGATTTCTCATAGGTTAGCTTTGTTGGATACAGCAATGGAAGATGAAATTGGCCCTGATGGGAAGAAGATTCGTCCTGGTATCAATCCTGTCATGATTGATGAACTAACAGAGTGCAATACCATGCTTTCGGCACAGCGTAAGAAACGACAGGTGCAAACTCCACTCCATAGCTACACTAGCAGCAAGGTCTAAAGCCTAAAGCATGTGTTGGTGGTTTTCCTTTATAAAAAAGCTAATGCTTCTCTAGAGAGTTAGGTTGTTTCATGTGCATATTATGCAGGGAGTTAGTTTTATCTTATGTGATGCATTGTTGTCGATCTAATTACATTATTTTTGACTTTATTGAACTTTATTGCTGAAATGAGACCGCAATTCTCTCTGTTTTCTCACAGATTCCAGCAACTTTGGCGCCAATGGATGCATTTGAGAGATATACTCAGATCTCTAGTCATCCACTCCACAAGACAAACAAGCCAGGCATTTTATCTATGGATATCCATCCTTTAAAGGTTAGATTGTTAGTTTCCCGTGCTTTGAATATCGTACATGCTACGTGCTTATCCTGTTGAGCATTGTTGTTAAGTTGTCGCCTAATAGTCGATTAAACGGCAATTAGCCATCCAGTCAGCGCGGGGTCACGACTCGACTTGTTTGCCTAGTCGAGCGACTTGCTGGCTAGGCATCAACTTGCTCCGACTAGACGTCGACTAGAGAATTCAAGTCGGGCCACTTGAAGGGTTGAGGCCCACCTGTCAGGCCTCAAGAGAGGGAATAGGGGATATAGAGAAGCAGTCAAGTAGAGCAGTTCAGCGATTTAGCAGACACGACTGATGCAGAGCAGAACCCTATCCCCATGAAGCCGCGGCCGCTGGCATCGGCGGTCGCCAGCTCACCGCAATTCCTCGGCGCTGGTCGGTGGTGGCTGCTCCGCATCCTCCTCCCGATGCGCCACCTCCGCAGATCTGCGCAGATCATGGAAGGAGGAAGAGCGGGAGGGGCAGAGGACATTAGATGCAGCCTTTGTATTGGATTTATTTTTCTTATTTTATTGATCTAATCCAAGGATCTTATGTGGCTGGACACAGCCTTTTGGCTGGCTCCAACCAAGAGTTTGGCCCTTTGTGGACAAAGAGTGATATTCTGTGCATGAGAATCTGGTGCTACCTATCTACATGCTGCTGCCTACCCATGACTAGTCGGCCGACTAGTCGCCCAAGTCATCAAGTCGGTCATACGGCGACTCGACTCGACTTGGTGACTTAATAACCTTGCTGTTGAGCTAAACTGGATGTAAGGTTGCACATTGATGTAATTACACCAATTTTTAATATGTTTAGTTGTGTCTGGCGACATAATGCATTATGTTGCACATGGATTAGTAATTGTTGATAAATTGCGGCCTAAATTGCTCCATATAGGGGTGGCTTAGTGTTTACATGTTGCAGAGTCATAATTTCAGGTCACATAGTAGTATTTGCTCTACATGAACTGGCATTTGGATGATTCAGCTTACTTTAACATTCTATCATGTGGTATTTCCATGTTAAGGCAAAGCCGTGCTTTGTCCTTGATGCTAGACCCTTCACAGAGAACACTAAGTTATACTCTGGTATTTTCTCCTGTTTCAATTATCATGTGTAGGAATATAATTTAGTTTTAATGTGTGCTTGATTTATATCAACTTTAATAGCGGTACTTTGATGGCAGATTGTGATTAAATTATTCATTTACTTGATTCTTAATCTGGATTAACAGGACATTATTGCAACTGGGGGTGTTGATACAAATGCAGTGCTTTTTGATAGGCCATCCGGTCAAATCCTGTGCACACTTGCTGGTCACTCAAAGAAGGTCTTTCCCCATATGCTTTTGATGTATCCTCTATTTATTCTTTTCATATATTTTTAAAGTTAATTGTAATATTGCAACTTTCCAATTCACAGATAACCAGTTTGAAATTTGTTCCTCGGGATGAGCTCTTTGTAACTGGATCAGCAGATAAGGTACGCCACCTTCTGATACTTTTAATTAGTCACAGAAAAATGGTTAGAATAATCAAATGTTGATTTTATTAGCTGCTCGACTGCGTCATTTAATAACTGTTATAACAAAATGTACACACACAGTCAAATTGTGCACAAGATAAGACAATGGCTTTTCTTTTTCGATATCTATCCTGATCTACATGGTCAGAAGTAATGTTGTTAAGGCGTCGCCTTGTCGTCGCCTAAGCGGCGCTTTGGCGTCGGAGCGGCCTGGAGCTGCCGCCACGGCCGTCGCCTCGCCACGGATGCGTATGGCGTCCGCCTCGGAGCCGAAGGCGTCGCCTAGTCGTCGCCATGGCCGGGACGGCGTGTCGCAAGAGCAAGGCGCCCGCCATACCCCTGTGCCAGGCGGGAAAATGGAGGAAGGGAGGGCCGAGCGCGGGAGAATAAGGTGGGGGGGGGGGGCATAATGGGGTTAGGGTTACCCGATACATTCGGCGGGCGAAGCGAAGGGACTCGGAGGCGGCGACCTCGTGCGACGGGCGAAGCGAAGGGCCTCCACGCCGCCGCCGCCTCCCTCCGGGCCTCCACGCCGCCGCCTCCCTCCGAGGCTCGCTTCCCTCCGGGCCTCCACACCGCCGCCTCCCTCCGGGCCTCCACGCCGCCGCCTCCCTCCGAGGCTCCACGCCGCCGCCTCCCTCTGGGCCTCCACGCCGCCGCTCAGGTTCCGCCGGCTCTTCCCTCTGTTCCGCTCTTCCCTACAGTTCACGCCGGCAGAGAGGGGGAGGATGAGAGGGAGGGGGAGCAGGGGAGGGAGGGGGGCGAGGCGGAGGCGCGCGGGGAGAAGGGAGGGACCGGGGGAAGCGGATTCGCCGGAGAGAGGAGCGAGCGAGCGCCGAGCGAGAGAGATGAGAGCGAGCGGAGAGCTGCGGAGGCGCCGAGGCGGGAGTGCGAGAGCGAGCGAGCGAGGGAGATGAGCGAGTGCGTTGGATTGTTTGCTGCTGCGTACTGCTGTTTACTGATATTTGTCCATATGCAGTGTTCCGCCGTATGCAGTCGGCATATGTTTAGATGTTTTTAGATATTGCTGGATATTGATTATTAGATGGTTGCTAGATTGTTAGATGTTGCTGGATATTTTTATTGCATAGACATGTTTTTATTCCACAGAAGGTGTTAATAGTTTACTAGCTGCACCATTATTCATGTTTATTTGCTTTGTTACATAGTTAAAATAGTCACACTGTATGTTCAACAAATTTGCTGCTATAAAAGGCTAGGATGTGAGTATGGCGTCGCCTCGCCGCACGCCATAGTCGCCTAAAAGGTGTGAAGATAGTCTGGCGCCTCGCCTCGCCTTATCGCCGTGATAACCTTGGTCAGAAGAACTATTTTGGATTGCTTATTTTGCACCTTGTGTTCTTCTGCTCGTTTAACGGTTATCTGAGGCGACGAAGGGCATGTTTGGTTCCTTTGGCTAGCAGGGTAGGCAGTCCTTGCTAGTGTAGGAGAGCAAAACAACAAACGTGCATCCCTTGCCACTAACTGTGCTAAGCAAGGCTAGGCAAGGTTGAGCAAGGGAACCAAACATGCCAAAAGGTGGTTACATTTTGCTAATATTATCTCTTTTGCCAGTAGAACACATTAATTTATATATGTACTATTGGTAACAGCTGTACGTAATTTGATATAAACTGCAAAAACCATCCAATTCAAACCCAGATTGAGTTGGGTATGGCACTTCTGGCTTTAATTTTGGCAAACTGAACTTCTGACTTCATACTGAACTGGGATGGGTATGGCTCTCTCCAATTCCAAACCAACTAAACAATGCCTGAGTTCCTGGTGTTATTTAGCTGTTGATGTTATTCCTAGCATAAATGGACTGCTTTAATCACTTTATTGTGGTTCCAACTTCCAATTATATGATGATATTGGTTTCAACAGTTTGTTCTTCACTGACCTGTTTGCAAACTCTGCAGACTGTTCGTATTTGGCAAGAGAGTGAGGATGGAAACTATAGTTGCATCCATACATTGAAAGATCATACCGCTGAGGTTAGTATTTACTATTTAGGTGGATCTTGATTCTGCAAAATAGCTCTCACATGCTTGAGGTTACAATTTCCTGTCGTTAGAATTATGGATTGCATGGATAGCCAGTACTCTGCTGCATACATAGATTCATCATTCCTCTCTATGATATCTAGATTGCCATTATAATAATTTAACAGCATTTACTATTTTTTGCGGCAAAGCATTTGATGTTTCTATTTTGAATTACTTCTCAACTTGAGGAAAGAATCAAGGATTAGAGACAAAAATTCTATTGTAACATATTTTCTGATGGTAACTACATTATGCTTTTAACAGAAAGTCACAGCGAAGATGCATTTCTTTCTTAAAAAGTTTTCTTGGGCATTGCACCCTTAGCTGTTGTGGTTCATTTATGTTCTACTGTTACATGTGAAAATGCTCCATTTTTTTGTATGCCATATTTCATGTACGCCATTGTAATGACACTAGGGGTATTTTTTTTTTACATTTTCTGTTGTTTTAAACTCAATTTATTTTGAAATCTCCAGGTTGAACAAATTCTGTTATTTGAAACTCAATTATCTTTTTTAAAAAAATCACTCAGGTTGAAGCTGTTACAGTCCATGCGACTCAGAAGTATTTTGTGACCGCTTCCAAGGATAATACATGGTGTTTCTATGATATTTCAACAGGGTCTTGCCTCACACAGGTCCACTCCCTTCTCTTTCTTACACACATGCATGTCTCCCCCACACTCATGTAGAGTAGACTCATTACTTCCCATGTGTGCACAACAAACATGTGTATGCAATGCTGGTGAAAATCATTTCTATCAGGTTGGCGAGGCTTCAGGACAAGAGGGATATACATCTGCGTCTTTCCACCCAGATGGTCTTATCCTTGGAACAGGAACTACTGAAGCTGTTGTCAAAATTTGGGATGTGAAGACTCAGGTTGATTGTGTAACTGTTTTCAAGAATATTTTAAGATGGTCATGCATGTTTGCTCTTGAAATATCTTTCCTAATGAACATTTTTTATATGTAGTCAAATGTAGCAAAGTTTGAGGGGCATGTTGGACCAGTCACTGCTATGTCGTTCTCTGAGAATGGTTACTTCCTAGCGGTATGCATGGTTCCATAAAGCAATGTGCACAATGTTGAATCTGTGTTATTCTGATATTTTCACTGTCATGTTACAGACCGCTGCTCTTGATGGTGTCAAGCTTTGGGATCTTCGGAAATTGAGAAATTTTAGGACTTTCTCTCCATATGATTCAGACACACCAACAAATTCAGGTAAGGAACTTTGCATGTCACTGCGTGCTCCATAGTCCATACGGTAGTAAACTTTAGAGCATATCATTACTATTATAATTGGTGGTCATACATCCATTCTCCTCCAACTGCCCCATTCTTTCGACTTCTCATCACTTTCCACTTTCCAACCGATCAGAGCAACTCTCTTCTATAGTATGATTCTCTATACATCTAACAAATTCGGTTGCAACGCATAAGCACATGACTAACCAGTAATGCGTAGCTATAGCTAATGGGGCAGATTACCTTGACTCATTAAATTCCCTCATTCCCTGTTGACATGTTTACTTTGTTGTACCCCACATGCCTCCTTCCTGCAGAATTTCTTGTTTTTTTTAAAAATGAGTTCAATTATGTGATGTATGACTGTTTTTCTTTTGTTCTGCAGTGGAATTTGATTTTAGCGGAAACTATCTTGCTGTTGCTGGTTCGGATACAAGGTATGTTCTCGTAGTATGTTAAACTGCTAGATTCCCTGGAACTGCTATTGGAGAGGAATTTCTTCACCCAATGGGCAATCTAGACATGCTATTTGGGCCTCCAGTTTTAAGGCTGATGATTTGTTTAACTTAAAATACTGCACCTTTTATCTTACAGTACATACAAATATGAGTTTTATGTAAGAAATTAAGAATACCATCCCTCTTGGCAATTATGTTATACTGTAAAATTAATATTTAGTACCTCCTGTCTGTGGTTGTAGGCTTTACCAAGTAGCTAACGTTAAGCTCGAATGGAATCTTATCAAGACCTTACCAGATTTATCAGGCACAGGTTCGTCTCCCCTTGTTTGGCCTAGTCTCAATTGCCATTTGTGCGTGAGGTGAATTAACTTTGGTATTGTAACTTCATGTCTTTCACAGGGAAAGTGACCTCGGTGAAGTTCGGAGCCGATGCTAAGTATATTGCCGTAGGTTCTATGGATCGTAACCTACGGATATTTGGGCTTCCTGGAGATGATCAAATGGACGAAGCGAAACCATCAGCCGAGTGAGGAAATCCGTTGCACTTGATTTTGCTTGCGCGGTGCTCCCTGCGATGTCTTTTGACAGTGGATTTGCTGCGTGTGCATGGAGGCATACTACAAAGAGGAAAGGAGGGCCCTCGCGGGGAGCAATGGTCTGGGCTTCGGTCGATGTAAACATATTGCGACATTATTGTGTTGTATGCCTTGCTAATTTTCTAACGAGGATATGATTTGTTTTGAAGATGAATACAATGCTAAAGCGCTCGCCTGGCAGACATGTAACTGAATCTAGAATGTGCAAGTTCCTCTCATCTTTGTGGCACGAGTACTCTTCTCAAGCCGGTAAGGCTGTGTTGGTTGAGTTTCTCGAAAGGCAAGTGTAATACATCTGTCATAATTATTCTATGTTTCTCAAAAGGTGTAGTTTGGTCGGCTGTTCGAAAATGTGTGTGATGGTTATTTGTATGTTCTTGTTGATTCGAATCCATGGTTTTTCTGAAATGAGCTATTACGAGTAGATGCTCATAATAATGTTCATGATTGTTTAAACCCACGGCCTATTTGATACACGCCTTATTAGATAGTAGATACGATGGAATCTTGCTGTAGTAGATTGCTGTAGCAAAAACTGGCATTGCTACTGCAGATGATTAAAGCCGTTGGATGTCAGATCTGGTGGCAGAGAAATGCCCGACTGCATGATGCACCAAAGGCCTTGGCAGCTTGGCAACTTGGGCTTGGCTAAATTAGGCGTACTAGCCTGGCACCAGCCCACGTAACTAAAACCGTTAAGCGCTTCAGCCACGCAGACACTGTTTGATCGAGCTTGAGCCCGACTTCGAGCAATGGAGCGGCGAGCATTTGGCTTAAATTTGTGGCTTTCGGGTCTTTTTTATTGTTTAAGATTGTTTCACTGTAGTTACTTATAGTTTTTTTAACGTAATTAAATTTAAAAATAAAAAACAGACTATCCAATCACGGACAATAAAAAGGAATATGAAAAAAAAAATAAAAACCCCAAAAAGCAGAAAAACAAAAATAAAAAGTTAGAAAGTAAAAACTAAAAGTCAAAAAGTACATCCCAAACTAATGGAGCCAAGTGCGGGCTGCGCCGTGACTGGCGAGGGCGTGCATAGGAAGGCGTGCGGCGAGCCGGCGAGGGTGCGGCTAGGTTTGCCTCAGTTCCTCAGTTTCAATGTCATATTGTCGATACCGAATGAAACATTGAAACCTATTATTAGTCTCTTAGTGACTTCGTCAATTTTTGATTTCGATGTTTTGAGGAGCTTCGTAAGGCTGATGTCATCGATGATTAGCTACGTTAAAGTCGGGTCGCGCAGATGCACACTTAGGCCCCGTTTGGCACGGCTCCACTTCACAAGTGGAGCTGTTTTTTTTGGCTTCAGCTCCACGAACAGCTCCACAGGTGGAGGTGGAGCTGTTTTGGTAGACTGTTTGGCAAAACAGCTCCACCTGTTTTATCATGCATGGTTGAGAGATGTCAATTGTCCAATATACCCCTGTCTATTTGGCTTGTAGTAACATCAAGAGCTGTATGTTTCTACATGATTTTTCATCCGAGTAAATTTGAATTCAAAAAAAATTAAAATTTAAAATAACACAAAGTATTAGCAACCAATATTTAATGCGTTTTTTTTATAGGAATGACCCGTTAGGACAAATATGCATGTGCAAAGTCATGATATAATGCAAACATCACATGTCATTATATAATACAAACATATATGTTCATGATGATCTAGAAAGATATATTGCCCGTGCAAGGTCATCTCGGAATTTATCCATATTCCGATCATTAGATTCCGAAGTTGATGTGTCACCTGCATTGTGTGAAGCAAAATGTTTTCTATACCTTAGAGGTATAGTAGGCACATAATCAGGATTCCGATCGCATTTACTAAAATCCTTATCCTCAGAATGGTTCTCACGAATGAAATTATGTAGACACATGGTTGCAGCGACAATCATCTTTTGCTTCTCCATTGGGTAACTCGGCATTTTGAGAAGGACCCTCCACTTCATTTTCCACACACCAAATGAGCGCTCCACTACATTCCGGATACTTGAATGCAAATGGTTAAACCACTCTTGTTCACCGCTTGGAGCAGGACCCCTCCTCCAATCTGGCACATGGTACCTTTCACCCTTATATGGTGCCAAGTATCCAGGTCTATTTGGGTATCCGGCGTCAACATGATAATATTTCCCTACGTAGAAATGACCACAATTGAATTGCACGAAATTTGTATAAAAATAAACTTGTACAAAAAAACAAACATGTTACATATACATACCTAGAGGGGGATGTGGGAATTTGTCATGATCATGCCTAAGTGCATGAAAGAGCACACTAGTGTCATGCATAGATCCGGGTTGTCCAATAGATGCATATGTGAAGCGCATGTCAAAATCGACAATAGCAAGAACATTTTGCGTCGCTTTGCCACTTCGACCAATATATCTAATGAGCTCATCCGATGGCGGTGTAGCTGAGATATGAGTACCATCTAGAGCTCCAATGCAATCTTTAAAATGAGGCATCATCCTACTATCATTTCTTATCCTAGAATGTGTTGTAGCGAAGTTTGGATCAATAGGCCTTATGTAGTCCTCACACATGGACACCAAACAAGTCAAGACATCATCAAATTTTCTACTAATTGTCTCTGCAGAATGCTTGAATATACCATACAAGCACTGATGGACATACCATGTCCACATATTAGAAGGAAGATAGCAAGTGACTCCAAAGAATTCATGTGAACAGATGACTCCAAATCATATGTGTTCACTAACAAGCTATGCAGCTTGTGAAATAATGATGCATCCATTCTAAACATTTTATGACTTTCACTTGGGGTGTTGAGCTTCTCCATAGTCCAACCAAATCCAGACTGAGCTGGAGTTCTAGCTTCATTTTTATCAACATAGGTCATGTAGTACTTGGTTGCAAGAAGGGCGGTAGCAAACAAATTATTTTGATTGGACCGCATCAATTCCATAGTATTTGAAACACACTCATGATCATCAGAATCACTATCATCCATGTCAGAATCACTATCATCCAAATCAGATCTGTACACATGAATAAACCAAAGCAAGAATAAATTTAACACACACAAAAAGTAAGGTTAAGTACAAAAAGTATGGTTATGTTGCAAATAGAAAGATACATCATTTCTACTAAACCACTCATGTTTTGAAATAAAATTGAATGCACTACTTAGGAACATCATTTCTAGTCAACCACTCGTGCTTCCTCCTCAACCAATCATATCTATCCTCAAGGGTCTTCAATGTCAGAAACATCTCTCTCTCAGCCCTCTTGGTAAAAAGTACAGTTGCAATGAAATGTTCATTTGTTCTTGGAGTAGCACCACACTCTTCAACCAAGGTCATTACGTCCTGTATGGAACATCCAGTTTTGTCCTCCCTCCTCGCTATAGACTCACAAGAAGCAGTTGTCCTCTCATTCATCTCTACTATTTTCCCCATCTGTTCTTTTAACCAATGTCCTGTATTTGTCTTAGGTTTCTTTCCCTTATTGTTAATAGACCCTCCACCTCTCTTCCCTCTCACACTAGTGGGTGTCACTGCCTCCGGCTCACTATCATCATCGTTGTCGGCCTCATCTTCATCATCAATGTTATTATGAGAGTTGTCACATGACAAGCTTGCTTGGGAAGGTGCTACACCACTAGACGCACACCAATGATCATCACCGGTATTACGAAGGTCCTCAAACATAATTTACAACTTCTCTTCATTCTGCAGTCCTCTATTCTTGAACCTGGAAGAACCCTTGATTTCCTAGAATGCAACAAATTACGGTAAATAGAGACCTACAAATTTGGAATAACAAATAACCTGAAATGCACTTACTTTGATTGTCTTCTTCCACCAACTCTCAGGCATATCAATGTTCTTTTTCCTTTCATCCCATCCAAGACCAGTTTGATTGTTAGTGAGTTTCTTCCAAATACCATAATCAACTTTCAATTTATCCCATTTGTTCTTGAATTGCTTTCTATTGTACTCAATCCCAGTCCTTTCTTTGAACCTTTGTATCACATTCTTGTACCCAGCCTTATTCAAGTGAGTGTTTGCTCGGTTTCCTTTTTCTACTTCATCAGCAAAAATCTCACACACTATCCTAGTATTTTCATCACACCAATCGGCCTCGCTGTTACGAACAATTTTTATAAGATGGTGATAATATTCAAACATATGCAATCAGACTATAATGGATACTGTTTTCTGGAAAAAAAATTATGCATCACATAATGGATGTGTGTTGGCTGCAGCAGTACTGTTTCATCACCTTGTGCTTGCTATTGATAAGAATGATGAGATGATCAAATACCTTGGATCGGTGAGGTCGACGGTGTCAGGTGCAAGGGCAGGTGCAGCAGGAACCACTGGTGGCTTTTGTGCGCGTCCACCACGACCACCTCGGCGTCGAGTAGAGGCACCACGACTCGGATCAGATGAGCGTCCAATCTCCGTGCGTCCATCACCGACTTCTTCAATAGTCCTCCAATCTGGCCCGAAAGCGGCAGACACTGCAGCATTCCATTCCGGCCATCCCTAGCCACCACTGCCGCCACGACCAAAAGAGTTGACAAGTTAAACCAAAAATGGAACGGGTCAAGGCTATCATAACTGTAACTTCCAGAATTACATCTGAACAAGTATATATATGATTCCAATTGAGATATGATTCCAGAATTGCAACTATGAGGAACTGCACTAATAGAATACCAACAGTAAGCAATGTACAATGGCAGCAAGTAAACTGATATGATTAAAGCTACAGTACGTACAAAAACAACAACTAGAAGCTACTGAACAACTCAGGAATCAGCAGATTCTCTATATACTGCCACTAAATCTTATATAGACTGATTTATCTTCATCGAGCGGTTTAATACCCACAGATTTTATTCACAATCACCCAATACTAGTGTAGATAAATCAAGAACAGAATTAGCTCACTAGTATAGCTCACTAGTATCTCGCATGGCCTTTTCATGAACACTGAACATTCACATTCGGTTCTATATCATGCAAAAAGAAAGAAAGAAAGAAACTGCAGACCAGGGGCCGCCGCCCGGGATGGCGCCTGCAGCTGCGCCGGGCCTGGGGCCGCCGCCCGGGAGGCCGCCTGCAGCCGCGCCGGGCCAGGGGACGCCGCCAGGGGAGGGGCCGCCGCCCGGGAGGCCGCCTGCAGCCGCGCCGGGCCTGGGGCCGCCTGCAGCCGCGCTGGGCCAGGGGACGCCGCCAGGGGAGGGGCCGCCTGCAGCCGCGCCGGGCCAGGGGACGCCGCCAGGGGAGGGGCCGCCGCCCGGGAGGCCGCCTGCAGCCGCGCCGGGCCAGGGGCCGCATCCCGGGGGGCCTCCTGCAGCCGCGCCGGGCCAAGGGCCGCGACCGAGGGGGGCGCCGCCGGCCGCGCCGGGCCATGGACCGCCGCCAGGGGAGGCGCCGCCTGCCGCGCCGGGCAAAGCAACGCCGGGCCTCGGCCATGGAAGGCCGGCTGCCCCGGCGAGAAGAGCGGAGAACCCGCCGGTCTCCATTGGTTCCGAAACGCCGAGAGCATCTTCAGCGACTCCCGATCTACCGGATTCCGTCCCGTCAGCGCCTTCCTTTCCTCCGGCTGGCTGGGAATCCATGGCGGCGGCGCTCCCTTCACGGTCGCCTACGCCTTGACCGAACAGAGAACGGGAGAAGCCGAGGGATCGGGGGATTCGAGATCAGTTCGGCTATTTTTGGCCTGGGTGGCAAATCACGTAATTTCACTAAAGTACAAGGGCAGTGACATGCGGGCATGCAGATGGAGCCGGGTGGAGCTACTTTTTTCAGCTCCATCTCATACATAGCTTTTGTCTCAGCAGGTTTTAAGGGGCTCCTTGGGTGGAGCTGTTTTGTTTTACCCCGTTTGGCACAAAATGGCTCCAAACAGCTCCAGGAGTCGGTGGTGGAGCTGTGCCAAATAGGGCCTTATATTCATGTTAAGATGTACGATAAAATATCCTAAGAGAACGAGTGAGATATCAGTTGGTTATCATTTTGTATATAACCCTGAACCTTATATAACCTCACCAACCAAAGTTTATAAACAGCACACACGCTGCATCTCCTAACCGGCTGACTGTGCATCCATTTTTGGTGGCTGGAGGTTCCATCATACAACTCGACTACTCGAGAGACCTGGGAGAGGTCAAGTCAAGCGAAGTCATTCCCAACCGGATCGAACCCTCCAAACCTGTAGTAACTCGCCAACTCTCCTCCCCCTTCCCCCGGGGGCACGGGACGTCCCACCTCACTCCCCTTTTTTTATTGTGGGATCAGAAAAATAAATCAGGTGGCCTTGGCGCATAGGAATATCGGTGGTACGATGTGTAAAAGCAAGCCAGGAATTTTTTTTTTTTTTTTGATCCCGGAAAGCTTGTTTCCATTAAACACTATCTCCAGCCAGGTCACTGGAGACCAAGCTAGAAACAAAGGTGGGGACTTGACTCATAAACTCCATTGAGCCAGAGCTAACCACACTCGCCCCATACACTGCAAGGCGATCAGCCACCTTGTTGCAATTTCTCGGACAATGCCGAATGCTACAGTAATCAAAGGAAGAACCAATAAGATCTCTGATTTGCTTGAGGAGGCTTCCATCCACACTTTGATCAAGGTCCGGCGAAGTCAAGCCCCGTACTAGGTCAGACGCATCAGATTCCAGGATAATTCTTGACATTCCCAAATACGCAATCCTCTGCAGACTGTACAGGGCCGCCAGAGCTTCCGCTTGGAAAGGGCTGTCCACTCTGCACAGATTGCCACAACCCCCCTGAAGAAACTCACCAGCACTGTCCCTAGCAACAAAACCCCAACCTCCCTGACCCGAACCAGCTTTAAAAGAGCCATCAATATTAAGCTTGTAGACATCTTTCGGTGGCGGCTGCCAAATCTTGAGATTGACTTGTTGCTGACTTTTCGTTGTTTTCCTTCCCTTTTCAAATTCTGACACATAGAAGGTTATAAGAGAACAGAGCTCAGGACAGGACAATCTTTTTTCTCCAGCAACCACCTTATTCCTCATCGACCACCACCTCCACAAAAGAACCACAATTTGTATCTGGGTTGGCTGTGGAAAGCCCCAGACTCTCCTCAGCAAGTCACGCCCAGAATGACATTCTGCTAAGGTAATGCGACACTCCTCCAAATTTAGCCCTCTCCAGCACTCTTTTACTTCTTTACATCTGAAAAAGAGGTGCCCACAGTCTTCATCCAGCCTATGACACATGGGGCACAGGGTATCCTCCTTCATCCCCCTGCGCCTTAAATTCCGCCGAACTGCTAGACTATTATGGGCTACGCGCCACAGAAACATTTTCACCTTGTTTGGGACCTCCATATTCCAAATTTTATCCCACCTGAACTGGGAGTCCCCGTATGGGTGTGGCTCAGCACTTGCTGCATCTCTACCAAGCTCATACTCCCTATTCTGAATCGCCAACCTATATGCTGACTTAACTGAGAAGATCCCCTTCTGGTCAAAGTGCCATGCCGGTCTATCTACCAAGTCCTGGTTCACTCTCAATTTTAGGATAGCCTCAGCATCAAACTCTGAGAAGACATCCTGCACTAAGGTCTCATCCCAGGAACCCAAACTCGGGTCCATCAACTCAGCCACCTTGGTCAGAACCGTTGCCCCCCTATTGGTAACAGGACGTCTTGTACTGCCGTGTGGGATCCAGGGGTCCTTCCAGATATTCACCGACTCACCATTTCCAATGCGCCATATGAGCCCCTGTTTCAGTAGATTCACACCTTTGAGAATACTCCTCCAAGTGTAAGAAATCCCATCCCGCACCGCACACTGCAGAATACTACCATTGGGAAAATATTTTGCTTTAAGCACTTGGCCACACAGTGTATCCGGAAAAATCAGAAGCCTCCAAGCTTGTCGAGCCAGCATGGCCATATTAAACAAATAAAGATCCCGAAAACCCAACCCTCCCTTATTCTTAGGGAGTGTCAACTTATCCCAGGCCAGCCAGTGGATCTTATTTTTCTTATCATTCTGGCTCCACCACCACCTGCCAATCATAGAGTTCAACTCATCGCACAACCCTTTGGTCAGCTCGAAACATGACATAGCATAGGTTGGGATTGCTTGGGCCACAGCCTTTACTAAGATTTCCTTGCCAGCCTTAGAAAGCAATTTCTCCTGCCATCCTTGAATCCGAATCCACACCTTCCTCTTGATATATTCAAAAGCTTTCTTTCTTGATTTACCAATAGAAACTGGTAGCCCCAAGTATCTCTCACTCTTTGCTTCTTGCATGATGTCAAGGACCTGTCGCACATCATTCTTATCAACAGAGTCAGCGTTTGGGCTAAACAGAACAGATGATTTATCCCTATTGATCACTTGTCCTGAGGCTCGCTCATAAGCCAGCAAAATCCTCCTCAATTCCTGAGCATCTCCTCTACAAGCTTTCATCAAGATCAAAGAATCATCAGCGAAGAACAGATGATTAATCCTTGGAGCCTCCCTGCACACTCTAATGCCCTCGATCTTGCCCTCCACTTCAGCCTTCTGTAACATTGCTGACAAACCCTCCGCACACAGAATGAAAAGATAGGGCGACAGAGGGTCCCCTTGGCGAAGGCCCCTCTGTGGGTGGATGTTGCAAGAGTAGTCCCCATTGACCTTGATGCAGTACTTCACTGTTGTAACACACTTCATCACCCTTTCCACCCACGACCCTGTGAACCCCAATTTTAACATCATCTTCTCCAGAAAGCTCCACTCAACACGGTCATATGCCTTACTCATGTCTAACTTAATGGCAGCCACCCCCTGTTTTCCCCACCTCCTTTGCCTTAGATAGTGTGTGAGCTCGTACGCCAGCAGGACGTTATCAGTAATAAGTCTACCAGGCACAAAGGCACTCTGAGAAGGTGTAATGATCTCCGGGAGCACCAACTTCAATCTGTTTGCTAGCACTTTGGAGATGAGCTTGTACACTACATTGCATAAGCTGATTGGCCTAAGATCCTTCAATCTCTCCGGTGACTTGATTTTTGGGATAAGAACAATAACAGTGTCATTCCACCCTTCCGGCATCGCAGCCCCATTAAGCACCGCAAGAACCTCTTCTTTGACCTTTTCACCCGCGAGAGACCAGAATTTCCTGTAAAAAACCACCGGCATGCCATCAGCCCCTGGGGCTTTCAACTCACCCATATCCTTCAGGGCCTCCCACACTTCGTCACTTGAGAAAGGTGCTGACAGGTTGTCATTCATTTCTTGAGTGACCTTCGCTTGAACACAATCCAGGACCTCCTCATCCTGGGACCCTGCATTGGACATAAAAAGTTTCTGGTACTGATTAGCAATAAAGTTCTTCAGATGTTTTCCTTCCACCACCCCACCACCCTCATCTTTCAGCTTGCTTATAGCATTCCTCCTTTTCCTTTCCGAAGCCTGAGCATGGAAGAATTTTGTGTTACGGTCACCTTTGGCCAACCATGTGGAGTGAGCCCGCTGCTTCCAGTATACATGTTGCTGATCCAGAAGACGCTCAAGCTTATAGCGCAACAAGCGCTCCTTGTTTATATTCCCTTGGGAAATAGAGGCTCGCCTGATCCTCTCCAGCTCCCTTTTGGCATTTTTAACTCTCTTCTCCAAGGCTCCAAGGACCTCACGGTCCCACTGCCATAACTCCCCCAAAACCTGAGATTGGATTTCCATCAGACTAACCCCACCACCTCTAATAGCTTTACCCCAAGCCTCCTCCACCCTCTCGCTACACTCCTCCTCCTCCAACCACCTCGCCTCAAACTTCTTCATGACCTCCAGAGGTTTCCTCCACTGGACCTTTTCCTTCGCACCAGGAATCACAATGATGGGCCTGTGATCTGAATGCCTAGGATCACCATTAATCACACGGACCAAAGGAAAGCGATCCCGCCATGCGCTATTCGCCACCGCCCTGTCCAGTCTTTCCCTGGTATAGCTGAGAGCATTTTGATGATGGTTCCTCCAAGTGAAGGCATCCCCCACGAAGCCCAAATCGTGCAAATCACACTCCTCTAGAACATCTCTAAACTTTACCATGCTGCTCTCTGCTCTAGGAGCTCCCCCTTCCTTCTCACAACTGAAAAGAATTTCATTGAAATCGCCACAGCACAGCCAAGGGAGCTTACTGCGATGCTGTAAAATTCGAAGCAACTTCCATGTTTTCTCCCTTTCTTCACTACGGGACTCGCCATAAATCCCAGTAAACCGCCAAGCACTCCCATCCTCCTCCTTGATTTTGGCATCAATATGATACCTAGACCAACTCAGCACCCGCAAATCCACCTCCTTCTTCCAAAACAGTGCCAGCCCACCCTTCGCCCCTACACTATCCTTCACCACCATGTATGGCATGTTCAGCTTCCACTTAAAACCCTCCATCCATTTTTCACCATGTTTTGTTTCAGAGAGAAACAACACATCGGGGTCCTCCTTCTTCTGGACATCCAGAAGACCGCGAACTGCCGGGCCGTTCCCCAACCCCCGACAGTTCCACGCCACAAGCCTCATTGGGATCGGCCGGGCTGACCATGCAGCCCCGCCAACAAGGAATTTCCCTCTCCCATCTCCTCCTCCACAGGAACAGTCTGGAGCTTTGCCTTCTTCTTTACTTCCTCCTCCCCATTGGCCTCCTCTCCCCCTCTCTTCCGCAACACAGACGGGGAAGGAAGCTGATCCCCCATCGACCTCGCAAGTTCGCGCGGACGGCGTTTAAAGGTAGACCTCATCTTTTTTACCTCGCTTCCCCCAACCTTGCCCTGTTTAAACTCCTCCACCGGCCGCTCCCCAACCCTGCGAAACCCTGCTCCTGCCCTCTCCCCTAAGGTCGAGGGACCCACCACATCCACCTCCATACCGGCCTTTTCAGAAACTCCTGGCAAGACCTCCTCCTGCACGTTGAGACCTCCACCTCCTCCCTCCCCTTCTACCAACCCCAACTCCCCTTTTCCTGCTCCGACCACCCCCAGAACCCCCTCCCTCGCCTCCAGTACCAACTCCACCCTGCTCTCCTTGTCAGTACTCGTACTGTCCCCAAAAAATAATTTTTTTGGTACTCCTCCAGAGGTGGTATTGTTTGACGGAAGCTTGAGCGGGCTCGACCCATCGTCACGAAGCTCATTCTCCTCCAAGACCTTCCCCCTCCTTTCTTCCTCATTCTGCTGCAAACTCCTCCCCCCCTCCCCCCGCCTCCAAGAGCCTGACGACTTGTACTTATGACTACCCCCTGAGTTGCTGCCCCCTGACCAGCGGCTTCGTTGATCACGTTTCTTTGCCGGAGAAGCCCTCATCCAGTCCCCAAACTGATGATCGTGCACCTTCCAAACCTTCTCATCACATTCCTTTTCCACATGGCCCAACAAACCACAGGAATAACAGAAATTTGGTAGGAATTCATATCTGAAGTTACACCAACAGCTTTGCTCCCCATCCCCATTCTCCACCATCACCCCCCTGAAGAGTGGCTTGCGCACATCAATTAGGGCTTTAAGCCTAAGGAAGCTCCCCACAGCCGACCCATCCTCATCAGTTTCTACTTCCAATGGATCCCCTACCTTCGCCCCAATCGACCGACCTGTGCTTTTATTCATCAGACCTAGAGGCAGGTTGAAAACACGAATCCATACCGGAATGTGAGTAAACTCCAAATCCATTAGTCTCTTATTCTCATCAAAGTCCACCACTATGAGCAGATCACCACCAAACTCCCACGGACCCTCCGTAACAGCTCTTCTCTTGCCCCCCGGTTGAAGGAAAGCAAAAAGAAACATGTTATCCCCCAGCTCCTTGCACCGGATCCCTTTCGCCGGGCACCAGATTTTACCCAGCGTCTGCACCATCCCTTCCACATATCCAGCCTTCGACGAGAACAGCTTGCCCACTGCCTGAGGAGGACGACCAGCCTCCCTCGAAACTGACTGCCCATCGCATTTGACAGCCTTCCGCTCCTCCTCCGACAGCTTCAGACCACCCAACAGACCCTCCAGGTCCTCCGCACCCTGCTTCCGCCCTTTCTCCATCCGACCCCCAGCACCGACCGGACCCTCCAGCACCTACCCGACCAAACAATCACCCCTCCCGGCCACGAACCTCCTCCACCGCAAGCACAGATCACAAACGCAGAACGCCCCTCCTCCCCCGACCGCCACCAAGCTCCCCCGCGACCCGCCACACCAGCCTCCCCACAGCACCACTGGCTTCACCGCACACACAGCACCCCCAAAATCGCCCCGGCTCCGACCACCCCTTCTCCCTCTCCCTTCACCCGCCAGATAGGAACTCGCCCAAGAAGAAACCTAAGCAAGCATTCGGGGTAGAAATTCCGAACCAAACCCAATACCTCGGCCTGGGCGCGGAAACAAGAGCTCCGACTCGAGAGACCGAGCGGAGACGGTAGCAGTGGTAGTGATGACGTGAATGGAGCTTGCTGCAGCCCCCACGGCGACGCCCTTCCGGCTGGCTAACTGGAGGCAGGGAGGGTTAGGGTTGGGAGCGGAGGGGGACGAGATGGGGAGCGGCGTCGGCTGCAGTCGTGGAGGAGTGGAGGAGGTGGCTAGGGTTTGGCGAGGGGAGGGGTTGGTGGCGGCGGGGGAGGGAGTGGCGGCGGCGGCGGGCGTTGGGCGGAGGCGGCGGCTTTAGGGGCGGAGCCTGCGGCGGGATTGAGGGGGCTTCGAGGAGTCGGCGGCGTTGGCGAGGTCGGGACTAGGGGATTCGCCTCGGCGTTGTTGTTGTTGAAGGGGAGTGGAGGGAGGGATCGAAAGCAAGCCAGGAATTGAAGAGGAGGAACCAGTGAGGAATTAAAAGCGAAATTTCTCGGGAGATTTATGCAGGCGAGGAGCAGTAAGCTTCGCCTAGTAAGCTTCGCCTGCTTTCTTCTTCCAAAGTAATCTCTCCTCTTCTCCATCGATTAGAGTACTTCTTGAGGTTGCACACTTCTCTTTCTCCTGCTTTTTTTAGTCTTTTTCTTTTCTGCGTGTTTGTGCTACGTTAATCAAAGCATTTGCGGTTCTGACTTGGCTTCCAATTGCGATGTTTCTGATTCTAATTTTGTGTGCTTTTTTTTCTCTCTCCAGAATTTCTTAGCTTTCAGGCTCACCTCCAATCGCTGCCGGATCCCCCGTGTCTTCGCTCCCTTTCCGGCCGTAAAACCCTTGAGCGGCGACGACGGCCAAGCAACCGCCCATCGAGCCAAGATTGCACTTTGATGGGCTAGGCGTGCTCCTGGAGGCGTTTCTTGGGAGCCATCTCTGGTTCTGGATCCATGGCGGTCGGCGACATCTTGGGCTCCCCTTTCCCTGGCTAGTGTTGTGTGGGGGAGGGTTTCTCGGTTCCTCGGGGGGTCGTCTGAATTCTTGCCTATTTGGGAAATCTGTGTCTGAACTCCGGAGTGCAGCTGTGTAAGAGTTTTAGGGGTGGATGGGGTCGGTGGGGGATGTTGTGGAGATCAGCTCCGATGAGGAGGACTTTCCCGTGGCCACCAAGAAGTTGCCTGTCGACCCCTTTGAATGGGTTGCGGGGCTTTTTGATGAGGATGATGAGGAAATCGGAGAGGGTTTTGATGACCTGGTGGTGATGAGTGAGCTGTCATCGCCACCAGTGCCACAGAAGAACGGCAAGCCTGATGGTTGTGGTGGTGATGGGGAAGATGATGATTGTATGGTTTTAGACAGCGACCCTGATAAGGCGGTTACCGTTGCGGAGGATAAAGAGAGCGCGGGAGATGGCAGCTCAGATGAATTGCAGATAGTTGCGGAGAAAGGACCGGTATTTGCTTCCTTCCATTTTGATAGACGCAGGACCTTGTTATATTGGAGACTATGTATAGAGAGATGAAATTTTTGGTTGCATTCATATTAGTGAAAAGTGTTCACAATAGGGTAACTATTATGTTTTGAACTGTGTGTGACTACTTTGTGTTGATTTCATTGGACGTGTATGCATGACTTCAGAATCAATTTGCTAAGGTAGTTTAGTTTCTGAGAGATGGTATACATTAATTTGACCTCCTGTGTTCACTGCTGCGGAACATACCATTTGATTCAAATAATGTGAAAGTGGTTAAAGATATTATATTCGACTTGTAATGTGAAAGTGTTTGGTTAAGTACATAAATTATTCCATGTCTACCTGTTCATATTGTCTATGAATACCTGCGGTTTTTAGTTCATGTCAAGTTTAACAAAGAGAATTTGAGAGCTTTTTCGTAGAAACTACAGTTTATCTGCAGTAGCATTAATTTATTGTTACCTTAACAATTTTCTATTCTTCTACAGGTAGCATGCCGGGACTTCCCTCACTCACGCCATTTATGTTCTAACTTGCCCTTCAGCACTACTTCTCATGTGAAGCATTGTATCATGGTAAGTAACAAACATTTTAACTCCTTGATGTTGTTGGCAATATGATACAATGAATATACTAGCAAAGTAGCCAATAGCTTTTGTTTTAACGCAATTGAATTGCTGCTTTTTAAATGCAGTGCCACTGTTTTGTATGTGACGCTCCAGCTCCATGCAATTATTGGGGTAAAGGTACCTCGATTAACGATCATTGTCATGCTACAGATAAGGAAACAAAGTGGAAAACACTGAGGCAATCATTCAAGTGCAAAAGTCTGTCAGCATCTCATCCAAAAAAACACCAGAATGTCGTATACCCAACAATAGCTTTACCCAGACAGCAAGATATACAGTGTCAAGTCTCAGTCCCACAGTCACATCCGTCTTTTATACCAAATATCAGCAGTCCTTCTCTTGCCAACCAAAGTCCTCTTCTGAATGTTGTGAACCAAAACCAACAAAGACATACCTCAGTTAGAGTCTCACTGAATGTAGGGCGAACTGTCTGTGCACCAAGAGCATCCCCTGCAACAAGAGCTGGAAGAGGCACAGCAAATGCTCACACTCCTCAAATTACTCATTCGCGTGCAAGATTTAAAAGAGTAGGGGCTGCTTCTCCAGGCCTCACAACCCCAAATGCTAACCAATCTGGTTCTGCGGTTCCAAACAATGCCCTGATGCACCAGGCATTGCCACATATATCCCAGTCAGTTCAAGTTGAACCAATGGATAATGCTTTCACTAGCACTGTTCAGAACAATGCCCCTCAGAGATCTTTCAGTGCACCAATAGCATATCAGGGTCAGCCAGCGGTACCTTGTCAGGTTGCCTCAAATGGAATGCATGACATAGGACCGCAACTTTCGTGTTGCACCTCGGTTCCGACTCAGAGAACACAATTCCTGCCAGAATCAGTAATGGATGTTTGCACGCAAAGCTGGCAAGACATACTTCTTAGTGTGGCATCTGATCTGGGGGTATCAGATTACACTATCAGCACTTCACAGTCTCAGCAGCCTGTGAGGACTTACTCCCAACCTCTGCTTTCCAGTGCAAACCAGGGGGTGGGTCTTCACGCTGAGTCTGTTGCAGCAACGCCAAACTTGATGTCTTCTAATGGGCATGACTTGTCCAATGACACAACAGGTGGTAACGTTCAGGCAGACGGTCCTATGCAAACAACACAAACTTTGCACCATCTGAATTGCCAGAGCAGTCTTGTTCCAAATGAAGCTCATCTTAATGGTTTTGTCAGTTCCCCTGCGGACGGATTATTGATAGAAGCTGCTCATCAGAGACAGTCCTCAGGATTGGATTCTCCAGATCTTCTATTTGACTTTGAGCTCGAAGCTGAAGGTTGGCATTAAGCAGTGCCTGAAGGTTGGCATTAAGTAGTGCCCTGACGGACTGCCTTCGCATTTTCTGAACCTCATGGACAATAAGACTTGTGCCATTGACAAGCTGGTTCAAAGGTTACCTTCGTAGGAGAGAGGGGGAGATATGTACTTGTACAGTCTGTACTCTGTAGGTTCTGTGGTAAAATGTTTTGTTTCATGGTGGTTGTTTGCATAGCAGCAATACAGGCCTTTTGTTAGGCCTTAGATGTTAACAGTTATTGCTCTGAAGTAGAAGGGCAGAATTTCAATTCCCTAGCTGTTGATCATCTATCTGTGGTCCATATTATAGTGCCAAATTCCATATGTGAGGTAGTACTCAACCAGAGTTCTACTGAGCACTTATATGGCTAATCTCCTGCACTTGCTGGCACATCTTGTTGATAGCTTGCTGATGCAGTAATAGTAGCAGAGAGTGCTAAAATGGTAAAATGCTTGTTTTGCTTGATAGTATCAGTGTGCTTCTCCTGAAAAGCCTTCCACAATATTTGAGATGCAAATAGCTGAGTAGGCTATGCAGTAGAATACTGAAGCAGGAATCAGATGCAGTGATTGGTTTGTTCTTCCTTCATAAATAGCAATTCTGCTTCTTTTTGGCATATAAAAGAGAGGCTCATAGGCATGCCATAAATTTCAATTCTTCAGTTTACACGGTGAAGGTTTACACATTGTGTCAGTATGAACAGAGCAAGTCTTGTTTCCTGTTAAGACGGATCGAAGGCGTAGTGCATGTCGACGGCGACGGCGATGTGCCAGGTGCACCGTGTTCCCTTGGGGAAGACGACGAGGTCGCCGGCTCCGAACTCAACGTGCTCCTTCTCCTGGGAGCCCTCCACGGTGGCCTTCGCCTTCCCTCTCAGGCTCTCACGATGTAGCACGTCTGGCGCGCGTCGTAGCTCAGCGCGTATCTCCCAGGAGGGCCGCCCCACCTACGTATTCCAAGAACAGTTGGTGATACGCTATACGTATATATGTACGTATTAGCAGAAGATTGCTGCAGTACATGAACACATGCTTAGTCTACTCACTTGGGCCAGGACTTGACGCCGAGCTCCGACAGGCGAGACGCCGGCGACCTCTTCTCGACGGCGATGGACCCTGTCGGTGCATCAACGTCCGTGCGCGGCTCCGAGCCGGAGCCGGAACTCGAGCTCGAAGCCATGGACATTGCAGATGACAAGTCAAGAGCAGGAGATGCAATCCGACTGTATTTAATTTTGGCGCGGAGAAGTTGCAAGCTGAATTGTTCTCTCCAAGCTCTCTCCCTCTCTTCCCTGGCGGCATGTACATTGCACAAGAACAAGCTGACTCTGATGCTCGTAGTCGTACTGGTCGGCATGTAGTGTCCGAACTGTACACCTCCGAAGCCTTCCGGAGACTTGCTGCTGTCGTGCAGCGCATCTCGACTCGTGGGCGGCGGCGAGAGGACTTGTTGCCGTCTGTTCCGCTTACCCGTGCCGGTCGGTCAGACGCGTTGACCGGCGGCGGGTCGACCACGTGGCAACG
Source organism: Dendrocalamus latiflorus (assembly GCA_017311315.1). Taxonomy (NCBI): domain Eukaryota; kingdom Viridiplantae; phylum Streptophyta; class Magnoliopsida; order Poales; family Poaceae; genus Dendrocalamus; species Dendrocalamus latiflorus. Next base: position 10,182,580 of record CM029676.1, read on the forward strand.
CCGCACTGGGCTCAACAACATGACCGAAGTGTTTGACCATACGTACATACAGAGGCTCCTATGAATGAATGAATATATATAGTTGCTAGTGCACATTTCATCCTTGCTATGACCAAACAGGCAAACAACGGCTGTTCTACTCATTCGTTGACCTGTTGTAAAATCCTCTTAAATTAAACAGGGAACCAGGGAAGTAAAGACTTCATTTCAGGCTGATTTTATTCAACCAAACAGTGATTTGGGGGGGGGGGGGGGGGGCGATTAAGGACTTGTTCCAATGTTCCAAATACCAGCCCGCACCGGCACCACAGCTGCATGCAAGAACCCCACGACCGATCAGAGCAGGCAAACGAGCGAGCACATAGGCACGGATCTTTGACCAATGAGGCGGTGAGGAGAGCAAGTCCAGCAGCGCACCACGACGCGGTTCGCGGCGGCGAGGACGGCAGGGGTTCGACGCCGCGTCGTGGTGGAGAGGAGGAAGCGGCGGCGGCGGCGGCGGCGGCGGCGGCGGGGCGCCGCGTAGGGGAGGAGAGGGGACGCCGACGGCGAGTGGCGGAGGAGGAGGGGCAGGTGGGGGCGGGGGAGGAGGCTGGAGAGCAGAGCCGAGAGCCCGAGAGGCGCGAGTGATTGCGGGAGCGGACGGAGTTTGGATAGTAGTTGGTCGGAGGGTGGAGGAGCAGCTCCCAACTGCCGTCGGATTTGCCTCCGTGCCGAGCGGACTAGCGAAAGCTCAGTGCGATGGGATGAGGCGTTTCGTGTACACTGGTTCGTGTGCGCATCCTGTTCTTTGTCCTTGCCTTTGAAGCCTTGCATGACTTCAGTTCAGAAATCATTTCTCAGTAGTCGAGGGCGAGGCGAGCGACGAACTGAAGTGTTTCTATTTTTCTGTCTGAACTATTCGAGAAAATTGCTATAATGGGACTCTCAAACAACGTGTTTCGCTATAAGGGCATCTCCAATGGTTATAGCTAGCAACTAACTATAAGGGCGTCCGCAATGGTAATAGTTAGTACTAGCTATATAGTCAGCTGACGTGGAGGTGAGAGACAAAAGCAAAGACTATTTTATACTGTTGGACCCACATGCTCCTCTCTCATGTTCTTGGACTACGTGAAATAGATCAGCTATTTGCTCGTCGCTAGTGACTACTCTCTCTCCTACTTTTTTCTTGCCACATCAGATCTAGCTAACTAAATAGCCAGCTGTTGGAGACGCCCTAAGACTTCCACATCATCTATATAGTACACACTAAAGTTAGCATTCTAAAGAACTATCTATAAGGATAGCTATTTGATGCTTACATGCACACACAGAATTTATGGAGGCTGCCTCGTTTGGCGCTATAGACTATCTCTAGAGCTGTAGAGAGCTGCGTTCTCTTTCTTCATTTAATATCTTCCACGTAGGACAGTTGATGACATGGACTCTCTTGTAGATAGCTGCTATAGACCCATTGGAGATGCCCTAATATGACTTCTAACGTCGACATCGCTAAAATGACACCCGAAACATTGGCTTCTCGTAATACATGACATTTGGCTAATGTTTCGAAATACCCGAACATTGGAATTAAAAGAGTCAAATGTCATGTATTACGATAAGCCAATGTTTCGGGTGTCATTTTAGCGATGTCAACGTTAGAAGTCCCATTATAGCGAAACACGTTGTTTGAGAGTCCCATTATAGCAATTTTCTCGAACTATTCTAATCTTCCCCCGCCTAAGATATCTGAGCTCTATTCTTTTTTAATTTCTGGCTTTAGTTTTTAACGTTTCTATAGTAACTAATTTTTAAACGGATTATCTTTTCGAGATAAGGTCTACTAAGTTAATTATAGTACATACTGTACCGACTTTATTTGTATCGGCAAAAACTGCCTGTGAGTTTCAATTACTTTGTAATCTCTTGCACGAACAGTCCAAAAACTATAAGCCGCAGCAAAAAACTATAAGCCTCATAAAAAAACATACCCTAAACTTGCGATTCCTACTATCAGCGCAGAAATGAACTGCATTTACATTCTTGTACACAATATTTTTTTTTCAGAAATTTTTTCCAGATTTATATTAATGACTCAACGAGTAAATTACATAAACATCCTATTTTTACATTAAAATTCATAGATGGACAATACATCACTGTCCAGTCCTTGGTTGATGAATGTACTAGATTTTTTTATCTTTTTCGCCATCGACTTTGTATGTTGCAACAATATCTTGAATGATGACAAACACGACAATAGAAAGTAAATTGTTGATGATCATATTAATATATAGGACTTCCGTTTTGTTAGCGGTATTGTTCATCGGAAGAACCTGGTACACAATGAAGAGCGGGCCTTAGCCTTTGAATGGGTTAAGTTTGCACATATGATCCAACCCACAACAAACTAACCTTTCCTGCTAAATCCAACATGGGCTGGGAGCCCAACACAACACCACCACCAAAAGCCGCCTCCAAAGCCCCCGACCGCACCTACAAAAGCAGCCCTCGCAAACCCTAGCGCCGCGCACACACCTCCACGCACCCCACCCCACTCTCGCCGCCGCCGCCGCGCGAAGCAAAGCAGGAGGAGCACGATGCCGGCGGGCCACGGGCTGCGGTCGCGGACTCGCGACCTGTTCGCGCGCCCGTTCCGGAAGAAGGGGTACATCCCGCTCACCACCTACCTCCGCACCTACAAGATCGGCGACTACGTCGACGTCAAGGTAAACGGCGCCGTGCACAAGGGCATGCCGCACAAGTTCTACCACGGCCGCACCGGAAGCGTCTGGAACGTCACCAAGCGCGCCATCGGCGTGGAGCTCAACAAGCAGGTATGAAACAAATCCTTTACCATGTTGGTTCTGTCTTGGTGTCGCTCTAGGATTGGGGAGTGCTTAATTGGGAATGATGATAAGGTGGTAGTGATTGTATGACTCACGTCTGTAGGATTTGTGCAAGTTATTGATCTTCTCAAGATGCGATTTGGCTTTTGTAGTAGCAAGAATGGACAATTTCTGCCTGGTCTTGCAAGGCTCTCTACGAGCTGTATAGATCTGTCTGATTAACAAGTGTAGCTTGCACGATTTGATGGTGATAGTTGGTGGTAATATTTGTATGATTCTAGTTTCTGCACAGGCGATTTGGTTCTGTTTGCCCCGGAGATATATTAGGATTGTTGTCTAAGTAGAGGTTATTAGGGTTCTATGGCTATGTCCGTGTGCTTACAAAGTTTAATCACATTTTGTTTAGATTATTCTCTAGATTTATTTGTGCAATGGTAGGGCATTTTTTATTTTGTTGATTATGTCTGTGTGCTTACAAAGTTATATCACATCCAGTACCTTTACCATATTGCCAAAATGAAGTCTAGCTTTACTAAGCTTGCTTAGATGTTTGGTGCTGTGTTAAACAATGTTGCTTAGCTTGACAAACTGGCCTGGGTAAGGATAACTGTTGTTGCCAAGCAAAACTGTTGAATGGGGATCCAAGTACTTAGCATTTCTATATTTTGATTCTCCCAAATAGGTAAGTCTCCCCAAAAGGGGGTAATTGCATAGGTGACTAAAAAGCCTTCACTGATCAATTTCATTATGTATGTGTATTGACGTTTAGTGCCACTTAATTTGTATGTCCAAAATAACTAAACTGGACTTTATTTTATCGTTTTTCCTTGCTACGCGTTCACAATAATTGTGTTATTGTGTATTAAATTGTCAAATCATAGATGTCACATATTATTATTATTATTATTATTATTATTCGTGCATTAAAATGTCTTTTAAAAAGAAATTCTAATAAATGATGAAAGAAAGAGATAAGAGAAAAACTTTCCAGCTAAAAGGAGCTAAAAGGAGTAACCAGGTTGTAAGAGATAAATAATAGGAGGGTAAATGGTGCTCAAGTCAGGAAAGAGAGGGAAAGGTTGGGGCCCTGGTTATTACATAAGAACAAATCAACTCTCACTTCGGGGCTGTACTTAAGTGTTAGCCATATTCTTGTTTTTGACATTATTAGATTCTCCATAAGGGGCAAGTAGTATAAATAAGTGGAGGAAGTGGGGGGATCCAAGGCGTAAGTGGAGTGTTGGTGAGGGTAAAACTGGTCCAACCAATGACTACTTCGAGGTCGGTGGGTGTCGGGTGAGGGTGAGAAACCGCCCTAGGCAGTGTTCAAGTAGACACTAGGCGCTAGGCGGGCGGCAAGCAGGGGCCTAGTGCCTAGGCTGCCTAAGCGAGGACTAGGTGGAGCCTAGGCGGCCGACTTTGGCATGGTGCGCTGCAGGAGATATCAAGACATATGTGATATTTGGAGGAAGAATATTGTTATCTGTAGTAACTTGTAATATTGTAAATTCGATAGATGATGATGGACACTTCATCACTTGATGTAAATGCTTCATGCAAACTTGCACATTAAAAATTAAGCAATACATGAGACTCTTGTTATGTAGATAAATTTATGCAACTATTGCTTTTTAGATTTCTATTTAAGTATAAAAGAATGAAAGAAATAAGAAATGACTGCAAGACAATAAAACATAGTCATATAGATCAAATAAAAGTATAAAATAAGTTCACAATCACACATAGACATAGTTCACAATATCTCACACCAAAAGTTTTCAACCACATATAGCAAAATAATTCTTAAAGAAACTTTAACAAGGTAGCATACATAGATAAAATGATGGATCTTCGTTTTCTTGACCGTAATCTTTTGTTGGAATCACTTCATCTTGATTGGATTTGACCTTAACATCCTCAAGTTTCTCGTTCACCTCCTCTTCCTCTTCATTTATGGATTTGAAATCATCCTCATGAAATTCTCACTCTTGTGCTATGAGGTTGTGTGGCTTCATTAGTCCCACATGCTTCTTCAATGATTTTTCATAAAAGACCCGTCTCAGGGTCAACCTCCTCATCCCCGCCTTCAATAACCCATCCTTGAGCAAAAGTAGCGTGCAAAGTTAAAATGACATCTATGTTCTTTGATTTGCTTTTTTCTTTTTTGTTCGTAAGTCTTGCATTGAATTAAACATAGACAAGATTGTTGAGGATGTGCGCATCTAATTTATTTCTCTTCTTGGTATGTATCTACGAGTTACAAAGTAAAGGTTAGTTAAGTACTTAAATTGAAATAGTGACATTAGAGATGAGACTTGAGAGTTAGTAACTATGTCAAAAGTGCTTCAATTTCTTTCACATCCAGATGAACTTGAGGTGAAGGAAAGAATTCTTATAGCCAATTTTTGCAAGCGAGGGACATGATATCTATACTTAGACCACCAATTGGCTACATAATAAGAAACAAAAATATTAGTAATAGACAAAAGACAATTTGCATGCATTGGTTCATTAAATTTGAGAAGTGAGAACAAGTTTACCGGGAATAAGATCAAACTTTTGACATCCAAGTCGTGCAGGAGTTTTCCCAAAGGTTTCTCTTTTTTGCTTGAAAATGTTAAAGTCGACATTGAGCACTTGATCCATTGCTTCATCACCATGATAAAAGAGTTCAACACATTTAATGAATCCATCTATTATGGTTTGTTCCAAATAGATTGATCGATCACGATAACTGTAATATGGATTCAATAGGTATGCCGTCATGTGCAATGGAGAATCAAGTCTTCCCTTCATCTTTGTATCAATTGTTTCAATTATGAACTTGTAGTTACTCTCTGTGTTATTCAAGGACTCATTGATTTGCTTCTTGGATTATAGAATTTCTACATAAAGAAAGGCCATGGATTGATTGAGCTTTCGTGTGATATTTATCGAGTTTTATCTAACCTAATATTTTTTATCGCTCAGTAGTCATGTGCAATGGAGAATAGAAACTTAGAAGAATCTTTTGAGAATATGTATCTAGATAGCAATCAATAGGATTTTCAATATGTAGTCACTAGTGGGCTTTATAGGCTGTACTCTTTTGGCTTTACCAAGATTTTCTCAAGTTGAGTTTTTACTTGGTAAAAGTTTTTAACGAGGCAGCCATCCCATGTGATTTAATAAGTTAATAAAGCTCATTATATCATTGAAAATAATTATCTTGATGATTAGCAATGTCTATAATTTTATACAAATTTTTGAATTTTTCCTCTTTTTCTCGGCTTAACGGGTCTACCGTGTGGGCACGGCCCATTAAGCCCTTATCGTGCCAGCACAGCATGGTCGTGGGCCGTGCATAGGCTCATACTGCGGCCCGTGGTCCGGCACGGCACGGCCTATTTATTTGCTGGGCCTAGATGGGCCGTGCCTGAATCAGGCTCGTCCTGTGCCGGTACGGCCCAGTGGACAGCTCTAGTTGTAAAAATCTACAATCGGCTAAATTAATTTTGGGAATCTCATAGGAAAGCACAAGACAGATAGGTAATGGGGAGCCCACAATGAGTAAGTAGTATGACTAGTAGAGGAACTTAGAATCGGTATAGAGCTCGGAAGTGGGCGATCTAAGCACATATATTAGCGCAAGTAGAGTGCTGGGTGAAGGTAAGATCGGTCCAACCAACGACTACTTCGAGGTCAGTGGGTGTCAGGTGATGGTGAGAAATCGCGTCAAGTCACCGACTAAGAATAGTTGGGTGGAGATATATTAAGTTAACTAGGGAAAATATTTTGTGCTCCGAACTCGACGCCGTATCTAAGGAAATGCGGATGATCTGCTTGCAATTTGGTCACAATTTCATATGGAATCTCAATTTCAACTTGATGGTTATAACCATTACAGTGGGAAATGCATGCCTATGGTCTGTGCGCGCGCCCCCGCGGGGGGGGGGGGGGGGGGGTGGGAATGCAACTTAGAACCATGTTGAAATTTGTGTTCCATACATATGATATGCAGTGATGTTCAGGACTAATATATTTATTATTAAATTGCTGTGTGCATTGTCAGGTTGGGAACCGCATTATCAGGAAGAGGATCCATGTCCGCGTTGAGCACGTGCAGCCATCCAGGTGCGCTGAGGAGTTCCGCCTGAGGAAAGCGAAGAATGACCAGCTTAAGGCGGACGCCAAGGCACGGGGTGAGGTCATCAGCACCAAGAGGCAGCCGGAGGGTCCTAAACCTGGCTTCATGGTTGAGGGTGCTACACTCGAGACTGTCACCCCCATTCCCTATGATGTGGTCAATGATCTCAAGGGTGGTTACTAGGATGTTTGGTCTATCTACCTGCACAACCAGTTCAATATCTATGTTGCTCTAATGAGTAGAATTTTGCTCGCTCTGAGCAGTAGTCTGGACCTTTATTCTACTTCATTTCAAGATTTTTCGTCGCAGGTTGCTATGTCGAGTTTTGGAGAATGCTTTACACTGTATTGTTTGCTTATGAGAATGAAGATGCGCTTGGTTAAACTGCATATGGTGCTGATTGCATAGCTTGAACCCTAGTTATCATAAACTAATCTTCAAGAATGTTTTTATCTACAGCCGAATTATTTGGAGAATTGATATGATGACTTGTTGGAATCTAAATGGCCGCCTGTCTAATTGAATATTTACTTTTGTGCTTTATCTTTTATTGTTTGTGAGCTAAAGCTTTGTTGCTTGGAAGCTTAGTTGTTTCGTGGATTTCCTTCTCCAAAACTTCAAAACGAGCAAAATTCTCATAAGCAATTATGATCTTGTTCTCAACAAACGAAAGTTCCGAATGTAAAACCAGTCGACATAACTTATATTACAGTAATTAGCTTTTAAATAAAGTGTTTTTTAAGATACGGTTTATAAGCCAGTTGTAGCAAACACTGTATTAAATTCATCTATATCGATCAAAATTATATGCAAGTGTCTTTCTATATACTATCTTACGAATTAGTTAGAATTCAAAAATTTAACCAAAAGATATACATCAAAAGAAACTACCCGTACATCTTTTTCTACACATGTTTCGAACGGGAGAATGCTCGCGACCTCCGAGCGTCAGTTCCCTCCCAAAACAAAAACCAAACTCGATGTACAAAGAGAAATAAAGATCCCACATCGGTTTAGCTCCCCCTCAGCTAAGCAGCGCGACCGCGGCCTCGTGCTGTCGTGCACCAGCGGCCCGGTGGCCTGTGCGACGCCGTGCGCCTCCCTGTCAGAACCTGGAAAAGTCTATTTGGGAAGGATACCGTTTCGTCTATTACCTTACTTCATCCAACGACCAGGATCTGCGCATAACCATGGGAACATCAACGGTCTGCATTAATCCTGTTAATGTTAGTTTAAGCTGCTAATTAGTTTACTTTGTTTATGGTAATCTGGTGTTTACTTAATGTAATCGCAGTAAAGGGGCTTGAAAACTAAATGAGCTCTGTACTCATATATACCCAGTTGCGAATGGAAGTAAAGCATATATGCTATTTGCCAACATATCCTTTAGCTCGTAGCTGTAGCGTAGCGTCAAGTTCCTGGTGTTCTTCCTCTTTCCACGATCAGATTTTCGGTGAAACCCCCTCTCTAGGTCGGATTCCTCCCCGGGATCTGACAAAATGGTATCAGAGCCGCTCCATCCTCGGCAAGAAGTGGTGGCGAGCGATTGGGTTGGGATCTCGGATCCTCGTAAAATCCCTAGTCGCTGGCGATCTGTGACGGCGGACCGGCCTTCCTCCGTATCCGGCTATGGCGGCGCACCAGCGTATCGGCCTTCCTCCTTATCCGGCTATGGCGGTGCACCAGTGGTCCGGCCTTCTTCCTTATCAGAGCACTGCGATCCTCGGCAACAAATGGTTTGGAGCGATTCGGTTGGATGGTATATTCCCAGTAGAATCCCCAATCCCTTCCGATCCCTGGCGCCGGACCGGCCCTATTCCTCATCAGCATCGGCGCGGCGTCCATGGCCATTCCGATCGATCGCGTCCGCGTCGGGTTCCGGAGCGAATCGGGAAGCCCGTCCAGTACGGCCTTCTTCCTTATCGGGCTATGGCGGCAGACCATATCGGCAAGAGTTGGGAGTGATTGGGTTGGGGTCTTCGGCCTGTAAAATCCCCAGTCGCTTCCAATCCGAATCGGCGCTGGAGCCTCATCTTCCTCGGCAAAACCCGGACTCCTCCGATTTGCGGCGGCGGCGTGGACCGGCGGAGCTAGCGCTAGCTGTCTCGGGCCCAGCTGGCGGCGGATTGGATCGGGGTTGGGTGAAGGTTCCGGGCTCCATTTCGGGTAAAACCCCTAACCCTAGTTCTGATCTGGGAAGGATGACTAAGCCGGTGGTGAGGTATGAAGCGGATGCGTCCGATTCCACGGCGGTTTGGCGAATACTTCACTTGCGACCATCAGAAGAGCCAAGAAATGTGCCAGACCAGATTCAACCGGCCGAAGTGGAGATGGAGACAACAAGAAGGATTGATGAACTGAGGCGGATCAATCTCAATAGCACTCAAGGAATCCAACCGATGAGAGCATCAAAAGGTAATTTTAGTCTCCCTTCCACTGGGGTTTCTGTGGTTGCAACTGGTTGTGGTGAAGATCCATTGCCGTGTTCTTCTTGGGCTTCTCCCACTTGGAATCACCAAAGCCCTAGCCTAGAACCAGCCCTAGTTAGGCAGTGGCCTCAGAACCCTAAAGAGCATTTGAGTCAATCTCAGTTCAAGGCTAGACAGTGGAACTCCAATCCCAGCTATGATAGGGCTCCTAACTTCTATAAGTCTGTAGCTAAAGTTCCTAAACCTGATTCCCCTGAAATTGATGGAGGAGAACGTTTAGTGGAAGCTGTAGTTCAGGAAAAGGAGACAACAATTAAACCTTTCACTCCAGGATTTTGCAAGCACTGCGGGTATAAATGGTTCTCTGGGCACAAGTGCAAACAAAATCAGCATGTTGACTTAATAGCTAGTGAGGTTATGGTTGGTCCGGATTGTGCTGGGTTAAACATGAAGAAGGGAGAGGTTGCCCTTGTAACGATTCATCCTGAATGTACAATTGGTTTTACTGAGTTGAATCAGGATCTTGCGGTAATCCCAACTAACAATACTTGGATTCAGGAAGTAGAGCTTGTATTATTTGTAAAGGACAAAGAACCGGTTTATGCCTTGGCTATGAATGATACAGGATCTTTACTTGTCTCTAGTGATTCTGAAAGGGTTGTCCGTGTTTGGGATCCCGGGACAGGGTCGAAAAATATGACATGGCAGAGCTCACTTCTAAGAGTTGGTGGTGGACTCACATTTGGTGTTGTTTCTGCTGCTGGCAAGCTGGTTTACTCTGAATCCGGGAGTTACTCTCAGGTTGACCTAAATAGTGCTGGCGTTCCTTTGCTGAAAATTGTCTCTGAGCCAGATATGAGAACAGGGATAGACACTGCTGAGCCTGGAGCTGATGCAAAGCTGACTGCTAACTGGATCATGGGTAACCTTGCTGCTTATCTGATAAATGAAAAACTCTCCATCGATGAAATTAAATTAACACCTGTGAAGCTTATTGAACTGATTACATTCATAAAGAATGGAAATATCAGAGGGAAGATTGACAAGGAGATTCTGGGTGAGATCATTGCCAAAGGAGGAGCTGTTAAATCTTCGATGGAGGAGAGAAATTTGGTACAGATAGTAGATTCAGCAGCAACGGAGGCAATGGACAAGAAGAATAACCTCTATAACATGTCTGTTACTGCTGATGTGGGCCATGGCAAATCTACACTTACAGATTATCTTGTGACAGCTGCTGGGATTATTGCCCAGGAAGTTGCTGGTGATGTTCACAAGAATAATACTTGTACAGATGAAGCAGAACGCGGTACTACAATCAAATCCACTGCTATTTCTCTTTTCTATGAGATGACTGAGGAATCTCTCAAGAGTTACAAGAAGTGTGGGAGGCAGAAGCTGGAGGTGTTGGATTTGGACCATAACACAATCACTGGTGTTGAACCAAGTTACCAGAGATTCACTTGTCTGAAATCCCTTTCTTTGAGGCATGTGAGCATTTCAGCCTTGGATCTGAGCCTTTTAGAGGCTGCCTGCCCAAAAATGGAGTCACTGGCACTTGATGTCCTTGAGATTGTCACTTCAGATCCACAGTCTACCATGGAACTGATAAGCCATACCTTGAAGCGCCTCTTTGCAAAATCAGTTGGTGTGGACAAGATCATACTCGATGCAGATAATCTGGAGGTCCTACACCTGAATGTTTTGAACCTTGATTTGTTTGAGCTCATTGGGGAGAGTACAGATCATCTGGAGGTAGTGGATGTGAGTAACTTCACCATAGTTTGGCCGAAGTTCTGCAGTATGATATCAAGAGCATCCAGCTTGATACTGCTATGGTTTTGGGGTGAGAACTTCTTTGATCCAACCACAAAGAAATGGACCACCATGAACATTGGATCTGCTACTTGTAGGAGAGGTTTTGTTCACTTCTACTCTGAGCCAATCAAGCAAATCATCAAGACCTGCATGAATGATCAGAAGGATAAGTTGTGGTCAATATTGCGGAAGCTTGGTGTGACCCTGAAGACTGATGAGAAGTATGAAGTTGTCGAGCAAGTAATGGTTGATGCAACAAATCAGATAGGTTTTGATGTTAATCTTGCTGCTAGTCACGAGTGGCATTTTTCGACCTTACCACTTGTTGTTGGTCTGGAGCCACGCAAAGCTTCAGCTTTGCAGAAAGAATTGGTAAGGGAGGGATCCATATTTAGTCGCAAGGAGCTCGTAAAACCTCTAGGCAGGAAAGTATTCATGAATGCATCTGGGTTTTTACGTGTCCGACGGAGTGGTGCAGCTGCAGCTAGTGCTCAAATCATTGATCTGCTTGAGGATACAAGGATCCATCCTGAATCATATGCGTTGGCAAAGAATTTGGCCAAGGATGTCCATGCTGAGGATGCACCACATGAAGCGAATGAGATGGACGATGATGAGCAAGATATGGCAATTGAGCACGTAAGGGAAAGGCCGCATATGCTTAAAGTTCTTGACATTGATGAATACATGAAAAGCATTCCAGAAGATTTACAAAAAAGGGAAACATTGTGTGATATAAAGATGGAACTGCTGTGTGGTTTTTCTGATTGGAGGACACCTTATGCTGAGCCAAGTCCAGGTGAGGAATTCTGGATGCTTTCTGGTGAAACTGAGGACACCATATCAGATGGAAGGATTGTTCAAGTAACTGTTCGGAACATACAAGAGAACCGAATCATTTGCATCTTTGATTCTGGTTTGAAAGCCATAGTTATGGGAGACAACTATTCTGATGATGGCTTTGATCCAGAATCCCTGAAGTTACATGAAGGTGATGTTTTAAGTGGCTTGAAGGTTCATATCTTGGATCGTAACTACATCCCTGGCCAGAAGAAAGGAACTCTAATTTTAATACATGAAGATTTCATTACAAAAAGCAACTGGAGCCGACAATATTTGTGTCATGATTGGAATATTGGAAGGGCTAAATCTACAGTAGCTGCTGTAGCCGCGTGTGCTTCCAACTCCTGCCTGCATACTGATACCCTTCAGAATCGTGCCTGTCCCGAGACTGAGTATGTGTTCCCCATGCATTCTGGGAGGCCCTTGATATTGTCATTAATGCAATTGATAACGTCAAGGCTAGGATGCATTTGGTACTGTCTTGGTTTTCTGATGAACATACTTGAGGGCAAGTATGTTGCTGAGGAGGGGGCAATGTCAGAACCTGGAAAAGTCTATTTGGGAAGGATACCGTTTCGTCTATTACCTTACTTCATCCAACGACCAGGATCTGCGCATAACCATGGGAACATCAACGGTCTGCATTAATCCTGTTAATGTTAGTTTAAGCTGCTAATTAGTTTACTTTGTTTATGGTAATCTGGTGTTTACTTAATGTAATCGCAGTAAAGGGGCTTGAAAACTAAATGAGCTCTGTACTCATATATACCCAGTTGCGAATGGAAGTAAAGCATATATGCTATTTGCCAACATATCCTTTAGCTCGTAGCTGTAGCGTAGCGTCAAGTTCCTGGTGTTCTTCCTCTTTCCACGATCAGATTTTCGGTGAAACCCCCTCTCTAGGTCGGATTCCTCCCCGGGATCTGACACTCCCGCTCGATCACCTCCTGAGAGCGCACGCCGCCCCGCGTCCCGGCCTCAGACATCCGCCTCATGAACGCCGCGAACCGGCGCCAGTTGTCCGGCTGGAAGAGGTCGGGGCCCATGCGCAGGTAGGTGAACGCCACCATCCGGTCCTCCTCGGCGTGCTCCACGGCCGTGTTGACCACCTGGTCGTGCGCCGTGTCGTCGTACCGGGGCAGCGCGTTCTCGCCGGCCAGGCCGCACCAGGCCCTCGGGCCGGCACTGCGCATCCAGCGGCTGCTCGTGGTCGTGACTCGTGTATCTCCACGCAGGTGAAGTTGAGTACGGCGACGTGCCATCCCAGCGTGCGCGCGATCGGGAGGTACCCGTCGCGGTGCCACGTGTTGTTAGTCCCCCGCCGTGAGCTCGGCCGCGTGGGACCGAGTGCCGTAGTGCCAGTGTTTGCCGGCGACCTTCACGGAGACCTTCACGCCGGGCGCGTGGCCGAACACGGACGTCGCGCCCGACAGGACGCGCTCACCATGCTCCAGCAGCATCTGCGAGTACCATGACATAAAGAATTCGTCGTACTCGGTGGTCCAGCCGCCGCCTTCCCGGTGGAAGAAGACTGTGTCCCCCGGCCAGCTGTTGTAGCCGCCGCCGTCCGTCGGACCCCCGAAGCCCCACTCTGGCTTGCCCACCGCCTCTGCTTCCGCCTTCAAGCTGCTCAGCATGTACTGTGCACCAAACGCCAACAACATCAACATTTTTCGGATCAGCTCATGTTAACTCTGTTGAATAATCCTATCAATTGTGGTGGCCGTGGTGGAAGAGTTAGTCGTAATGGCTGTGGTCATAGCAGTTGTGATCGAAGTCGGTGAGTTACTATAGCGTCATGGTTGTATAGTTATTGTGTCATGGTCCTATAGTTATTGTAGTGATCATAGTAACTATAATCGAAAGATCACTGTAGTAGTCATAGCAGTTGTGATCGTGGAGCCACTATAGCAGTCATTCGATGTGTGCTCAGTCCACATGAGAGCGCGTTTTTCGTTGTATGTCAATATTGTGTGCGGCATGGCCTAGGTTCGTGGGATCGTGCAGGTAATGGTGTATAATAATGGTGGCTAAACCACCAGAGTTAGACTAAGATTTGTTTTAAATAGAATAGCAGTCTAATACAACAGAAAAAAATCTGCCTAATTTTTCAGCAACGCAAAACTCTTGAGTTCTTGTTCTGTATTTCCGACTTCATGTATGTTCGTGTGTGAGCTCAAGCGTGTTGATCGGCCGAAGTTCTTGACAAACTCAGCTGGAGCTGTTCCATCTGAAATACCATGTCGCTACATTGAAAGGCGCCGATGCCGGGGAACTTCCAGGTGCCGTTGCTCTTCGGGTACGATGGGTACTGCAGCTCGCCAGTCGGGTTCATACCGACTTGGATTTCCTGCATGCATAGGGCAAATCAGTGATTTAGCACAGGGAAAATATATAAACGGTCAAAAGAGGCTAAACCATTGAACTGCAGGGGTACGTATGACGATGGTGTTGCCAAGGAAGGAGATGAAGTGGTCGTGGAAGGCGCACATGAAGTCGGTGTAGCACTGCACAGGTGTGCAGCCCTTGAGGACGGGCATGGCATCGCAGCTTAGCGAGACGTACTCGTAGTTGCGGCAACCCCATTGGTTGGTGTAGGCGAGGTCCTTGCCATGCACCTCTGCAATAGGATGTGTAGGATCGAAGATGGCAACAGAGGAGAGGTGAATGGTGCCTTAAAAATTTCCCCCAAATATTCAATAATTTTTCACTCCAATAGTTACAAAGCTATGAGGATTAGGATGAGAAACCATCACAAATCAAGCAAGGCAAGCTGCTGAAATTTTAGAGAGAAATTGACAAAATCAATAGTTCATTTCTTATAACTGTGATACTATCTTTGTGCGGTAGTACCATTGTTATAACTGCGGTACTACCATTTTTCGATAGTACCTTTGTTTGCACTATGGTACTATTATTTTTCAGTAGTACGTTTACTTGCACTGCGGTATTACCTTTCCTCGATGAACAGTGATTTCAGCACAAGTTCAAAACCAAAAATCGATGGAACTTTTGAACCGTAGATCCAAATGACATCAAATTTTTTAGAGATCTTCTCTAGGATCTTAAGAATCTATTTCAAAACATGATCATGAAAATCATTACCAAAGTTGAGACCTTTCTCCATTTGAGTAGAGAAGGTACAAAAACTGGGCAAAAGAGAAAAACTTCGATCTACTTTTGCTCGTGAGTCATAGATAGTCTAGGTGAACTGGGATGGGTTCTCATATGTCAAAGCAAGTTAGAACGCAACACAAATCCAACCCAAAATACTCACAACAGCAAAACTCGAAAATCACCTCTCTCATGCACGCTTCTCAAAGTGGATTATAATCATTAACCCATTAGTGAATCAACACTTGGTCCACTTTACATTTTCAGCACATACATGCCCTAAACCACTTAAGCCAACGCTATGGTTTCACATACCACCACTTTTTCGGTATTAGGCAATTTACTAAAATGCGCATCTACCGTTTTTCATGAAGATTTTTGCTTCCTTTTCCATGAAGCATCGTACATGTTTCGCCATCTTCCACATAGCCCTAATGACTTATCGCCAAGCCTCTTATATGTCTAGATCCAACCGAACCGTCCTCGCTTGCAAACAACCTAAGTCACTTGTCGCACCGCATGCTTCTTCTGACGCATAACAGCATCCGGCTTCCTTGACCGCAAGGGACCTTGGCTCCTCCCTAAGCCTAGTCCCGATCCATCTTGTCATTGCTCGTCATGTTTACCACCGGTAGCTCCCACTCTGGTTTCTCGTCGTCCTGGCTTGTAACCCCTGCAAGCTTTAGTTATTTTCGGCGTCTCTCTGACCGTTCTAGACCTTAACACCACTCTGTGCCTAGTCCCGATCCTCCTATGTCTCAATCTCACCATGACCTAGCTCCAATGTCCTACAACCAATAACAACAAGCAAACCGTTACGTAGCACCGCACAATACACAAAGTCATCAATTGATACAATTAATACATACAATGCACCATGCAAAATGTATGCAACCAAAATACTGATCCTAAACCTATGACCAAATAATAAGCCCATGTGCACACAAGAAACAACACCCATACCATGACCACATGGTCACCCCAACTCAAAATCCAAAATCCTATTTTCTACAAAATCCGATAGTACTGCACGCAACATGTCGATACTACCGCTCCCCAATGCTGCACTTCCACTCCTTTGCACCTCACACTAGACCTCTTTGGAAAAAAATATACCGCAACTCACACCGTAACTACCGTTCTTGCGGTACAACCACGCTCACAACATCGGCACTACCACATAAACACCTGCGGTGTTTCTGATTTTCCTGACAATTCCATAAAATAGTCCAAACAAAGTGCGATCTTTGCAAAAACACTTAACCGCGCATCGAAACTTACCATGGTTCATCACAACTTTATCCTAGACCTTCTCACATGGTCCTTTAATCTCTTCTTTAATGGCCCATTAGCAATTCTCAAAAAAAATACAAATAGGAGGTGATTTTAGACAAAGAAGAAGAATTTTGCAAAGAGAGCTCTCGATGGTCGAAAGAAGTATGTAATGACTGAAAATGACCGTATGAGGCAAAAATGGATAGAAAACACTGAAAATAACAAGTTTTTCACAAAAAGCTTCAAATCCACCAAATGAGTTAGGAAATCTCACTATAAGTTCATATGAAAGAACAATTGTTTTGTTTGACCTTTATCATGGTGAGAATAACTCAAAAGCTCTAGATAAGCAAAAAATTTACACAAAAACTCAAAAACACGCTCTATATATGCATTTTACCGATCTTTCTCATCCTTTAACAATAGAGTCATCAGGATGCATAAAAGAAGATAGCGTATGAACGAAATGAAGTGACAACATTTTATTTATTTTAAGTATTAGGAGTCATGAAAATTATCCAAAGTAAATTTTCAAATATTACGCAAAACTATAAAAGTGAAAATGCTATCTAGAGTGTGACAGCCCATATGTAGCTAAGCTAAAGCCAAATAATTTTTTATATGAAATTAAATGGCTTTTTACCATGTCATGATGCTCAAATGCATAGTTTAGCCAAAGGGGTTCAAAATGAGTCAAGTCATGTCAATATTCTAAATAGAACCAAGATGTTATAATTGAGTCAATTCAGAGTGCTACAGGTTTAATGTTGAATCATTTTGTTCAAGCACTTGATACCATAAGTAATTGAGCAAATTTAGCACATTTGGTATTTTCTGAAATTCATTTTGTGTAATTTTTTATTTTCTTAGCCATGTGCTAGATCTCAAGTCTTATGAGATCACCCCAAGCAAGAACCTTAAAGAAGTGATTTTAGTCATCTAAACTCTTCCTGAGTTCATACCTAGTACAATGGCAAGCCGTCTCATGAGAAAGAATTGGTAAGATCAGTTATTTCGCACAAAAGAGATCATTTTTCATTTTCTTGACTTAGTTCAAGAACAAAGAGCTAATAGTAATTTATGCTTCAATAAAGAACTTGCATAGCTCAATTTAAAACTCAATTTAGGTTTAAGACTTAACTTAGCTTATTTCACATGGCATGAATCGTAAGAGGATTATTAGAGCAAAACTAGTCACAAGATCCAATAAGACATTATTTAATTTATGTTGTTCATATTTAATAAAGCTAGTGCGGCAAATGCTATGCTACACATAGAAGAAATTATGTCACATAAGGATAATAGTCAAGGCTCAATGTATTTATATTACAACACATATTGCTAAATTTAAAATGCAATATGATACATATGAATATACAAGAAGTAATCTTCTCTCAAAAGCAGCTTGAAAAAAGGAAACTCTAACTTCCCCTAGGGAAGGTAAATTAAGAAGAACCGAAAATTTTGGTGTAAGATCTAGAAAATGAACGTGAAAACTCAATGAGATGACTCCCAAACACACCCTTCTCACATGGTCTCTAGCCTATAACCTCATACCACAGAGCAAAAAGAAACACTAGCTATCGTAACATAAGACACTAGTGGCCAAGAAAAAAGTTCAAACTAGGTAGTAAATAATCATAGATAACCATTTGAATGAGAAGTATGACTGAGACAAAATCATCTAGAGTTGGTTCCTATGTACCTAAGACAACCATCCCTAGCATTAGAACAGGAAAGCTATGTGAGACCAAGTAGTAGGAAACAAGAAATTAAAGGTTACAAGAGAGCAAACCTCTGTCACATTGCTTGGCGATGTGGTGTAGTTGATGTGGTGGAAGCTGACTGAAGCTGCATCGTGAGATCAATAGAAACCTTCACCAGAAGCTCAAAAGAGGTGAGAGACCCAAAACATCTACACAAGCCACATGGTCTCCCCATCACATCTATAACCTGTAACTCAAACACAGGAATAACTAGTGTCCCAGTACTGGGATAAGTGATATACAAGCATGGATCTAGTACTGAGGCATACGACAACAAAAGTAGAATGACAAGTAAAAATGACAAAGAACACATGAGAATACACTCCCACGCAAGCTCTATCTAGATCTTACCAAATCATCTAGGATAACAAAGCCTAGTGCAAACCAAATCTAGAAGAAGTTGGAGACTAACCAAAGTTCTCATAATATCCGCGCATAAGCACAATCAAAAACTACCAAGATATTATACAGACTATTTTCATGCCAAGATAGAAATGAGTAAGTTCAAGATATGCATGCGTCTCAATGAATCACAACCATATACACATAACGAATGATAAGAAAAAGTCATAAAAGCATATGCTAACATGATACTAGTATAAGCATGTACACATGAACCAAAAATGATAAAAAAAAAGACATAACTAAACATAACATTATGAGATAGAAAACTATCCATAATGTAATCAAGCTTAAAATGTCCGTAATAAATACACATCATGTAGACATACATCATGACATACAAAAATCATGGAAGGTAGGCTAACGTATATAAACAATGGTGAATGGACATAAGGGGCAAAATGTAGGTAATAAAACAAGATAGATACAACAAAACATAAAATCATGATGATACTTGACTCCTAAAACACACAATCAACAAGTGACTTATGCTCATGAAATCAAGTAAAAAACTTAAGCATACAATAAACTAATGCGTACTAATATGATATAATAGATGCAAAAGAGTCAAGCTCCCCCTAAGAACAAGCTGCAAGATAAAACATCTAAAAGCATTTGCAAGGGAAGAAATTTTTCAGAAGGATCTAAGTTAGCAAAAGTCATTCCCCAAATTCTCTGATCACAAGGAATGGCTATAATAGCAAAAAGAGGAGAGCTAGGCTCTATACTCCACATGGTCTCTAGGAGAAGGAAGACTCACAGCTAAGGAGCGAATATAAAACACTAAAAATCCCCACTACTGGTTACTAATGATTGAATAAATAAGCCCGACCTAGACTAGAGGAAAGTACAAGCTACAAGACCCAAAATGCACCTAAAAAGCCTCGCACAAGAAGTGATCGTATCATTAGCCCAACTAATTCTTGAACTACAAAATGCCCCCAAATGATATACAAAGTATGAATCAAGGGCAAAGCTAAATTGTAGGACACAAAACCTATGTCACACTGCTTGATGGTGAGATATAGTCGAAGGAGGAGAAACTGAGCCAAGTTGTATCCCAAGATTAATAGCCATCACCGGATGTTAGAATGAGAAAGAAGATCTAGAAGCTTCCAAAACTAGGGGGGTCCGATGGCTCCCTTAGTACCCTACTACAATATTGCACACTTGGTCTCTTCTCTTTATGTAAAGCCTATATATCCAGAAAAGAAGTCGTTTGTGTCTTAGAACTGGGATTAGTGAAGAATGACATGTAAATCCACTTCCAAGACATGTGATAAGCAAGAATACTATAATCCAATGTGAGAGATAGGCAATGAACATTCAATCATTCAATGCTCATATAAACATAAGTAAACAATTTTGAGTATGAACAAGAATGTACATAGCATGGCAACGAGCAAACCATGAACACTATATGCTAGAAAGATAAATTAAGCTCTATGTATATCCATGGTCGACATTGAAGCAAATGAGCAACAAGACACATAGCATGGCAAACACACAATGAAGAATAAAACATACAAGACATACTATAGCAAAACTCATACAAGACAAATGTGATAGCACATGCCTCTTGGAGGCCATCAAAGGGAATGGAGAATCATTAAATGTTCCAATTATGTGATGAAGTAAAAGATCGGAACCAAATCAAGCATATATTCTCCATCCTGCATTCCGGTACCTACACATGAGAATAACAAAGTGTCCGAGTCTTAGATCCTAAAGGGTTAGTAAGCAAATAGTTGGAAACCCAAAACTTGGATACACCAACACTAGAAGTATGCGAGTTAGCATGATACAATGGATGGTTCATGTAAGAAAATCCAATCTTGGAGGCACGCCGCAAGTGAACAACTCGATGAGAAAAACGAGTGCCATCTTTGGGAAAGCGGCAAATGCCTTGTATGAAAGCATCTAGATGAGAACCAACAAGAGCACCAAAAGAACTCACAACTCCTCCCCACCATGGGTGCACACCTCAATGGAGAAAATAAGGTCCATCACTTGAGAAACGACAGAAATCCTTCCTCAGGACAGTACATGAACTAAAACCAAAATCATGAGAACCAAGTCGACAACTCTGTCCAACACCACTAGAAAAGGTGTCAAAAAAGCCACCAGCAAAAGGAGCTTTCATGTTAGGCTCACGAGTGTTCATGCCATGAGAAAGGCTATGAACATTGTAGATTTAGAAGTATGGGTTCGACGCATGCGTATGGCACACCGAAAGCTAAAATCTACATGATATCCATCCTTCTCACAAAATAAGCAATATTGTAAAGGTCTACTAGGAGACACAATCCGAGAGGACAAACCACTATTCTCGCTCAAACGAGAAATCCCTTGGGACAAGCATGAAGACCTTGTGTTGGCAATAGATCCACACATGCTATGAAATAGACGATGTGTATTCCTAAAAGTTCGACGCTCATGCTTGACACGGTGAAAGCAAAACTCAACAATGTATCCATCATTCTTACAAAAAGTGTAACAATACTTCTTTTTGAGAGATGTAGTAACATGTGAGGAAGAAGCGCCCTTGTCTTTAGAAGTAACTTGGACAACATCAGAAGAGCCACAAAAAGCATCACTAGTCAAGCTAGAACTATCCAAAGCAATGGCACAAGTGCCAACATTAAATGACTCAAGAGAAGCATGAGAAGACTTCAAATTTGATTGCAAAGAAGCAAGACTATCTTTTAAAATATCAATCTCATATTGGAAAGCAACACAAGAGTCACAAGATTTTGCGGTCATATCATTGTGCACTCTCTTAAAAAAATCAAGCTCATTCTTCAAGATAATGCAAGATGTTCAAGAGATTGAAGATGCATTGATAATGTGCATGGAATACAAAGCATCAACATTATTTAATATGCTAGCACAATTCTTATAAGAGAGTAAATCATCATCAAGCAATCTATCATATTTTAGACACATGTTAGGAGAACTAGACTTAAGCTTATCAATTTCAACCCTAGCCTTCTCTAATTTCTCAAAACAATTGGAAAAGCCCAAATTCCATTTTTTTTTATTTTCAGCTCTAACAAGTTCAAATTATTCTACACATGTGGAATGAGTTAATTTTAATTTTTCAATTTCAGCAAGCATGCTAGAATAAGAATCATGTCCATTCTTAGCCAAAGATCTAAAATTGCCTATTTCTAACTTAGCACAATCAAGCTCATGATGTAAGGCAACACAAGAATCACAAGATATAGAATCATTTGACCTAACCAATTCATTTTCAGATTTCAAGCATGCAAGAGAAGTTTTTAAATTACCATTATCCACAAGTTTTACCTAGGGTCGCTACTCCTGCAAATCACAAGGAAGAACAGGAGCAACGGGGTTGAGAACGCCCAATTCCTCCTAGGTTGCAATCATATGCTAAACCCTAGGAAAAACAAGCGTATAGCTCTCTGAAATAGTAGATTGGTTGTTGTAGTGGTCCGTCATTACAAGGAAGAGGGCAAGGGTATTTAACTCACGCATGCATAAATCAGATGGGCCTAAGGCCGACCTGACTCCTGTTCAACCAAAGTAGTCGAGGCACAACCCCATTCAGCCTGAAGGCTGACCAAATCAATCAATTCATCTTATCTAGTTGACACAGCCTTGGATGGCTCAGGGCAGCTTCTTGTTGGTAAGTTAGCCCTCACGTTTGCACTTAAGATAGTTTCGTAGCACGAACTGACACCACATTTGACTCAATGTCACACGTAATTTCTTTCCTTCAGACTTGGCCAGTACATGGCCCTCTTGCACCTAGCTGCATGCCTTCAACTCTTGTTCTCCTTTGCGTTTGGCAGCTAGTAATCCATCCGGAAGGATGCATGCTTTCCTCGCATCGGTTGATTTCTTCTTTTAGCGTCCCAAAGTCTCCTCATGCATAAACCTAAGAACAATTAAAATACTAGCATTAGGTAGTAGCCAGCTCTCACATAAATCGAAACCAAATTCAACTAGGAGCGAGTTCACATGTGGATTAATCTTTTTGGCTCATGCTCGAATAATCGGCCCAATCAGGATGTCCTCATCACGGTCCATAGTTGTGAGTTACAGTACCCAGTTGGTAGTCATAAACTAAAATAGCCGGTTGGTAGTCTAAAAACCTACATGGTCGAAGACTGTTAGTACTGGCTCCGTGTGAACATATGACCAGAGTTGTGGCGAGGCATCATGGTTGTAAGTCATAGTTGTAAGGCTATAGGCTACAGTGGTCGTAATCTACAGCGATCGTAGGCTACAGTAGTCATAGATGGAATTGAGTAGTGGCCGAGGAATGTTAGAATTTGGAAGAGTCACCGTAGCGGCTGAAGAACATTAGTAGTTGTAATGAGTACTGTACCAACCGAGGAGGTAATTCAAATCGAGCCAAAACTCAAACACTTAGTTTGGCATACGAACTCCGAGTTTAGTAGTCCTTGTTTCTATATTTTTCTAAGAACATGATCTTCCTGATTATACAAAAATATTTATGTATTTTCTCTATTTAAAATTATTTGGCTCTTGTGTGCATTTATATGGATTTTATCGAATAGACAACTTTGTGTCGGACGACTTTGAGAACGCGTTCAAATCATTCTTTGAGCAATAAGGGCAAGGCAAGCACCCCTTTTGACCGTGTTGGTCCCAGTATTTCAATTATTGTGTATTATTTATAAAATCTATTATGCATACGTGTATATTTCATTAAAATTGCTATATTGTAGGTAATGATAGTTACAACCGCTCGTATGCATTGAACCTCTTTGAAAATTTGATACCCTCACTGTTGTAACCTCTGGGACATGGTTTAGACTATATATACTATTAAATTGGGAATACTACGTTGATATATAGTCTAGATGCTTAGCCTCGCAATATCTTTCACTAAGTTTGATATTTCAGAAAAATTGCACATGGATGTGGATGGTTCCTAAATATTAGACCAGAGAAGGAACCTCGAGTTATATGTTAAACTGTTGAATGTGAGGCAAAACCTCGCATGTATATTGAGGGAGATTCTCGCCTGGGTCAATTAAGGACTAAACATTATTGCCGCACATCTAAATCACACTGTACAATCACATGTGCTATATGGGCTTTGGCTTTAGTTGATCAAAGTTGTCTAGGTCTAGCCTTGCATTGTGGTAGGCACGGAAGTGGTGAGGGCATTTCGCATAACGGTTTGTTCATAGGGGCGCCCTTCACAAGGTGTTGGGACTGAGGCCCACTAAAACAATAGTGAATGCCTCACCAAGGGATGGAATCTACTGGGGTGAGGGTCTGTCATGTGGCTCACTTGGCGCATCCAGGTGAAGGTTGTCCATTCATCAAGCTAGTGTAAGGTTAGGATTAGATGACCTAAAGGCTATAAGATAATCACTTTCGTCACACGCCAAAGGAATCATGTAATGGTCGACAATGTATTTGATTATCTCGTGAGGGTAAAGGTGTACAACCTCTTTAGAGTTTTAGAAACTATTTAAATAGTTGTGCTCACGGTCATGAGCAAGTTTGGATGCAGCCACAATAGGTATAGTTTTCATTTTCAAACTGTTTCACTGAACATGATTGGATGGCATATGCGCGTCTTTCATGTGCCATGCCCATGGGTGGGAATTGTGTGATGTTCTTAGCCGAGGAGGCTATGAATGGATTTGATCTACTGTCATGGAAATTATATAAATGTTATTTCATTACAAGTTAAAGGCTCTTTACAATTCCGTTGCAAACTATTACTTATTGATATTGTGAATGAAATTTGTCTCATGATGAAAATAATTTAGTATAGAGTCTCATCCTTTGATAGCCTTGCATATATATAAAAATTTATGATGCATTACAGGTCTTCCTGAGTACACAATGTACTCAATCTTGCTTAAATTATTGTTGATTAGAGAATAAAGAAGGCTATGTACCGGATGACGCGTATTTTGCCCCCAGTGCCGAGGAATTTGATGATGGGTGTTTCTAAGGGCCGAACTCTAGTCGGTTGCCTGTGGCTATGAGGGCAGACCACTGGATGCTTTTGCTATTTATTAGACTTCTACTGCCTTTTATTCTGAACTCTGATGTTTATTTGGCTGGTCGGCTGTATATGTATAAACTCTACTATGCATTGCTTATATATCACCCTTTGTTGTAAGCTATTCATGTGCGATGTGTATGGTGTGAACTCAACGATGTGACTGTGTGTGCTAGCTACTGATCGTGGGACTAGTACAGAACATACACAGTGATTTTGGGTGTTCCCGTACCCGAGGTCCCCACAGGTAGGGACCAAGAAAGGTGCCACACAGGGGCGAATTCACTGGGTAGGCTTCATCAGGCTGAAGCCTACCCTCCACTGGTTGACCGACACCCCCTCCTCCTCCTCTTGGGCTCTTGGCTCCCCGACCCCCGGCGCCTGCGCTACTAGCTAACTGCAAACACCGGATGGGCCGAAGAGGCGAAGAAGGCATGAAGAACTACAAAAACAAGAACTGAAGCAAGGCCGAAGAAGCACCGAAGCCAGGCCCACGTCCATGGTCCGCCCACCGGCCCACCGCCCACATCCCCACCGTCCACATGGTACCCCCACCTGTTCAGCTGTTCCCGTGTCCGAAAATTCCCCAAATCCGAAATCCCCAATCCATTCCCTTCCGACCTTCCCCGTTCCCCTAAATCCCCAATACATTCCCTTCCGGCCTTCCCCGTTCCCCCAAATCCCCAATCAATTGACCTAGGCACAGAGGCAGTGAGGAGTGGGAAGTTTGGGGACTGAGGTTGCTCACCCGTGCTATGCCGCCCGCGCAGTCGTGCTCAAGCCGAGGCAAGGAGGTGCCAATGACGATGGGATCTAGAGGCGGGGCCGCGGGGAGGTGCCGACGACAACGAGATCTAGAGGCGGGAGCCGGGGAGGTGCTTATGATGACATCTGGAGGTGCCAAGGCCGGAACCGGAGGTGCCGATGCGAGAAGGCTGAAGCCAGAAGTGCTGAGACGAGATCTGGAGCCGTCGACCGCGGACTGAGAAGGGGAGATCGGAGGTGGGGTCGCACCGGCCGCCGGGGTGCTGGGGAGGCTGGAATCGGGGAGGGCCGGCCGAGTTCGCTGAGAGGCTGGGACTAGCAGGCAGGGGCGAGGTGGCGAGCGATTGAGCGAGGGCGGACGCTCTCTACGGGAGTGCGGGCTGTGGCTGCGTGCGCTGGGGCCTGGGGTTAACACTTAACCGGTTAAGTGAAGGTGTGAAGCTATGACTGTGAAGCCGTATAGGCGTGATTCAGTGATTACGTTGCATCGCGTGAAGTTGCTGCTGTTTGTTGCTATTGGCTTGGCAAGTAGTACAGATTCATATTGTTCCCGGATTCTTCCGTACGGCCGAACGCCCGATATGTAAGTTTACAAGTTACAACTCAAACTCATTGTCTCATTTCTCAACTAGTTGATTACTTGATTAGCAATTTATTAGAAATATTATAGTGTTGTACTGTTGTATATACTCAATTAGCAATTAATTTGTAGGTTTACAATAATGGAGAAACGAACTTTGCGTAATTATTTTACAAGCAATTCAAGTAATGCTCCCCCAACTGATGAGCGTGCAACTCTACCAAAGAAGCCTCGACTAGAATTTAATCTGGATAAAATTATTGCCGATCCGGCACATCGCATGCCAATAGAAGATTTTGCCAATGAAATTAGAGATGAAGTGAGAAGGGCATATTTGTTGAATGGTCCAACTCGAGTAATTGGGCATGCCTTTCCAAAGACATTGGATGGCAAAGTGTGGAGATTCTTTCAAGAATCATGGTTTAACAAGTTTGATTGGTTAGAATATAGTGTCAAAAAGGATGCCGTTTTTTGTTTCTATTGTTTTCTTTTCAAGAAACCGTGACAACCCAACACATTTGGTAATGATGTATTTACAAAAGTTGGGTTCTCTCGTTGGAAGACGGCTTTAAATGCTTTTAATAAACATGTTGGTGGTCCAAATAGTTTCCACAACATCGCAAGGGGTGAGTGTGATGACTTTCAGAATCAACGGTCAAGTGTATCTAATAAAATGAGCACTTTCTGTAAGGAGGCTGAAATTGCATACAAAATTTGTTTGACTGCATCTTTAGATTGTGCAAGATATCTCATAGCGCAAGGTGAAGCTTTTCGTGGATATGACGAATCCTCTACTTCCATTAACAAAGGTAATTTCAAAGAGCTATTGGATTGGTACAAGGATAAGAAGGAGGAAGTGAAGTATGCATTTGATACAGCTCCCGGGCATGCAGTTATGACTTGTGCAAATATTCAAAGAGAGCTTTCCAAGCTTGCACACAATAGGTAACCAAAGTGATTAAGGGTGAGATTAGAGATAGGAATTTCGTAGTGCTTATTGATGAGTCTCGAGATGTATCAATAAAAGAGCAAATGGCGGTGATTGTGAGGTATGTTGTACATCTTTGTTTTAGTCATACAATTTTTACATTGTTGTATTGTAATATTGTTTTAACTTTGCAAAATTTGTGACATACAGATTTGTGAACAATCAAGGGAAGGTCATAGAAAGATTTCTTGCTATTTAGCATATTACAAATTGTACATCTATGGCATTGAAGGATGCTTTGGTTGGTTTGCTTGATCATCATGGTTAACTATTTCTAGACTTCGTGGGAAGGGCTATGATGGAGCTGTAAATATGAGAGGAGAATTTAATGGCTTGCAAAAATTTATTCGGGATGAGAATCCAAATGCTTTCTATGTCTATTGTTTTGCCCACCAATTACAATTGGTGGTTGTCACGGTTGCAAGTTGTAGTAGAGCTATTGCTGATTTCTTTAACTATGTTCCCCTGATAGTTACGACTGTTAGTGTATCTTGCAAGAGAAAAGATGCGTTGATTGAAAAACATCATGATATCTTGTTGGAGAAGTTGGAGAATGGTTTGATATCTGCTGGGACAGGGTTGCATTAGTAATCTGGCATAGCGAAACCTAGAGATACTCGGTGGGGCTCACATCTTAAAACCTTGCTTCGTATATACCAAATGTGGGAGGTAGTTGTGTATGTGCTATAACTTATAAGTGAAGATGCTTGTCAAATCACAAGTCATGGTGGAGCAGCAGGTTTGATGAAAAATATGGAATCCTTTCAATTTGTGTTCATCATGCATTTTTTGATAACATTGTTGAGCATAACAAATGAGCTATCACTTGCTTTACAAAGAAAGCATCAAGACATCGTTGAAGCTATAAACTTGATACAGGATGTGAAAGAACGTTTGCAAGATATGAGGGATAATAGGTGGGAGCCATTGTTTAACCAAGTCAAAAGCTTTTGTGAGACTTATGGGATTGATATACCAAATATGAATGACGTCATTGTAGTTATGGGTAAATATGTACGTCGCAAGCATATAGTGACTCAATATCATTATTACAAAGTTCATATTTTCAATGTTGCTCTTGATGAAACTGTGAGTGAGATGAATAATCGCTTCAATGAAGTTTCCTTGGAGTTATTGGTATGCATGTCTTATCTTGATCCAAGCGACTCAATCTCTAAATTTAATGTTGATAAGCTTATTCGACTTGCTGAGATTTATGTTGATGATTTCACGGTAGCTGATCGATTATTGTTAAGAAATCAACTTCAAACCTTCATTCTAAACATTAGAAGACGTGAGAATTTTCATGGATGTCCTGATATTTCAAAACTTGCTCAATTGGTGGTTGAAACAAAAAAGGATAGAACTTTTCTATTGGTATATCGCCTCATCGAGCTGATATTGATCCTTCTAGTGGCAACGGCATCTGTTGAGAGAATATTTTCAGCAATGAATATTATCAAAGCAGATTTGCGCAACAAGGTGTCAGATGAGTGGCTGAATGATTTAATGGTTTGTTACACTGAGCGAGACATATTTAGATCCATTGATGATGATGCAATCATAAAATTCTTCCAAGGCATGAAAAATCGCAGAATGAATTTGCCTCGTGAAAGTCATGATTCAAGCTAGTGGTATGGTTCTTTTATTTTAAATGTTCATGATCATTTAAGTAATTAAATACAATTTGCCATTGTATCACTAATTTTTTTAATTTTAATGTACAGATTGTTACCTATCGGAACCATATTTACATGTTTTAGGGATTCACTTGCCATTAGCGAGGTACCTCTATTGTATCTCTCTTTTTTCTTTGTTTTTATTCATGTATGAAACTATGAATTTGATTGCACAAGAATACAAAACTATGTTTCTTACAAATTAGTTTAGTCATTCGATATGTCGGGCCAACAATTCTAGGAAAAGCTTATGATCTGACAGAAGAATGCATATTTTTCAGCCCACCCTCATTTTTCATTCTAGATTCGCCACTGGTGCCACACTCCAGTTCCATTGCAGAAGTGCCCGCATGCACACACGTCAGCGCGCTCGGCTCGCATGTCCACTGGCCCCTACTCCGCTGGCTCTATGCAATAAAAAGGTCCTGGGATCACTACGCCCCCCATTTCATCTAGAGCCACAGGAGACCGAGAGAGGGAGAGAGGGAAGGAAGGAAGTAATGCCATGCAAATACCAAATTTTGAGTGGTTTTAATTTCAAATTTGAAGTTTGCGCAGTTGCAAAAGTTGTAGATTAGCTTGTAAGCATGAAGAAAAGGTAATTTTCATCCATATGCGACTATAGTTTCACATTAGCGTGTAATTAGCTAAATGGTAGCTTCTTAGTCTAGAAAAGTAGTAGTTAGCCTTGTGTAGTTGGTCTGTGCTCGTAGTTCACTTAGAAGATATAGTGTTGTTAGTGTCGTTAATTACTTATTAGTCATGGAAATTATGTGTATGACATTTCTTATGTATAGCTAAATGAGTATGCATGCAAACAAAATTATTACAATAAGTGTGTTACAAAAATATTATTATGAAATATGTAGGTTGTTAATTTGTACATGTCCTCTAAAAGTTTGAAATTTCAAAAATGTGAAACATTATTAGCTGGAAGTACATAGACTATTTGATGAAAAAATTAAAAATACTTAGCGCGTTAGAAAATAATTATTATGCAATGTGTATGGTGTTAAGTTTCATATGTCCTGTACAAGTCAAAAATTTGAAAATCTAATACATTATTAGCTGGAAATACTTAATGTGTTACAAAAGAATTATTATGCAATGTGCGCGGTGTTAATTTTGACATGTCCCCTAAAACTTAGAAATTTTAAAAATATGAAACATTATTAGCTAGAAATACATAGAAATTTGATAGAAAAATTAAAAATACTTAGTGCATTAGAAAATAATTATTATGCAATGTGTAGGGTGTTAATTTTTACATGTCCTGTAAAAGTCAAAAATTTCAAAAATTAGAAACATTATTAGCTGAAAGTACACAAACCATTTGATGGAGAAAATCAAAAATACTTAGTGCGTTAGAAAATAATAATTACGTAATGTGTAGGGTATTAATTTTTACATGTCCCCTAAAAGTTAGAAATTTTAAAAATAATAAACATTACTAGTTGGAAGTACACAAACTATTTGACAGAAAAATAAAAAAAATCATATGTGATACTTTGAAGTGCATGAAATATGGTATGGTGGTTTACGGTAAAATAATTTGTATGCTCAAAATGAAGTGCTTGCATTTGATAATATCATCAACCAAATAGAAACGTTGTCTTCAATATGTACAAAATGAGAAAGTTACATAATGAAATATTGAATTGAACTTAATAATGTGTAAAGATAATCTAGTAACAACAAGATAATCCACTTAATGTACGATAACAACTGCTACATGGTATAATCATTGAATACCATGTACTAAGTGGGTTTCATATGCACTTGTGTTAGGTACGTCATGTGCGACATTTAAGATTTGTTCGTGTTCTATGGGAATGGTCTGGTACACTATGGGATGTATGGGGCGGACCCATCAAAATATGACCGAACCATGACCCGAGTGCCGAGTCTAAAGGACATGAGCTTGTCTGAGCTAAGGAGGTGCGTGCGTTCTACGTTCGATCAGGACACTACAAGGATGAAGGTACGCATTTAGGCATTATATGCCAAAGTGGTGGGTGGTGCAGGGGAGACCTTTTGGCAACTTTTGAAGGTGACAGGTGACGCTTCATGGGGAAATTACATGGTGGTTGTGTGCAACCCTGATGATGTGATATATACGAGGCTGATGGTGTATGTTCAGTTTGTGGATAGAATGTAATCATCCGGCATGAGTGGTTTCGGTGGAACTGCTAGTGATGAAGTGCCTGGGTTAGTCTCTAGTGCTGATGTAGACACTAGTGCTTGTGGAGCTGTAGACAAGGGAGTAGGTGGTGAAGACCTGAGGAGGCGTGCTAAGAATTTCGAGCCGAACTAAGACGTAGAGAGATGGTGGGCATCCTGTATTGATTGCCACGAGTACCTTGCCAACAAGGTGGAAGAGTGGAAAGCGAGGAGGAGGATGTGAAAACAAATAGTTTTGGAGACGAGGAAGATGGAGAAGTTACTACAGGAGGTGTAGTAGGTGGTGCTATGACCACCGATGTTGCATATGTCTCCTCTAGATTAGACAACATCACAGCGATATCCGTGGATTTGTCACAGGCAGAGGGGGCATAGTGGGGGTTCAATGAAGATACTATACTCCTAGGGTAGCGCTTCCCTAATAAGAGTGCTGCCCAACAGACCTTTGCCAAATACTCCTTTAACATTAACCAAACATATCGGATGCATAGGTCCAACCCTGACACTTATATCATTAAATGTGTAGATGAATCTTAGGGCCTGTTTGTTTCAGCTTCTGGCAGCTACAGCTACTCCCAGAATCTGCAGCTCCCCCAAACAGTCCAGATTTTCATCCAGATTCTAAGTAGCCAGAAGCTACAGAATCCAGAAAATGAACTAGTAGCCAGATGCTGGGGTTATCCAGCTTCTCCAGATTCTGACTAGCTGGATACTCACCAGCTACTTCTCAGAATCTACAGCTGAAACAAACAGGCCCTTATCCTGGCAAGGTCCATGCTCAGTGGTTTGGGGGCATGGCCACGGACTTCCGGATAACGGTGCTAAAGAATCACACATGCGAGCTTGCTGAGCCATTTCATAGGCACCGCAACATGACATCCTCATATATTTTGAACCTGATAAGCCACCTCATTGTCGTAGATGTTTCTGGCAAAACATTGTCGTAGATGTTTCTGCTTCGCCAAAGTTTCTATTGGCAGATGTTGTCAATATGGCGGACTTCCCAGTTAGCTACAATAAGGTATGGCGAGTGAAATGGGAGGTCATAGAGCATATGTTCGATACATACGAAGGGGCTTATGACTTAGTCCGAAGAATTCTCCATAAAATTACATAATTAAATCCAGACATATACATTAACAAGCTGGGGCGAGTGCATCCTACGAAGGGGAAAACTATTTTGTTCTCGACAGAGTCTTTTGGGCCTTTCGTCTAGCGATCGAAGGGTTCAAGTACCGCCGTCCCATGTTGATGATGGACGACATCTTACTATCTGGCAAGTACAAGGATACCATCCTTACCGTGGTTGTAGCTGATACAAATGAGCAATTACTCTCCGTAGCCTTCGCAATTGTTGAGAATGGGAACATAGATAGCTGGCTATGGTTCCTAGCAAATATGAAGCAAGCGGTGGTTCAAGACTGGCCAGATGTGTGTGTTATCTTGGACCACAATGCTGGGTTGTTGTCTATGTTGAGCACAATACAAAATAGGACACAACCTCGTTCTAGTGGAATGGTATGAGGAACTATTGGTGCATGAGACATCTCGCGGTGAACTTTCACATAAGATTTCGAAGCAAGGACCTAATGAAGATGTTCAAGGAGCTCTATAGGTAGAACCAAAGGCAAAAGTTTGAGGTTGTGTAAAGATAGCTCG
Source organism: Dendrocalamus latiflorus (assembly GCA_017311315.1). Lineage (NCBI taxonomy): Eukaryota > Viridiplantae > Streptophyta > Magnoliopsida > Poales > Poaceae > Dendrocalamus > Dendrocalamus latiflorus. The sequence goes on from CM029676.1 coordinate 10,215,055, forward strand.
ATGAGGAGACGGGAAGCATGTTAGGCATTCCAATGATGCCAAACTAGGGGTAGTGGCGGGATTGTTCGCAAGAGTTGGGGAGTTCACACAATAGGTTCACTCGCATGCACCCAACTTAGAGATATGGTCTCTACTCCATGATATTGGTGGTGCAAGGTATGAAATTATGACAATCAACATATCCAAGGTGTACAATGGTGTCTTGAAGGGTGTCCGATACCTACCCATCACTTCAATCATCAAGGAGAGTTGGAACCGTACCGTCAAGTACTTTGTTAATAGAGTCATGATGGCGAAGAAGCATTTGGAGGAAGGGAAACAATTCTCCAAAGTAATGCAAGTGTACATGAACAAGAAGATTAAGAAGGCTCGTTCACACGTTGCCAGGACCATGGATAGTATCAAAAAGAAGTTCGAGATCCATCTAATGGAGAAGTGTGTTATGGGTCAAGCTAGAGGGGATCACAAATAAATCTACACGATTCATAACAAAGCGTCCTACACCTGCAATAAGCTGCAGCTTCTTTATAAGCCATGCTCCCATGTTTACGCGGTGTGGCACCAAGCCTCGGCACATTACATCTCCGAGTACTATGATGTCCACCACCTGTATGACATTTAGAGTGCTGAGTTTAATTCATACGAGGTAGATATGCATTATAGGGACCTCTGGCCAGGGCAAATGAGGTTGTGTTGAACGACGCACTCAAACAAGCCAGCCATGGAAGACGACAGTATTGTCGCATCTATGGCGACATGGATGATAGCCAACGTGGATAATAGGTTAGGCGCCTGTAGGATCGAATACCGCAATCAGAGGGGGTGAATGATTGCCTCTGATTTTTCTGGAATCTCTCAGTGCTCGATGAAGGTTTTGACCGCTTGCTTGACCCCTTTGTATGTAGTCATAATCTTCCTCCGCTTGAATGCTTCAACACCGATGCTGTTGGTGACAATCGAGTGGACGACTCGTTGAATGATCAAGTCGATGAAGGAACGCTATCTCACCATGCACTATTCTACTCATAACGAGAACGAGTCAAAGACGACATCTAGAAAACACACCGCCAACAGCGACTAACCATTCTGGAAGATATCTGATCTTTTATTTCTAAAACATGTTATGTGGTTACAAAGTGCCCTCATGACACCCCTCAAAGCCTAGCACAAAACCTTTCTTTCCAAAGTCATCTCAAGTTCTCAAGTCCCCGCCTGACTCTTAACCTCTCCCTTCTTTTATATGATAGAGCCCCAAACTGTGTCCTCATTAACATGGATACAAAATCCTATCCATTTTCGAAAATCAAGGGACCTGAAAACTATTCCAAACACGTTCCAAATTCTCTAAACTTTCCAGTTATGACTCCTTCCATAGCTCTTTCCAATCCATCACATGTCGAAGCCTCCAGAAAGCACCTCCCGTAACTTCTCCACGCATCATTCTCGTGTATCGAAGCCTCCAGCACCGCACCTCCCATAGTTTCTCCACGTATTATTTACCTTGGATCTCCATGTGCTCCAATGTGAGCCCGACCACCTCGTGACATTCTAGATTGTCTGGACCTCAGATTTTTTCCCTCCTAGTCATTGTCCTCCTCGTCACCAACCATAACCATTTCTATGCCCAACGGCAAATGCAAAGACCAAGAACTTTTTTCTGGCACAAGTTCTCTCCAACTTGACCAACATCAGTTCACACACGCAAACCACACTTGTTCATCCATCAATATGAACCAAGTTATCCACGACCACAATTTTCACGCTTTCCAAACATCAACCTTATACCACTTAGAAAGTCTGGTATGACCGCCATGCACAGGCCAGGCATATCGCTGGCCCAACAGACATGAGTACTCGAGGTAATCGAAGATTACAAGAATTGAAGCACTCGAAACCAACGAGTACCGATCGCAAAGCCTACGACAACCGATCACAAGCCTACGACTACTGATCACGAGGTCTACGACAACCAATCACAAAACCTATGACTACCTATCACAAAATCTACAACTATCGATCACCGAGTACAAACCAGGTAGTGTAGCACCGACTACCGACTACCTACCATGTACTGTAGCACCGACTATGACTACTGAGTACCAGGTGCTATAGCAATGACTACTGAGTACCAGGAATTGTAGCTTCGACCTTCCATCGGTTATTGTAGCTATCAACTATCGACCAGTTAATATAGCTTTCGACTATCGACTGATTCATTATAGCTCCAACCAGTTCACTGTAGCTCTGACTATCTCGGTCATCTTGCCATGTTTGACCTATCATGGTTGTTTTGCCATGGTTGTTCAGCCGTGGTTGACCTACCGTGGTCAATCTGTCATGGTCAATCTGCCGTGGTCGACACCTACCAATCAGACCTGCTGATCGAACTATCCATCACAAGGACAATTGGACCACCCACTACGGATCGTGGTCGAAGCCTGCCGATCGCCAACCGTGGTCGATTGAAACTTTCACAAACGTAAATTTCAATGCAATCCAAAAGTCAATTATTTATCATCGTTATATTCACGACCTCCACATGGTCTAATAGCGCCCGAGATGTAGACTCTGCAAGACGGTTAGACACTCCATTAGTAACTGCCCAAACAAGCCTAATTCAAGCAACACACCGTAGTGATCAACATATAACTCCCCTACAGTGATGTTGTTTGTTTGTTTCAATGCATTCGAATGCACTTCTGTTATATGTTCTTGTGTTGTGTGTATTGTAATATGTCAGACAGTGGTACATTCATTATAATCCTTTAATTTTGCTCGTGTTGTGTTGTAATGTATTGCACAATGCTCCAAATGTTTCGAACTCTATTTTCTTTATCGTATGGTGCTATTTACGCCTTTAATTTGTTTCTGTTGTACTAGATTGGACAATACTAGGCACGTTGTGATCACCTATCATATGTTTTGCTTTTATTTTGTTTGTCGTAGCTCCTTTTTCATTGCAGACTAACTTATTGTTCCATTTTCTACAGGAGTTAGTGCAGCCTCAAGATGATGCTATGCATGAGATGCTCAACCCATGCTAGGATAGGGGACACCGATGCCTGTGCTCGTCAACCGTTGGAGACTGAAGACTCATACCTTCCACTTCTAGTGGGGTGAGATGACTGTTACTCTGCAAGACATCACTATGCTTACAGGTGTACTACTGTAGGGTCTTGAAGTAGTGCCACTTCCCAAGCAAGTAGACTGGAAGATACGCATGGTGCACAAGTTCGGTCACCTAATCCTAGAGAACATATCAGGTGTGCCACATTCTTGGCTACGATAGTACATGACCTGCCCCATGCACGCGATAGAGGAGGTACTAAGGACACACTTTCTTATGTACCTGTTGTTCTTGTTTGGTTGGGTTTTTGCTTCCTACGACTCAGAGAGACTGAGTGTACTCTAGCTACATCCAACTTGTTGAGTCATTGGCGGATGTCGAGCCTGCGAGGTGCCACAATACAGTTGGGGCTCTGTAGTGCTTTGCGCTGCATACCAAGGCTTGTGTGATGCCTCATAGCGTACTAGTGTACTACAGCCTTGGAGCTAGTCCTCGCGGCCTGCTACACCTTGCTGTAGCTGTGGTCATGGAAGCACTTCTCAGTTGGGCGACCGTACTTCTGGAGCATCGTGCACCCTTTTTAGTTCAGCTCCAAGTTCTATGGTCAGGGTGATGGCAATGACCTTGTTGACGAGGGCCCACAATGGGTACTCATTAGATATGTGTTTAGCTAGGGTGGCCCAGGGAGAGACAGGTGTGTGTACCCTGAGTTCCATAACCAGTTTGAGACTTTGCACAAGGATGACGCCATTTTGTGGCAATGGACTCCTTGGTTCCTTACAGACACGACCCCCTACGGCTTGTCCTCACAGGGTAGTCAGGACCACACATACTGGTTGATGACCTGCCACCTGATGTTCTCCCATATGGTCTAGCTGTATTTCCCACAACGGGTGATGAGACAGTTTGGCCTTTACCAGTAGATGCCACCGCCACGGGGGCGACCTCTTGCAGTACAGGCACATGGGTATGTCATTATTTGGTTTCATCGGTCCACGTAGTAGATCGGGCCATTCTGTAGTAGTTCCCTATCTTACCCACCATGTTTCTTTTCCTTTCTCCTAAATGCATGTATGGTTACATGATCTAGATGCTTTGTGTCGCTGTGTACCGTAGTAGTAGCGAGGTTGATAGAAGCAATTAGCTGAACCGTCAGGCCATGTAACCACGTCTAATATGTGTCTGTTTGAGGACTCTAATATATTTTAGGTTCCTTGCCTCGCAATTTAGCTTCGGTCCAATGATTTCATCACATTGCTACTTTCGAGTGCATTTGTAATCTCCAACCCCACAGCAAAATTAGACTTCGTAGTTGCTACGATAAGATCACAACCAACAAAATACAATAATGACGTTTTGAATCATCCATACCGCGAGTTTTACAAATTTTTGTTTTCCTCATTTCTTCTTCCAATTGTCTTTTCTAAATGTTTTATTTGCAAATATACCATAGGGGCCATGGTGTTGTGCCTTCCTAGCGTGGCACATTTCCTGGTCCCTGCCACGGTTGGATGGTGTGGCGCCTTGGTGGGTCTTACCGCCTATCGCGTCGGGCCAGCCTGCCGGATGCTGCCACGGTCGGGTGGCGCGGTAGGAGTCACGCGTCGACCGTTGTTTCTTCCGCACTCAGCAAGAAGACTAGATTTGTAATTTCGTACCATATAAGGCTAATTTCAAAATTTAAAGTGGCACAATAGGGTTACATAAAAAAATCCTTGTATTGCACTTGTAATATGCCGTGACTCACGATGTATTTATTAATAATTTGTCATCATGTCTACTGTCCAGCGAAATTCTTGAGGATATACCACTTAGACTTCAATCGACCATGTTACAACTCCTCCGTCTTCCTCTCAACTCCTTTTCTTCCTCAATAGTACATGGGTTCGTTTTCTAGGGAGAACTTCAAACTATCTTCAACTTAACTCTCCCTGTTTAGCCTAATAAGGTGGTGATCATTTGAGCTTTTTTTAGTGGTTTATGGCTGAAAAGCACTGTAGCTAGCTAAAAAAACACTGTAACTGACAGAGGCTTATTTAGCATAATTAAATTACAAAAATTAAAAATATGTTAGCCCATTACATATAATACAAACAAATATGGGAAAAAAAGAACAGGCAAAAAAGCTCAACAAAAAGCTAAAAGTTCAGAAAAAGACGAAATTTATGAATAGTAAAAAATAAACCGTAAGCTAAGCTAAAGCCAAAACGATCACACCTTAGTCTCAAGTCTTGGTGGTGATCGGTTCGGCTGAAAGCCTCATGGCTTATGGCTGAAAACACTGTAGCTGGCTGAAAAAAACACTGTAGCTGACAGAGGCTTATTTACCATAATTAAATTTAAAAAATTTAAAAATAGAAAAAACATATTAGCCCATCACGTATAATGTAAACAAATACGAGGAAAAAAAGAACCGGTAAAAAAACTCAAAAAAAGCCAAAAGTTCAGAAAAAGACGAAATTTATGAATAGTGTAAAAATAAGCTGAAGCCAGAAGCTGAAACCATATTGATCAGGGCCCTTATCAGCTGACGAATGTCCAACAACAAAAAAAACAACTCGAGGCCCCAACAACGATCCTATCCTAATCCAGCGACCTCGAGCGGTTCAGATTCAACTACACTATCAAACGGACGGCTCGATGTCTCCAGCGCACACGACGGTGGGGCCGTGGAGCCCGCCTGTTCGAAAGCCACCGTCGGCCGTCCCCAAAAATTTCCACCTGTTTTCGCCCACAGATCCGGGGAAGAAAACCGCAAGCCACATCGATTTTTTTTTATCATTTCTTAATCCACACCGCCTCTTCCAAAATCGCGTAAATACACCAAGAAACTCTCCAAATTTCGAGTTGTCCCTGTCATTTTCTGTCCGCGAGTGCGCAGATTTTGATCATTTTCCAACTGTTCTTATCGAGTCCCTCGGAAGAGCAGAAATTTTGTTCCTTTCCCGGCTGTTTTGATCCGACAATATTTTTCCCAAATCCACGGATTGCCCTCCAAATTTGATCTTTTCGCCTCCAAAGCCCAGATTTTTCGAGGGGTTTGGCCATTGCTTGGGGCGTAAAATCCCTCAAGCTGGCGAATCCGGCGCGTCCATGGACCTGCCCGAGAGCTCCGTCTCCCATGCCGCGACCCAGACCGGGCCGACCCCGCGCCGCCTCGGCGCGCGCGGCCTCGTCGACCGCGAGGAGCTGGTGCGTGTCATCGCACAGTCTCTGTACTCCCTCGGCTACCGGAAGGCGGCCGCCGCGCTCGAGGCGGAGTCCGGCGTGCCACTGTACCCCCCGGAGCACGACCGCCTCCTGCTCGACGTAATGTCTGGCCGGTGGGACGCGTGCGTGGCGACTATTGGCTCGCTTAAGGGCATTGGCGACAGGGACCGCGCGGTTGCTGAGTTTCTGGTGTGGAGAGGGCACTTCTTGGAGCTGCTGGGGATTGGCGACTCGGGGGTACGGCTGGCGAGGGAGGTGCTCTGGCGCCGGATTGCCCCTCTCGGCATTGACCGGAGGTGTGTGCACTGGCTGGCACGCGCAATGGTCTCATGCGAGGGGGCGGTTGCGCCAGAGGCCGTGGTTGAGTGGAGGATTGGGCTTTTCTTGGATTTGGTTGAGGCGTTGCCACCATGGTTCCATGTGCCATGTGGGCGGCTTGAGCATTTGGTGGAGTGTGTGGTTATTCAGCAGGTTGCGTCGTGCATATATCACAATTTGCCGGATGAGGTCACTCTGTTTGAGGATCATAAGTGCCATGAAGAGCATATCCCTTCCGAGTGTGTGCAGGTGGGAGTTTTGGAAATTGTTGGTTTGTTTTATCAGTTTCCCAACAAATGTCCTAGCTTATAATGTTTATAAGAATGTGAAACTCAGAAACTAGAGTTATCAATGTACAATTTTGAATACTGAGAAAGTGAGAATTCTTCTGACTAGTTTTCAGAACGCACTTCAGTATGGCATTTATCTCAGTGCTAAATTTCTTCTGTATCATGTTCGCTATATCTGCAGCGTCATCCCTCCTCATGTTGGCTTTTGGAAGTATAAAATTACCATGCAACTGGGAATTGTTACTCTTCAAAAATATTCATGTTGGCTTTTGGAAGTATAAAATTACCATGCAACTGGGAATTGTTACTCTTCAAAAATATTGTGTATTTTTTCCTCCAATGAGGCTGGGATTTGGATCATTTTAGAATCTTTACACCTGAACCCTTTTTTTAAAATAAAAAAGTATTGTAAACAGCATAGTTGAAACCATTATTTTCTACTTTTGTTGTCAAACTGTGCTTCATCTGCTTGTATCACACTTCCCATAGCCACCTTGTTAATTCACATGAAACTTACTGTTGGTAGGGGTTTCCTGTGGATTTTCAACCATTGCTAAATCCTAAATGAATTGGTTATGGTTTAAGATATTTAAAAATCAAGATACTCAAGGTTTTTTTTTTGTCAAAAGGGGATGACTATTCAGGTACACTCTTTTATGTATTCTTTCAGGAATGTATAGCACTGAAGAGATTTCATGCTTGGGGACTGGGGCTGTATTGCAAAGATGGATATTTGACACTTCCATGCCTGTTTGCAGATATTATGTGATCATAAAAATGAAGTTTGGTTTGTAAGGTTCTCAAATGATGGGAACTACTTGGCATCATCTTCGAGTGATTGCACAGCCATCATATGGAAGGTATGGTTTTACACACCCAAGCAGTGACCTGAAAAGGTTATGTGCTGTGTTGTTCGAGTAAATGATATCACAACTTTATCTTGTTATCTTGGTGGTTTAGAAGTCAGCTCATTGCCGATTATATAGAATCTTATCATTTTACCTACTTCCGAACCACAACCTTCAGGCTCATGCCACAGTAAACGTAGTCTGATTGCTGTGCTCATGGCTAAACTTGACATCATAGAATAACAAATACAGTGAATGCATTGTCTCACTTTGATACTAATATTGAACTGTTGGAGCATTGCCACTTAGCAATACAGAGTTCACTCCAAACTCCCAGAGTTACAGATACGCTGAGTGCATTTGGTCTACTTATACTACGATACTCGTTCAGTTGAACTCTTGGAGGACTGCCTATTGCCTAAACTTAAGCAGTATAGTTACAATTGCGACACAACTGTATTATGGACACTCTTTGGATGTGCTGAATCTGATTATGAATAGAAGTTCAACACACCGTTGAGTCTGTCAGATATCCTTGTTACAAATATGTTTGGCCAATTGTTGCCTAAAGCTGTTTGCGTGGTTGACAAAATTTCTTCAAGGAGGTCCTTCAATTCTGGATTTTGGAAATAACCTAATTTGTAGATGCTTTTCATTGATGATTTTTGTTTAGTACTAGTGCCTTTTACTGATTAACTATACCAAAAGCTGGAGAAAAAGCCATTTGGATAACTAGAATATGTCCGTACCAAAACATATAGTCTGTTTAGGTGGGGAGCGTATCAAAGAAGAAAATGAATAGGAAAAATATTCATCTTTCTCTCATTTGTGCTTTGGCTCATAGTATGCCCCTAGCCACTTAGCATGTTGGCCATGCCATCCTTAAAGTTGAGAAATTGTGCAAATCAAGTGTTGTTTGATATTTTAAAAGTTTAGACCATCATGGAGTAGATGTTAGCAGTTTTGCTAGTCGTTAGCATGGGTCTCTTCTTTTTTGGCTGAGACTTATGGTTTTTTGCTATGGCTTGTGGCTTTTGGGCTGTTCATGGGAGATATTACAGAGTAACTAAACTCACGTGCGGCTTTTGCCAAGCCAAGAGAATTCCACCGTCGCAGCGTCTTCTCCACCCTCCATCACCCCAGCACGGGCGCCGCTGGTCCCGAAGCCGCGCCTCCCCGTGCGACCGGCGCCCGCTTCCACGCCCTGCCCCTCGCAGCCGCCGCCGGTTCCGCAACCCTGCGGGTCGCCGCCGCCAGCATCGGCATCTCCGCCCGAGCACTCGCCCCCAAGGCGCCGCCGCCGCCCGAAGTGGCTTCTCCCGCACGGCGCCGTAGCTTGCCGCCACGGCCGCCGCCGCCGCCCGAAGCCGCTCCTCTGGCCGCTACAGCCGCTCCGCCCGGGCCGTCTCTGTCCGAGCCGCCGCTGGCGCCTGGGCCGTCTCCGCTGGGTCGCCGCCAGACCCGGCCGTGGACAGATCCGTCGTCACCCGGGCCGCCGCCGCCCGAGCCACCGTCCGATCCAGCCGATCCGTCATCGTCGCCAGGCTGCTGCTCTGTCAGCCGCTCGGTTTCCTCGTCGCCGCCGTCGGCTCGAAGCTGCCAGCGTCCGCGGCCCCCGACGGCCACCGCTCCAAATCCGCCTCTGCCTGGGCCACCTCCGCCGCGCCGCCGCCGCTTTTCGCCGTCGCCGGCCGCCGTGGGTTGCCCGGAACCGCCACCGCCGCCGCTCTGTGTTGCGCGTCGGCGTATTTGTGCGTCTCGGTCGGTTGAAACCGACCGAGTGATTATTTAAGGCTAAAAAAAGAACGAAAAAACAAAAGAAAAAAAAATAAATTTCAAAAAAAAATCAAAAAATAAAAAAAATCAAAAAAAATTAAAAAATCTTATTTTGCAGGCATTATATTCCCGGAGGCGTTACACTTCGTCTAGCCTTGTTCCGCGTGGATCTAGTCGCCCATCTCCATTCGCTGCAGGACCCCGCCATCGTTCGTCTTCTACATCGGTGTCGAAAGTCTTCCATTGGCCGCCGTCTAGCAGCTCGAGGACGAGCTGCATGTCCGAGAGGGGTGTAGGCCTTGGGCCCAAGGCCTAGTCGGTTATTTTTAGAGATTGGTTTCTATTTGAGTTAGAGATTAGTTTCCATTGTTAGAGATATAATTAGAGATATGATATGAATTAGAGATATAATTGGGATTAGATTCCATCTGTTAGGGGGAGCCGTCTATATAAGAGGGCTACCGCATGCTATTGAATAAAGCAGAGAAATATTATAGTCTTCCTCATCGAGTCTCTCTCTCTCTCTCCCTCTACGCCGACGCCATCCGGCCATCCTCTCGGTGGTATTTATCCCTTATGAACTAAGGTTCATGACAATCTTGAGTTAAGAAGTTGATGACACTTGATAGTTCTCTTGCACACATTTTAAGATGTGCTAGAATCCTAGCTGCATTGCTAATGTTCCTTCTTTTGTTAGATTATCATTGATGCTGCATATTCTAAGCTAGAGGGGAGATGAAGATGTATGTAAATTGAAAAATACATTTTTTATTAGGTGAAAACATTATTGAGGTGTGAGGTTATGAGGAATACACCCTTTTGAATTTTAATGATTTTTTATAGCTCTTCTAAAGGTATCAAGGGTGACTGATAATATGCATTCTTTGACTACCCTTTTGCTAAAAGCACATGTTTTCATCTACATCATTTTTTTCTGTTTAGTCAATGTTTGTGTTCTTTTTTTTTTTTTTGCATTACAACTTCAAATTCTTGTCATGTCTAACACCCAGAGAGGATTTTAGGTGGAAGAAGATGATACAATAACCAAGAAGCACTGCCTCGAGGGTCACCAAAATCCTATTTCTTTTGTTGCCTGGAGCCCAAACAACAGAATGCTGCTTACTTGTGGTAATGGAGAATCTTTAAAACTGTGGAATGTTGATACTGGTGAATGCAGTCTTAAATTCGGGGCTTCAATGGACCACATCATCACTTCATGTGCATGGTTTCCTAATTCGGAGAAAATAGTGTGTGCCAGTTCTGAGCCTGAAAGTTTTCCAAATAGGATCTTCACTTGTGACCTAGAAGGTCAAGAACTGGAAGCGTGGGCCGGAGTGAGAATACCTAAAGTCAGTGATATTGCTGTGACACCTGATGGCCAACATCTAATCTGTGTATGTTCTAACAAAATCTGGATCCGAGAACTTCCAAAGGGGCGGGAATGGATAATTCCTGAGCAGCAGACAATTTCATCTCTTTCTCTCTCTGGCGATGGACGGTTGATGATTGTCAACCTTAATAGCCAGGAAATCCATTTGTGGAATATAAATGAAAGTTCTACTGTGCCGGATACATTCAAGGGGCACAAGCAAGGAAAGTTTGTGATTAGATCTTGCTTTGGGGGATCGGACTCTTTGTTCATTGCTAGTGGCAGTGAGGATTCACAGGTATAATTTAGGATTTAATCTTGCTTTTGAAGAAAATCTTAGCCATATCCATTTTTCCCTTTTAACTTCATGCTTAAATTCCATGATCGGACACGCATATGCAATATAACCAACATCCCACGCATGAGCCAATAGGCGGGAACAAGAGATGACATATATTTTAGCATAAAGCAGCACCATTCGCCTGGTGGTTTGACTTGCACTATGCCTTTTCTATGAGGAACTATGGTAAACATTGCAGGCATGGTTGTCACGGTGCTTCGGCAAGTCACGGCGAGACCAGGGCGCTTGGATATCTAGTCGACTAGACGTCCGCCATTGTGACAGTTAGACGATAGTAATAAATACAAATAATACCTTATATAACCTAAATTAAATAACCATCCAACATAATAGCACAAATTATCTTGTATGTTCTGTAGGGGGTTAATTGCAAATGCACATGTACACAACCACACATATGGCTCTCAGCTGAAGCAGTCCTTCTCTCTTCCTTATCTCTTCTCTCTCTCTCTTACTTTCCTCTCTTTTTCTTGCTCTGCTTGGCCGACAGCCAAACCATCGCTGGCTCTCCCTTATCTCCCTTCTCTCTCTCTCTCTGCCTTCCGGCTCCTGAACCTGCCTCCTCAGCTCCGACCCCTCTTCCCGCCTGACGCCGTCGCGGCCTTGGACCCGACGCGACGACGATGCCACCTCGACCTGCCATTGCCATCGGCCACCCCAGCCGCCTCTGGTCGGCTCCGCCTCTCCTTCGGCCGCCGCCGCCTCGGGCTCACCCTGACACCGCCTCCACCTCGACCCGCCACTCCTGTTGGCCACCCCGACCGCCTCCACGCTCCGTGCCACCGGCCTGCACCTGTGTTGGCCCTCCGGCTCCGACCAGTCACCACGACTGGAAAAGCTAGGCGGGAGACCTCGGCGTCCAGCTCTGGGCGACTGGATGCCTAAGTGATGCCGTAACAACTATGATTGCAGGTTAACTAATTATTGCCATGCAACCTCTTTAACACGGCACAAAGCCATAAATGGAGTTCAGCCGTACCTGAAATACCAGTAATGCTGAAGGTCTTCCTACTATGCTGACTGCATGGCTTTGGTTTGCAGTTGCTAATTCAGCACTGTGGTTGATAGTTGATATGAAGAGGAAGCACAGACTTCACATTGGTTGGCCTGTACCAATGTGCAAGGAGCAGCCTACAGTAAACAAATCAGGGCAATCTTGTGTGCATAATTTGATTAATGTTCAGGTTTACCTGTTGCATAACTTTATTTACAGAAATACATGATACAAACATCCAACTTTGAAATAGCTTAAATCTATTTTGTTCTTGTTGAGCTTTTTCCTTTTGCTAATGCGTAGAAATAATGGGCAGGTCTACATTTGGCAAAGACACCTTGAAACACCAATAAAGGTCTTATATGGGCACTCATTGACTGTCAATTGTGTAAGCTGGAACCCTGCTAAGCCGCATATGTTGGCTTCTGCAAGTGATGACCGTACAGTTCGAATATGGCTAGCACACAAAGCTCGCATTACGCGCGGTTGACTTGAAAAGTTTTGTATGTTTTCCCTGTAAATAGTTGTACATTTTGGCTGTATGCACAAAACAATTTAGGAATTTTTTTCTCCTGAAGGGCTATTAGCTACTTCAGAGGTAAACTTTGAACAGCCAGAAGTAGCTAATAGCCAGAGGTAGCAGGATACTTTATATATGCCTGTCCGCCCTGTAAAGAATCACAGATGCATCAGAACTTTGTACATTCTGTGGCAATTGTCTTTCTGTTTCTGCACTACAGTTCATAGTTTTTGTGGTCCTCTCTGCCTAGTGAGATTCCATTTATTAACATGACAACGTGGGTGGCGGTGTTCCTGAACTATGTAACTTGTTAGCTTGTATACTATGGATGTTGAGAATAGCTATGCAAGGCCAGCAACGGTACTCTCGCGCTTGCAGGATCATCTGATCAGAGGTCCCAAGCAGAAGGCCTGAATTCCTCATAAAAGATGGCAAATGGTTTACAGGAACTTTCTAAAAGAAACCTATAATTTTCACTGCTGGTACTATGATCAGTTGTAAGGGTTTTTTTTTTTTTTTTGCCATAGCGCGTGCCGCGTGTGAGCTCAAGTATAAAATCCAACGGATAAGAGTTGAGTTGTGCTTGCCGAACGATTCTGGGATAAGCCTAGTACTATAACGACAACAAACAACCGAAAAGGCGGAGCACCTTAACCTTTCCTTTACGATAAATCAGGATCGAAATCAATGGCACGCGGCGGCGGCGGCGGCTGGTCCTCCCTCCCGGCGACGCCGAGCACCTCCGCATCCGCCAGGTGTGCACCGGCTGACCTCGACACGGGCGCGTCGAACTATATGACAGGAAACGGCGCGGCTTTCTCTGAGCTGAACCGCGACATCGCGGGCAAGGTAAAGTTCGGCGATGGATCAATGGTGGACATCCTCGGGCGCGGCACGATTATGTTTGCTGTAGGGGGTGAACACCATCTTCTGCTGTCGGACGTGTACTTCATCACACGTCTGCGCAGCAACATCAATAGCTTGGGACAACTCGACGAGGTCGGGTGTTAAGTGTTGATTGAGGACGGCGTACTGTGGGTGCACGATCCGAGGAGGAAGCTTCTTGCCAAGGTACAGCGATCGGCAAATCGACTGTACGAGATCTCCATCACGCTCGCTCGACCAATTTCGCTCCTGGCGCATGCAAACGACGATGCGTGGTGCTGGCATGAGCGGTTCGGCTCCGAGCGGTCGGGGCCGGCGCCAGGGCCGAGCGACTGCAGGCTGGTTCAAGTGCAGCGGCGGTGCGGCGTTTCGGCGTAGCTACTCCGAGCGGTGGCCAAGTGGGGATCGAGTGGAGGTGGCCGCACGCGGGCGGCAAGCAGAGAGTCCGAGGCGGCACGCACGTGCGGACGCGGGTGCGACTGCGGGCCGGCGTGCGACCGAGGGCGAGGCCGACTATGGGACGGCAACACGCAATGGCATCGGGCCAGTGGCGCACGATGGCCGGGCGATATGCGCATGCGGGTATAAGTCGAGGTGGTCGGCGCGTGCGGCGGCACCATGCGGGGCGGCTGGTGCAGCGGCTGTTTCGGAGTGTCGGGCTCAATTTCGAGCGAGTAACGACAGCAGCTGGGTGTGGTAGCAGTGGCACGGGATTAGGGGGTGAAATGATAGACTTAATCCCGTGCGTGTATGGCACTGTTCATGTATACAGTTACTATTCATACGTACGTACGCGCCGGTTGCCGGAACGTCGCAGCGATTCCGCGTAAAGCAGGCAGCGCAATGCTTCGCAGGAGGAAATGCCTGTGCGTAACTGATGTTAAGTCATGTTAAATGGCTCAAGGAAATAAGAAAAGATGGAGCATCCATTCAGAACAGCAAACCGACTACAACTTCCTCTCGCGTATGTGTGTTTGTGTGTTCATCACGTACCCTCTACTTCGCGTGGTGCAGGAAGAAGCCGTAGAACCGCAATACGGGCAGTGGCCGAGGGCTTCAAGATTCACGTCGTCGCCGACGTACGTGGCCGGAGATTGCGTTGTTCCAAGCCGAAATTAAGCTTCGGTTTCTACAGTCAAGACGCACTGCGATTACGCGGCCGTCGCGAGGGACGTGTCCCGTACTCCCGTGACAACTTCGCGGTGCTCGTGCCCGCCAAGGCGCCCGGGGCCATCGAGTCGGAGCGCCATTCGCTCGACCTCGTGACGGTGCTCGACGTCAGCGGCAGCATGATGGGTCGCAAGCTGGCGCTGCTGAAGCAAGACACATGGGGTTCGTCATCGACAATCTCGGCCCCGCCAATCGCGTGTCCTTCTCAACTGACGCGAGTCGTGTGGTTCGTCTCATGCGCATGTCGGACGATGGCAAGGCCTCGCCGAAGCGCGCCGTAGAGTCACTCGTTTCAAACGGTTCCACAAACATCGGCGAGGGCCTCCGTGTGGCTGCCCAGGTGCTCGGCGACCGCCAGTACAAGAACACCGTCGCCAGTATCATCCTTCTCCCGGACGGGCAGGACACGTGCATCGTGCCGAGACGCGGAAACCGCACAAACTACATGGACCTCGTGTCTTGTTCGTTCACGCGCGCCGGCAACCGGCCTGCGCCGATCCACACGGTTAGGTTCGGCAACGACCATGATGCGGCTGCCATGCACACCATCGTGGAGGCAACAGGCGGCACGTTTTCCTTCATCGAGAACTGGGCGGTTATCCAGGACTCGTTCGCGCAGTGCATCGGTGGCCGGACTTCTCTCAGTCGCCGTGCAGGAGGCCCGCATTGTCGTGACGTGCTTGCACCCGGGCATGCGCGCGCGGAAAATCAATTCCGGCCGCTACGAGAACCGCGTCAACGCGGACGGCCGCACCGCCTCGCCGCCTCGGTCGACGTTGGCGAGCTCTACGCTGACGAGGAGAGGCGCTTCTTGCTGTTCGTGGACTTGCCAAGAGCCGAAGCTACATACGACGTCACCCACCTTCTCAAGGTGAGCTGCACTTACCGAGACACCACGACAGGGCAGGCGGCCAACGTTGCCGACGACGACGTCGTGGTGCAGAGGCCCGTTGAGGTGACTGACATGGTGATGTGGGGAATTGATCGATTTTTACGGCGTAAATCGATAGAGATAATTTAGATTTGTGTAATCTGACGAATCGATGGCGCCAACCACTGTTAGAACAACAATCTGCGATAAAAGAATTCGCCCAACCACACGTTCATGATCCTATCTACCCGACTACCAAGCAGACGCGTCATCGCTCCAGCCAATCACAAGGAGACACAAGAACGACAGGGAAGAAAGCTCAATTCCCCTTTAGATTGCAATCGTATGCCAAACTCTAGGAGGAACAAAGTGTATAACTCTCTGAAAAAAAATAGTAAATTGATTTCTCTGTTCGTGGTCTCTCTTTAGCACACGCACCCAACAAGACTTTTAAGGCCATCTAAAATTTTTCCGGCCGAAGGAAACCGAGTCCGACTCAACAAAAAAAAGACTCGACAACGGAACACAGCCTTGACTTGGAATTTCTGTCACGTGGGCTCACATTGCATGCATATCCCTTGACTAGATAATTTCCCTTTCCATTGCTCCGTCACGTGGGTAGGGGTGCAAACGGGTTAGGTTTTTCCGGACCGATCCGATACCAAATCCGTTTGGTAGTGAATTCGGTAAACTGATTTGGTATCCGGTCGGATTCAGTTTCGGATACGGATACGTGTAGACGGATTCGGTAGCGGATTTGGTATAGTTAATATCCGACCGAATAGCTTCGGTATTCGGTAAATCGGATATTATCCGAATGAAATCTGAATAAATATCCGAAACAAAACGGCGAAACAAACTTCAAACATCTCCCGCCTCGCGCCTCGTGAAATATCTGAGATTCCGAGTCGCGCCTGGGGGCTGGGGATCCACGTGAAATCCCAAAACTGCCCCAGCAGTGCACCGCACCTGCCTCGCGCACCAGTGGCACCACCCAGGGGCATCCACGTGAATCGATCAGGCTCCCGTCACCCGAGGTGTCGAAGCAACGAGAAGACCGGAAGAGCCCCAACCCACCAAGGCACCATCCCTCGTGCAGTCATGCCCTAGGCCCCCCCCTCGATCTCGCCGTCTCCCCGTCGACAGCGCCGTTCGCCGGAGATGCCCTCTTTCGCCGCCGCCTTAGACCTTCACCTGAGATCCCATCCACCGCCGAGCCGTCCCCAACCTCCAACCTAGCAACCCTTGTGCCCTAGGCCCCCTCAATCTCGCCGTCTCCCCGTTGCCGGCGTCGCTTGCCGAAGACGCCCTCCTTTGCCGCCGCCTTAGACCCTCACCTGAGATCCCATCCACCGCCGAGTCGTCCCCAACCTCCAACCCAACAATCCTTGTGCCCTAGGCCCCCCTCGATCTCGCCATCTCCCCGCCTCCGGCGCTGCTCGCCGGAGACGCCCTCCTCCGCCGCCGCCTTAGACCCTCACCTGAGATCCCATACACCGCCGAGCCTGCATTCAACGCCCCTCTTGCTCATGCTGTCGTCTTCGGGGTTCATATTGATGGTAAGCCTCTTCTGCCCATCAACTACGGACTTATGATGTGGTGATGGTGTTGGTCATAGTGTTTGACATCCGGTGATGATGTGATTTTTCAGGGCACTTGGTTGTGGAAGGGCTTCTTGTTGCTGTTATAGTGTTTTTGTTTCGGCTTTCTAGGAAGAGCTACAAACCTCCAAAGAAGCCACTCACTGAAAAGGTGAAGTGTTTTTCTGCTCATTGCTCACTGTTGGTTCATGTTCAAAAGTATTGGCATTGGTCATTGCTTCATGAAACATGTTGGTGAAAGTTAGCATTTTGATCTCTGCAGGAGATTGATGAGCTATGTTGGTGTCTGCATTGCAGTAATAATGGCAGCAACTCCATGCATCATATGCTTTCTTAGGGTGTGTTTGGTTGAGCTGTGACTTCTGAAAAAGCTGCTGTGAGCTGTGGGCTGTGGAAAAGCTGCTGTAGGTTGTGGGCTGTGGAAAAGCTGTAAACTGTTTGGTTCAAACAAGTATAAAGCTTACCTCCTATCTCTATTTTCCTTGAAACAACTGTGAAACAGCTCTCTATTTTCACCATTTCAAAAAGCAGAAAGCCAAAAGCCAAAAGCAGGGTCCAATGTGCTTTCAAAACTGTACTACCCAAAAGTAGTTGCTTCTAAAAAAGCAGCTTCTGGTTTCCACCCCTTTGGTTGGCTTTTGGCTTTTTGGAAGCAAAAGCAGCTCCCAAAAGCTCAACCAAAGGCACCCTTAGTCTTCACTATTGTATATGGTAGAATATATATTGTTTTTAAATTTTAGGAATAGCTGCCAACTCCTAGCATTGGCATTGCTCTGTCTGAAGTAATACTAATTCCCATTCATAGAATATTGCTTCTGTTGTTCTTCCCCTCGGATATTGTTTAAGTATCTTCAAATGATATTTAATAATCAATATGTTTGATCAAAGCTCACCATTAGCAGAAATCCTTCTTGAGTTTTTTTAATAATCAATATGTGTTTCTATTATGGCAAGATAAACTTATGTTATGTATGGTACTCCGTACTCGTAATCTCGTATGTTTCTATTGTGGCTTGTATGAATTTACCACTTATGTATAATTTGTGTACGTTCCTATTGTTCTCACTGCTTCCTTTTATTCTTCGTTTTGCTGAACCTTTATGTTCCTATTGTTCCTATAATTAGTTGAACTGCGTTTTGCTTCATTCGAATTTACTAAAGTATAAGCTTCAGTCGTTATTATTTCTGTCATACCATCTTCTATATATGTTTGTCGAATTGTTTAGTATGGAGTTTGTAGAATCCCACCAAAAAGGAGTTTGTATGATATACCATGAGATGTGGTATCTTCTCCCTAGCGCAAAACTGTAGCTTTTGGAACTGTAATCATCCGTATTATCCATCTATATTATCTGTTTCCGAGCCGAATCTGTTATATATCCATCCCGATGATACCGTATTCGAAACTCCGAATATTCCAAATTCGTATTCGTATCCGGTCTTACCGTATCCGACTCCGAATCTGGGAAAAAATGTGGGTTAGAATACGGTTTAAGCAATATCCGTCCAAATCCGATCCGTTTGCACCCCTACATGTGGGCTCACATTGTATGCATGCCCCTTGACTAGATAATTTTCTTTTCCATTGTTTTCTTCACGAAATGGCTGCATGCGTATTGCGTAGTCATGCATGCATGTTTGGCTTCGGCCTCTTTTTTTTTTTGCGTGTAGCACTTTTCGTTACCTTCTATTTCTAGTTTCGTTATGCTCAACTAAAACTTTTTTTGTTTAAACCTAAGAATAATTAAATAGCAATTATTAGATAGTATATTATTCTCACATAAATTAAAACTAAATTTAACTAGAAGCGAGTTCACCTGTTGATTAATCTTTTTAGCTTATGTTTGCGAAATCGATCCAGTCGCGATGTACTCGTTACATGGAGCTGTCAATGGAGGTCGAGCGGGAGAGCATCCGCTTGGAGGCAACTGAAGACATCGCGGCCGCATGGGCAGCAACTGAGCGTGGTGCGCATGACGAGGCCGTGACGATGCTTGCTACACGGAATGGATAGAGTAGGCTTCTAAAACATTGGCAGCTAGTGGCAAGCTCATGTCCATCAAACAACGTGAGGACGCACGACATGACAATAACCCATGCTCAACAGCTCGGAACAAACAAGAAGGCCCCCATACGGTTATCACTTTCTGATTGGCAAAGACACACGGCATGATGAATTGAACTATCAGACGAAGGACGCGTACGTAGTTCCTTCCACATCACCCTTGTCCCGCCCAAAGTAAGAACTTTAAGTTAGGCCTCGTTCAGTTGGGCTGAAAAATAGTGATTTATAGTTAAAATTGTACTATAGCCGGCTGAAATTACACTGTAGCAGAAGGTGACTTATTTGACATAATTAAATTTAAAATTAAAAATAAAAAATATATTAGCTCATCACGGACAAGGCAAACAATACGAAAAACACTTCCCGACGTCCATAGGGGGCGTCGCCGCAGGCGTGAGCCGCAAACACTTCCCGACGGAAAGGGGGGCGGCATGTGACAAACCATAGGCGGCTTGTACTCTGCCATGGGAAGCGCGCACGGTCCCCGGGGAGGCCGCGCGCGTGTGGCCGGCGCCCTGTGCGCACGGCTGCACGCACACGAAACCTTGTCGTGCGGTGTGGGTGCGGGCTTGCTCGCGGTCACAAGCCACGGCCATCTTTAAGGACGGGAGCTTGCTAGCTCATCTGCCTGCAGATCGACGTACGCACACCTGCAGAAGACAGATCTAGGATTCTAGATAGAGATACCTGCTCGTTTCAGGCTTCGAGCTAGCTACCGTTCGAACGGAGCAAGTGCAGTACTCAGCAATGGAATTTGCGTTTGGAAGGAAGAACGTGGCAGGGCCGCTCCTGCTGCTGAACCTCGTCATGTACGTCCTGATGCTGGGATTCGCCAGCTGGGCCCTCGATAGCTTCATCAACGGCCAGCAGTATGACTATCACCCAAGTACGTATATACATATATGCAAAACCATGAGTATATAGAGCATCAGGCTTAACTCCGTACCATGCGTGCGTATATAAGCAGATGAACTGTACGTAGAGCATCTGTACTTAGTTGCTCTTTGTGAGCAGGACTGGCCGGCAACAACGCGACGTTCCCCTTCCTGCTGTTCGCCGTTCTCGCTAGCGTCGTCGGGGTCGCGTCGAAGCTCGCGGGCGCGTACCACGCCCGCGCGTGGAAGCCCCAGGGCCTCGCGGCCGCCGCGTCGCTCGCCACCGTCGCGTGGGCGGTCACCGCCCTGGCATTCGGGTGATTAATCGGACGCACATAACATTCGCACGCACGGCGGCACGCTGAGCAATTTTACAACTGGATCTTTCTCGGCTGCGAGCTAATCACTACTACAGAAAGCCTAATAGTAGACGCCTCATCACAGACGGTTTTGTGAAACCGTCTCTAATGAGCACTATTACAGACGGTTGTAATTTGGAGGACGTCTGTGGTATTTGTGGCGGGAAAATGGATTATCACAGACGGTTATTAACTATGAACCGTCTGTGATACGTTTGTATCACAGACGGTCTGTATTAAAAACCGTCTGTGATAATCCCAGATTATCACAGACGGTTTTTAAATAAAAACCGTCTGTGATAACCTTGTTATCACAGACGGTTAATAATTAAAAACCGTCTGTGATAATTCACAGACGGTTTTTTATTAAAAACCATCTGTGATAATGTCAGTAGGCATTTATTGCGCTGCTCAGACCGCATCTGTCTTCATTTCGATCCAGATCTAGCCACTGCTGCGCACTTTTTCACTCGGGAGGAAGCTAGGCGATTTCAGGCCTTGTTAATTTGGTGGGAAGAGGCAGAGATTGAGCTTTGAAGATTCATACTTTGCTGGTTGTTCTAGATATGGTTAGTAATGCAATTTATTTTTTTCTTTAATTGCATTACAATTTAGTTCTAAGTAATCCATGAGTGGTTATTGAAGATGGTTAATTTGCAAAATTGTTGGTTATATAATAGCTGTTGTGTTTGTAATATGAATCTAGCAAATAAAGTCTCAATATAATAAATGTGGCCGGTATATATGTAGTTATAATTAGTTAATCTAGATTTTAATACTAAGTTGTTATATATGTACGTAACGTAGGACCGAAGCTGGATGTATGCCGCGAGCCGTGTGAGTGAAGAGTACATTAATGGCGTTTCTGCTTTTATAAGAGCTGCCGAGGAGGATATGTTGAATAAGGGGGCGATATATATGTGCTGTCCATGCACTGACTGCGAGAATGTGAAGATGTTTAAGAACCGATGGCAAATTGAATCGCACTTGATTCGGAGGGGTTTCAAAAAGGATTATACGTGTTGGACCAGTCATGGCGAAGTGAATGATCATATGCCGCCGGATGACATCGCCGGTGAAGTGAATGATATGCCCCCGGATGACATCGCCTGTGAACTGAATGACATGCCGCCGGCTGATGTCGATTGTGGGTCGGATTCGGATAGGTTGCACGATGATAATCTGGATCAGATGCTTCGCGATGTTGAAGAGAACTATGATGAGAGAGAGTATGTTAAATTCCGTGGCTTGATGGAGGACTCAGAGAAACCTTTGTACACGGGATGCAAGTACACGAGGTTGTTGGCCGTGCTTGAACTGTTGAAATTGAAGGCAAGCAACGGTTGGTCGGACAAGAGTTTCACGGCGCTGCTAGGTCTTTTAGCGGACATGCTTCCGGATGGAAATGAGTTGCCTAAAACCACGTATAAAGCCAAGAAGGTTCTTTGTCCGTTGGGAATGGAAGTAGAAAGAATACATGCATGCCCGAACGATTGTATCCTCTACCGTAAAGAGTATGCAAACATGCATGTATGTCCGGTGTGCAACGCATCCCGATACAAACGTAACAATCAATCAGTTGATGGCGAGGGAACAGAGGCGAAGAAAGGACCTCCTGCTAAGGTGACATGGTATTTTCCTATAATTCCCCGTTTGAAAAGGTTTTTTGCAAATCCAAAGGAGGCAAAACTGCTGCGTTGGCACTCGGAGGAGCGCAAGAAGGATGGAATGATAAAACCGTCTGTGATAATATGACTATCACAGACGGTTATACACTTAGAACCGTCTGTGATATTTATACTATCACAGGCGGTTTTAGACTTGGAACCGTCTGTGATATTAATATCACAGACGGTTTTTGAGTTAGAACCGTCTGTGATAACCTCCCTATATATACCCTCTGGCTAGGGTTTTCCCTATGCGCTGCGCAGTTATTCGATCTAGATCCAAGTAAATCCCGAGCCCGTCGTCGCCTCCGCCTCCCCGAACCCTCGTCGGCCGCCTCCTCGAGCCCCTCGCCGGCCGCCTCCGTCGAGCCCCTCGTCGCCTCCGCCTCCTCGAGCCCCTCGTCGCCTCCGCCTCCCCGAACCCTCGTCGACCGCCTCCCCGAGCCCCTCGCCGGCCGCCTTCGTCGAGCCCCTCGTCGCCTCGGCCTCCCCGAGCCCCTCGCCGGCCGCCTTCGTCGAGCCCCTCGTCGCCTCGGCCTCCCCGAGCCCCTCGTCGACCGCCTCCGTCGACCCCCTCGTCGCCTCCGCCTCCCCGAACCCTCGTCGACCGCCTCCCCGAGCCCCTCGCCGGCCGCCTCCGTCGAGCCCCTCGCCGGCCACCTCCCCTCGATTACCGACTGCATTGTGAGCACTTTCTGTGATGGACTAGGGTTTACTGCAGTAGCTTAATTAGTTTGCTATTTGGTACATTAATTGTTTACTACAGTTGCTCGATGATGATAAAATCATATACTGAGATTGGTTCATTCAGTGCTTGAGCTCTAATAGCTGTCGGTTCATGCAGTTTTCAGGTTATAGCATGTTATTAAATTGATCTGTTCGGATTTAATCTTGACAAGTTAAAAGACTGAATTATTGGGCAAAGTTAACTTGTGTGGTCTTGATCTGTATGAATACTGTTGTTTGAATATATGCATGCTAAATATATCTTGATCTTGAGATTTTAGAGTTTGTATCTAGAGCTCAAAATACTGAATTCATTATTTGGCATAACCAATCAAGGAAGAGTATATGATTTAGTAGCGGGACGGCCAAGATTAATCTTGTGCAACCCTACAATTTGAGAGCACATATTCATGTTGAGACTGTTATTGATTCTATTATTGATGCTTGTTGCTTGTTGCTTCATATTGCTACCATTATATATGTAGGTATGTATATGTATATATGTAGGTATGTATATGTATATGTATGTATATACACATATAGTATGTAGTATATAGTATAGGCACATAACCCCTCTCTGTGTCCACATCACCCCCTCCCTTCTCCCCCTTCCCTCTACTCCTCTCCCCTTCCCCATTATATATGTATATATGTAGGTATGTATATGTATATATGTAGGGAGAACGGACTTCAAGTATCACTGTCAAATTCTCCGAGGAAGATTTACACCACAATCTTCAAGAGTGTACATTCGTGGTCGCCTTTGAGGATTTATTCGAGCTGTTCATGCTCAACGCTCTTGACGTCTCAATCGTTCGATGCTGGACGCTGTAAGTGTGTACAATCACAGTCTCCGTTAATGTCATACCGATAAATGCCATATCTAATTTTTTGCTTTCGTGTGTATATATATAGACACATGCTGATTAAAGCTAGAGTATCGAACTCATCAGCTGGTTTCTTGGACCCACAATTGGTCGCCAAGACTACCATCGACGTGGAGGCATCCCTCGTCGAGAGGTACATTGCATCAGGCCTGCTGAGTTGTCGCAATAAGGACTATGTACTTATGCCCTTCAATCAGAGCTTTCATTGGATTTTAATAGTAATTGTACCAAAATGGAACAAGGTATATTACCTTGATTCCCTAAGTAAGAATAAAATGGACTTCACAATTGTCGGCCAAGTAATCGATAGGTAAGCACATATTCCCCATACATATCTACATTGTACTCTTTCTTTCCTTCCGAATGATTAAGGTTAACCTTTTCGAATTACGTAGGGCGTTCGCGATGTACATTGAAAAGGGAGGTGACTCGAAGCGCGGGGCCAACGGCCTGCTGACACATGTTCGAGATTTTAAGGTATTCGCTATTTCACATTAATTAATCCTATGCAACAGATGGTACTAATGCCTTTTGAACTAACACATTCCATTTTTTGCAGTGCCACCAGCAGCAGCCGGGCAACACATGTGGATACTACGTTTGCCAACATATGGAACTACTCCTCGATTCCTCGAGGGTCACCAATCGCAAGGTTTGTCACTCTTCCCATAATTACTTCATACTTATCACGTTACATATATATGTACATTGATATTCCTATCGACAGGCTGTATCAATCCCGTCAACTGCATTGAAACAGTCTGAGCTTCGAGAGGTTCAATCAGAGTTAGCGTTCTTTTTGCTGACTCAAGTCATACAGCCAGAAGGACGGTTCCACTGCGCACACTGATTTCCTATTGGTCTTATCACTAAGTGTAAATGCAGTGTAGATCTTTTGTAACTGTGCATTTGTTAATGGATATTTCAGTTCAATTCAATTAATTGATTTGCGAAATGGATGCATGCTTTATGTCTGTGAGATGAAGTGCGATGTCAATTGGATGTTTTATGTCTGCGAAATGTACCTGAAAGCAAATGAGATGTGTGAATTGTATGTTTTTTGTCTGTGATTATCTGCTTGTTTCAGAGGGCATGGCTAGCATTTCCTGAGGCTAGCCAATAAACAGAAATAGATTTTGGTTTAGGAGGAAGGAATATCACAGACGGTTTTTCATTAAAAACGGTCTGTGATTATTAGATATCACAGACGGTTTTTAATTAAAAACCGTCTGTGATATCTGATAATCACAGACGGTTTTTAATTAAAAACCGTCTGTGATATCTAATAATCACAGACGGTTCGAAAACCGTCTGTGATAACCTTCGATCATCACTGACCCATAAATTCAGACGGTTCAGAAAACCGTCTGTGATGACGTTTCTGAACCGTCTGTAATGTCGATTTCTGTAGTAGTGAATTAACGTACGCGCGCACGCGCGCACGCGCGCGTGTTCGGTCTGCAGGCTGGCGTGCAAGGAGATGCGCGCGGGCGGGGAGCGCGGGTGGCGGCTGCGGGCGCTGGAGGGGCTCACGGTGCTGCTGGCCTTCACGCAGCTGCTCTCCGTGCTGCTGCTGCACGCCGCCGTGGCCGACGACCGCTGCGGGCCGGGGTGCCCCGTCGACGACCAGCCCACGGGTCCCTGCAACCTCATGTGATTGACCTGCCTACATCCTACCTAGCTGTTTGCCTGTTTGTGGCCTTATGGGTCCGCGTACGCAGAGTATATATGCGCGCGCATGGTCGGTGTAGCGCTGCAGTATATGCATATATTTGTGCTTAATTTGTGTGTTGTGATTTCGTCTTGTTTGTTGGCCCGTCTCGTGCCATGGGGAAGTTAAGCTAGTTTTCAGTTTGAATAATTGCTCCGTTTGAATAATTGCGTGTTCGTGTCTGTATGTGAACGCCATAGGTCCGTTGAAAATGGCTATTGGCATGTCTTTTAGTTTTCAAAAGTGGAAAGTCGTTTTGAACGTTAGTTTTTTAACATAATTTTTTCTTTCCTTTCCTTTTTTATTTACATTGTCCGTGAAGATAAATACCTAACCAAAAGCTAACCATTGTTATAGTATTCATTTCAACCAAAGTCAAGAGCCATAAATAAAAGTTATCAGCAAAAGCCATTTTAAACGAGACCTTATTTGGTTGTATTAGGTGTACAATTTGTTGTCATGTGTTCAGCATGTAGTATTGCTACTTGTGTATAACAACATGGAACTACCATTGGCAATAGCTTTGTTCCAATAGATTTCATCGAATTAACAAGCTGTCCTATTGTTATAATTTGTTTGCATTTTGTTTTATTCGGGTCAAACTGACTATCGTTTGAGTGAATTGCGTCCCGTACATATATGTTACTTTCATCTACATGTTCGGCTACTTTGGCAGGACCCATATAAATTATCTACATTAATTAGTGCACTTGTTCACCAGTGTAACCGTAACACTCCGATCTAACCTCTTCATCCGAAGTACTTCCACTACTCTAATTTATATCTATTACTATTATATTTCGACAGTATCTTCTCTAATTATATCTTAACAAAGCGGTAAACAATATATATTTAACAATAAGCATTAAAACCCTGACCAGTGTAAGAATAAATAATTCACGAAATAAAACTTAGGTTACTCTTGCCCAAGAACACTCGAGACCACACGCTCGAGAACACCTGGAACCATACATCCAAAAGCAATCTTAACATGCAAATAGAACATTATTGAAGAATTATACATTATCATAAAAGCTCTCTAACATTCATCATCAGTTACGAGAGTTCTATTGAACAAGTTCCAGATTGACAAGCTACTTTACTACAGTAACAATAAGGAAGATAAATATGATGCTCTAGATCATTATTATTAGGTGTGGTGCAGAGGTGCTACATCCATTTTTTGCATGTCGCCATCACGGTCACCTAACAAAAACAACAATAAATCAAACGTGAGTTCAAGACTCAGCAAGTACATAGCAAAATAGTAAGCATCTACCTACGCATATCTCTATCTTAACATCCATCCTATTTAACTGTTCATATCTATTCACCTTTTTCATTTTTATTAACTTTCTATTATGTATTTACACTTCCTTATCATGAAAACAATGCAACTACACATGCACATGGCAAGCACGACATATGGCAGTAACCTTCTCATGTCATTCACATTATTTACATTATCATAACAATAAGCATTTCTGAACATCACTTTTCTTTTACTGTTGCAATACAATACAATGCTCATACATATGTCTCAACTTCTCTATAACTAATGCCGGTATAGCGGAGTGAACACCCGTCGATGCTCACTCAAACCCGTGCCTTTTTCATGCGGAGACCTCAATAGCCCATCCTATTTTATAAGGGAATCTCAATTTCCACTCTCGTGG
Organism: Dendrocalamus latiflorus; assembly: GCA_017311315.1. Taxonomy (NCBI): domain Eukaryota; kingdom Viridiplantae; phylum Streptophyta; class Magnoliopsida; order Poales; family Poaceae; genus Dendrocalamus; species Dendrocalamus latiflorus. Next base: position 10,242,301 of record CM029676.1, read on the forward strand.
AGTGCCTACCAAAATAGGTCTTAATCTTCCTACTCATGTGAGAAGTCCACATCAAATAGACCATAGATGCCACAAAGACCATCTATTTCCATCATATGTATGCGCGTGATGCAACATTTTCATTTAAGCGTATCAACACATCATGTTTTATTAATCGTTATTCACCAACCTATCAACATCAGTTATCAATATCATATACCATTACCATTACTCATCAACATGGCATCAACTAAGAATCATTATAAAGTTACCAAGTAAACAGGTAAACATGTATAACCATCTCAACTGCCAAGATAAAAAGTGCATCAAATTCAACTAATAACAACTACCAACCCAATTTACTGCTTTACTATGCTCTTCCCTGTTTAACCACAAGAATGATGCGTGGACAACATAGAGCCCGAACCTGCACCTGAGCAAACACCATCCATTTCAATACATCACTAAAATGATACATGCACATACAAATGAACGGCATCGCTCCTACACACAAACCCGACACAAATAACCCCCTTTCATTGGACGCCTTCCCACTGTACCATGCTTAAACGACCATAACTTTCAATCTTGAAACCCAACTATAACAAACAATACAAGTAATGGATTCTACACAAACTTATGTAATCCTAGTCACCACAATTTTAAGATTTGGTCATCTAAACCTCCGATTTTAGCCCCAAAGGCCATGCTATCCCATACCAAGAAGTAGCCATCTCAGAAGTATATCTTTTAAACTGTTGTGCTTAAATTGGCATTCTAGCACTCTAAGCTAATAAAATTAGCTACAAGTTTCTAGTAGACCAAGTTCTCAGATTAACCAGTTAATATGCCCAAAACCTCTATATAGGGCACCATACATGGAATCCATCCACTAACTATGTTCCAGCCATTCTAAATGCACCAATATTGCTAATCCCCACTTGATCTTTGTGCAAATCGATAAACAAGAATGAGAAGAGAGATTTGAGGTGTTAACTTAGCGACGAATGGCTACATCGAGGCATCTTCTTCCTCTCTTTGGCTGGGTCGGGCAAATTTGGCATCGGCTCAGCCTCCTCCTCCTCCTCTCCTCTTTTTCTTCCTTTCTTCTCCTTTCTTCTCTTCTATTCCTCTTCTCGGCCGGTCCCCACTCTCCTTATTCTTCTCTCCTTTCCTCTCTTCTCTCTCGGCCGGCTCCTCTCCCTCTCACGGCCAACTCCTCTCTCTCTCTCCCCCCCCTCCTCCTCGACGATGGCGCACTAATACCGCTATTGTTGTGAGAGGCAACGGTAGCCTACTGCATGGCTCACAGAGGGGCAGTGGCGATGGCACGCGTGAAGAGGCCGAGGTGACAGCACCGACGGCCCACACGACGCGACAGCTAGGACATGGGGAAGGCAATGTGGAGCTTGGCTGGCAGTGGTGCTACCTCCAGTGGCGTGAGTGGAGGCGGACGGTGGGGCAAGACTGAAAGTATCTATGCCTCTAAAAATAATTTTGGTAATTAATGGCAACAATGATTAAAGGGACTAATGTGTATGTTAAGATGTTTGAAAGGTTTGGTCCTGGATTTTGAATGACGACATGGAAATAGCGTACAAAGATGATAAAGGATCGACATGGCTCAAAACAAAGGTATTATGTAGTCAAAGGACCTTATTTTTATAGTTTTTACTAGTCTTGTTGATTGGTGGAAAGACTGGATTTATAGGCTAGATGCCATACTATAAAGATGAATCATGGCTAGTAGCTTAAAGACTTATCTTGTGCCACTTTGATCATTAAGGGTCATGCATGCATTTGGATCTGCGTTTGGCATTTTCGCTGTGCTTAACCTGAAAAAGTAGTATTACCATAGTCTTATTGGCGGTACTATTGCAACGAGGTATGATCACATGAAAGGTGTGATGGTACCGCACGTAGGATGAAAATCTACACGATGGTAGATAATTTCCAAATATGTGTGTTTTTGACCTTTTTCCTCCCCTGGAAATCAGTAGTACTGGCCATTTTGAGTGCGGTAGTATCGATTTGAGGTTTAACGGCTAGTTTTTGAGCATTAAATAAACTACAAATAGCCATCAAATGTTAGGTGCCGTAGTACCTGTCGGTTATTAGCGGTAGTACTACACCTGCTGAATTTTTGGGGATTTTTACCGCAACGGTTGAAATTATTGTTGGGGGCTATAAATACCCTCTCACCAGCACCAAGTATTATACTCTTGATCTTATTGAATACACTTAAGACATTGGTGCACTATACTCTACTCATTTACTCCATTTTCATATATTTGAGGTAGTTGAGAGCATTCAAGTGCTTGCATTATTAGTTGATCCTTATGACACTTAAACCTTCAAGCTAGAGCTATAATTTGTTATTTTTGGTGTTTGCCGGCACCTAGATAGCTTGAAGGAAGTTTGGCGGTGATCTCTTCAAAAGAAGCTTATGAAGAGACTGGACAAGTTTGTAAGTGGTGTGCTGTTTGCTATCTCCGAAGCGGAGGAAGAGTAACCATTAGTGGATTAAGGTAGTTATGCTCAATTTAGATGGATTTACAAATAAAAATCAAGTCATTTGGATTTAAAACGAGGGAGAATGAGCTCTCCAAAGTTTGACCTGAGAGGAAATTCCAGAAAATTGAAAATCAGTGGGGTCGGTTAGGATTTTTATTTTCTTTTCCAATTATTTTTCTTTCTAATTATTTTTATTAAGAAAAATATAAGCAATTGACAAGTGGGCGATGGTCTATATGGACTCTGTCCACGCGATGGCCATGGCAAGGGCCCACATGTTGGCGGCTCGGTCTACAGACTAGGTCTACATAGGGGTTTTAAGTGGTGGGACCCGCATGTCATATACTTAGATTTTAAACTAGGTTTGAATTAGATTTCTTATTTGCCATGGACTCACATGTCATACTAACATTAACCACCTAATTAACTACTAACTAATTACTGAATTAACCTAACCTAATCACATGCGTGTAAGATCGAAGAGGCCGACTAGAGGGGGTGAATAGGCGGTCTTAAAAATTTTTCTTTCAATTAATATCAATTTAAAGACCTATTCTATTTGTCTAATCCAAATATATAATACGGAAACTTAAATCAATTTGGTTTTGCACAAATAGCGCCTAGATCAAATAAATTCACCTAAGTGCACTAATACCTTAATGCTATGTCAAGCTTTGCAATCCTAAGATGACAAGCAATCAATTTAATTCTATCTATATAAATTGCTTGAATATAAATTGAGCACAGGAAAACAAACCACAATCAACACGGTCTCTTTTTACCATGGTGTCTGGAGATTTGCCGGTCTCCCCTAATCCACGTTGAGGTTAGCCCAAACGAATTGGATCGGCTCCATGAATTAAGCCTTCCACCTCAAATCCACTAGTGGTAGCTCTTCTCCGCTCGGGGTAGGTGAGTCTAAACTTCACACATGCTGAGCCTTCTTACAAGCTTCTTTGAGAAGATCACCAGGCACGACGCCTCCAACGTCGTCTAGGAGTCGGCAAACTCTAAGAGTAATAAGTCAAGCCCTTTGCTTGACTCTCACCATGTGCAACGAATGCACAAGCTCAAGTGGATACAAAATCCACCTCTAGATGCAACACATACAACTAGAGACCTCTCTCCTTCCTCACAAGGTGCAACACATGCACAAATGAGAGGGTAAACTCACACTAGCTCAAGAGAGTGAAATGGAGCGCCAAAAACACTAGCCGTTGGAGTAAAAAAATAGGTTTTTCGAAAGTACCGCCATTATAGGAGTGGTACTTCCACTTCCCATCATAACAGATAAAAAAATAGCCATTATTCAGTCATTTGCAGAACTATCGCAGTTATAAAAGCGGTACTTCTATTTTTCGGAACTACCGCAATTATACGGGCGGTACTTTCGTTTTTCGGTTTTTCAGTACAGACGATACTCGGAAAAACGTTCATAACTTTTGACTCCGATGTCTGAATTGAGTGATCTTGGACTCTATAGAAAGCTTATTTAGAGAGCTATACAGCCCATCTATTTGCATGATCTTAAACACATTAGATCAATGCAGAAATCACAAGATATCTAAAGAGTCACTACCATAGTCTATGTCCAAAGAAAATAGCAACAAACAATCTTAGACCATGCCAAGGGATAATGTATGATCTCTAACTTTTGGAAAATACATTTGCAAAGTATAGTCACATGTTACAAGGAGTAGATGCATGAGTCTCAACAATTTGCAAAACACATTCACAAATAATGGCATCATACCACGGAGAGCTAGAGCAAGCGGGATTGAGCTATCAACACAAGATGAGACTCAAACTACTAGACAAGACCTCTCTTAATAGTACGGCAATCCTATACTAGCAATCCAGTTTTTCAACCAAACACTAAGACTGGTAAAAGACTAAGAACACATCCTTAGCCCTAGCTACTTATACCTTTACCTTGAGCATCCTCTTGAATTTTGACGACGTACATCTTCACTTCAAGTTCGGGTCATTGTCTTCTCTCGACTTGATGATCAACTCATGACAATCTTCTTGATGATTAACTCATGAACATCTTCTATTCGGAATCTTGATGTGCATCAACACATGATGCATCATCTTCTTGATGACCTTCAACTCATGAAGTCATATAAAGTCATCGTCATCATGGAATCTAACCTATTCATCCAACTTATAGAAAATGTTAGTCCCACGATGTGATTGTCATTAATTACCAAAACTCACCATTAACTTATAATGGAGGGACTAGATTCTCAATCTTTCCCTTTTGGTAATTGATGACAATCTCAACAAATAATGAGATAATGAATTGAACATAAAATTGTTTAAACTTAAAGTGCGGTACTATCGCCATCTAAGGTTCGGTAGTTCCACTCTCCGGTAGTTTCGATTTCTGATGCGGTACTTCTATTTGTCTCGAGGGCCAAATCTTGGCGCTCTCTGAAAAAAAAGTTCTGCCCCATAAATCCAGAACTTCCGGGGTCCAGTAGTACTACTCAGGAATTGCGGTCATACCGCGCTACGGTAGTCCCGCCATTCAAACTCCAGTACTACCGATTATCCTGATGATGCATAGTTGGATTTAGAATTTAAATTTAAATACATGCATGACCTTTGTCTCAAGCTATGTCGATCTTCTTACCAACCTTAGCATGCATCTTCAAGTCGTCAAGCAAAATCCGGGACTAAACCTCTTTAATTTCACCTTTTCATCCTAATGAGACTAAGCAATATCATAATCAATAAACAAGATTAGTCTCACAATTGCATTTGTCACTATTACCAAGACCTCATAATTCTATTTGTCATTATTACCAAAACCAACTTAATGGATGTTGATCTTTCAATGGGTCCACTCACTAGTGAGACTGCCATCTTCCTCACATGGAATAGAGGAAACAGGGGAGGGCGCCATGGGCAGCTCGGGTTCGAGCTCGGCGTCGGTGAGGAAGGGTATGACGACCACCCGGGATAGGAAAAACGGGTCGTGGGGACCTTGGCGACTTTATCGGTGGCGACAATGCGGTGGGAGGCAACGGCAAGGACAACAGCGGCACTATTGTGCATAGAGGCAACTACTAATTAGGGCTAGAAACTAGAAATTGGAGCTTAATTCATCATCTACAAGCTACTGTGATACTAAGGGTGCTCTCCGTGCTCATGGACAAGAAGTTAGCCGAATTGTCCATGGTGACCTGTGGTGGCATGTCAAGGTGCGACGACATGGCGGTGCAATGGTTAATTAGGAGCACCATTGACTAGCCTATCTATCCGGTTTGTAACATAAAGGAGCACATGGGAACAGAGAAACTCAGCGAGAGACTTTGAGGGGAAGGAGATTGATGGTGGCGACGGGGAAGAAGGTGTGTTTCGGCAGATCTAGTACACGGCATGGAAGAAGGAGGTGAGCAATGGAAAAAGGAACTCGAGGTGAGCACGACAGACATGAACTTCAAGGTCAAAGCTCACTGGGACGAGGGAGCGGGGTTGTGACGGTAAAGGTTGCTCTGGTCTGGCTTTCTGGACAACGGCGACGTTCTGTCCTTCCTACGGGGCAACAAGCATAGGCAAGGTGAGCATGATGAAGAGGGGAGTAAGGCTAACTCGAGGGGCAAGACAATGATGGAGGAAGCTCACCCCAATGGTGGAAATCAACAAGCGAAGCTAACAGCTGGAATTGAGGGAGACGATCGACGTTGTTCAAATTCTCCTCCACCCGTGGCGGAGAAGAGGGGAAATATTGAGGGAAAGGCATAGGAAGAGTGCGTGAGGGTTTTGGCATGCTCAGGCAAGGGTTAAATAGGGAGGAGATAGACGACGAGTGCGGCGACATGGAGGCGGCTCTGGCGTGAGAAATTGCAAGCGGGGACACGAGCAGAGAGAGATCATGAGAGTGATAGGACAATGTCGTGGCACATGACTACCTTGCGGCGCTTGCTACAGAGCTCAAGGTGAGGTTGACGTGGTGCGTGCACAGGTGGCAACGGGCGAGCGAGCGAGCGAGAGAGAAGAGGTCTGAGGGGGAAGAAGCACGTAGCATATTTCCTCCGCGCTGATAGGTCTGAGCGGGAATATCGCACAATTAAATTTTAAAATTTGTAAAATTGATTTTTGAGCCAAGGAAATTATTTTAAAATTTTAAATTCAAGGCAAACTTTTTGGAAATTTTTGAAATGCACCAAAAGTTTTAAAATTAATAAACATTATGCACTTATTAAGAAGCCAAATTTGGAATGTTACACCGCCTTGCACCCGGATGTTTGATTGTTTTGTAGCTCAAAGTGTGTGCACATCTAACCGGTATGCAATGCGAACTTGAAATTGTTTCTACGTGCAGTGACTCGATCGGTTACGTAAAGACTCGGTAGTCTTAGCAGTTTTTTATGTACTTGGCCTCCTGTGCCCACTTTTTTGCAGATCTTACCTTTTGTTTGTTTTTTACACTAGTTAAAGACCCGTGCGTTACAACAGAGTCATAAAAATAGTGAGATGAAACTTACTGCCTGGCCAACTTCACACATTAAATATTGGAGAGCAAGCGACCAGAATGCGCGAGGAGATGGGAAAAGTGGAGAGGGTGGGGCGGTTGTATCCTGAGAGAGAGAGGAGGAGGAGAGAGACGAATGGTCCAGATCAAATCGGATGGTTGTAGAGAGGGGAGAGGAGAACGCACCAACGACCACCAACTCCTCTTTTATATAATAGTAGAGAAATTTTAACTTCCTCTGAGCCACACCCCGCGCCCCTGGCGCACGGGGCGGAGATGCTGCACCAAGGGGCCGCGCCTCCCGCACCCCCATCCGCGGAACCTCGGCAAAATACATAAAAAGTTCTGTAACTCCATGGCCACTGACATGGATGGAGTGAAGGCTTGACCACATGTACAGCTAGAGGCGGAACACACACCAGACATGACAAGCTTTAGTCCAAGACGTGAAAAAATATCTAGTGTATAGTCCAAGTAAATTCAGTTCAGCCTGAGTAATATTTTCATGGTCCAGCCCAAATAGCCTAGATCATTCCATCACTGAGCCCGAGGCGTAACAAAATCCTGTCTTCGCCACTGTGTACAGTAGCCCCATCACGAGCAGCACAACACACCACACATGGAGCGGTGCTAGCTAAAAAGTCCACTGGTGCTACCCTACGTACATGCATGTCACCTCATCGCATGAATTTTTTTTACGTATGTCGCCTCACCACGATGATGCACATCGCGCGGAAGCCGCTGGTGTGCCGAGGCCCACGCATAGGTTCCGCGGACGGGGGGCGCGGGAGGGCTCTCCGTGGCCCCTTGGCGTAGCAGCTCCGTCTCCACGGTCTAGGGCCATAGGACGTGCCACGCATCAAATGCAGGTTTTTTCATGATTTGAAGAGACTAAAATCGTAATAAGATAGGTAAGGAGACTAGTTGTCTGTTCATTTAGGTTTAAGTTTCTAACTTTTAACTTATTTTTTACTATTTATAAATTTTATCTTTTTGTTTTTTTAATTTTTTTGCTGTTTTTTGTATTCGTTTGTATTGTCACTTTTTTCTATTTTAAATTTTTTTAAATATAGTTATGTCAAAAAAGATATTATTAAGTATCGTATAATTTTAATTAATTATAATATAATTTTAGCTATAAAATAATTTATTTCTGCCCAACCGCACCTCAGTATGTAAAAAGGAGCACACGACACGAGGCTACATACATAAAGAATTCGTCTCGGCAGCTCCGTTGTGCCGGCACGCGTACCCGACCCGCACGAAAAGCCTCGCGCAGCACATCTCCCGTCCCGAACCCCCACCCGACCTCGCCGGCGGCAAGCGGCCCCATGGCGGACGGCGGCGAGATGGACGAGGAGGCGATGCGCGCCTTCTTCCCGCTCTCCTTCGGCAAGGCGCCCACCCGCTCCAGCGCCGCCTCTTCCGCGCACTCCTCCACCCTCCGCAAGACCCAAAACCCTAGCCCCAACTCCTCGACCCCCGCCGCCGCGGACGAAGACGGCGTCATGATTGGCCCCCCTCGGCTGCCGCCGGCCTCTGCTCGTGGCGAGGGGGAGGACGGCGGTATGATAGGACCGCCACGGCCGCCCCCGCGGCCCTTTGTGCGCGCAGAGACAGAGGACGAGGACGGCGGCATGGTTGGGCCGCCTCGGCCGCCGCCGGCGAAGGAGGCGGATGAGGACGAGGACGAGGACGAGGATGACGACGATGACGATGACATGGAGGATGATGGCGAGGGTTTCAATCGGATTCCTCTCAGCAACGAAATCGTTCTGCGGGGGCACACCAAGGTATCCATGAGCAACGTGCTTGTTTTTTCTCCTTCAAGTTTTTTTTTGGAATTGTTAAAATTGATGTGGTCTTATAGCTAGTTTTGCTCAATTGCGTAGAATTTCCAGATATGTTGTGAATAATTTAGCTGAATTAAGTTGGTTCGGATGATAAACTGGGAAAGTTCCTGTGCAGTTTGTCGTTCACGGTTTTATTCTAGGATAGACCCCAGAGGACGCTGGCAGATTTGTAATTGATTACTGTTGGTGACTTAATTGGTCTAAATCGTACCAATTCTAGCCAAGGCCAAACGGAATGAACTGGATGTGATCTTTAGCTAGAGGTAGTAACAAATTGGGTTTTGAATGCGTAAAATTTCAGCAAAATATATCAGTTAAATTAAACTTGCCCTTGAGATGACCCAAAGGATTTGGCCTTCTGGTGGTGCTGTCAACGGACATTAGCTGGCTTTGTTGATAGCTGAATCTAGTTGGATTAATACACAAGTCATGGACATGTTAATTCCAGAAACAGATTCGTGGCTTTTTTTTAATAAAATTACTAGACATACAGATCGTATTGCTATAATTTCCATAGATGTATTTTACTGGTTTATAATCACACTATGTTCTTTGCAGGTTGTCTCAGCTCTTGCTGTTGACCATACAGGATCACGAGTGCTCTCTGGGAGCTATGACTATACTGTACGTATGTATGACTTCCAAGGTATGAATTCGAAGCTGCAATCATTCAGGCAATTGGAACCCTTTGAAGGGCATCAAGTTCGTAGCCTAAGTTGGAGTCCTACATCGGATCGATTCTTATGTGTTACGGGTTCAGCTCAGGCCAAGGTAGTCTGCTTTTGTAATTTTGCAGAATTCCCAAAAGTTTCAACCCTAGGACGTCAAATTTGTTATTGACAGTTATGCTTCCAATCAGATATACGATCGGGATGGGCTTACACTAGGCGAATTTATTAAGGGTGATATGTATATCCGTGATCTAAAGAATACGAAGGGTCACATTTCTGGGCTGACTGGCGGTGAATGGAATCCTAAGTCAAAAGAAACTATATTGACCTCATCAGAAGATGGATCCATCCGTCTATGGGATGTGTCAGATTTTAAAAGTCAAAAGCAGGTATTTTGTGCTATTATTTCAATTCACTAGATAGTAACACATTATTTCTATAAGAAGTTTTGAGTAATATTGGAACCTTGAAATGCACTGTTTTTTGTTCCTTTTAGCACTAAGTCACTAATAGTTGCTTAAAGTTCAATTATTTGCTATTGTGCATGACTGAAGCTTCTACCATTTGCTATTGTGGAATACTGAAACTCCCTCATTACTTTTTCAATAGGTCATCAAACCTAAGCTAGCAAGACCAATGCGAATTCCTGTTACTGCATGTGCATGGGATCACGAAGGCAAGCGAATTGTGGGTGGGGTAGGAGATGGTTCCATTCAGGTACATTATATTTGTAGAATCTCTAAATTATCCTATCACTTTGAGTTTTGTCAGATGGTTTTGTTAATGCGTTTTATGACCTGGATGGTACCTCCTTTGTAGCTATGGACCATAAAGACTGGATGGGGAAGCAGACCAGATATCCATATTGAGAGAACACATACGGAGGATATTACTGGGGTTAAGTTTTCTACAGATGGACAGATTCTTCTGTCAAGAAGTATGGACAGTACTCTAAAGGTAATTTACCTGTCTCTTGAGATGTAAAGTTTCAAGTATTTTTCACAATAACTGCTTTAACATGATTATGCCTACATTTTTAAGTTCATTTATCTGCAATCCACCTGTGCTGTTGTACTCATACACACTGAACTGTTGCTTGGTATTTAGGTTAAACATCAATCCATTGAGCTTTCCAGATTTCTCCTTTGTTTCACCCTAAAATGCTTCTCCTTGACTGTTCTGTATTTATCAATTCAAGTTTGTAAGTTCATACAAGTATGTCAGCCTTTAGTTGAGCTCCACTTGTAAGGCTGTTGTATTTTTTGGAGGACTTGAATTCATTTGTGGTAGTTTGTACAGCCTTGGAAGTAACTTACTAGGTTATGTAAATACTAAATAACTAGGAGTAAATTGTCCATGTGGATGAAACGGGAGGCTCACCAGTCATGATTAGTATTGTGCGTGCAATGCGTCAGTTGTCATATTGGGTTTGACGTTTTTATGCTGTTTGGTTGGTACTGTTGTCATGTGCATTTGTGATAATAGTAAGGGTTGTAGCATTGTTGTGCTCTTCTTTCTTTTATTGAATATATAATTTCTAATCGGGGTATTACATTGGCAATTTAATGCAGATATGGGATTTGAGGAAAATGAAAACTCCTTTGAAAGTGTTTGAAGATTTGCCAAATCACTACGCTGAGACAAATGCAGCATTTAGCCCAGACGAGCAACTTATTTTTACAGGAACCTCTATTGAGAAAGACGGCACAAATGGAGGACTACTTTGCTTCTTTGATAGAAGGAAACTTGAGCTTGTATCAAGGGTGGGGATTTCACCACAATACAGTGTGATAAGGTGTCTCTGGCATCCAAGGATTAATCAGGTTATGTTTTTGTACTTGATGAATCACGACTGCTGAATATCATTTTTAGAATATTATTAAACTTTGTTTTTTCTTTAGGTATTTGCAACAGTTGGGGACAAGAAGGAAGGTGGGACTCATATCTTGTATGATCCTTCTATTAGTCAAAGGGGAGCTCTTGTATGTGTTGGACGAGCACCGAGGAAAAAGTCTGTTGATGATTATGTGGTGCAACCTGTAATACACAATCCACATGCACTGCCACTATTCAGAGATCAACCAAGTCGTAAACGTCAAAGGGAGAAGACACTGAAAGACCCACTCAAATCGCACAAACCAGAAGCACCTGTTAATGGTCCAGGGTATGGTGGAAGAGTTGGTACTACAAAAGGCAGCTTGCTGACACAGTACCTATTGAAGGTAGTATACACATTAATCACTCCTTATGTTTTATATGTATGGTGAAGTTAGGTTATTTCCATACTTCTATGTGTGTTCTGTGCTTCGCCCCAAAGTATACATGCTTTTAATTGACGCCACATGTTTTTCCCCATTATTTGATGCAGGAAGGTGGTTTAATTAAGGAGACCTGGATGGACGAAGATCCAAGAGAGGCAATTTTGAAGTATGCTGATGCTGCAGAGAAAGATCCAAAGTTTATTGCGCCAGCATATTCTCAAACTCAACCGAAACCTGTCTTCCAAGAGTCTGATTCTGACAGTGAAGAGAAAAAATAATGTATGCATCTAATTCTAATCTATTTGTTTTTGGTAAACTAAGCTATCATACACTGGTATTCTACTTTCTGACAATCTAATACAGTGACTATTAAGTTTCTTGCATGAGACCAGTGACCCACTTTTTTACTGTGGAGAAACTAAAGAGTGCTGTAAGGGTCTCGAAGACAAAGGTACTGCAAGTCATTTTCAGTACTAAATGTTAAACCCCTGGTTATTTCGTTGTTAGATATTGTACTCTATGTACGTTCTTTGGTGTAAGCAAGATGGACAAAGTTCCGGTTTAGGACTTTGGCATAACATTTGAGTGAAATTATGTATTGCAGCATATTCAATAGTTCAATACCATTTCTTTTTCTTTTTGAAAACTTGGCAGGAGCTTTGCCATCCACTTAAAAGAGGGGATTAATACTTGAACCTGGGTGGGTGGGTTTGCACCACTGTGCGCCCACCACTACCGCACCCCGCCACCCCGGGAGATTTTTTCAGTTCAATACCATATTCATTTTTCGCTATTTCAAAATCCAAATATATCAACCTGTTCAAGATTTGATTCACGTGGTTTCTGAGTTTTTCTCTGTCGCAATTAGGAGCATTGGTTAACTCAGTTATTTTTAATTTACTACACTCATCTGCACGAAGGTTTTCCATCTTTAGGATTAATAATCCATAGGGAAATGCCCTGTAACTTTTTATGTTACTAGTCGCTGCAAGCCTACGACATGTTTGCAGCTGTGCAGGGGGTGTCTGATTGTTGAACTGTTTGGCAGAAACCTGTTTATCTTTAGATTTTGTTGGCATTTCTTTTAAGTATTGTGTTGTTAGTCTCAGAATTAACAACCGTTGGGAGATGAATAATAATAATAATATCCTATTCGTATTCGAATTTGCATAAAAATATAGATGCGAACAAAGTTCCAAAACTTGGAACCCGGGCTAATCATGGCTGGAGGCAGGTAGCGGTAACCGGTCGGTTACCGAAAATCTCATGAAAAACTCAGACGAATTTCGTGATTTGAAATTTGAATTTGGGTGGTTTGAAACAGGTAAGCGGTCAAAAACCAGCAAAACCGTCAGGAAAACCGAAAAAGACAAAACAAATATGGGAGAAAAAAATAAGTGATGTGTATTTACTTCATGCAATAGGTAATCTAGCACAATAAAAACCTAAACCAATCTAGAAAATGCATTGTGCAGATATAAATCTAAATTTATATTTGAATAATCCCGATCGATTTTTTCGGTAACCGGCAAACCTTGGATGCGAATATAGTATGTACTTTTACCATTCGAAATGTTATTTTATCCTAACTATTTGTATCCGTATTCGAAGAAGAAATATGCATATTTTATTATAATACGATTACTTAGTTGAACAAGTTTTTTAATTAAACGTGAATTCGTGTTTTTTAGATGAATTAAATGAATTAGAATTTGATGCCATGTTTTAAATAGGAGAGACCACAAATAATTATTGGAATCTAAAAAATAGTCGAATTTGATTCGGTTTTGAGTATAATCCGATTCAATTCGTATATGATATTTGTCTAGTCTGTATTTCTATCTGACGTTTGTCCGATTCGTATTTAAATCCGAAAAAATATAGATATGAATATGATTAAATACTATCCGATTTGTTTTCACCTTTAGGTGGCACGATGCGGTGTTGCTGTACGAACAATTTACCAGCACATTATCCATGCACACTTAAATCACAGATTGCAGTCTGTTCGTAAATCTAAAAAAAAGTCTGCATGCTCGTAGCTCGCAAGAATACTGTCTGCAATTGTATTGTAAGGTTCTTATTTTTGAAGACTGTATTGTAGAGTAGCTAGATGTTTCCACTTTCTAGATGTAATTCTAGCTGATGTGCGTTTTGCAGTGCAGTCCATATCGGGTCGCTTTTGTTATTTTTTTCTACGCTGTTGTTCTTTTGTCGTTCTATTCGCTTACGCTTATCCTATTAGCACGCAGTATTGGTATGATCGGCGCATTTCTTTTTACCTTATGTTTATTGTTTCTTTAGAATAAATAAATAATATGATTTCTCTATCGTCGTTTTGAAACGACTTATTTTATCAACTTTTTAAAAGTAATTTATCGACGTTTGATTCATTCGCACAAGTGTTAGCGTTTGGATCAAAAGCTATCAGTTAGCGTCATAAACCGATCTTCTCCGAAACGTCTCTGTTGTTATCAGCGACGATCATGGAATTACTGCAACTCGAAGACTGCCGACGCCACGCGCGGTAGCAACCAGTCTGCGCGGAGGCTGAGGTTGCAGAATGGGAGGCGGTCGCGCGTCTGGGTGGTGACAACGCGGTCGGGGTGGTGCGGGCGCGGACGTGTGGTTGCCGGGCGGCACGGAGCCTCGATCGGCGGCACAACGGCCGTGCGCCCGTGCCGGCATCGGAGTCAGGCACCGTGTGTGGGGTGGGCGGGCGGTACGCCGTGGCGGCGGTGAGAAATGAATGAATCCCGACTCGACCCCCACCGGCACCGAGCGTGCCGAAGAACACGTTCGGGCGCGCTGGCCTGTAATGGGCCGTGCGCCGCCTGAGTAGTAGTTTGTGGTCCTCTCTGAGCGTAGTAGTATCTTGGTCCAGTCCATAGTGTGATTCTAAGGTTTTTTAAGAGGAATAATTTTCGCATTCAAGGCAATTTCAGATCATCGAACAACCAAAGCAGCTAATACTATTTTTTTTGAATTAAGGGCATGAGCTCTAGGGCTGTTCATTCGGTTTTTGGGTAAATACGGTATATATGGTAAATATGTTATTGTTAGTTCGGTAAATACGGTATATTTATAAAATACAGTTTGGTATCGGTAAATCCTAATTTATTTTGGTACGGTGTCGATAAATACCATATTTACGAAAGTTGACACGAATGATACATATTACCGGAACTATTGGCTTCTCTAATCTCTATGATTGATTGAATGAAAAGGACTAAAAGAGAGAGCAACACATCTGCACATGAGAAGGCAATGCGGCATGGGCAATTAGAAGCGTCCTGTTACTGCTATAGCCTGTATGTTTTCTAATCTAAACTAATAAACCACCAGTTAAAACTATCCTACATCCACCTAACAATTACCTGCTCCACAGTCATAACCTTAACTACGTCCACACCACAATATGCACCTAGAAATACACCATCATAAAAACGTGCGCACCAGATTAACTCTCCTCCATTCTCTCTCCTTACTCAACCATATCCGACGGTCATCCTTCAATGGATCTGCAGTACCCCTCCGGCGTCCCTCGAGCTCGCGGCTCGCATGCAGGTCGTGACGGTTCCCCTCCTCCCCCGCGCCTCCCCTCCTCCCCCGCGCTTCCTCCGCTCCCTCCGCCTCCCCCGCCTCCCCCGCGCCTCCCCTCCTCCCCCGCGCTTCCTCCGCTCCCTCCGCCTCCCCCGCGCCTCCCCCTCCTCCCCCGCGCTTCCTCCGCTCCCTCCGCCTCCCCCGCGCCTCCCCCTCCTCCCCCGCGCCTCCCCTCCCTCCGCCTTCCCCCTCCTCCCCCGCGCCTCCCCTCCCTCCGCCTCCCCCCATCCTCCCCCACGCCTCCCCTCCCTTCGCCTCCCCCATCCTCCACCGCGCCACCCCAACCAACTCCCAGATCTGACCCGTCCCCCGACGTGCTGGCCCTCGATTCGGCGCCTTTCTGGCCGGAGATGCCGCACCCGGCCTCAAATCTGGGAGATTTCGTCTACTCCTAGCGAGAGGATTGGCTCGTGTCGAGTCGCGCCGCCACGATGCAGGCGCGGATGGCGTCCATGGAGGACGGGAAGGAGGCGAGGCAGCCTGCAGCGGCGGCGGCGGGGGCGGCGCAGGGGCAGACCAGGGTTTTCCCGACGGGGATGCTGCAAGGTGTTCCTGGGGTTCCTGCTCATCGGCGTGGGCCTGTCGGCGTTCGGCATGTACATGGCGCGGCACACGCTGGCGGCGGCCGCGCCCGCACTGTTCCGGCCATGCCTGGGGGCGTCTGCCGCCGCGGAGGCGGAGCTGGAGGGGCTGGAGCGGTGGACGCGGCCCCCGGCTCGCGTGCGGCACGCCATGACGGACGAGGAGTTGCTCTGGCGCGCGTCCTTCGCGCCGCGGGTGCGCGGGTACCCGTTCGGGCGCGTCCCCAAGGTGGCGTTTATGTTCCTCACGTGCGGCCCGCTGCCGCTGGCGCCGCTCTGGGAGCGGTTCTTCCGGGGGCACGAGGGCCGCTACTCCATCTACGTCCACGCGCTACCGTCCTACCACGCCAACTTCACCTCCGACTCCGTCTTCTACCGCCGCCAAATCCCCAGTAAGGTCAGCTCGCCTCTTGCTTACTCTACTTACCACATAGCCATGC
Source organism: Dendrocalamus latiflorus (assembly GCA_017311315.1). Taxonomy (NCBI): domain Eukaryota; kingdom Viridiplantae; phylum Streptophyta; class Magnoliopsida; order Poales; family Poaceae; genus Dendrocalamus; species Dendrocalamus latiflorus. Next base: position 10,258,686 of record CM029676.1, read on the forward strand.
CGTAGCAGTGTGGCTGTGGCAGGCAATCGGCCTACTTATGCTGATCTAGACGGATTTATAGCAAAACAAACTCCACTTTAGTGCCAGGATTCTATATTGAGCTGTGCTGTACTATTCCTCGGCGATTTCGCACATGATCTGACAAGTTGGTTACTGAATCCCAACGTTTCAGTGTTTTCAATGAATTCCCTAGGAGCATTTATAATGAAAGGAGTGTTAATATACTGAACATGGCGGTGCTTACTACAGTAAGTAAGATCTAAGTAATGCACCTCTGAATCCCATGGAAAGTTGTTTTTATCCTTATGTGTTTACCAAGCTCAAGCACTGCAAATGTCGGGGTGCTGGCTTGGATGGTTCAACTGAAAGAATTAGATCTTAAAATCTGCGCAGGTATCTTGAGAATGAAAGTCCCTGAACCTGTTCTTTTCATATGTTTGAATTTTGGTGCTTTGTATCTGTACGGTTAGGAGTTAACTCTCCAATCCTCCATGCTCTCTTGATGTGAACCTGACACATCACTTTATTGCCAACTTACTATCAGAAGACAAAACATGTACAGCTTAGCGTGCAGTTCAAACCTCAAAAAGAACAAAAGTTGGATTGCTCTTTTCTGTTATCGCAGGACATTCATTTTGAGTTTTAAACTGTTCATAATAAGATGGACAAGCAAGTAAGCAACTCATGCTGAAATGTTGATATTCACCATAATTTTAGAAGTTGTGACAGAAGCTTGTACTTAATGTCGGGAACCTGTGGCCCTAATCCTTTCAGGATTTCCACATATCAAGCAGCAACTTAGCAACACTTCTCATGGCTCAGCCCCAAGGAAAACTGATGGGTACAATCAGAAAGCCAATCACAGCAGCCTCATCGTTTCATCAATCAACAGCAAAGCGTCTCCAACCACTGGTCACCTTGGCTCGGAGGAATGGAATTGGCAGGAGGTGCCTTCTCACTTTGCTGACATCCACTGTAGCCATATCTGAGGCCGGTGAATCAAGAAAGGCCCTACTGCAAGGTATATACGAATTGGATCTGACTTTCTGGGTTTGAGCAATCAATATGTACAGTTGGTTTGTTTTGCACCTTGGATAGATCAATAATTCTGCTTCCTCCTTTGTACGTGTAGAGTACCTGAAGAAATCAAAGGAAAACAAAGAAAAGAATGACAGGGAGGTATGTGGTCTTTGCTTCTTTTTTTTAGTCACTAATCCCTGTGCTCGTATATGGGTGTGCTTAAATGATCGTTAAGTCGTTCTCTGAAAGGTCTGGTAAACACAACGGGCTAATGATATTGCTTTCTTTTGTAGAACAATATAACCATATCTTTATTTACTTTCAATCTTTTGGTTGCAACATCTCAACATGGTATGTTGTGAGACCAATATACAATAATCTCCAAGCAGTAGGTTAGTTTTTAGCACAGGCAAGATCTTTGTCTCTCATCAACCAAAGTAGTGTGTCATGCCCTGTCTCTTGAGTGAATGGCAAGCCAAGGATTCACAGTACTGAAAGCATCCATGTTTCTTTTGACTTTGATTAGTTAAATTTACTTGGTTATTTCAATTTCATAAGTCTGTTACTACTTTGAGTTTGATGTCCATCAGCTTACAAGATTTTGCTATCATTTATAGCCTGCCTTATCCATTGCAGCTATGATTGGTGATGTGAACATATATATGAATGACCCTGTTGATTTCCAACTTGCGGAGATAGAGATTATGATTGCTGAACAAAAGAGGTACCACCTATGGTAGTACATATACTAGCGTTTGACATTAGACAGATTGTATGGATTAGAAGTATTACTTTGTGTGTAAAATCGTAAGATAATGCCCAGAATTTTGTTTCCTAGCAGTCGAATTCAGGTGGCTGGTAGGGTTTTGGAGGGTAGGAATTATGGATAACTGTTGAAGTCACATACAAACTCAGCCGCCTAAAAGTCTTTTTGATAAAAAAAGCTGGTAAAATTCTGGCCAGTTTCTACTGATAACTGGCAATAAACCAATTAGGTTTTGGGGGAGATTTTTTTAAATCATATGTGTTATATGTGTTAGTGCATAGGCCCTAATCTTATCCAATATTGACTTAGATTTGCCTGGACCCGGCCTATATGTAATAGGGATAAGGTATCCGGTTTATCATGTCTAGGCATGGCAACATCATAGAACACCATGGTTACTTTTATCTTGGTATCTTTACAGCATATTTTGGGAGTCCAAATACAAATAGATTGAACAGTTTTTCAAGAGATGTAACATATACTTACTGCAGTGGTTTTCAGGGAACACCATGGTTACTTTTATCTTGGTGGGCTCACAGATGTTGTTTTTATTCTTCTATATTAGTGTGGAGGAGCTTGTGTCTCCCTTTGGTTGACCAAAACTAACTGATAAAAATTTACTATGCTTTATTGCAGACGGATCCTGATTTTGATTTGGATATTAGAGATGATGTTCAAGAAGAATGTTCCAAGTTCGGCCAAGTAAGACACATTTTTGTGGACAAGTAAGTCAACTGGTTCATATATTATTTTATTAAACAAATATGTCATACTCTGCATTCAGAATTCTTTTTGGTTGGTTCAATATTGGCCTATTGCATTGCTATAACTATCTCTGGTTTTCCTATAGATCATCATACATAAATCTGATATGCACCTCAGTCCTTTTTTGTTTCAGACAAAGTAGTGCGACATCTCTCTCTCTCTCTCTCTCATTTGCTCAATTTACATTTGGGAGGTTACTATGAATTTACAATGATGATTTTTTAACATGCATATTCAAAGACTGTAACTTATTCAATATAATTATCAACATGTTGTAGTTAGAATTCTCTATATAGGGTTGACAGAAAGGCTTGGATTTAAGGCATAATTCAGAATTCATGAGATGTCATGTCACGGTTGCATCTTCCTTAGTCTTTATCTCTACCCCTAAATAAACCACCAGTTAAAACTTTCCTAAACCCACACCGAATTACCAGCTCCCCAGAGATAACCTTCACAACGTCCACCCAAACTTATGCACCCAGAAATACAACATCCTAAAAACGTACGCACATGATTTTCTCTCAGCCATTCTCTCTCCTTACTCAACCAAATCCAACGGCCATCGTTCAATGGATCTCCACGCCAACGAGACCCTGCGACCAATCCGATCTCCTCCTTGCACGTCATGTAGCCATGCAGCCATTCTCTCTCCTTGCACGTCGCTTCGTCTCTCCTTGCCGTAGGCGGCGCGGCGGGGCGGACGAGACGCGCACGCGGTGGACGCGGCGCGGTGCGGCGGGGAGGACGCCACACGGCGGGGCGGACGCGGCGCACGCGGCGGGGGACCTCGACCGCGCGGGAGTGGCCGAGGCCATCAAGGTACAAGCGGAGGCGGCGTGAAGATCTTCCCGCGGCGGCGGTGCGGCGTGCCGTAGGGGGCGCGGATGAGACGGACTCGGCGGACCCGCCTCCGCGCGGTGTGGGGCGCGCACGCGGTGGACGCGGCGCGGCGGCGGCGGTGCGGCGTGCCGTAGGGGGCGCGGACGAGACGGACTCGGCGGACCCGCCTCCGCGCGGTGTGGGGCGCGCACGCGGTGGACGCGGCGCGGCGGCGCGGTGCGGCTGGCCGGACGCGGCGCAGCGCAGCGGGGGAACGGGGTCGTGGCGGGGGCCTTCGCGAGGCCCGACGGGCTCGGGAGGTTCGGCAAGTTCGGGGGCAAGTACGTGCCCGAGACGCTGATGCACGTGCTCACCGAGCTCGAGGCCGCGTTCCAGGCGCTCGCCGGCGACAACGAATTCCAGGTAACCGCGGAGGCCTTCCGGTTTGGGGGATTTGTTATTGGTGCTCCTCAGATGATTGGATGTATTTGGTCGCCTATCCGCGTAAAGTCCGGATCTTTTTGAGTGTTTGGACACCATTTCGTCGTTGAGTTTGTTTGTAGGAGATAAGATATGTTGACGATGATCTGTAGGATTTTAGTCCGTAACATTTGGAGTTTTGTGGACAATGGCGCTTGTCTCTGGTTAGTACTTGTACTTGCTGGAGTTTCCGATGGTGCATCTAATTCGCACAAAAGATTGTCCTTTGAAATCGGTTGATTCGTCAACAAATTCGGCTTTCATGTCTGGTCCTTTCCAAGAACCGAGCCCACATCACTTTGGAAATGAGTGCTTCACTGTATTTGATCCGTAGTCGCGACCTATCAGAGATGAATTTCATTTAGAGGGCGATAGATTCTACTCCTGCCATTTTATGTATGGTTGTCGGTAAAAAATCATGCCAATTCATCACTGTAACGTGTGTAGCCATGTATGGTCCCTGAAACATGCGAAATGAATACAAGTCCTGTTGCTTAGGGAGATTATGGGACAAAAGGTATTTAGATTTGACACCACACTCCTGCCATTTGCATAAAGAACTCGATGGTATTGTCAAGGATTATGTCGGCCGTGAGAGCCCGCTGTACTTTGTGGAGCGCTTGACGGAGCACTACAAGCGTGCAGATGGTACCGGCCCGCTGATTTACCTGAAGAGAGAGGACCGTAACCACACCGGTGCCCACAAGATCAATAATGCTGTGGCTCAAGCTTTGCTCGCCAAGAGGCTTGGTAAGCAGCGTATCATTGCTGAGACTGGGGCTGGCCAGCATGGTGTTGCCACTGCCACGGTGTGTGCGCGGTTTGGGCTGCAGTGCATTATCTACATGGGTGCGCAAGATATGGAGAGGCAGGCGCTTAACATTTTCAGGATGAGGCTTCTTGGAGCAGAGGTATGGCGGAAACTCATGTTTCTTTATGCCCTTATCATTTTATCCATGATATCTCTTCTTAGATTAGGCTTGCGCTTGCAATTATGTGCGAGGCTATTATTTATTTTGCAAATCATCCACCATGAGCGGCAGAATGCTTTTGCTTGTATTTTGGAAGATTTGTTGTTAGACATGTGGACGGCAGCACTTGTTTCTCATCATGTGTTGGTGGCTTTTGTTAAAACAGGTAAGGGCAGTACATTCTGGGACAGCAACGTTGAAGGATGCCACTTCGGAGGCCATCCGTGACTGGGTCACTAATGTAGAGACCACACACTACATTTTGGGCTCAGTTGCTGGTCCGCACTCATACCCAATGATGGTGAGGGAGTTCCATAAGGTGATTGGCAAGGAGACCCGTAGACAGGCCATGGACAAGTGGGGTGGCATGCCTGATGTGTTGGTTGCTTGCGTCGGTGGTGGATCAAATGCCATGGGTCTTTTCCATGAGTTCGTTGATGATCAAGATGTAAGACTGATTGGAGTGGAGGCTGCTGGTCATGGTGTAGACACTGACAAACATGCTGCAACTCTGACAAAGGGAGAAGAGGGAGTTCTCCATGGATCTTTGAGTTATGTACTGCAGGATGATGATGGACAAGTTATTGAGCCCCACTCCATTAGTGCTGGGTAAGTATTCTGATGTTTGCATCGATGAGATTTTATTTGCTTACAGCAAGTGGGTTAATCATACATATTGTTTTAAATGGTAGGTTGGACTAACCAGGGGTTGGACTAACCAGGTGTTGGACCTGAGCATAGTTTTTTGAAGGATATTGGGCGTGCTGAATACGATAGTGTGACAGATCAGGAGGCACTGGATGGTATGTTTCTCACTATCTATGTTTCTTTCTGTCATATATTTCCCCAGTTGATTGTTGATTGGTGGTCTATCCACTAAATGCTGATAGCATCAGGTTGATGGTGAGAACCGTTAATGAGACACAATTGGGGTAGTGAGAAGTGTGAACCGATAACTGTTAATGACTCTGATCTAAATAACATGCATTGCGAGTGTTTTGAATTTTCTTGATGTGAATGTATTAAAATCATGGTCTAGATACTAATTGGCACCAATAATGTCAATGGGAAATCTTTGCTGATATCAGTGCATCTGTACTGCTTGGTTATTTCTACATGAAATTCCCAGGTTACATGTAAATTTTAGATTTATACTTCAGGCATTACTGCAAGTTGAACTCCGCAGTTGAGTTGTTAAGGCATCCGAAAGTGACTGAATTATAGAAAAAACAAGACATGGATTTTTTTAACATGGTGATCAGTAGCTTGTAACCCCACACCAACTCAATGTTAAACATTTACTTGAATACCTGACAGCATCATCATGACGAATTGAGCTGCAACACCATTTCTTTCAGTGGTTGAGACCTTGGGCTACCTTACCTTAAAAGTTTTTTTCCTCTCTTTGACCAAAGAAATCAAACATAGCTCAAGTTGTGCCCCAGGGTAATTAGTGCTTCTTTCTTACTTTATTGCCTCTCTTTGTTTTGCGCAGTTATTTAAGAAAACTATAATGTTATTTGTTGTAGATTACATGTGCACCATAGAAGATGTTGAGATTATTGAATACCTGAAATCAGCACGCAAAAAAAGAGTTTTGGTGAACATTTATTTGCAGCCTGCTTAAGCGTGATGGTGACCCTGAGGTGACATTAAGTTATAAGACAGACACCATTGATCAAAGGGTGGACAAATATTTAGAAGCTGCCATGGTAAAACTTAAATCTGCCATTTATAATGTATTTGGACTGTTCCTTTATAATGGACTTAAACTATGAAAAAAATATCCTCATTTGGTTGTTTTCATGTGCATCCTTGAAATGCCGCCGTGGCGTTAGCACGGGCACTATACTAGTAATGGGTAATTGAGGAGAGCATGCATCCACTGTATGTTTAATGGCCAATTGAGAATACCATGCAGGCATTGAACCACACGGCCCCACACCACCACTGTCCACTAGGCAGCATAGTTAGCAGGCTAAAGCCCAAGTCCAAGCATGGCAGTAGGCCGGCACCAATAGCAAGACAAAGCCCAAAGGAAATGAGGGGTGGTATTGGGCTTCTCGGTTTTTAGCCGGTTTTTATAAAACAAAACTAAACTCTCAGAAAACCCAAAATTTGCATACTGTACCGAATCCCAAAAACCGGTCAAACCGAGTTGACCAATATGGTTTGGTTTTTCTGTTTGGTTTTTTTCGGTATGGTGTAAATATGAACAACCCTAATGAGCTCTACCATTCATTTCAGAAGAAGATAGTATAACACTAGCTCCTGAAGACTGCCTACCGCCGCCGCTGACCTCCACGGGCACTGCCTTGCCACAACAAGCGGACGAAGCCCATCTAACGCAACGCACACACGCACCGCCGAGGCGCCGGCCAAAGACACGTGGCCACCGCATAGCCCACAGCCACCGATGACCCCATGGGCGTTGCTACCTCGACCTAGACTGCTAACTGCCAGAACTGGCCAGATCTACCAAGAAGGAGGCTAGATCTGGTTAGTCTGGTGAGGAAGCCCGGCCAGAGCTAGGCTATGCCTAGCCACACCGTGGCTCAGATGTGAAGAGAGATGGCCCATATGGGACAATTCGACGGCGCACAACAACGACACTCCCCACGGGCCAGATTTGGGAGAAGGAGATAGATCTATGAGAGGAGGGGGAAGCTCAGAGGTGACGCCACATGTCGTGAGGTGTGTCGGGGAATTTGCCTAGGGTGTAGATGAGTGATGAACTTGAACTTTGAGGTCACGCACGTGAACATGAGTAAATACAAATAGATCTTTGGTGACGCGATACGAATGCATCCTTTTGTCTTTCTTATATAGAGAAGCAACATACAAAACTCTGTATCCAACGCGGCATCCCACATTGAGAGTCCTACACGGACACACCTTGACTTTTCTTTACAACTGCTGTGAATCCTAGTTACATGCGGAGTCTAATTCATGACCTTTTATGACTATGACTGCTACAGTACTTTTACGACTATGACTGCTACAATATTTGATTTTGACTGCTACAGTACTCAAACTTGTCGTAAGCTACAGAGGTCGTATAGACTGCCATGGTCATAGACATATTCTAGTCGTGGACTCGACTAGACCTGAAGGCAACTGGATTAACTTTATCAATCTTCTCCTTAGGTTTGTTGTCTTCTGTCAATGTTTCACACATCGATTTTCTCCCTCTTCTCCAAGAACTTCAATCTTCCAAGCGACTTGGTCAAGATATCAGTAAGGTGGTCTTTTTGTGCAAACATGTTGCACCTCTATCTTCCTTGATTCCACACATTCCCTAATGTAATGGAAACGAGTATCGATGTGTTTGCTTATTTCATGGTAGACTGGGTTCTTGCACAGCGCAATTGCAGACTGATTATCGATCTTCAATGTTACCTTCTCAACCTTCGTCTCTAGCATATCAGCTAATAACAATCATCCCAGCCCTTGGCTTCGTTTGTACACTCATGCTCTAACGGGCATCTTTCGAAATTGAGTGCCACCAGAGACTTGTTTATCTTCGAATTCCATGTTCTTGGGGCTTAGTGAAGATCATATATAGCTTTGTGTAATCTTAACACAAGGTGTTCTCCTTTCTTCTCAAATGCTGGAGGTTGCATAACATAGACTTTTTCTTCTAGGTCACCGTTGAGGAAGGCTGATTTCACATCTATATGATGAACCTCCCATCCTTCATGTGCCGCGATTGTAATGAACAGGCGCACCATCTCTAGCCTCACAACAGGGGCAGAGACTTTGCAAAATCAATGCCTTGTCATTGAACGTACCCCTTTGCAACTGCCTCGCCTTGTACTTTATGATCATGCATTAAGTGTCCTTCTTTAACTTATACACCTATTTCAATCCGATTAGTCTATAGCTATCTGGCAATGGAACAAGTTCCCATGTTTCATTCTCTTGGATAGAGGACATCTTCTCCTCCATAGCTTCTCTCCATTCTAGCTTCACCTTGGTTTCTTCAAAGTTCGCAAGCTCCTCTCCAGTAAGTAGAACTCTGCATCTTTCAGTTCTATTGGAGATGTGGTATCATAGAGATTTTTAATGTCACACTCCCATTGTGGTCCTTTAGTTGAGCTCTCGTCGAGCTCTAGCCTTAGCGGAGTTCCAAGTGAGACTAGCGCTCCCAACATTGCTGTAGGAGTGCGTGGTGTAGATGAGCTGTGCGTCCCAGACCCTGTGCTCGTATCGATCGTGGTCGTGCTTGGTGTTGCCACTACATAATCGTGTCCTCTAACTACGTCCTCCATGGTCGAAGTGTCGGAAGCCACCACATGGTCGTCAGGCTCTATGACCGCGTTGTGGTCAAATCCTCCAACTACGTCCTTTGTGGTCGGTGTGTCGGTTGTTTTCACATGATCGTCAAGACCTACATAGTGTTAGGAGAATAATGTACCGTGAAGATGTCTTTAATCTGTCATACCTCTATCGAGGGATCTCTGCTCCACTCCCACTTCTTCTCCTCAAACACTGCATCACAAGTCACCACAACTCATCGTGTCGCCAGATCAAACATCTGATAATGTTTTGTCCTCCGATCATACCCAATGAGCACCATTGGCTTGCTTCGATCTGCTAGCTTGGAGAGGTGTGGCGTGGTCGTCTTTACATTTGCTACACACCCGAAAGTGCGAAGGTGGCCAACACTTGGCTTGCGGTCGTAGTATGCTTCATAAAGAGTTTTGTCGATGACGCTTTTCTTTGGTGCCCGATTTAGGAGATAAATTGCAGTCGATACAGCTTCTCCCCAAAATTTGCCTCGGAGTCCCATGCACTTCAACAGATTCCTTGCCATTCTGAGCACTATCTGGTTTCTCCTTTCAACCACACCGTTCTATTGGGGAGAATAAGGCACTACAGATAATGCCTAATTCCCAACAGCTCACAGTAATCCGTGAACTTGTTTGAGGTGCTTGCCACCACGGTCAATGCGTAGAGCTTCTAGTCTTATATTTGTCTCCATCTCAGCTGCAGTCTTGATCCTCTTAAACGCCTCGAATGCTTCATCTTTGCTTCGGAGTAATGCCAACCACATAAACGTCGTGCAGTCATCCACCATCAACAGGAAGTAATGATTTCCTCCATTTGTGGTCGGAGTGTTTGGCTCGCAGATGTCATCGTGCCACAACTCGAGGGGCATATCTGCTTGGTATAGAGATGTGCTCAGAAATGAGTTCTGATGTTGCTTGCCGACCAGACAACCATCGTAGATGTGATTGACGTGCTCGATCATGGGCATCCCATGCACCATCTTCTTGTGAGCCAGATCCTTCAAAATAGGAAAGTTCAACCATTGCCATGCCTCTTCAGTGCTTCTTGCCAGAAGACACTCCGGGAGAGCCGGATTGATGTGCAATACATACATCTGGTTTCTTGATTTGTGCACTTTGGCCAACAACCTGTGAGTTCTGTCTAAGATCGGCATCACTCCTCCTTTGACCACAATCTTGTAGCCATTCTCGTCCAGCTGATCAAGGCTGATTATATTCAGCTTTGGGATGTGGTAAACATTCGTGAGGATATGATGCTCACCCTAGAGCACTCCAACAGCACTGAGCCCCTTCCTTGTATCTCCACAGCTGAACCATCTCTAAATTTGACTGAGCCTTTTACAGTCATGTCAATCTCAGCAAATTTCTCCTTACAATCGGTCATGTGGTTACTTGAGAACGTATCAAGATACCAAGCCTTGTTTTGGGTGCCGCTAATCTTCGTCATCACCTTATCTTCGTGTAGGAATACCTCCTCTTCCCGCACCGGGAGTGTATGGATGAGTTCACATACTTCGACCATCAGTAGTTGTGGATCTTCATCATTCTGCTTCGCTACGAGATTGTCTCTTTCTCTTCAGTTTGGCTTTGGACACTCTTTCGCAAAGTGCCCATACTTGTTACAATTGAAGCACTTGACCTTGGTATTGTCAGAGTATGGTGGAATTCTTTCATTGATGACACGATAGCCATCTCCTCAGCCTTTCCCTTGTCTACGACCACATCCTCGACCTCTTCTATTATGACATCCTATCTTGGCGCTAGAAGCACCCTCATGCTTCTTTGTCTTCGTGCTCCTCTCTTCCCACTCGTTTTGGGTAAAGAGAAGTTTGTCATTCTCGTCCTTCAAGTGCCGTCGACCCTTGAGTCCTTCCTCATAGGTTCTGACGTGACCGATCACCTCTGAGAGCGACATTGCTGTGACATCGCCAAACTATTTGATCGTTTTGATAATATGGAGGAACTGATCTGGTACCGAGCTGAACAATTTTTTGATGACGTTGCTCTCTTCTAGCTTTGTGCCGAGCGAACGGATCTCACCCACCAGTGTGGTGAGTTTCATGGAGTACTCATTAATCGTTTTCGAGTCCCCTATTTGCAACTTGCTCAGTTGCCATTTCAGCACTTGAGCTCGTGCTTTCTTGACGCGATCTTCGCCTACTCGCATCTCCCTAAGTGCGATCCAGGCTTTTTTCGTCGTCTCCTTCTCAAGGATTGACATCATCATGACGTCTAGCACCGCTTGCGAGATGGCCACCATCACGCCTTGATCCTTGTCACCATCATTGTCTCCATCTTCGATTGTCAACTATACCCCTAATGAATGTAAGATTAACTTCATCTTGACGGCCCATATGCTATAGTTCATTTCGCTCAACATCTAGTGTTGGATCGGGATCGAGGCGCTTCTCGTTGTCGACTTGATGAACACGCTTGGCTTCGATGGATCAAGCTCGTTGCCCGTAGTCTTGATGAGCGCTCCTAACTTCGACAAATCACCAGCGTTGCCAGCCATCGCTTCATCCCCTTAGGCTCTAATACCAATTGTTGGGGAATTTGCCCAGGGTCTAAACGAGCGATGAACTTGAACTTTGAGATCACGCACGCAAACACTAGTAGACACATATAGATCTTTGGTGACACGATATACTTGCATCCTTTTCATCTTTCTTATATAGAGAAGAAACATACAAGACTCCTTATCCAACGCAGCATCCCACGTTCAGAGTCCTACACAGAGGCACCTTGACTTTCCTTTACAATCGTTGTGAATCCTTGTTACATGCAGACTCTGATTCCTAACTTTTTACAACTGTGACTATTACAGTACTTTTATGACTACGACTACTATAGTACTTGATTTTGACTGCTACAGTACTCAAACTGGTCGTAAGCTATAGTGGTCATATAGATTGTCGTGGTCATAGACATACTCTAGTCGTGTACTCGACTAGACCTGAAGACAATTGGATTAACTTTATCAAAGTGGACCAGCACGGCAAGGGTGTAGAAGCAATGGGCCAGCGTGCAACCTAGAGGAAGCGTGGGATGCCGGAGACGACAACCTACACAAAGCAGACGAGGAGTGGCAAAAGACAATCGGAGCATAAGGGCAAAGGAGTTGTTGCTTCGGAAGGCCTCGCCACAGCCGCAATCGCACGTGTGGTGGTGATGGCGAGGGGTGTTGGACTTTTGAGGGCATTTAGGTAATTTCCCAATTTAAGAAAAGAAAAAGGAAAAAAGCGGAGAAAGATGGTCCCACCTATCGGTGGGATGCATGAAGAGATAAGGCACTAGAGATTGAGTCTCTAGCCCCAATCTCGCACGGCGTTGATGGGCTTCGGCCTAGACTGACTCTTGGGGGGCGTTCGGGTCTTGTGATGACGGCGACGGCACTGAAGGCACCACCGGCCTGTGCATCTCGACGCTGGCTATTTGTTGCAGCCCACCAGTCGCCTCCTTGCTCTTCTATATAAGTCGGCCTCTCTCTCCTCTTTCGAGCACCGAGGTCAGTGAGTCCCCTAATACTCGATCGCCTCCTCCTCTCGTTTGGATCCCGTATTGAGTCTAGTTCCGTCTTGTTCTTCACCGATGTCAGTGGCAGTGTGTTCTAGATTTGGTTTCTTTGGCATTTCCTGTTCGGTTCCCTTATGCTCTATCACCTTGAGATTTGGCAGTGAGGAATTTGGGGACTTTGCCCTGGAAGGCTAAATTTGGTCGGTTTTGGATCGCGTTGAGGAAGAGAAACTCTGGTTCTTTGGTGGTCTTGGCCAGAACACCTTGGTTAGTCTTGTGCGGCATCTTCCTGTACCTCGATTTTGTTCTTCGGTGTGCCGAAGTTCGAAGCCCGGCATTGTATCTCTGTCAACCTTGTCTCCTTGCGCGGCATAGCGAGATGTTTAATTTTCTGGGATAGTGCCTTTAGGCATTCCTTGCCCAGGTTTCTTCTCGGTGGCTTAGAGTGCCGTCAATTTGTGAGTATTTCAGATCTTCCAAAGATCTTATTGAGCAATTGTAGTTAAGTTTTTATATTGTGATTACTTGTTACCTTATCTGGTATAAGTATCGAAGTCTTACTGTTGCCCTAGGTATACTGCTCAATGAGGTGATTTGTCTAAAAATTAGATTGATATGATGAAACTACTTTAGCTTTGAGCTCTATTAGTGATGCATTCTGCTATCGTTTGATTATTTAGCTCATGGTATTCAACTTAAAGTAGTGCTAGTTCTCGTCAGTTTTGTGGTCTCTATTTGATCAGTACTCGGTAGCTTCATTTTAGGATCTGGAGAAGGAATCCTTGCTGTCTTGAGGTCTTGTGATCATTTTGTTTATGAATTGGCAAAGTTCCTAATGCTTTTGAAGTACTGTTGTTAATTCTGTTGTGATCTATTAACTAGCAGTAATTTGTTCATCTGGTTTAGTAGCTGCTCAAGTTTGATTAAATATCTAAAAAGGGAGATGAGGGAGTGTTGTATGGAAACGGTAAGGCCCCCTTCAAATCTGTTAGGAAGAAGCACCTACTGGGCAGAACTATATTTAACAACAGCAAGGTCCCCTTCGAATCAGATGAGACCATAAGCCACCCGAATTTGTTGGGAGGCAGCACCTACTAGGTGAAACCATACTTAACAACAGTAAGGTCCCCTTTGAATCGGGCGAGGTCGCGGGCCATCCAAGTTTGTTGGGAGGCAGTATCTACTGGGTAGAAGCTATATAAAAAATTGAGTAGTGAAAAAGTTTTATTTTCTTAACACTGTCATGGGAGTTAAGAGATCTTGTGGGTAAATTTTGGCAACTCTGCAGAGTTATCTGTAAATGGTATTCGAATATGTCGTACTTCTGGTAAATAAAGCTGTGTTTAATGGGTGATTCTAATAGCAAAGTACAAGTAAATTTGAAAATGATTTGGAAAGGGTGAAATCTGGTAATCAAGTTTTGAAACCCCAATTCATTAAGAAGTTATTGTTCTTTTGTGTTTATAAATAAAACTTCATCCATAAATACTTAATAAAACTCATATATCCCCATCTCTTAAAAATTCTAGCAAGTAGTTATATAGTATTTTTCCATGTGACTTGTTGAGTAAGGTTGGTTGTACTCAGTTTTGCTTCATTTTTCACCAACACAGAGATCAGAAGAAATAAAGATGTTACAATATATCACGTTAGGATTACAACCGCACTCAAGCGTTCCTGTGAAAATTTTCTTTGGATCTTCTGAGTGTAAGTAAATTCTAGGCTTGGACACCCTTAAAACTGTTAAAATTGACCGTTGGGTCAAATTTTAATCAAACTAACTTTTGAAATGTCCGTTAGCAGATATAATACTTCTTCTGTCCGTAACAGAACTCCTAGATTGTTATGGAAGGTAACGACGTTCCTGTTTCTAAAAATGGAGACGTACAGACCCTTTTGGATCTGATAATTAAGAATAGGCCTTGCAAAGCTTGCCTCAAGGGAGACTTTGAATTCTGCTGCCTTTGTGCTAGCCATGTCTTGAGGCAGACTTTGGATGGGGCCAAAAAAATGAGGAAACTGTAATCATCATGGGGGCAGAGTTGAGACAAGGCATTTTTCTTTTTCTAGGTGCAAATGAATCCAACCAGCAGCAGATGGAAGTAAAGACTTGCGGGAGCCCACAGCTTTTTCTAATTGCTCTGTAGAAAATTCTAAGGAAGTACAAACTTGGTAAACCAATGTTTTTATAATTACCAAGGTTCCCACGGGTATATTCTGTTGTAGTTAGGGCCCATAGGTTCAGAATCCTGGATCAGCTACTGAATCAAACAGTCCCTAAAAATTTTAACTGAAAACAAGGGGTAGTGTATAGAAGTGTTAAAAGTGATGAAGTAACAAGGGCTAGTGGGCACATGTTACAGACCTTCCACAAACCGTGTTGAATAGAACATGCTTGTTCTGTTGTTGTTGTTGTTATAGAAGAAGTATTCTTGGCATACCCACCAAATCTAAATTGTTGTTACCAGCTACATTGTTTATATTACGTTTACGAATGTGTTTGTTGGCAGGTTTGTTGGTTACAGTTACAGAGTATTAGAAGCTGTTCAAAATGGATACTAGACGTGACATGTAAAAATATGATGGCAACAATGTACAATCCCAAATGTTTGAAAACTGTCAAGCACTTCTTTTTTCATACATGGGAATAGTGCTTGGCTGTTGGCTATTGTGTACTTGGGTTTATACTTGTTTTTTCTTGTGTGTATTACTTACTGTTCAGATTTCTAGGGAAATGAAATAATAGTCTTGACATTCTTTTATTTCAGGGTGCTGATTCATTTTTCCGGTCAGTTATCTCAAACATGGAAAAAGTTTATTTGAGCTGGAATCCAATTGCCAAAACCATTCTGAAGTGTTAGAGTTAGTAATCTTGTTTTCAGTTTAGAAATCAAAGTCGTGTATAAGTCAGAAGTCGTAGTCGTGTACGAGTGGTCGGAGTCGTGTACTAGTTGGTAGTCGTAGTCGTGTACGAGTTCGAGTCAGTCTATCGAGTCCGTGATGAAGTCGTAGTAGTCGTAGCCGAGCCCGCTCCATAGTCGTAGAGCAGGGATTAAAGGACAGAGCATTATACCGAGAGCAAGCAAGAGAGAGTCGAAGTGACCGGGGTGATCGTAGCGATCGGTGTGATCAAACGAGAGAAAGAAATAAAGAAGAGAAGAGCAGTTTGGCTCTGGGAAACTATCGAGTACCGAGTTCTACGTATTCGCAGACATGGTCGTAAACGACTTACAACTACGGCAATCGAGCGGAGGTGTCCGTAGGGGCAGCAGACGTGGTCGTAAGCGAGTTACGACCACGGTCACAGCGAGAAGACGTGGTCGTAAGCGACCACAGCAGGAAGACGTGGTCATAAAGGAGTTACGACCACGGTCGTGAAGCAACTAACATGATTGTAAAGGTTACGAAAACAACAGCCGATAAAGCCTTCAATGTGGTCGACAGAATCACAGCGTGGTTGTAATCGAGTAACGACTACTGTGATCGACCGTGGTCGAAGGAAGTGCAGCGCAACAGCGGTGAACGTGGTTGTAACTTCAGCTGAAGTTACGAGTACGCAGTCGGAGCTGGGAGGTGTGATCGGAGCGGTCACAACATGGTCGTAACGATTGCCAAGGTGGTCGGAGAAGCAACAGAGTGGTCGTAACGACTGCCAGTGTGGTCGTAGCGGTTGCAACATAGTTGTATGACTGCAGTGAGTGGTCGCAGACTTCAACATGAAGTTTGTCTGTTCTTACGGTGGGGAGTGGACCACATTTGTTATGATCACTTTGCTTTCCGAACGTTTGGGGTGAGTACTAGCTTAAAATTCAGTTATATATAGTTGTTGCATGCTTTGTATTGCATAATGCGCAGCAGTGAGGTGTTGATTATTGTAAAAACAGGTAACGCTTTCATCCGTTACAACTGCAGGTTGATGGTTATGGTATAAACTCACTTCCTGAATTTTTCACTGATTTTGGTTATGTACCTCGTGAAGAACTAAGGTTTCCAGCAAAAAAACTAAGAGCACTATGGTTCTCCCCTCCCACCAATGATGGATACACTAGAACTGGTATATATGGGCTTTTGCCAAGGATATTCATTTCGGAACTTGTGGATGAGCTTTCTCAAAGCCAGGTAATCCCTGACTATGTACTTCGCTTAGTTCGACCAGTTGGTTTGTTTAGGATACCAGTACGAACAACTGTGCATTGCATTCATCACACTTTTTTAAGGCTGAAGGAAGGGTATCGAAACATACCGCCAGAGAAAAAAATTCACTTTCTGGGTGTCATTTCCCTTTAGGTTATTTATGTATTTCTGTTAGCTTCAATACAAGCAGTCTTCGATTAGGTTGTATACGCTAAGACTAATAGGCTAATAGCCACGTAATCTAATTTGAAAATCAGACCTTAAATTCAGTTAATCTATGCTACCAGTCAGGGAATATGGATGCTGCTCTGATAATGGCTGCCAGTAGAGTTGCTTTTATTTCCGTCTCTTTACTCATATGCAGATATATTTTGCTTACCAACCACATTTATCAGGTTCTTTTTCTGTATACACAAATACATTAAAACTTCTGGTAAAGGAAATAAACATGCTGCTCTTGCAAGTACATCTGGGGAGCTGACTTGGGAGAAGCCCATTTATTCTGATTTCCAGGTTTTATCTAGGTACTCATGTCAATGACTCTGACTACTTCAAGAGCTAAAGCGTATACTGTTTAACACATAACTCTTTGCACATCTATCAGTGATTCAGTGCACGTTTTTGTTCATCTGCTTAGCATTCCTGATTCTATCTTTCGCAGTTATGTTTCTTCATTCTACTAACCTATGCACTTTCTTCGTTCTTGTCATTTGGACACCAGGGAAAGTGAATATGCCGCATGTACTCTTGTTAATGGCTATGCACTGAATCATGCCACAGTTGCCACTCATCGCTTAGAGTCAGATATCAGGAGTATTAGTAAGTTCAACAAATTTGTGGAGGACAATGGTTCAAGTTAAATACAAAAGGAGGGATTTTGAAAGGTCTGTTGCTGATTTCTGATCCATCCAGATTGTATCCAGCAGTTAGTGGGTAGTGGCTCCCTGGCTTTATAATGTTCATGATGAATGGCCTCCAGTTTTTACACCCCAGCTGGTTGTACTTAAAATCGATGTATATTTTGTTTGGGAGCATTACACCTAACATAGTTTCTAGTAACTTTGATGTTAGAAAGAGTGTAGTTTGATTGACTGTTAGCTCTTTTTTATGATAGTAACTATTGTTAAGGGTATTAGAGATAAGGGTATTAGAGATAGAGTTTGTATTCTATTCCATATATGCCTTATCTCTATATGGCATATCCTCTTGTACTCTCCTATATATATGACCCTTTGGGTCTCATATCAATACACACAATATTCATAACATGGTATCAGAGCAAAGATTAGGGTTAGGGTTTACTGTAGCCGCCACCGTTGCCTCCTAGCCTCCGCTCCAGCTTCCGCATCTGCTGCCCCCCGGGAGGAGCGATCTTTGCTCCCGGGGGCGGCCACCTCTTCCCGACTACTGGCGCAGCAGCATGTCGCCATCTCCCGGCCGTCGTCGCCGGACACCGGGGGCGGTCACCGCTCGCCGCCGCTGCCCTGCGCTCGAGCCGTCGCCTGGGGTTGCCGCTGCTGACGCTCGGCTCCAGTCGTTGTCAACTCTGGTGCCTTCGACGCCACCTCGGATTCATCGTCGCCTCCACGATCGAGGCCGACCGTCTCCCGCCCAGATTCGCCCACTCCTCGCCGGATCCGTCAGATCTGGCCGCCTCCACGCTGGATCCGGCCGCCGCACGGCCGCTCAAAGCCGCCGCCGCCTGAGGCCGCCCGCTGCCTCCACGATCGAGGCCCGCCTCGGTTGCCTGAGCCCGCCGCCTCCACGCCGGTACCGGCCCACTCCACTGCGCCGCCACCCCGGATCTGTTCACCTCCGACGCCGTCAAGTCCGGATCCGGCCACCTCCGGGCCAGATCCGGCCATCTTCGCTGCCGTCGAGCTCGGATCTGGCCTCGCCCCGGACAGATCCGACCGCCTCCCGCCCGGATCTGCGTGCCACCGTCGCTGCTCGAGCCGCCGTCGCAGTCCTCTTCTTGGACCGCCAACGCCGCTCCAGGCCGGATCTGCAAGGGCAGCCGCCCGCCCGAGCCCAGCGCCGCTGTCGGCCCGCGCCGGCCTCCTCGTCGCCGCGTCTCCCTTGGGCGCTCGCCCGCCGGCGCCGGCCTCTGCTGCCCGCTCCTCTTCGTCGCCTCGGCGCCGCCGCCCCGCCGCTGCTCTTCCCAGGCCGCCGCCCCGAGGAGAGAAAGAGGGAGGCGCAGAGAGAGACGGGGGGGAGAGTGTAAAGAGAGACGGGAGTGAGGAGAGGGAGTGAGGAGGGGGCGTGAAGACAGAGAGAGAGGAGGGGGATTTTTAGGAATTTTATTTTGCATGTCTCTAGTTATTTTTCGTGGGTCTTTCCTTGCGTCCATTCAAGTCTGTAGTTTTTAATTGTTCATCCAAGTCGTGCGAGTCCACAAATTTATTGTCAGTCATAGAAGTGTAGGAATTTTATTTTGCATGGCAGCAGCCGCCGCTATACTCTCTGAGCCGCGTGCAGATCGTAGAAGTCGTTATGATGCCGCCGCTTCTCTAGCCGCCGCCCCGAGCTTCAAAGGCCGCCGCGCGTCCTCTGTGCACTGCGCCGCCGCCTCTTGGGCTTCGATCTGCGCCGTCATGCATCTATCTATTCCTCTTCGGCTTGATTTGACAGTTTATTCAAAGGCTGCACGCAACGTCGACATCATCAAGACTCGGACTTCGGATTTTTCTTGTTTTAGTATTAATCCTTTTCAAATGCAATGCTATTGCATACGCCTTGCATTTGAGGGGGGGTGTTAAGGGTATTAGAGATAAGGGTATTAGAGATAGAGTTTGTATTCTATTCCATATATGCCTTATCTCTATATGGCATATCCTCTTGTACTCTCCTATATATATGACCCTTTGGGTCTCATATCAATACACAGGGTATTAGAGATAAGGGTATTAGAGATAGAGTTTGTATTCTATTCTATATATGCCTTATCTCTATATGGCATATCCTCTTGTACTCTCCTATATATATGACCCTTTGGGTCTCATATCAATACACACAATATTCATAACAACTATTAGCTAGGGTTCAAATAATACCGTCTTCATAGGCATAAGATCACTTGCTTCTTTGCAATCATTTGACATTTTATTTGATTTATCCACTATGTGCGACATATCTTGAAAAAACTGTTGGCATGAAGCACACATGTTTCTTACTATTGTACCACATTTTAAAAAGATGCTAATGTGCCTGCTTTTTTCCCAAAATTTAACAGTGAGTCCTGATGGTCTCCTCCAGCAAAGCTCAACTGTAGCTGATTCAGTATTATTTACTTTTGCTGATGGAATCACTGAAACTATTCCCCGTTCCTATATTGAATTTGCTGAACGGCTGCTACTCCCACAGTTCAAAGATTTAGGAGATGAAAAGGTTTGCATTATTTGTTACGACTGTATCAATTATTGCTTACTCGTTTTTCCTCTCCTATGTAATCTATACTGCAACAAAGTACTGATATGATGAGCATGACTGGGAGCTTTGCATTTTAAATATTTATGTTCCCTTCGATATATTATAATGGGGCATCTTTCTTTTAAATCTTACAGGGTTGCCGTAGAAATGTTGTTCACTTTTCCTAAACACTAGATTATCATTATAACTATGATCCAAGTTTTAAGTGCTGGTACTATAAAAAAACTGTCCTGAATAGGATTCTTATACGCTGTACTCTTCTTTGGCAAGTATTAAGTTGTCCTCCTAATCTGCTAACCAAAATATTGTATTTTGTAACTTCTGAAGATTAAGGAACACTGTAGGATCATATGGCATAATCAGATAGGGTGAATGATTGTCACCACTTCTTGGCACCTAAAAATAAATCTCAATCTAACAAAAAAACAATCTAACTTACAGATGTGAATTTTGACTGCAAGTCGTTCGACTGCTCACACTTGACTCTTTTGCCCGCGCTCGATAAACACTTCAATCGCTCGACATTCAATCGCTCGCTTCGCTTGACCTCCTTTGCACGTACTCAAACTCTTCTGTTGCTCGATCTATTGCTATGTTTTTCTTGGCAGCGAATCAACACCTTTGCATGTGGTCGTACGCTTAAGCCCATTACGACCACGTATGTCGTTGTCGTGCAGAGCGATCGGAATGAGCGGACGATCGATCCGAGCAATTGAGAGCGAGCGGTCGTAAGTGAGCAGTCGGAGCAAGCGTTTGGGACAAGCGGTCGTAAGCGAGCGGTCGTAAGCGAGCAGTCGTAAGCGAGTGGTTGTAAGCGAGCGGTCAGAGCGAGCATTTGGGATGAGCAGTCGTAACGAGCAATCGGGCGACAGAGGCTCTTCGAGCACGTATGAGCAAACAACTGTGGTCGTTACTATCATTGGTAATTCAGATTGGTTTTCTTTTGTTCCTCTGCGCTGTGTTTTGATTTCAGGTGGTAAAAGCAGAGACAATCATTCACCCCTTCTCTGATTGTGCCATACGATCCTACAACCACCTTTGATCTCCACGTGCTCCAGCGTGAGCTCGACCTCCTCGCGTGACATCTTCTGACCGCCTGGACCTCAGATCTCCCATCCTAGTCCCGGTCCTCCTCGTCACCAACCATGACTGTCTCCATGCCAATCCGCACATCAAAGACCAAAGAAATGTTTTCCCGACACAAGTTCTCCACAACTTGACTGACAACATCACACACACTCGAAACACAACCTTGTCTATCCACCGACAAGAACCAAACCATCCACGACTACCAACCAGGTCATCTACGATCATCAACCAGGACATCCACGACCACACACCTCATTGCTATCTCGTAATCCGCTTCATACAACTCATTACCACCAATAGCACAATGAGTACTTGAAAACAATAAGCACTCGAGAATTACCATCGCTTCACTCAAAACACTCAGGAAAAAACAACCATTGCTACCGACCATAAAGCCATTAAGTACCGAGTACCGATCGTTTCGACTATGACTACCGATCGCAACACCACCGACAACCAATCGCTGACCACGATCTACGAAAACTACAACTATCAAGAACCGAGTCCATCCTATTACTGAGTGCTACAACCATCTGCCCCATCCAGTCATACCACTGGCCAAACATGAGTACTCGAGGTACGTGAAGATAGCAAAAATTAAATCACTCGTACCAACCCTAAAGTCTACGTGTACAGACCATGAAGCCTACGACAATCGAGCACAAAGTCTTCGACTTCCGACCGCAAAGTCTACGACGACCGATCACAAAGTCTAAGATCACTGACCAGTGAAGTCTTCGACTACTGACCAGTAAAATCTACAACTACTGATCACAAAGTCGTCGATATCGAGTACGACCAGTAAAGTCCACAACTATCAAGTATCGACCAATAAAATCTACGACTATCAAGTATCGACCAAGCACGGTAGCTACGACCGGTTTAGTGTCGTTTACGACAGGTTGAATGTTGCTTATGACCGGTTCACTGTTTGAGGTTGAAATATATGATTACCTACCCTGGTCGAAAAGACCACAGTCAAAGGCTACCGTGGTCGAAGCCGGATGTGGTCGTAGTCGGACATAGTCGACGTCTGTCATTGTCAAAGCTGGACGTGTTCAAAATTTGCAGTGCTCAACTTATCGTGGTCGAAGCTTGACATGGTCGAAATTTGTAGTGTTCAACTTATCGTGGTCGAAATGCTATAGTCAAAGCCTGACGTGATCAAAGTCTATTGATCGGACAAAACCGTTCAAACCACCCAGCATAGAGCTGTTCGGACCAGTGATACAAGGCCGTTCGGACCTCCAAGTACAAAACATGGTTGAAGCCAGTCATGGTCGAAGAATGGCGATGTCAAAATACCACAGTCGGATTGCCGTGGTCGAAACTTAACAGAATATTGTCTGCTTTGCCAATGCTACTCGAAATCCGTCCGATACAACTTGGACCCGATTGAAACCACTCGGAGCCAATTAAAACTACTCGGACTAGACCAAAACCACTCAGAGCCTATCAAAACCACTCGGACTAGATCAAAACCACTTGGAGCAGAACAAAATCACTTGGGGCTACTCAGAACTGATCGAAACCACTTGGATTCAAAACCTTTGACTGCGATCAACCGAAACTTTTACAAACGTAACTTCTAAAGCAATCCAAATATTATTATTCAACATTACTTTATTCACGACCATCCACATGGTCTAACAAGCACCACAGGCACAATGGTTTTGAGGTAGGCAATGCAGACAAGATTTTCGAGAGCACGTCAAAGGATCAGTTGACCCGGAGATCTGCATAGACGGTGAACTCTCAATCAACCATGCTGCAGGTCGAGCCAGTGTGCCTCTTGGAAGTGTCTTGAAAGCGTGTGTTGTGTAATAATTGTATATACCTGGGTAAAATAAAACGGGAGGCTCAATAAAGATAAATATTTTCTAATCTACATCGTGGCCTTATACCTGAAAAATAGCTCTCCTAGTGTGTTCCTTTTCTGTTGGGTTGTCATGGCCTTCCCTTGCTTCATCAATTTTAAAACAATTTCTGGTACTGTATCAAGAGCTTCATGTTTTAGAATAAAACATGGCGTGACAGCCAGTTCCTTTTTTCCAAGGAAATGTTGTGGATATCCTAGTTCTTATTCATTTACTTTATGTGTAGATCACGTCTTTGAGCAAAATTCTGTCCCTGGAACTACTATAGCAGGCCAAGGCGAGATGCATAAGACAGGTGGTGGGATTGAACTTTATTTTTCTTATAAAAATATTTTAAAAACTATCACCGGATCAAGTTAAAAAAATTACTTCTTCCCAAGTATACGTATCGCTAATCCCCAGAGAAGGTTAAAACTTATCAAGATAGGATTAAGCTATGGACAGATCGTTGCTCTTAATTATTTGTTTGACAGAAGCAAACGTTTCTGACGCTGCCATCTTTGTGACTGAGGACTGGAAGTATCAGCTTCGTGACTAGCGAGTCGTCACCAAAGGTATGATTTACCTGTTAAGGGTGTTTGTGGTATTATGTATTAGTCTAGGGTTATGCCTCTGTACTTAGTGTTTTATGGACTGTCGCACGACCCAGGATGCGAGGAGGTCATCTGGTACTCAACAAAATTTTCTAAGGGTTGTCGCATCGACGGCATTATCACGACTCAAAGATTGGATTTTCCCTATTTTAGTGCCAACCCTTTCAAATGCAATGTTATTGCATACGTCTTGCATTTGAGAAGGGAGTGTTAAGGGTATTTATGGTATTATGTGTTAGTCTAGGGCTATGTTCATGTATTCACTATATATATACACATATATATACATATATACATGCAGTATATGTATATGTGTGTGTATAGGGAGCATATCAAGTGTAAATGGACTATTCAGTATTAACATGCAAATGCAGTTGAGAGCCGTTAGATCTCACGAGGATGGCCTGGATGCAGGCGGGCGGGATGCCCCTCACACGTATGCCAGTTTTCGAAAAACCCCCCGCCTGTGGCTCTCACTTTTCCCTCAACCCCTCTTTTCCCCGGCCACCTCAGTCTCCAGGCTTAATCTAGCGGCTCACCTCCCCTCCCCTCCCCAGCTGCCCCCTCCCCCTTGGCCTCCCCCGCTGCCTCCCCCCAGCTCCTTCCCCGGCTTCCCCTGGCGCCACCCCTTCTGGCCTCCCTCGGTGCCACCTCCTTCGGCCTCCCTTGGCGCCGCCCCCTCTCCCCCAGAATGCCCCAATGTTGGTGACGCTATGGCCCAAGCTCCTCCCTCCTCCTCGACCCCTTGGAGTCAGATCTGGCCTCCTCGCCACCTTCGACCACGACCACGGTTGCCTTTGACCACAACCGCCACGATCACAGCCACCATGACCACGGCCGCCACGATCACATCCGCCTTTGACCATGATCATGGCCTCCACGACCACAGCTGCCTTCAACCACGGCCACCACGACCACGGCCGCTACAACCACAGATGCCTTCGACCACGACCACAGTGAGGAGCGGCAGCCGAGGAGCTCGGGTGGCGCCGGGGGGATGGTGGTGTCGGGCGCCTGGTCAAGGCTAGCAGCGGTGCTATAGGGAAGGGGGCGGAGCCGAGGAGCCCGAGTGGCGCTAGGGGGATGGTGGTGTCGGGCGTCGGGTCAGAGCCTGGCGGTGGCGCTGCAAGGAAGAGGGGCGGCGCCGGGGATGTAGGGGGCAGCGCTAGGGTGCCCGAGGGCGGTAGAGGAGGGGGCGGCAGACGGCGTGGTGAGTGGGCGGCGGATGGAAAGACTTGGGGACGGAGGCAACGGATGGAAAAGTGACTGAGGCGGATGGAAAAGCGCATGCGGGGCAGGGGTTATGTGTAAGAGGGCGTTAAGTTTTGAGAATTCCACCCGCACAAATTTGAGGCGTAGAAGGTGGATCCGTCGGCCCCGATTCGTGTTTGTATGTTTGCACTGAAAAGACCATTTATACTAGATATGCTCCCGTGTGTGTGTATTTGCGCCTCAATACAACTCACCTTTCCCATTTGTATTCTCCCTCTTTCACTAACATTACCTACTTCGAAACTCTAAAGAAACCTGTAACACTAACTAAAAGAGGTTAGCTTGCAAATGGCAGTAACCTGTGATAGAAATGTGGAGCTGCTCTCTTTCTTTTGTGCCCTAGCTGTTAGAGATAGTGCCACTTATACATACAGATATACATTATATTATCATATGATTAGCTGCATATATAGTAGAATTGTACTAATTTAATTATAGACTATAGGGGATCAACATCTAACACCATTTTTTATTATCTGCATCGACTTTTGATGCAACTAAAATGGCACCAAACGAAAAGCAGACAAGTAAACAAATAGAAGCACCAAAATGAACATTAGTTCAGCAGAGCTCTTGACTCTTGGATCAAACGAAAGGGGGCAAAGAGAACCAAAAGCAGCAGCACTCAAACACTTCACTCTGCTTTGCATTCTCCATGTGTCGTTGAGATCCGAAGGGCCTCCTCCTTTAGGCTTTAAGGCTCATTTCCTGCGCGAAGAAACATTTGTTTGTTCGAATCTGACAAAGTTGTGCTCGCACGCAGAGATGAACCACACTGCCAGCACTGCATGTGGAGAAAAGAACATGAAATAAATCTGGAAGAGGCCCTGCTTAAGCAAATATGCTAAAGGGGAGAACTATGGCTAGGATATATTATGCTACTATGGGCTGTACTACTTGTCCTTTCACCTATATAGTAAGCTATCGGCTTTCTTCTTCAGATCAGTGATCCATCAGCCTTTTTTCCCCTCTTCTTATCAGTCATACATCAGGTTAAGGGCTCCCTAGAAATATAGCAGTTGTCATATGTCATTGATATTCCTTTTCCGGTTGCCGAATATTTTGCATCAATGGAACTTGCATGATTTGTAGGTCGATATAATTTGTTTTTTTTTGCAGGAGAATTTGTTGTTATGACAGACGCTGAAGAGTAAAGACCAATAACATGTCCCTATTAATTAACTCATCTTCTCGAAAACGTGATCTGTAGTTTATCTGGTTTAACATTCCAAAGAGTTGCATTATCCACAGTAGCATTCTGTCACAATCCATCAACATTTTAGCTATAACACGCACACACCAGCACTCTGAATATTTCCTAATACATAATGGCTAAAGGTAGCATGCAACCAGCCAGGCCATGGTCCAAATCCAATGGTGATCTGATCTCACATACCATTGTGGATTTATGTGATCTAAACGTGACATATGCATTTCCATGCTAGCTAACTTTCGAATCATGCATGTACAGGTGTGAAGCACACGGGTTTGCTGACCTCTGCGCGCAGAGCATGGTTGCAAGATGAGGTTTGTCGCATCTACTATAACAAATTAACAATTGATCCTATGTCAGTATATCTTCCCCTTAGGAAAATGTAGTGCTATGCTTTTGCGAAACTTCGTGGTACTAACTGGTACAGATCTGAATGTACAGCAAAAGGAGTTAGCTTAGCTCAGAAGTGAGTCAATTCCATTTAGGCCACTAATCTTTTGAAAATCCCTATAATGTACATGATGATTTGCAGGCTCACTAGGAAGTACTTTTGAAAACGAAAAAAATGCATCTAACTCTTTAAACTTGTGCGGTTGTCTCAGTTGACCCCAAACTTGTATTTTACTTTGTTAGAGCATCTCCAGCAGGAGCCCTCAAATCAGGGCCCCTATTTTTGATTTGAGGGCTCCCCCTATTTTTGAGGGCTCAAATTTTTTGCATCCACTCCAACAGCAGCCCTCAAATCAGGGCTCTCAAATCTATCCCAACAGACAATGACACATAGGACCCACCCGTCATCCCCTCCTCGCGGGGACAAGAAGAGTCGTGTCGGGCGGGGGAACATCGGCGAGCGGAGAGGAGCCGCCGGGACGTCACCGGAGGGGAGGAGCTGCGCCGGATCTAACCGGAGGGGGGAGCCGCGCCAGATCTCCCCGCGAGGAGAGGAAGCGTCGGGCCAGGATCTCGCGCAGGGAGGGGTCGGCCACGCCGGGAGCCGAGGAGGAGCCGCGCCGGGACGTCCCCGCGAGGAGCGCGTCGGAGTGGAGTGGAGAGGACCTCGACGGCGGGCTGGGACGAGGCCCGTTCGTACGCCGCGAGGACGCGGGTGGCCTTCTCCTCCCGGCGCCGGATCCACACCGCGCACGCCACCTTCCCGCCGCCCGCCGCCTCGCCGCCTCGTCGCGCGCAGGGGAGAGAAAGAAGTCGCGAGCGGGGCAGAGAAGGAAGTCGCGCGCGGGAGGCGCTTGCGGGCGGGCTGCGGGCGTCGCTTGCGGGCGGGCTGCAGGCTTCGCGCGCGGGGAGGGGAACTGGCGGCGCGCACGGGCGGTGAGGGAGGCGGGCGGGGAGGGGAACGAGCGGCGCGCACGGGCGGGGAAAGACGCGGGCGGGGAAAGAGGCGCGCGAGGAGGGGAACAGGCGGCGCGCGAGGGAGGGGAAAGATGCGGGCGGGGAAAGACGCGCGCGAGGAGGGAACAGGCGGTGCGCGAGGGAGGGGAAAGAGGCAGCGGCGCGTAGAAAACTGCTCCAACTGTGATTTGGGGGCTTGGCCTAGAGCCCCCAGGAATGAGGGCTGAGGGGGGGATTTAAGGGGCCCCTCAAATTTGAGGGCTCTAGTAGGGGCCCTGCTGGAGCTCTATTTTTGTCTCAAACCCCTAAATTTGGTTTTGGGGACTCAAGTAGGGGCCCTGCTGGAGATGCTCTTATCCCTCTAAGCTTGGAACTGTTTACACGTATGTGGCACTGTAGCCTCGTTTTTTAGTTTTAGCCCTAAATACCTATTTTTACAAAAATGGTCCTCTCCCCGAGCTCGGAAGACGTAGCAGGCAACATGTATTACCTGCCGCGTCAGGGTAGCTCAGCAGGAAGCGGATGGCGTGGTAGGCAGGGCCAATGCGGCAGCCAAAGGCGTAGCGCGCAGGCAGGTGGGCCCACAACTCTACCGAGCCACCCCTGCTCGGTAGGCGCTGCCGAGCTACGTTGGCTTGGCAGCAAGCCAGTCAGGCAAGCAGGCAGGCCCGCGTGGGCAGGGGACCGAGGAAATCGTAGGCACGGGCACGGGCGCACGTGATTTGGCTGCTACCATGAGGGAATCACGTGGGTGATGACGCAATGCGGCAACATGTATAGAATAGAAACCACGGTCGATTTTTTACCGAGTGAGAGCGCAGCGAGGGAGAGGAAGGAAAGAGAGATTTCGTGCCGAACGAGAGAGCAAGGAGGGAGGGAAGGAAAGATAGATTGAAACATGAGTTTGTAATATAATTTTAATGTGGTTTAGCTGTGATTTATAATCCTTCATAGCTGGAAGCATTGCAAAGCGAGTGAATACCTTTGAAATAAGTTATGCATCATTCACATGAAAACAACACACTTAATATATCGTTAGTGTTTCTTAGAGTAACTGTGGTTTTGTAATATGGAATGCACAAGGTAGCCATGTTTAGTTGACTTATGTGTTTCTGTAGTTAGCCGTTTATATGTATTGTAAATAGCTACAAAAAAATATGAGCCAAAAAATAGCTAAAATATTTTTGTGTATATCCGCACGTATATATTTATTACTCTCATGCAATTATAGAATGGCCATTATACAAGGACCTGGTCTTTTTTTTCAAAAACTAAAAAGCAAAAGCTTCATAAAATATAGCGTAGTACTGCTTCTACATACCACTCTTAGTTTTTGACTCACCTCCCTTCTTAGGGGTGAAAACGGGTCGGATTCGGACGGATATTGCTGTTACCATATCCTAACCCATATTTTTTCTCCGGATTCGGTACCAATCGGATTCGGTGTCGAATCGGTCGGGATTAACCCAATTCGTTTGCACCCCTACTTGTTTGTAAGGAATGCATACAGTGCAGTAAATGGAGTAGGACGCACTGACTTGATGTTACTATTTAATAGCTGATGTGGAAGATTTTATTTTACCATTGCAAAAGAAAATGAAACGTCAAATAGTAGCACTAACCTGAAATCAAACTTGAAGATGTATCGGATTCGGACGGATATTCGGATTCGGACGGATATTGCTGTTACCATATCCTAACCCATATTTTTTCTCCGGATTCGGTACTAGTCGGATTCGGTACCAATCGGATTCGGTGCCGGATCGGTCAGGATTAACCTGACCCGTTTTCACCCCTATCCCTTCTTTATATCTTTAAACTATTACTAATACCCTCCTGTTCAACTGTAGATAGTCAAATCATCTAACTTTGGCCCATGGAACTACTTCACCCATGAAGTGTACGAAGGAGAGTTTGCCAACATACTACACAAACTAATGCAGTACCTGGGTTACTCCTGTCACTCCATCTTCAAGGGACGGAAGACCCAGGAATGAGACAGGGAGGCCTAGATAATGGAAGTCTTCATGTACGCAAGAGAAGGTGAGTACACCTTTCGCACTGATCACTTGAGGAGCACTTCCACTGACACCCTTCAGGACGCTACCCACTTGGCTTGTGCTTACCTTTGCGAGATCCACGAGGCCGCCATTTTGACTTCCCCATTTTGCTACTATCCATCCCTCTAGGAAGGAGGATGCTATGACGAGATGTTCGTCACTGCCTCCGAGGGCGACCCGCTCCTAATCCACCAAGTCCAACTCACCTGAGTAATGAGAGCCACCTACACTGAGGCTCTGAAGGAGATCTCGACCTCTGTTGGCTCCTCACCGCTAGCTACGGTCACAGCGAGACTCTCTGCGCTTAGCTCACCAAGTGCAAGAAGGCACTGGCTGCAATGGAGCGTGAGAGGGATGTTGCAGTCACCGAGCTCAAGTAGACTGTTGTAGCAGCAGCGGTCCACACTCTAGCACCTGCCAGACCCCCATCATCTCTACCAACCCACTCTAACTCAGCCACTCACTAGAGGACTATGCATGAGGAACATCACGTGTAAGAGCATGTGTCGCCCCAGCCAACCGATCGTCATCAACATTGGATATACCAGCTGAGCCTGCAGTTGCTCCCGCTCCTACTCTAACTCAGCTAGCTACAGTCACTCCCGCTCTTGCTCTAATTCACTCGGTGAAAGTATCTAGGCCCCTAAATTTTTTTTGGTAATTAATGACAAAATATGAATATGGGACTAACATGTTTATCGAGTGTTAAAAGGTTTAATTCCGGTGACGAATGTGTCAACATGGAAATACATGCTATGAATCAACATGAAGATCAATATGGTCCAAGATAAAGATAGCAATAGCCTAAAATCTTTTATCTTTTACCAGTCTTAGGAGAAAAGATTGAAAGACCAAATTTTATGTTAGATGCCATACTATTAAAAGGGATCATGACTAGTAGCTTGATAGAATATTCTTGTGCCATTTATATCAACTTAGAATCATGCATGCACTTAGAATTTAAATTGAAAGTTAACTATGCATTCACAGAAAAATCAGTAGTACCAGAGGTTACATGGCGGTACTACTGCATTGGGGTGTAACCGGTAGCTAGTACGATACTACCGCACCCCGGTCAAACCGAAATTTAGTTGGTGGTATGTAATTTCCAGAAAGGCATTTTTGGAGCATGTTTGTTTTCCTAGAAAATGGTAGTACCGGAGTTCAATTGGAGGTACTATCACATCACGATATGATCGCAAATCTTGAGTGGTATTACCGCAGATCAGAAGGACCGAAACCTGTATGGTGGTACGTTCTTTCCAGAGAGGACCAAAATTTCGGTCCTAAAGAAAAACGGTAGTACCGCCCCAAGGAAACGGTACTACCGCATATCGGAACTACCACACTTATAACGGCAGTAGTACCACTCTGCAAATTTAACGACTAGTTTAGAAGCATTTAAGATAACTGTCATAAC
Source organism: Dendrocalamus latiflorus (assembly GCA_017311315.1). Lineage (NCBI taxonomy): Eukaryota > Viridiplantae > Streptophyta > Magnoliopsida > Poales > Poaceae > Dendrocalamus > Dendrocalamus latiflorus. The sequence goes on from CM029676.1 coordinate 10,289,752, forward strand.
CGTTACTATGCAGGTGAGGAAGTACCGGCTGATGAACGGCGGTACTACCATATTTGCTGAAAACATTTAGGGACTTGCCCCTAACAGTCAAATTGATTGGTGGGGGTTATAAATTCACCCCTACCAGCTCAAGAACAGGAAGAACTCACTCCATTGAACATCATTAAACATGTAGTACATCTCAAACACCTCATTCACTCCACTTGCATTATTTGAGGTAGTTGAGCTAAATTCAAGTGCATTCATTTCTAGGTTGATCGTGGGCACTTGAAATCCTTCACACGAATATCATGATTTATTACTCTTAGTGTTTGCCGACACCTAGACAGCTTGGTGAGAGTGTGCGCGGTGATCTCTTTAAGAAGATTGTGAAAAGACCAGTGGCAAATTATGAGTGGCTCAATGTTCACCATCTCTAGAGCGGAGGAAGAACAACCACTAGTGGAATCGAGGAGTAAGGCTTAATTCATAGAGCCGGTTCAATCTGATTGGACTTTATTAACGTGAATTAGTGACGACTGGCAAGTCTTCAATACCACGTCAAAACATCGCATATCTTCATTTAGTTACTTATTTGTCTTTACTTTTGCATTTATATTTCTAGCTATTGAAATTGTCATGTCTTGTTAAGCTAGAATCTTATTTGTAGACTTAGCTTGTGGTGTCTTAGCATTACTAGAATTGTGTAGGTCTTGAATTATAAAAAAAATCTTGCTTAGCTCTTAATTTGTAGAAATTAGTTTTAGAAAGAAATTTTTTAAGAACCTCCTATTCACTCCCTCTAATCGGTTATCCTTAATCCTGCACCCGGTGATTATGCCACCTACTATGGCCACAGCCTCATGGAGGAGTAGCCTGACCAACGAATTAGGTCAGCTTGTAGTGCTTGCTAGGAGTTGGTTTTTGTCTGCAAGCACCACCCATGTACTAAGTAGTAAATGTGTAATGTATTGTATCTACATGACTGGGTTGGTTTTTTATTTGCTTGGTTCTTGGACAGCACACACCGGATTTTCCAGTTATTTGATAATACGTACCGGCTTTTCACAACGAGTGAAAGCACGTAGCAGCTTTCCTAGTGATTTGACAACATGTACCAACTTTTTGCAGCCAGTAAGTAGCATGCACCAGCTTTTCCAGTGATTAGACAACACGTACTAGCTTTTCGTAGCCAGCAGGTAGCACACACTAGCTTTTTTAGTGATTTGACAACGTGTACCAAATTTTCACAGCCAGTGGACAGCATGCACTGGCTTTTTTAGTGATTTGATAACACGTACCAGCATTCTCAGTGAAATGACAATACATACAAGCTTTACTCCCGAACAGTGCATATCGACCGTGTATAAAATTTGGCCAATGCCCACGACCAGACCCAAGACTCTAATCGAACTGATCTCAAAATGGGAAGAGGAGAGGGAGAAGAGAGGAGAGATACAGGACATCACTGCGCTGCTAGTAGGGATGTCGAATTACGGAAAGATGCTTCACAAGCGAAAGTAGGTGGCAAAGAAGAAAGGATCATACCTTGATAATTCTAGGAAGGATGCACCCGTGCCGCCGGAGTTTTCGTGGCCGCAGTGCGACTATGGCAATCTAACACATATCATTCAGTCCGCACACCCGGCAACTGCCGCCCGGGTGCACTACATTGCAACGAAGTTCTTGTAAGCACGTATTTGCTATTTCACATTGCATGTTTCATTTCACACATCTCTAACCCATTCCGTCCATACCGGTAGACCACGAACAACTGCTACTTATGCCAATGGATTGATAGTCCGAATATATACGACAAGGGTATTCGTCGAGCAACAATACATGCTCAACTACTTGGTGGTATCAGAGAGATTCACACACTGGAAACCTTACACCACGAATGATAGCGGAAAGGACAAGGGTAAGGCACCAGTAGTCCTCGAAGCCCGAGCTAAACGCCAGGTTATTTCCGACTGAGACAAACCTACACAAGTTATGCAAACCAAGTACTGGGCCCGGGTCACGAGGTCTAAAGCCCGCAAAGGAGAGAAAGGAAATGCATTGATGGACCCAAATGTGTACGATGACTGACTGTAACTATGACATCCAAAAGACACACATGTATCTCAGTTGTAATTAGGGTTGATGATTCGTGCATGTTGCCACTTGTATCGTTTGAGTAGTGAAGCAAGCATACACATCTAACCAAACCCTGCACACCATATAATTAGCACATTCATTGCGAACTACTTTGTCGGCCTACACATGGTCTATTACGACAATTGTTTGCACTGAAGTATCTTTACTACTTAACATAGGGAGTTTGTGATAGTGGTTCATCTTCCACCCCAACCCCCTTGCACTTTCCTAAAGAGTTCTATGCACACACGAACAAAACATAATAATATTTCTTAATGTATATCAAAGCATGCGTTTGAACTAGTCTACACAGGTATTCATCTAGTTACAAAAAACTAAATTTACCACGTAGCGCTGTCAAGCCGGTGCTATAACCGACCACCCCAATCCCAAGCCTCCCCTGGCTAGGGGTGGATATCGAGCTAAGTCCTTATCTTATCAAGTTTTTCTCAAAATTGGTACAATTTTATATAATATTATTTTACATATAGTTTGGAAGTATTTTTAGAAGCGAGCTAATGAGCAGAACTAAAGCAAAATCCAAATTAACGAGTATAATTTAAGCAATTTTGAAATGAGCCAATGAGTTTTTTTGCTACCCCTAGCCACCTGACCTACCCGCCTGCCTGGCCTACTGTTGAGCCGGCGCAACTTGGCAGCACCTACCATGCAAGGGCGGCTCGCAGGCTGATACCGAGTAGGGGTGACTCATGTCGCTTGCTCTCTGAGCTTGAACGTCGCAGCAAGTGACATGTGTCACCTATCGCACCGAGGTAGCACGTCAGAAGATAAATAGTTGTACCCACTTTTTAGAATCTCTTAACGCTCGATGAAGGTTTCGACCGTTCAGTGTTCAACCACTCTACACGTAGTCGTAATCTTCCTCCACTTGAATGCTTTGACACCGATGCTGTTGGTGACGATCGAGTGGACGACATAGCGCGCGATTGAGGAAGTAGAAGTCGACGGAAGAACGCTATGCACCATGCACTACGTACTTGTAATGAGAACAAGTTGAAGATGATGCCCAAAAAACACGCTGCTGGCGTTGACTAACATTTTAGGAATAGATCTGATCTTTTATTTCTAAAACATGTTTTGTGGCTACAAAGTGCCCTCACAACACCCTCAAACCCAAGCACAAAAACTTTCTCTCCAAAGCCGTCTAAAGTCCTTCGGTTAACTTCTTCACCTCTCCCCTCTATTTATATGCTAGAGTCTCAAACCGTGTCCTCATCAAATTGGACACGTACTCCTAACTGCCTCCAAAAATCAAGGGACCCGAAACCCTTCCAAACATGAGTTTTCCATTATCTCTAATCCTCCTAGTTATGGACTCCTTCCATAACTCTTTCCAACTCATCATGTGTCGAAGCCTCTAGGACCACCCTTCCGTAGCTTCTCCACGCATCATCCTCACGTGTCGAAGTCTCTAGGACCACCCCTCCCGTAACATCTCTATGCATTATCCACTTATGATCTCCACGTGCTTCAGCGTGAGTCTGACCATCTCATGAAATCCTAGACCGTTTGGATCTCAGATTTACACCTCCTAGTCCTGGTCCTCTACATCACTCCATGATCGTCTCCATGCCCAACCTGCATATTTAAAGACCAAAGAACTTTTTTCTGGCACAAGTTCGCTCTAGCTTGACCAACATAAGTCCACACATCTAAACCACACTCTTGTTCATCCATCAACAAGAACCAAGTCATCCACGACCACAATTTCTATGATTTCCAAACATCAACCTGACCCCCATGCACAGGCCGATTAGACCGCTAGCCCATTATACACGAGTACTCAAGGTACTGAAAGATTACAAGAATTGAGTGATGTGGATCCACCTAGCAAGCTAGCTGAACCACATTGTTTTGGCTCTGATCTTTTACGATACACCTTGCTAGATGCCCTCCTTGTTCTAAGTTTCCTGTAAACCCAAGAACAGCATACACCTCCAAGATAAACCTTCTCCCACGCACACCACAGCACGTGAACAAAGGGTAGAGAAAGCAAAGTTTCAAGGAGCAAAATTCAACACCACAATTGGATTCAACACACCAAGAGCAATTCCTCGATGGAAATCTCAAGAACACGCCAACAATGGCCACCAAACCATGGTGATTTTCTGGTTTCTATTTCTTAATTCATATCATATCATAGCCTAAGTTACAATGGTGCTAAGCCCTGGCCTTATATAGGTGCACAATGCATGACCTTGACTAAAACTTATGCACAACCTGGCCTAAGGCCGAAACAAACTCTAAAACGAACTAAAAAGGAAATATCTAAACTGTTGCCATCAGATTCTCTCTCGATTTGCGACATGACCATGAGGATTCCATGGCTGGAACATTATCCATTGTGTGGGGCTTTGAATTAGCTTTCAAACGAGTCCAAGAACACCCAATCGGACTCCGTTTGTGAAAGTTATGGGCGTTTTAATGTTGGACTTCCTGTCTGACCAGAACCGAATCCAAACTGACTTCAAATCTTTATATGTTTTATTTTCTTGTTCAACGGGCTTCCAAATTGGTTTGGAACCTAAAAAGGAATCCTTCTCAATCTTTGGGAAGCTATGGTGTGGCTGGATTTTACCCTTACTTGCATTGCAATATTCGGACTCTTTATGTTTGGCAAGTCTCGCGCGTCTCTCCAGACAGCTCGTGCAGAATCCAATGAAATTGCCATAACTTTGTGTAGGAAGCTCCAAATCAAGTGTCATTTGATTCGTTAGAATGTAGACTTCATTAACTTTCCCAATATGTATTTGTGTGCATTAGAGACCTTAGAATTGGCATTCAAAGCTTCTTAAATGTTGTGCATAGAACTACAAGCACTAAAACTTGATTGATGTTGTGTCTTCCTCTTGAGCCAAACAAAATTTCTCTTTCTCTCTTCACCATGATTAGGCCCACACAATATATGCATAACTCCATCCAACCCAAGGTTCAACCTAAAGTTTTCTCCTCACGGTCAGCATGGTTCTTCTCCTCATCTTCTTCATGCGCCATAGTGATTACATTCTTTCCATTTTTGCCATCCTCACATCCCTCCCCCTTGGATTCATCTTGTCGGATCAAAATAGCACTAACCAAAACAGTAGTGCTACTTGGTGCCACATCAATGAGTGCACTTCATAGCCTGCTTTGCATAGTAGATCCAACATAGGCATTGTGTTCTACTAGTTCTCGGGCCTCGGAAGGCTCCCGGTTAATTACATCCGCAGGGTGAACCCATAGACTACCTCTGATTAACCTGCGCATTGGTCATCGCCTTCAGCCTTTGCTTCATGTTCTCCATTCATGTGATGAATGATTGAAGTGTGAGCGTTGGCATGATCCACAGCCTCGTCAATCTATGGGGCCATTGATAGCATAGCCTTTATACCAGCTACGCTCGCCTATGCTGTTCGACCTCGTCGGTATCGAGCAATGCAAGAGAATGGGGTGATTAAGAGCGTGCATGGGTCACATCAAACATGACTAATATGATGATAATAGCAGCAAAATCGGTATTGTGACAGCCTGAGTGGTGAGATTAGCATAGCAGGACACCAGGGTCAAGCATTGAGTGGTCGAAATTGATCGCTAGAAATGACTCCTCGGAAGCCGGAGGCCATTGGCATCAGGGAGTAATTAGTAATCAAAAGTCAAAAATCACCGACCATCAAAAATAGCCAGTTAGTTGAAAAGCATTAGACTCCAGAGCAGACCATAATACCAGGCCTCTGAGCATCAGAAATAGCCAAAAGTCAGAGGCCTTCTTGGTTAAAACCCACCAGAAGCCATCTGTGGTCAAAAGCCAACATGGTCAAAAATCCATCGGGGTTAAAAACCATCTTGGTCAAAACCAACGTGGTTGAAGGCCAACGTGGCCAAAAGCCAATGTGGTCGAAAACCATCGTGGTCGAAAGCCAACGTGATCAAAGGCCAACATGGTTGAAAGCCAGCGTGGTCAAAAGCTACCGTGGTTGAAAGCCAACATGGTCGAGAGCCAATGCGGTTGAAAGCCTTCCTGGTCAAACACCATCGTGGTCGAAAGCCATCATGGTCGAATGTCGTCGCGTTCGAAAGCCATTGTGGTCAAAAGTCATTCTGGTCGAACGCCATCGTGGTCACAAACCAACGTGGTTGACAGTCAGGAGCTATCAACCATCGCTAGTGGTCATAGGTTAGAGGTCATTGACCATCGCTTGACCTATTACTATAGCAAGGATGGGTGCCATAGCACGCATCGCTCGAGCATCATGGGTGATCGAGCGCTTACAGGTACTTCAGTAGTTGAAGACATACGAGTACAACGAGTCGGAATCACCTGAGTACCAGAGGTAGCCGACACCGCTCGAGTGTGATGAATGGTCAGAGTCATCCACGTACAAAAAGGGGGTTGGAGATGCTCGTCTTGGAGAAGCTATCGGAGGCACTCGACTTCGACAAACGTGTCTGGCTTCAGAAAGCGGTCGGAGGCACTCGACTTTGACAAGCAGTTGGAGGTGTTCGACTTCGAGGAACGGTCGGGGACACTCAACTTTGTCAAGCGGTTGGAGATGTCTGGCTTCGAGAAGCGGTTAGAGGCACTCAACTTCGACAAGGGATCAGAGGCGTCCGAGTTTGAGCAGCGGTCGACGGCGTTTGGCTTCAGGAATCAGTCGAACACCCTCGACTTTGATAAACGATCGGAGGTGTCTGAGTTTGACCAGTGGTTGGAGGCACTCAACTTTGACAAGTGGTCAGAGGCATCCGAATTTGAGCAGTGGTCGAAGGTGTCCAACTTCGGTAAGCGGTCGAAGACGTCCAACTTTGGCAAGCGGTCAAAGGTATCTGGCTTCGGGAAGCAGTCAGAGGCACTCAACTTTGACAAGTGGTCAGAGGTGTCCATCTTCGAGGAGCAGTCAAAGGCACTCAACTTCATCGAGCGGCTGGAGATGTTTGGCTTTGGGAAATAGATGTAGGCACTCGACTTCGATAAGCAATCAGAAGTGTCCATCTTTAGGAAGTGGTTGGAGGCACTTGACTTCGACAAGTGGTTGGAGATGTCTATATTCAAGGAGCGGATGGAGGCACTCGACTTCGACAAGCGGTCAGAGGTGTCCATCTTTGAGGAATGATCAGAGGCACTCCACTTTGTCAAGCAATATGAGGTATCTGAGTTTGAGCAGCGGTCGATGGAGTCCAAGTTTGAGCAGCGGTTGAAGACGTCTAACCTCGACAAGCGGTCAGAGATGTCCAACTTCGGCAAGTGGTTGTGGATGACCGAGTATTAGAGTTGTTTGGGGATGTTCGAGTACGATGAACCATCGGAGGCGTACGAGTGCCAAAGGTAGTCGTGAACATCCAAGTATGAAAGACGGTCGACAACACTCGAGCACGGCGAGCGGTCGTAGGTGACCGAGTATTGAAGGCGGTCGGAAAGACTTATAAGTAGAGCCATCCGCCTTGCCTTGTGGAGCTATCATAAGATTAGAGGTATAAGCAAGACAAAACCTGGTACACGACGGATCGTCGTAGTCGCACAGCTTGGCCGAGATGAGCATGCCACATGCAAGGGGTGAGGGGACTTCGTGCTTTAAGCTCATGCAATCGGAGAGAGATCAGCAATCTTGACAGCCCCTTCATCATGGCCATGGGCGCTCGACAGTGAGCTCTGAGGTACCTAAACCACGATATTGTCTATTGCGACCATGGTGTTTGGCAATCCTCTTGACACACCACCATTCATCGACATGCAAGATGGCTAAATAGCAGAGAAAGAGAAAAAGGGAAGTTCTTTACCATCCAAAGCATAGCACGCCATGGCCTCAGCTTGTGTAGATTGCTTCCTTGGATTCCTCCGCCTTCTCCTCCTAGTGCCTGAGTTCATCGGAATCCTAACCATCGGCGTTTCTTGGTGTGTGTGTGTGTGTGTGTGCGCGCGCCTTCTTCTTTCTCCATCCATCAGTCTCCTTGTGTCTATTCATCCGTGTCTATTTGCCAGTGTGTGTTCTTCCGTGTGTGTTCATTCGTCCCCCCGTTTCATCTGTGGGGTCTCTCCTTTTATACGTTCGAGCAAGGGCCACGGGCAACATACGCAGCCCTCACATGGTGCAGATCAACCTTTGATTTCTGGGATCGAGATCCTGATCTGATTGTCAATTCTTTCCTTCTAAACGTGTGCTTTCTATATCAGAAAGATTTATCAAGAGATAATTCCATAAATGGAGATACGGTGCATTCATCTTTCCATTGGGAAGATGATACACTTGGAACCAATCTCTTCTTTCCTTCTTGGTGCATAGGCCAGAGGCGGACCCATAATGGGACATGGGGGTACAGTTGTACCCCCAAAATTTTTTGTAAAAAATCAACTATATATAATATATATTTCATATATATAGGGAAAAACTAGAAATGAAGGTAATGTAGCAAATTCAGCCCACTAGCCAATGGCCCAATTGGCATTTCCTGATTTCCTAACCTAACTCCTGCTGCCTGGCTGCTTCTCACGAGTCACGCCGCCTCCTGCCTTGCTCTCACACCGCCTCCTCTCCATTTCTCTTGCACAGCCGCCGCGCCACAGCTCACAGCGCGCCGCCGCGCCCGGCGCCCCCTCCTCGTCTCCGGCGACGCGGCGACCGGCGAACGGCTACCGGCGGCGGCGCGGCGCCCGCTCCTGCCTTGCTCTCACGCCACCTCCTCTCCATCTCTCTTGCACAGCCGCCGCGCCCCAGCTCACAGCGCGCAGCCGCGCCCGGCGCCCCTCCTCGTCTCCGGCGACGCGGCGAACGGCGAACGGCTACCGGCGGCGGCGCGGCGCCCGCTCCTGCCTTGCTCTCACGCCGCCTCCTCTCCATCTCTCTTGCACAGCCGCCGCGCCCCAGCTCACAGCGCGCAACCGCGCCCGGCTCCCCTCCTCGTCTCCGGCGACGCGGCGACTGGCGAACGGCTACCGGCGGCGGCGCGGCGCCGGGCGCCCACACTGGCACACCCAATGGCCAGCTTCAACGGCGGCAGCTCCTCCCCTATTCCATCTTCAACGGCGGCATCTAGGTCATCTAGGTCAGTTTTGCATTGATGTTGTTTCATGTACTCTGTTCAGTGTTCACTAGAAATTAAGTCAATCAAACTTATATTGGAAATTGCATTTATTGCTTATGTGTGATTGTTTATTTGGTTAACTATATGAGATATATATATTATGTGTATCAAAATTCTCTATCTTTATATATATACTCTGTAGATTCTTAACTTCGTACCCCCATCCCAAAAATCCTGGGTCCGCCACTGGCATAGGCTACCATTGGTTGGCTACGCGCGGTGCTACTCACACATCGACAGTTGGAATTAATCTTCTCATGGATAGTATTCATATGTATGGTCATGCGACGAGTACTCGGTGTGTCCGAGTGCCATGCAGGAGCTGAAGACCTTGGAGTCAGCGAGTAGTCAAAGGCTCCGGAGATAGGCGTAACCGCGGTTCAAGCAGCGTAGCGAAATGGTCGTAGCACCGTGGTCAAAAGGTTGTGATCGTAGCGACGTGGTGGACATAGCGTGGTCGGAGCAACATAGTCGGAACCTCATGGTCAAAACACGTGGTCGACACAGCCATGGTCGAAGATCCATGAACGCAGGGAAAGATCTTGACGCATACACTTTAGTGCTTGGTTGGTGGCACACATCCACACAAGGCGCGATGCATCAACCACTTTGTGGTTTTGTTTCACGTGTCGTTTCATGACCCGAACTTCAAGAATTTGAATCTTGGATAGTGTGTGTACGTATTGAAGTTTCCTTTCCAAATATACACCTCTGTATTTGTATTAACTTAAAATATTTGCACAAAAACTCATCAAACAGTATGACTGGTTCACTGTAGCATATGACCAGTTCACCGTGGCTTACGACTTGCCATGGTCAACATGCCGTGATCATTCTTCCGTGGTCGACCTATCGTGCTCGACTTGCTGTGGTCGATATGCCGTGGTCATTCTTCCGTGGTTGACCTGCTGTGGTCGATCTATTATGGTCATTCTTCTGTGGTTGACCTGCCGTGGTCAATCTGCCATGGTCAACCTACCATGGTCGACGCCTGTTGGTCGGATCTATCGATCGGGCCATCCATTATAAGGCCGATCGAACTACCGACTACCGATTATGATCGAAGCCGCCAATTGCCAACCGTGGTTGAATACATTGCCAACACCACAAAAGTCAGTTATTCATCATCATTGTATTCACGACCTCTACATGGTCTAACATCTCCCCCTTGATGAATACATTGCCAACACCACAAAATCTCTCGAAAGAGTTGAGTTTCGAAAGAAAAGCAAAATTTACGAAAAGAAAGTTTCAAAGCTGCAAAGAAAAGAATTTTGACAAACCACAGCAGCAGATTAAACTCCGAAAAAGTCCCTCTCAACACAAGGGAAGCAAAATTTTCTAATTTCTCCCATTTTTCTGTCCCATTTTTCTCCCCCTTTGGCAATGTAAACATCAAGAACTTCAAAGAAGAAACAATTCTAAGAATGTGCATTGAGAATAAATATCAAGAAGCTTTGTAGATTATTCAAGTCATGTTACATTGATTTAATAAATTAACCAAGCCATATTTTTTAGTAGAGCTTCCTAGATCATATAAAATCATGTATCATATAGCAATGTCAAAATAAGTCTTTAGCATGATTAAGCAATTTAGATTAATAACATGCATCTCAACAATAATCAAACCAATTATAAAGAACACAATGAGATATTAGAACGAAAAGTCAAAGTTGGAAAGTGAAGCAAACTTTAAGTCTAGATGAACTATCAGTCTCATATAACAACCTGTTACTCAACACTCAATTCTTAAGCATGTGGCATGCTTATAGCATACTTCTTTTCATGATGACATATTTGTAGCATATTTATTTTTATTTATGCACTTTTTGTGCTTTTTCTTTTGTTTAACCATGGTATGCTTGAAGCATACATCTTTTTAACTGCTTCTTTCTCATCATTTTTTCCCACATGCCAGACTAAGTGTCCATAAAAAGACTACAATAAGAAATATACAAGCCTCATAGCCTAGATTTAAAATATGATTCATAATCAAGCTAATCCTTTTTAGATAGACATCACAAAGTACTATCTATAATTAATCTAGTCAAAGTATTCTGTCATGCCAAATTTTAGTTCAAGTATAACAAATTGATTACAACCAATCATGATCAAGGCTACATAGCATATGAATAGATCTGATAAAGACAACTCTACAATTCATTTGATTTCAATGACTTTGACTTAAAGAATTATTTGACAAATATAATAAACAAATCTTCTAAAACATCTTTGAACAATAAGCTCCATCTCAAAATAACCCCAAAAGATGCAATACACCTAAATCACTTCGCAAAAGAGCAAGATGAGAAGAATCAAGCAATTTTGAGAGAATATAAGCAATCTGAAAATCTACTCAACCAGGTGTAGGGCAACATCACATTTTCCACATGATCTCTTAAAATGTGCAATCACTTGGAAACCATCAAAGAAAGTGAAGAACCATCAAGTGTTTAAAATACGGGTTTTGCATTATCTCTAATCCTCCTAGTTATGGACTCCTTCTATAACTCTTTCCAACTCATCATGTGTCGAAGCCTCTAGGACCTCACCTCTCGTAGTTTCTCCATACATCATCCTCATATGTTGAAGCCTCCAGGACCGCACCACCCGTAGCTTTCTCCATGTATCATCCTCATGCGTGGAAGCCTCCAAGACCACACCTCTCGTAACTTCTCCACGTATTATCCACCTTTGATCCCCACGTGCTCCAGCATAAGCCCGACCACCTTGTGACATCCTAGACCACCTGGACCTCGGATTTGCACCTCCTAGTCCCGGTCCTCCTCGTCACCGACCATGACCGTCTCCACGCCCAACCTACATATGCAAAGACCAAAGAACTTTTTTCTGGCACAAGTTCTCTCTAACTTGACCAATGTCAATCCACACACGCAAATCACACTCTTGTTCATCCATCAACATGAACCAAGTCATCCATGACCACAATTTTTATCCTTTTCAAACATCAACCTCAGACCACTCAGAAAGTCCAGTCTGACTGCCATGCACAGGCTATTCAGACCGATGGGCAATCATACACAAGTACTCAAGGTACTCAAAAATTACAAGAATTGAATCACTCAAAGCCTATGAGTACGGATCGTGAAGTTTACGACCACTGATCGCAAAGACTATAAGAACCGATCGTGAAGCCTCCGACTGCCGATCACCGACCAAGCACGGTAGCTACGACCACCGACCAGTTCTATAGCTCCTGACTACCTGCTTCGAATACCGACCAGTTCACTGTACCTTACAACTGGTTCGCTGTAGTGTATGACCAATTCACTGTAGCATTCGACCGGTTCACCATTGCTTATGACTAATCGTCGTGCCATGCTCAACCTACTGTTGTTGTTCTTTCGTGATCGACCTGCTGTGGTTGATCTGCCATGGTCGACGCCTGCCGATCGGACCATTCATCACAAGGCCGATCAGACTACCGACTACCGAACATGGTCGAAGCCTGCCGATCGTCAACTGTGGTCTATCGAAACTTTTACAAACACAAATTTTAATGCAATCCAAAAGTTAATTATTCATCACTGTATTCAGGACTCCATGTGGTGTAACACATCAATATTCTGAAAATTTAACAAGTGCCTTGACAGTGAGTAAGGTTATCTGACAGTAATGTTATTTCAACTATTCCCTCGCAAAAATAAGATGTTAGCTCTACTATCCCTGGTAGTAATCCCGGCAAAACACACCCGTTTCTTTACGAAGTTGGAATTTCGTAGTGTTAACTGTCGGACTACTGGTAAGTTTATACAGTATAGAATAGTATTAACCGCTGAACTAGCACACAATTCCAAATTTCATATACGTAGATAAAAGAATCTGATGTGCAGCTCTCTTTCCATCAAATTTTCATATGAAGCCTTCAGAGTCTATTGATCAGGAACAGATACATACAGAGAGCGCTATTTTTTTCTAGATCCAACTGTTACGTATATCTAACACCACACCGACAGAGGCTAGTAGACGTGCTGTTTCATCACAAGATTTAATGATGTAACACTACCTACTATTGTCAGCAGTGGCGGACCCAGAAAAAAAATCTAGGTAGGGCGAAGTCCAGTGACGGACCCAGGAAAAAAACTAGGTAGGCTGAAGTCGGAAGCATGAAATAAATAGTAGTACCCAAAGCGTGAAATAAACTACTGTACTGTTGTATAATGTCATCAAGATGATCTTCTGCATTTAGCATTTCTCTGTCCTTTTTTTGGGACTACGAGATTAATATTCAGGCGTGTGATCGACGATAGGAGCGAAGGACGGGGATCAGCGAGAAGCTCAGGAAGTTGCAGGCTCTAGTGCCTAACATGGACAAGGTGATCAATTATAGACATTAATTAATCTGCCGTAGCCCATATGTGTTTGTTTGTATGTGCAGTACGCAGTTTGTCGTAGTTCTTCTTTGATCTTTTTCAACAGAGTACAATCTGCAGGCCAGTTGAGACGCAATTTGAACTATCATTTGTTCTTTCGAAATGTGATAGCAAACAAACACGGCGGACATGCTGGACCTAGCAGTTGAGCACATCAGGGGACTGCAGAGCCAGCTGCAGGTATGTTAGCTAGCTTGAATGCATGGTCAGAAAGTGAGACTGCTACGTAAAATACTTGGCATTGCTAGAGATAATACAAATGCAAGCACTTCTCCCTGGGGAGGTAGTAGTCGATCGGAAACAAACATTCAAACGAGAAATTGGACATTCCTATGTCGAACAAACATTTAATGCACAAGCAAAATAGGTTCCTCATGCGCCCTCCACGGCTCCACCAAAATAGGCTCTCCGATTATCGCAATCATTTCATGCAGTAACCACTGAGCCAGGTATCTCAAGCTCATTAGCTCAAAATTTTGTTCTGTTCAGGCTCTGAAAGAAGACAAGGAGAAGTGCACCTGCCGCGGCAGGCAAGCATCAATAAACTGATCCATCGACTAAAGTGAGCCCTTGGCAATGTACATGTACTGAACTGAACTGACGCCAGCCCGGAGCTCGGGCGGCCGCCCGAGCATGCCCGAATGCTGGGTCCGCCCCTGATTGTCAGTGATCGGCCTGCCCTTAATTAATTAGCACCTAACAAGGGTGTGATGAGACGTGCCATTTTAAATTTGCATTAGCGACGGCAACATCTGAAGATTTCAACCTCTCTCGCGCACAAAACACTATCACCCCCTTCTTAGTGAGCTTATGGTTGAAATTACATTATAGCTTGCTGAAATTACACTATAGCTAAAAATAGATTATTTGATATAATTAAATTTTTTAAAAAAATTAAAAATAGAAAAAATATGTTAGCTCATCACGGACAACGCAAATGAATACGAAAAAAAAACAGTAAAAAAAGCTCAAAAAATCAAAAGTTCAGAAAAAAAAACGAAATTTATAAATAGTGAAAAATAAATCAAAAATCAAAAACTCAAGCTGAAATGAGCGGAACGTTGAAACCCTATTTGGAACAGTAATTTTTTTGCGTTCCATACAGACCTTCGACTGTTATAAAAGTGCGCTTATGCCTAGTCATCTAGGGGTACTCCACAGCAGTTTGATCCACCCCTGTTGACAAAACGGCCATTGGTGAATATTTGATTCCGTGACAGTGGATGGTGATATAAAAAGGAGAGATTTCTCAAGATCCCAGCTTGTCTAGTTTAGTCCGTGTAGATTCCGAGAGAGAGCTCTCTTCATAGGCTAATCAAGATCCCAGCTTGTCTAGTTTAGTCCATGTAGATTCCAAGAGAGAGCTCTCTTCATAGGCTAATCATTGCCATTAGTTTAAGGGAAGTGATAAGGAGCACTTAAGTATTTTGGGGTTAGGAGTACTTAGATTTTAGAACATTAGATCTCCATCCAACGGATCCTCCATATTCCTCCTTTTAAAAAAACGAATCTAGAATATTGGATCTCCATCTAACAAATCCATCTATATCCTACCTCCTCCAAATAAATATGAATACTCCAAATATAGGACGTTGAATGAAGATATAATATCCAAAATTTTAAGTGCTTCTAACCCTAAAAAACACTTAAGTGAAACACCTCCTTAGTTTAATCCCACCGGTGAGGTGTATCCCTCATTCGCTGCCCTCATTCCACCCACCTTGATCGCTTTTCTGCCAATGAGAAGTGGATGTGCTCGTCACTTGTGAGCTAGAAAGATACTCCACTCGTCTATTTCTTCAGGTCTCTGCTCTCCCCTGTCATATCTCAATCCCCAGCCTGTGACCGTGCATAGGATCTCGGACAATGGCGGCGCGGTGCGGCGGTTGTCGCCGTCGACGGCGGTGCTGGAGGCTGCTGTGGAAGGACACTGATGCAGAAGGGAGAGGTTGGCTCAAAAGGAGCACGATGACGATCACTTGATGGATTTACCAGTGGTAGGCAAGTCTGATGCTTGGCTGTTGTCTTCATACTTGAAAGGGAGTCTCTGTCTCTCTCTCCGCGCTTAAATATATTGTGGTTCAGATCAATTTGTTTGAGTTTGTTGATTGTGTCCTGTCTTGTGCCTGGAGTTGTGTTGTGTGGCATGTCGTGTGTGTGCAAATAATGTGTGTGTGTGGTGTGATGTAAAGAAAGAAAGAGAGAGAAATGAAGTGTTGTGAGAGGGAATAAAATGCAGAGATTGATGATTGATTTTCACATTTTGAAAATTTGCTCGAGATGTTCATGATGCAATCAGTTTTCATACCCTTGCTATGAAGTCAGCTTGTTCGGTTGAGCGATTGGCTTGTTGTTCAAGGAGTTTGTTGAGTTTTCCATATCTGTCTCTCAAAAAATTGGTTTTTTTATTTTACAATTATGGACATATATAGAAAATGTTTTCTGAAATTTCATACGAAACAATTCAATTCCCATAGGAATCGAAAAAATTCCCGTATTCCAAACTGGGCCCAATGGTAGGTTCATATTCTGAGACCTAGAAAATTAATCCCAAATATTATGTGAATACTGTGCTACTCCCATGATTAGTAGCTAACATATACATATTGCATTGTTGCATCGTATCTATACACGATTAAATAAAATAGAACATTACATAATATTAAGCAGTCAAACTTTTGTCTATAATACCAAATTTTACAATAAAGGGCATAAATATGGTGGAGTAGATCGCGAGAAGAACGAAGAGAAAAGGGCAGCAATAACGAGAACTCACAGCGCTCTCTCTCTCTCTCTCTCCACCCGAATGAACAAGTGGAGGTGACAGAACGGCTTGATGGCACTGCGGCGATGGGACGGGGCGAGGCAGAGGCAATGGCTGCACCAGGCATTCAAACCACAGACAGCTCGGTTGAAAACAGTGGGCGAGCGTGGCAACAGCGTCGGCTACACTTGGCAGATAGCAAACAGGCACGGCAGCAAACCGAGAGCGGTGAGGTGGGTGATGACATGTGCAACGTGGGCCCTGAGGGGCCACTGGACAGTGGCCGGTGAGAGGAGGCGGGCGTACGCATCTCTGCACAGGCGAGCCCGTGCGACCATGGTGGTGAAGGAGGGGCGCGAGGTGGAAGACAACCTCCAACACGTAGGTCCTGGGCCCACTAGTCAATGAGAGAGAGGGAGACGGCGAGAGAGGAGACGCACTCGGCAAGATTACGCTTTCGCGCGGAGAAAACGACAAACGTAAGAGAGGGAGGTGGCTTCAGCCGAGAGTAGGCGTGCGGGCCATTCATGGGCCAAAACTGGCATTGGACCAGACCAGGGCTATTGTTTCGGCCCAAAAAGGTTTTGGAATTTTTAAATTGTTTTCTAATTTAATTAATCTAGAAATCAAGTTTTAATTTTAAAAATTAACAAACTAACTCTAGAAATCATGAAATATTTTGGGGAGGTTCCTAACACCACCTAGTATTTAGCAAAACTATTTTTAGGATTTTTACAGCTTTAAAAAAATTTCAAAAATTCAAACACTGCTGCCTTTAATAGGAAACTATTTTAAAGAATATCCAAATATGCATAAAATCTGAGAAATGCTTAATTTGGTATTTTAAACATAATTGATAGATAATTTAAATTACTGGGCTATTACATCATGGTTGGGTTCGCACCCGGGGTTGTGTTGATGCGTGAGGGTGAGGTGCGTCAATGCACGAGGTTGAGATGTATCGACGATGCAAGAGCCATTAAAGCTCAAGACTGAGCCTAGGTTTGAAATCGGGGCTAGATTCGAGCTCAGGGTTGTGTTGATGTGCGAGGCCGAGGTGCGCCGATGCGTGAGGTCGACATGCGTTGACGACGCAGGAGCCTTTAGCACGGCCCTCCTTGAGCATTCCGGCTATGTCCATGTCTTCCTCTCCCAGAGAATGTCGGCTACGTCCTTGTCTTCCTCTTAGGCAGCAAGACTTGTCGCCCGATCCTCATGAATGACACCAACTGTCATAGATACGAGTCTAGACAATAGATTTGTAGGATCCCCCAGTTAGTACGTTGACTACTGAAGATGCGTAGGTGAGGAATGAAGCGTAAATCACTACTACAGAAAAGCTCATCACAAATAGTTCAGAAACGTCATCGCAGACAGTCTGTGCTTATGGGTCTGTAATACCCTAAGTGTATTATAGATGATTTTTAAACCGTCTATGATATAATTATCACAGACGGTTCCTAAATAGAACCGTCTATGATAACGATTATTATAGATGGTTCTTATTATGAACTATCTATGATAGTATATTATCACAGACAGCTCTTACTACGAATAATCTGTGATAGTATATTATCACAGGCAGTTCCTAAATAAAACCGTCTGTGATAAGTTTCGACCAAACTCAAAAATAGGCCTCCTTCAGTTCATCAACATTCTCTGATTGCGCTGTTTGCACTAATTATGCTATAAAACAACACAATCATAGAATACAGATAAACCAAAACATGCCTATTTATGAGAACAAGATCATCCTAACCATATCCATGCAAGCATCACATGCAAGAACTAAAACATCAACAAATAATTTTTACATGCATCATATCCATCCAAGCATGAAGAGAGAGGATCAGATGGGGGTATGAACAAAGTACTGGAGCTGATGAAGGAGAGGAGACGGCAACGTCACCGTTATGTCACGATGGTGACACTGCAGAAGGCACTCTTACGACAAGAGTACCTTGTGCAGTGAACCGTCGCGTCACAATCGAATGCGGAGGAGCTCGGGGGAGGCGGTCGGCGCTTCGATCGGCGGCTTGGGGGGGAGCTAGTAAGCGGATTGGTTTGGAGTGTGTTTGGGGGAGGCATATATAAGGGCATTTAGGTAGCAGAGCCGAGAGGTCGCGACGCTTCAGTTTGAAAGTTTGAATAGAGAGGGCGGCGAAATATCACAGATGGTTTTTGTTGTAGGGGTGGCCCAACCCCCCGTAACTGGGCCGTGCAACTAGTCCAACATGTAATAGGCCCAATAGTGTAGAGGAATATAACAGTGTAAATATACCAGTGTACCCCCATCCTTTGTAAATGCTAAGGGGTAGAATGGGGATTCCCCATTCTACCCCACTCACATATATATAAGCCCCCAGGAGGGGCAAAGGGGAACATCCTCTCATTATCACTACCTCTCCCGATCTAGTTCTCTTCCTCATCTATCGATCCCCCTCTCTTCCTGTTTAGCCCGTAGCTACAACAGTTGGCGCCGTCCGTGGGGCGACTAGAAGTTCATGTATGGAAGGGATTTCTGGAGCACTCATCGCAGATAAGTCTATCTTACCGCTACATGCATCTCATTAAATATAGCAGAAGTGTTGTGAGCTCTCATTTTTTCTTTCCTAGATCCAGATCTGGCAGATCTGATTGGAGGTGTTCAGGCAGGAAAGTGGTGTCTCGGATGACTCGGCGGCAGGATCCTTCCGGCCAGAGTACCGCGCCTCCGCGCTGAGCTCCTGAGAGTCTTCGCGCAACATCGCGTCTCTGCTGGTCTCCGCGTCGAGCCACCACAAAGCCACGCCAAGCTCTGCCATCGCCACCCATCCGTGCTTGCACCCATCCATGCTCGCACTCTCGCGTCTGCAGGCACAAGCTTTAAGTACGCAGGAGTCCCTCATTGCAGTGCGTGAGCTGCGGCCACTGTAGCTCGGGGATGGCGTCCTCGCTCAGGGAAATGAGGCCTCGGCCTCTGCGCTCGACCTCCGCGCTCGGGCTCCGCATGCCTTCGCCTCGGCTCCGAGACGGCTTCGGCAGTCTTCGCTTCGACTCCGCGAACTCTGGCCTCCGCACGTCGCCACGGCGAAGCCCTCTCCGCGCAGACAAGCTTCACGTGTATCCATCCGCATGCAACTAATCATTCGGCTGTATCTATCTGCATGCATGCACTCATACGTTCCATGCATGATGCATGTGTTGAGTTCATTTTTGGGTACATGCATGGGAGGCATTTATTTCCGCATGCATGGCATTCATTCCCGCATGCATGCATAAGCCTTTTTCTCTCTCCTAGCGACGTCCTCGTCCAGTGCCTTGCATGGAAATTGCTTTGTGCTGCGTCTCGATCGTCTCCGCCCGCAGACGCGCGACATCAGCAGGCGACCGCGGGTGAGGGAGCTGCGGCGCGCGCCTGCTGACTCAATGTTTCCGACGTCCCCTGCCCGAAGTCTCTGGCGCGAGCTCGACGCGGGACTTCGCCTGTACGGCTCCGCATCTTTGCGCATGCCACCGTCGGCACCGGACGCCGCCGGCCCTCCAAGCACCCCCGTGTTCCGTCGCCGGCTGCGCTTCTCCGGAGTGCTGTGTCGGTGCTATGGCTGGAAGGAACTCGATGGTGTATCCCGCCTGAGCACGAGCCCACAGCTGCCGCTCTGGCGGCGACGCCGCCGGGCGAGGGCGCGGCAGCCCCAGCCCCCTGGCGACAACACGGCAACAGCCGGCCGCAGGGAAAGAGCACGCGGGATTTAGCAAAAGCAATGACCCCATGTCCGGCACTAGCGACATCATCGGATCATCCCCGCGCGCGCCTTCGCACCTCTGCCTTCACCCGCATTGCCGAAGGCAGGTCTTCGTGCGTCCTCGGCGAAGTCTACCTCGCGCAGCAGCCTCCGCGACGCTGCTATAGCTGGCCTAGGTGGCGGGCTGCCAGGACGGAGGGAGTGCAGTGGAGGAAGCGGTGCGACTTCGCCCGCCTTCGCGTCTCACGAGGCCTCTTCGCATCACTCCGCGCTCGACCTCCGCGGCGGCTGGGCCTCCGCAACGGCAAAGCCATCCCCGACATCGCCGCCGTGAGACTTCGCGTCGGATCCTCGCCGGAGACGCATGCACCCAAGAAGCCAAAATGAAGCATCCATTCATGCATGCAATTACGTGAAGTGATGGGCGTATACACCTCCTTCGCGCAAATGAGGACCTCCTCGACCGTGGACTCCACAGATGAAGAGTCCTAATGAAGCTCGCGGTAGCTCCATCGTCAAGGTAATGCCTGCAGTTTCATTCTCAGAGTATTTGATTTGGCCACACTTGCTTCTTCGGTTTTGGCCTGTTTTGGGCTACCGTAGGCTTTTCCAGTACTGCATTCTGGAGCGTTTGCTTGTCGCAAGTCTTCGGCCATTTCTTTGATGCCTCTGCTGCCTCGAGCGTCGGCGTACCCTACGGAGTATAAACAAAGACGCACGTTCGCGTGTGCACTCGCCGTCGCCAGGGGGGCGGGACTGAGTATAAACCAAAGACGCACGTTCGCGTGTGCACTCGCCGTCGCCAAGGTGACGGGACTGAGTATAAACCAAAGATGCACGTTCGCGTGTGCACTCGCCGTCGCCAAGGCGACGGGACTGAGTATAAACAAAAGACGCACCGGGGGGACGCCCTCGCGCGCACAAGTCTCCGGACTATAAAGAAGACGTAGCGTCGAGCCTAGCTCCGCACGCAATAGTCCACGGACTCTAAATAAGACGTAGCGTCGAGCCTAGCTCCGCACGTGCGAGTCTCCGGACTATAAAGAAGACGTAGCGTCGAGCCTAGCTCCGCACGCAATAGTCCACGGACTCTAAATAAGACGTAGCGTCGAGCCTAGCTCCGCACGCGCGAGTCTCCGGACTATAAAGAAGACGTAGCGTCGAGCCTAGCTCCGCACGCAATAGTCCACGGACTCTAAATAAGACGTAGCGTCGAGCCTAGCTCCGCACGCGAGAGTCTGCGGACTATAAATAAGACGTAGCGTCGAGCCTAGCTCCGCACGCAATAGTCCACGGACTCTAAATAAGACGTAGCGTCGAGCCTAGCTCCGCACGCGCGAGTCTCCGGACTATAAAGAAGACGTAGCGTCGAGCCTAGCTCCGCACGCAATAGTCCACGGACTCTAAATAAGACGTAGCGTCGAGCCTAGCTCCGCACGCGCGAGTCTCCGGACTATAAAGAAGACGTAGCGTCGAGCCTAGCTCCGCACGCAATAGTCCACGGACTCTAAATAAGACGTAGCGTCGAGCCTAGCTCCGCACGCGCGAGTCTCCGGACTATAAAGAAGACGTAGCGTCGAGCCTAGCTCCGCACGCAATAGTCCACGGACTCTAAATAAGACGTAGCGTCGAGCCTAGCTCCGTACGCGCGAGTCTCCGGACTATAAAGAAGACGTAGCGTCGAGCCTAACTCCGCACGCGAGAGTCTGCGGACTATAAATAAGACGTAGCGTCGAGCCTAGCTCCGCACGCACTCTACGGAGCATAAATAAGACGCAGGTGTTGTCCCTGCGCAAGTCTACGGACTCTAAACAAGTCATGCGCTGAGGTCCGCCTCCGCACGCACCAGTCTGCGGACTATAAATTAAGTCGTGCGCCGAGGTCTGCCTCCGCACGCGAAAGTCCGCGGACTATAAATTAAGTCGTGCGCAGAGGTCTGCCTCCGCACGCGAGAGTCCAAGGACTATAAATTAAGTCGTGCGCCGAGGTCTGCCTCCGCACGCGAGAGTCCATGGACTATAAATTAAGTCGTGCGCCGAGGTTTGCCTCCGCACGCGAGAGTCCAAGGACTATAAATTAAGTCGTACGCCGATGTCTGCCTCCGCAAGCGAGAGTCCGCGGACTATAAATCAAGTAGTGCGCTGAGGTCCGCCTCCGCACGCACCAGTCTGCGGACTATAAATAAAGTCGTGCGCCGAGGTCTGCCTCCGCACGCGGGAGTCCGCGGACTATAAACAAGTCGTGCGCCGAGGTCCGCCTCCGCACGCACCAGTTACCCTCACGCACTCTACGGAGTATAAAAATTGCGCGATGGCCGAGACACTAGTGAGTGCCTCGCCTTAGTGATGCGGCACCTGGATGTCGCACCTTCGAGCGCGTTACACCAGGGAGTGTATCGCTCCTTTTTGAAGGTAGGGGAACGACGCTCTCGCCTCCCTACCTCGGTGTGCGTAGTGCCTTCGGCATACGCTCCAAGCGCCCGCTCCCCGCGGGCACTCCTTTTTTAAGGTAGGGGAACGGCGCTCTCGCCTCCCTACCTCGGCGTGCGTGGTGCCTTCGGCACACGCTCCAAGCGCCCGCTCCCCGCGGGCACTCCTTTTTGAAGGTAGGGGAACGGCGCTCTCGCCTCCCTACCTCGGCATGCGTACTGCCTTCGGCATACGCTCCAAGCGCCCGCTCCCCGCGCGCACTCCTTTTTGAAGGTAGGGGAACGACGCTCTCGCCTCCCTACCTCGGCGTGCGTAGTGCCTTCGGCACACACTCCAAGCGCCCGCTCCCCGCGGGCACTCCTTTTTGAAGGTAGGGGAACGGCGCTCTCGCCTCCCTACCTCGGCGTGCGTGGTGCCTTCGGCACACGCTCCAAGCGCCCGCTCCCCGCGGGCACTCCTTTTTGAAGGTAGGGGAACGGCGCTCTCGCCTCCCTACCTCGGCGTGCGTACTGCCTTCGGCATACGCTCCAAGCGCCCGCTCCCCGCGGGCACTCCTTTTTGAAGGTAGGGGAACGGCGCTCTCGCCTCCCTACCTCGGCGTGCGTAGTGCCTTCGGCAGACGCTCCAAGCGCCCGCTCCCCGCGGGCACTCCTTTTTGAAGGTAGGCGAACGGCGCTCTCGCCTCCCTACCTCGGCGTGCGTGGTGCCTTCGGCACACGCTCCAAGCGCCCGCTCCCCGCGGGCACTCCTTTTTGAAGGTAGGGGAACGGCGCTCTCGCCTCCCTACCTCGGCGTGCGTACTGCCTTCGGCACACGCTCCAAGCGCCCGCTCCCCGCGGGCACTCCTTTTTGAAGGTAGGGGAACGGCGCTCTCGCCTCCCTACCTCGGCGTGAGTACTGCCTTCGGCATACGCTCCAAGCGCCTGCTCCCCGCGGGCACTCCTTTTTGAAGGTAGGGGAACGGCGCTCTCGCCTCCCTACCTCGGCGTGCGTAGTGCCTTCGGCATACGCTCCAAGCGCCCGCTCCCCGCGGGCACTCCTTTTTGAAGGTAGGGGAACGGCGCTCTCGCCTCCCAACCTCGGCGTGCGTGGTGCCTTCGGCCTACGCTCCAAGCGCCCGCCCTCAGTAGACACTCTTTTCGAAGGTAGGGGAACAACAGTGTCGGCGCGTCTTCGGCGCTCGACTCCGCCGTCCGCCTTGTAGGCATCGCCTCGGCGGGACGGCACGTCTTCGGCGCTCGACGACACGTCTTCGGCGCTCGACTCCGCCGTCCGCCTCGTAGGCATCGCCTCGGCGGGACGGCACTTCTTGGGCGCTCGCCGGCGCGTCTTCGGCGCTCGACAACACGTCTTCGGCGCTCGACTCCGCCGTCCGCCTCGTAGGCATCGCCTCGGCGGGACGGCACGTCTTCGGCGCTCGACGACACGCCTTCGGCCTCGACTCCGCCGTCCGCCTCGTAGGCATCGCCTCGGCGGGACGGCACGTCTTCGGCGCTCGACGACACGTCTTCGGCGCTCGACTCCGCCGTCCGCCTCGTTGGCATCGCCTCGGCGGGACGGTACGTCTTCGGCGCTCGACGACACGTCTTCGGCGCTCGACTCCGCCGTCCGCCTCGTAGGCATCGCCTCGGCGGGACGGCACTTCTTGGGCGCTCGCCGGCGCGTCTTCGGCGCTCGACAACACGTATTCGGCGCTCGACTCCGCCGCCCGCCTCGTAGGCATCGCCTCGGCGGGACGGCACGTCTTCGGCGCTCGACGACACGCCTTCGGCCTCGACTCCGCCGTCCGCCTCGTAGGCATCGCCTCGGTGGGACGGCACGTCTTCGGCGCTCGACGACACGTTTTCGGCGCTCGACTCCGCCGTCCGCCTCGTAGGCATCGCCTCGGCGGGACGGCACGTCTTGGGCGCTCGACGGCGCGTTTTCGGCGCTCGACGACACGTCTTCGGCGCTCGACTCCGCCGTCCGCCTCGTAGGCATCGCCTCGGCGGGACGGCACGTCTTCGGCGCTCGACGACACGCCTTCGGCCTCGACTCCGCCGTCCGCCTTGTAGGCATCGCCTCGGTGGGACGGCACGTCTTCGGCGCTCGACTCCGTCGTCCGCCTTGTAGGCATCGCCTCGGCGGGACGGCGCGTCTTGGGCGTTTGACGACACGTTTTCGGCGCTCGACTCCGCCGTCCGCCTCGTAGGCATCGCCTCGGCGGGACGGCACGTCTTCGGCGATCGACGACGCGCCTTCGGCCGCGACTCCGCCGTCCGCCTTGTAGGCATCGCCTCGGCGGGACGGCACATCTTCGGCGCTCGACGACGTCTCCGGCGCCTCACCGGTTCCTTCTTAAGCATTGCCTCTGGGGTCTCCGAGCTATCAGTTGCATCGGCACCCTCGTGCTTGCTGTCAGGGAACGGGGGGCTGGGGTGGTTGATCGCGTCAGCTCGCCCATCGGGACCTCAGCGCTTGCTGTCGAGGGAGTACTGTTGTAGGGGTGGCCCAACCCCCCGTAAGTGGGCCGTGCAACTAGTCCAACATGTAATAGGCCCAATAGTGTAGAGGAATATAACAGTGTAAATATACCAGTGTACCCCCATCCTTTGTAAATGCTAAGGGGTAGAATGGGGATTTCCCATTCTACCCCACTCACATATATATAAGCCCCCAGGAGGGGCAAAGGGGGACATCCTCTCATTATCACTACCTCTCCCGATCTAGTTCTCTTCCTCATCTATCGATCCCCCTCTCTTCCTGTTTAGCCCGTAGCTACAACAGTTTTTAATACAAATCATTTGTGATGAGGTAATATCACAGACGGTTTAAATAAAAAACCGTAAATGTTACTTCACAGACCGTTTTCACCATGAACCGTCTGTGATATTTCTCTTTACAAACGGTTTGTATTAAAAATGTCTGTGATTGTATTTAATACTGACAGTTTTAGTTAACTATTTGTGATGAGGCATCTAATGTAGCTTGTTTTGTAATAGTGAGTAATGCAAGGGAACCACACAAATTGTATTGCTCAACTGTAAAATAATGTACAAGTGGCCTCTCTCATGTTACATAGAGCCCTCTTTATAGTGAATGAGGGATTAGAAGGGCGAAGTTACATAAATAGGCATGCTTTTAGGGTAACCTCGAGGGCAATGTTGTCTTTGCCAGTTGGGTGGGAGCCACCAACATTGGGCCCACGCGATGATGTCATGTTCACTGAGCGCAACGGTGGTGCTCGCGTTCGAACCCACGTCTCCACGCGTCGCGAGCCCCGGTACGTAGCCAACACAGGCCGTCGCGAAACCGAGCCTGGATTCGAAACCGGGCCCGGGTTCAAGACTGGGGTGACGTCCTGCACAATGTAGGCGCTTGTCGACGTGAGCCTAAGCTGGCTCCTTGCTGACTTAGCCACGTTCGGTTAGGCTGAAAAGCTGTAGTTTATGATTGAAATTGCACTGTAGCGACTGAAATTTCACTGTAGCTGAAGATAGCTATATGACATAATTAATTTTAAAAATTCAAAAATAGAAAAAAATATACTAGCTCATCACGGACAACACAAACGTATACGGGAAAAAGAGAACTGGCAAAAAAGCTCAAAAAACCAAAAGTTTAGAAAAAGACGAAATTTATGAATAGTAAAAAATATACTAGCTCATCACGGACAACACAAACGTATACGGAAAAAAAGAGAACTGGCAAAAAAGCTCAAAAAACCAAAAGTTTAGAAAAAGACAAAATTTATAAATAGTATAAAATAAATCAGAAGTCAGAAGCTGAAGTCAAAACGAACGGGGCTCTCTTAACAAAAGGTATCGCCAATTCCGATAAGCTAGAGAAATTTCCACAATGTTTACTGTTTAGGCTATTATCTAGTTATAGAGGTACTAATAATAATGTATGTTATATGCATCATTTTGCAATGACCAACAATTCTGTGATTTTTTAGAACAAGAAGAAAATGCACGGGATCCTAAAATGCCTGCTATTACTACAGAAAACCAATAGATTGGTTTACGCTCATCCAATTTTCTTTTCGAAAGAGCATATAATCACTTCCGTTCATATAATTCAGCTGCGCATATAGACACAAAACCTGACTTCACTTTGAAAATGATGCAGAAATACAGGATATGTACCTGAGAAAATCGACTCCAACAATGCGCAAAGGTGGTTCGACTCCATCTTCAAGCGATGCCAATAGATCAAACATTCCCAAATCCCGAAACCGTTCTTCAAGATCGATGTATTTCGATCAAGATGAATGCATGGAGATCACGGACTACTCATTGCCCAAAGATGACCTCTCAAGTGGTTCAGAATGCATGCTTGGTGAACAAAACAACAATCCACAGGACGATTTCAATGACTTCACATAGGATTCAGATAAACAGGCATCTGAATCATATTTCAAGAACTGCATGTCATGAAACGTCGGTAATGTGGCCTAGTGTGCTAAACAAGAGTCTGTCTACTCTTGCTACGTGTACTTTTCTCTGCCTACTTGTATCTTAATTTCATGTAAGCGAAATAAGACGTGGACAATGCTTCTCTGCTCCCCTAAAAGAAAAGCAGAAATACTAAACCAAACAAGAACTCGAAATATCTACAAGGCAATAAGTAGTCACAACGACTACTTTAGAGTCTGTTAAATTTCTTTCGAGAAGTATAGAAACATTACCAGAATTTTCTTTCCAGGAAGTAGGAAATGATTCTAGGCAAACGTACGTGCCGCATAATGCATGAAAAAATATTCTACTTCAGTAATTTGATATACCAAATATACTATATTACTAAAACGATGTTAAAAGAAGTCTCCACATTCGGGCTGAAAATATTATTAAAACGATGTAAGATATAAGCTCTTCGCGTTCACTCTTACAGTGGTGCTTAAAGATAAGAGAACCTATAGCCACGTCATCAAATATAAGAGCTCTCTTCTATAATGCAAGAACATCTTTATCTTTATAGGTGCTTAGATGGTAGCATTATTTATTAACTAGAGGTTGTTGCGTGCATAAGCTAGCAATGCTGTTAAGCATAGCTGCATTGGTGCCTCCTTAAGTTGCGATGCTAAAACTTAGCACCCTATCCATTCTATGTGGCAAGAAAAAATGGTCTTATTTTTTCATGCACGCCTTCAAGCATTTGCATTCATGCATGGAGATGGCCTAATTAGGATTCCAACATTAATTAGAGAAAAAAAGAAAAAACTACTTATTTCGGAAGATTCAGATTATAACAACACAGATTAATCAAATACAAAATAGAATTGTTACAGTTATATAATAAATATAATTATATTTTCAATCATATGCATCGTATAATAACAAATACATTGAGATAAAAAAACAAGTACATTGTCGTATATTTAGCAGTGCAATTGCATGATAAATAGAACTAGTTGAAACAATGCTAAGGTAGTTAATATGACCATGCCACAAACACATACGACTATAGCTCCTAATATCAAGATTAAACTAAAGTTGAATTCATTTCTTCAGCTTCAACATATTTTAAATTAGAATATGATACTACCTAATGATGAAAATGTATATTTGTGTAGCTATATAAGGAGGATTGCATCAATACTACGAGTTCATGGTTGGGGTCCACCTAAAGGGAAGCCAACCAGCATATCAAGACTAAGTCGATATCTTTTCCAACTCTTCCGCAAGGTTACCACATTACTTTTGATCCAAGTCAAGCAAAAGTTCAAGTTGGATGCGTTTTAGAATCTAATTCGATCTCTAAATCAATTTGGATTCAGCCTGATAGGTCCAACTTCAAATGTGCATAACTTTTACATACAGAATTCGTTTGAGGTCCACGAGTACTTGTTGAAAAGCTTTTCTCGTTCTCTTTCCAATGGATGTAGACACACCTCTAAATTCCTTTTGTGTACACCGTAATTAACAAAATAAAGTGCTACATCACCTGTTTAGGCCAAATTGGGGTTTTGTTTGTTGTGTCACCGTAGTTATCCTAATGAGGCAATAGTGTCCTGATCTTCAGATAGGATGATAACTTCGATTTGGAGGAGAACAACTTTGATAATGCAGCCTTCTAACTGGTCATGATCAGAACACCAAGCAATCGCTAAACCACACTTCGAGTCGTTATCAACCGTGTCAAGAATGCAGTTGACCTGACCATGAAGGTTTATTCTTGCATGCAATCGAAGAACACGCAAGAACAAGATAACAAGTAATTCGAAATTGCAAATATTTATAAATTATTGATAAGATGGGATTCCGAATAAGGATCTTGACCGGGTGGTTTAGTCGACACATGCAGAAAATACAAGTTGCAACAAAATTAAACTAAATATAAACGAAATTCAAGGAAACTAGGGGGTGCGACCTCCTTAAATATGGGAGCAAAAGCCGTAAAAACTAAGAAATAAGGGATAATACTATTCATGATACTGTTCACATAAACAATATGGTCGTAAATAGTACAGGCCAAGAGGGGGTGCCTTCCCATTGGGCCCAAGCATTTCAAGGCCTAATTTGGTCTAAACAGGTGATGCAGCACTTTCTTTTCATGATTACGGTGCATACAGAAGAAATTTAGAGTGTGGCTAAATATGTTGGAAAGAGGACGAGAAAAACTTTCCAACAAGCACTTATGGATCTCAAACGGACTCCGTATGTGAAAGTTATATATGTTTGAGGTTGGACCTATCAAGCTGAATTCGAATTGATTGGAGGCCGAATTGGATTTCAAAACGTATCTAACTTGAACTCTTGCTTGACTTGGACCAAAAGTGATATGGTGACCTTGAAAAAAGTTAGGAAAACATCGACTTGGTTTTAATATGCTGGTTGGCTTCTCTTTAAGTGAACCTCAACCATGAGCTCGTAGTGTTGATGTAATCCTCCTTATATAGCTGCGCAAATATACATTTTCATCGTTAGGTAGCATCATATTCTCATTTAAAATATGTTGAAACTGAAAAAATGAATTCACCTCTAATTCAATCTTAATATTAGGCGTTATAGTCGTATGTGTTTACGGCATGATCACATCAGTAGTTCCTTTATCCACGTAGCCTCCATTAAAAAAAGAAGATTTTCTCTTCAAGACAACTTTCTCGAAGCATGTAGCCTGTCCAACAATATATACACTCATAATATGTAGTAGCGCTTGTAACCTAGTGAAATGAAGGAAAGATGTCATCCACGAGCATGATATATATAGAGAGAGAGAGAGAGATCTCTTAAAGAACAAACTTTTAACACCTGCATACACATACGCATAGCATATAGTGGAATGCTCCAATCTTATATGTATGTACACCCCACGTACGCGAAGTGATCAATACAATAAGGGCGATTCACAAACAAAACCATCAGAACCTTATTTCTTCTTTCTTTCCCCGGCCTTTTCTCCCGATTAGCACCGAACTCGATCGTCCATGGTGCAATCAAGCATGCAACATTTCAAGTGTTCGATTAATTATGCGCGCAACAGCTAGTTGAGACATATGTTCGATTGAGATCGACTAATCGATGGATTTATCATCCGATCATGCGAGGAGCCAGAAGTTCTTGTGGGTCTTGGTGTTGAGCAGGTAGCCCGCGTTCTGGCCCTTCTTCTGCACGCTCACGCACAGGCACTTGCTGTGCTCGATCAAGAACTCCGCCGTGCTGTCGTGCCCTCGGCTCGATCCGCTCGCGCTCCTCAACCTGAACAGAAGCAAATGTATGGTAATTGTGCCAAGAGGACATGCATGTGCATATGCGTGGAGGACGGCATTAGCTGCAAGGTTTAGTTACCCGAGGAAGGAGGAGACACGGCGCTGCCCGATGACGAGGAGCTCGACGCCGCGGCGCTGGGACTCAGCGAGGATGGTCTGCGCCTTGGCCTCGCGGCCCTCGGTGGCCGGCTCGACGCGCTCCGCGTGCACCCGCGCGCGCGGGTGCCGCGCCTTGCACGCGGCGCGCATCGCCTCCATGAACTCCCCGTCCCCGGCGCCCGATCCGCCCCCGCCGCCGAGGAACACCGCGAGCGGGGAGCCGGCGCTGCCGCCGGAGCCGGTGCGCGACGGCCCGGCGCCCCCCGCGGCGCCGTTCGTGGGCATGTTCACGTGGAGGAGCAGGATGTCGTCGCCCTCAACGACGGCGTGGGAGAGGGCCCACTCCATCGCCGACGTCGACTCGCGGCAGGGGTCGGCGATGATCATCACGAGCCGCTTCTTGGACGCCGATGACCCGGCGGCCTCACCGCTGCCGCGGCCCCGTCCGAGGTCGATCAACGCCATGCTGCCAGCCGACGTCGCCGCATGCATGCAGCCTCACCGCGACCTGGCTAGCTTAATGCGGGCAAGTGGGGGTGATTGGTGCGTTTGCCATGTTTGGGAGGGGTGGAGAAGAGGAAGGGATGGGGGAGAGAGAGAGAGGTGCACGCGTGCATGCGGAAGCGGTTTCTTGAAGCGGCTTTGGCGGGGAACGCGCGCGCCGGTGGGTTGGGAACTTGGGATACAGGCATACAGCCATACAGGCTGGCGGCTGGAGTACGGACTCCGGCGGGTTACTGGTAAATTGCATTGGGTTTTTTTTTTATTTAAGAGGCCGTTGATTATAAAGACGAAGCAATAATATTGGGACATACCATACAACATTATTTTCTACCTGGCATGCGCTATATTTGATGTACTGATCTATAAGTCTTGGTATTCACCTGGACGCGAAAAGATTAAATTTCATAATTTTGTTCTTTCTTCATTTTTAGTTCTCTGCTCTCAGTTCTTTTTTTATTTTTCTATTCTCAGTGTACGTTATTCCCTAAATATTGAACTTGATACTACACTAGTTATACAACAGGACAGCCCACATATTGAACTATGAGTATATTTATTGCACACTTTTCCTCAACAGCTTAAGTTTTATGGTAGGATCTCTTCTTTAAGCTGCCTTTGGTTTCTCTACAATAACTAATTTTTAAACGGAATATCTTTTCAAGACATGGTCTACAAATTGATTAAAGTATATACTGTAACGACTTCGTTTATATCGACCAAAACCGTATATGAGTTTCTATTACTCCATACTTCCTTTCACGATAAGACACAGTCATAAGTCACAGTCATAAATCATAAACCAAAGCCAAAAAACAAGCCCATAAACTAGTTATTGCATACAACTTAATATGGTATTAGTGTCAAGATCACATGAGTTTGAAACCTGGCCAGAACCAGTTTAAAAAAATATTGTAGCCCACTTTGAGCTCATGTCAGGCACAAAGAAGCCTAGACGTGAGAGACTGAGGGGGAGTCTTGAAGATTGTATATTGCGCACATTTTTCCAACAGTTTAAGGGTCTGTTTATTTGAAAACCATAGTTTTTATAGCAGTAAGCATGAAATACCAAAGTTTTCAAATACTACGGTGTTTTACAGTTTTGAGAAAAACCATGATATGTTTGATAATTAAAGTTTTTCGATAAAGGAATGTACATCTTGAGGGTTATATGGATATTAAGAACTGCTACACCTTTAAAGTACAGACTTTGTTAATTTACATACATACGTCCCTCCTTAAAAATTGTACGGGAGATTATTGTTCATTATTAAGCCATATGTACAAATAGAATTAAGAATTTGCAATAAGAAACAGGGTGAAGATTTGCTACAGTGGATGCTTCACGTGGGTGGTAGTTGGATCCACCTTACGAGAGAGTGGAGTGAAAAAAATTGATTGGTGTGATGCATAAGCAGCGATGGCCGATGGGAGCCGGAACTTCCTTGGCGCGAACACGGTTTTAAAAAAGAAGTCTTGAGTGGATTTTTTTCGAACTCCAAAAAAAAACAGTGGTACTAGACATACTACGGTTTATAAAACTACAAAGTTTGTTGTACCCAAACAGCTCAAAGTCTTTGATACTGGCCCATTATGTCAGGCTAATGCATATATGTGATTTTCGCAGGCCTAATCAAATAAACATGGACTCAGTTGGACCTAACTTTTTTTGAGAGGTGGCTGGGCCTAACTGGCTATTTGGATTTGGATTGGCCAACGCGATGAACTTAGCCCACGTATACTTCGGATCAGCAGGCAGTTTCTGGACGGCCCCCACAAAACGCTTTGTTGCGTATAGCACATCCGCGGGCGGCCGGCGTCGGCACGGCGCGACTCGCCGTACGGCGGGCGCACGCAAAAGCGGCCGCCTAGGCAGGTGCCTCTCCGCCCCTGTCCGGGCGGCGCTTTTTTTTTCGGTGCCTTCTCCACCCGCGCGGCGTGTTTGCCCCGTCCTCCGACGCACCAACAAGGCGGCCGCGCGTGGTACGTACCGTGCCGTGCTGGGCGGCCGGCCGGCCGGCGCTAGACGGCTAGAGAGCCTCTGCCGTCTGCCCGTATGCTGTCGCTGTGCCGTGCGTATAGAGCGATGCCGGCAGACGATCGATGTGCGTGTAGAGCGAGCGATAGTCACCAAAAAGAGCTAACAGCAAGCCCAACAAGTCGGTTCGAACTGCAACCTTGTCGTTCCAAATCTTACAGATTATTAATCTCCAAATAGCAACACACCACACTACCATCCAAACAGGAGAAACAAGCACACGGCACACGTACGGTACGTACGTGCAATTAAACCATGGCGACAACAATCAACAAAGCTACATATTCATGTGTGTAGTGCATGTATAGCTGCATGCACGTAGCTAGCTAGCTAGCTACTGTACGTAGCTCAGTAGCTCTGCTCAGTCCAATAATCTTGCGTCCATCTCGATGACGGTGCTGAGGTTGAGCGGGCTGACGTAGTCGAGCGACCCGGTCATGAACTGGCTGACGATGAAGCGGTTGGCGCGCTCCGTGGGGTGGTACGAGTCCCAGAACACGTACTTGTCGCGGTCCGCGCACAGGTTCGACGCCGCCGTGCACAGCCCCAGCCCGTTGTGCGGCCCCTGCCCGCAGCACGCCTCCTTCGCCGTCTTAAACCCTACGTGCGTACACGCTGCATCATGAGAATTCCATCGATTCCTCGTACGCGGACGAGCTGAGACGTACGTACCGAAGGCGGTGGGGTTGCTGATGAAGTCGAAGTGGACGCGGAAGGAGTTGGCGGCGATGAACGTGCCGGCGCCGAACCGGCCGTTGAGCTCGTCCAGGACCCGCGACAGCTGCGGGTTGAAGAGCTCCGAGGCGCGCATCAGCTCCACGTCGCACTCGCCGTTGCGGCTGCGCAGCGCCAGCTCGGCGGGCGCGCACCCGAGGGGCCCCGTGCCCGTCACCAGCACGCGCCGCGCCCCCATCTCGTACAGCCTCTGCCGACCAACGACGTACATGCACCAGCGTGTTCAGTTGCCAAGCACTGCACCTTTACTTCAAGCAGAGAGACATGGCTAGCGCTCAACAAGTGCGTGCGTACCACGAGGATCTTCTTGTACTCGGAGATGAGGTAGCGGACGTAGTCGGGCAGGGAGAACTGGCGGGAGCGCAGCGAGAAAGGGATGAGGTAGTAGTTGTTCACGAAGTCGTTGCCGCCGAGGGTGATGAGCACGAGCGCCCTGTTCACGATCTGCCGCGCCTGCCGCGCGCCCACCAGCGCGCGCAGCTTCCCCTGGTACTCCCTGAAGTGCTGGAGCTGCCTGCTGATCCTCACGATGTTCACCTGCGCTCAAAATTAATCGACCGAACAAGTGATCTAACCAAATTAGAGAGCTAGCGAAACTGTTATGTTCTCACGTACAAATTGTATGCCGGTGTCGTTGAGGATTCCGACGCCGGCCGACGCGAAGTTTGCGCCGACGAGAAGCTTCGCGCCGTGAAGCTCGGGGCTCAGGTACGGAAGCGTGGGCTCGGCGCCAAGGTGCTCACCTGACGCGACGACACAGATCACAACATGCATGCATGTTAGTTTGTGTGTGGGCTGCAAGGCCTACACCAACTCTCAGCAGATGTAGTAAAGTACTGCAAGTTAAGCGAGGTGTCTCGAGCAGGAATGCAGCAGTACGACGTACTGATGATGTCCGGGATGTTGAGGCCGTTGGAGAACCGGCCGGTGGGCCGGTGCGTCGGGTAGTCGATCCCGTACGGCGGGGAGTCGGCGCGCGCGCTGGTCATCAGGTAGTTGTTGTTGCCGTTGTCGACCAGCGAGTCGCCGAAGACGAAGAAGGTGCGCGCGCACTCCGAGGGCACCGCGAGGAGGCCTAGCGCTAGCAACATTCCCAAGAAACATCTCAAGCGCAGACGGGAGGAAGAGGAAGCACTCATTGTGAAGTGAGGCAATTGGCTCTTGCAAAGTTGCACCGATCGATGTGTTAGTGGGTGAAGTGTTCATTCATGCACATGAACGAACGACTCCAGTTCGAGAGGCTTTATATAGGACTCAGGCGACAGATGGGCATGGCCCAACAGAATTGTCGCGTCGCATGGAATTAATCAGGCCACAATCTTAGATGTGCACCGCATGAGAATTTGCCTCAACTTGCAGACCTTCAAAGCTGCTGCTTTCTGCCCATCTTTCCTGTCAGTCTATCAACATTAACTTTTGGATGCATCTGCGGCTCGTTATGGCTTACATTCAGATGTGATTTTCTCCATCGGCTTGTGTAGACTGTAACTACTTGAAATTTGCTTGCCAATGTTTGATTACACTCTGATATCTCTTCCTATGTGTAATAGCTCTTAGATCAGATCAGAGTTTGTAAGATACAGTACAAGTGTATATGGTATCGAGAACAAAGGATATGTATCTCGTAGAAAGAACTAAAATAATGACGTTAAAGCAAAATTCCTTAAGCACAATCTCAAAAAAGTACAAGAGATTATCACCCACTCACAACCCTTTCGAATCCTTTAGAACTCTTAGATCCTTGTCATATACAAGAGTCTAGTGCTAAAGAATATTCTAGCCTCAAATCCTCTCGTGCGCCCTCTACTTTGCATGAGCAGGCTTGATTATTTGGTTGCTCTCCATAGTCACCCCTATGTCATTACTACACAAAAGCTCATCACAGATAGTCCGGAAACGTCACCATAGACGGTTTCCTCAAACGTCCATGCTTATGGGTCAATAATATCCTAAGGTCATTACAGATGATTTTTGAACTGTCTACGATAACCATTGTCTATCACAGATGGTTCTAGTTAAGAACCATCTGTGATTGCATTCTCGTAATATTATAAATAGGCATCTTTTAGTTCATTAATATTCTCTAATTACGCTATAAAACAAAGCAATCAGAGAATATAGATAAACCAAGGCAGACCTATTTATGATTGGCGTCATGTCTTTGATGGCTCATTATTTAGGTTGTAGGTGTTGTTGTTTTGTTACTTTGGTATGTCGTGGTCGTAGGCGCGCGGTCATAGGCACGCGGTCGTAAGCCGTGGTCGTAAGTCGCCGTCGTAAGCCATGGTCGTTGGTGATCGGTCATAAGCCATGGTCGTATGCACCTAGTCTATTAGCAGCCATGTGCATCATATCAGCAAATTCTATAATAAAAAATGAATTTCAACAAGAACCGAAACATTAGCTATCCATCAATCATCACAAGAACTAATCATCAAGGAAGAGAGAGCAGGGGTGGGAGATATATCGCCGGTGATAAAGGAGAGGCCGGCGGCGGCAGCATCACCGTTGTGTCACGATGGTGACACTGCACAAGATATTCTTACAACAAGAGTGCCTTATATAGTGAACCGTAGCATCACAAACGGAGGCGGAGGCACTTGGGGAGATAGTCGGCCGAACCTTCTATTTTTAAGGGAAAAATTTGGCGAGGAGAAGTGAGAAGAGGAGTGGAGGAGATGAACTGAGAAGAGAGAAGAGGAGATGAGGAGAAGAAAAACCGAGCCTTCTATTTTAAAGAGCAAATCCAGCTAGATGGTGGGAAATTCAAATTCGGTGAGCGCGAGTAACTTGAAATATTATTACAGACGGTTCTTGGCAAAGAACCGTCAACTTAAAATATTATCATAGACGGTTCTTGGCAAAGAACTATCTGTGATAAGTAAGTTATCACAGATGGTTCTTTCCATCACGGTTAACTTAGACAGTCCATATTGTAAAACCATCTATGGTAACTTTATCACTGATAGTTTATGTTGAACCGTCTATAATGAGAAGTCCAGGATGACCTTTTTGTAGTAGTTTATTTTATATATTCCCTTCTAGCTCTTCTTTCATTTAGAGTAGGAATCCTAATCCAAATAGGAGTAAGGGTCTAATCCTATGAGAATTCATTTATGTCTCTTTATAGCACATAGTTTCAAATCCTAAATGACTAGATATGATTCACTCTAACTTAACAATTTCTACCTTGGCTCTTATCCGTTGAAGTCACCACTACAAAAAAAACCATGTAGAGGCATTTTTTTAATAGACGCTTTCCAACTTGCCCCTAAAATTGAAGTTACATAACATAGTGACACTTTTTAGAGATACTTAAAAATCACCACAAAATTTTGTATTGCAGAGGCAATTTTGAGATGTTTTAGAACCATGTGCAAAATTATATCGTGAAGATATGTTTTTGAGATGCTCTCTAATTTGCCTAAAGTTTTTTGTTTTGTAGAGACATTTTCTAGACGCTTTTAACTATCTAAAGGCATTTTTCAATGGTTTACATGTGTTAAATGACCTAATATAAATATTGCAAGGCACAACTAAAGATGTGAAGCAATGAGGTTGAGGTGGCTGGTGCAACATATCCAAGAGAAGTACATTATACTAGTAGCACAATTTAACGTCACTATAAATATACATTTATTCCCTTAGAGATACAATAAAGTGCCCCTATAAAATGTCAAAAAGAATATAGAAGCATTTTAATAATATGTCTCTACGTTCATAGCAACAATGTATAGAAAAGTACTTATGAGGCATTTTAAAAAACGTCTCTACAACAATATAGAGACATCAAAAAATGCATCTACTATATTAAAAAAATGTCTCTATTTGGGATTTGTGTTGTAGTGCACTGTGCTCCTCCAAGAAGTCGCTCAAAGTCAACTCCACCTTTTTATTATTTTTTTTGTTTTTCCTTCCACCATTGGGAGTGCCCCCACCATAGAGGGCTCATGCACATCACCACAATATACGTGTTAGTGTTTGGACTAGCCATGCATGGACCCTCCACTTGATAACTCCTTGTTGTATAGTTTGGTAACCCACACCTCTTGTTCCTACAGTCTTCCATGCCATATATTTGTACCGTCTCTGAGCTCCACCTGCTCTTGGGTACCACGTGGTTTGTTCCATTACATATTTGTTCTCACAAAAGCTTGCACCTTCACTTTTGCGCTTGCTAGATTTTGCAACCATTTTTGTAGTTTGCCTTCATTGCTCCAGATACTTTCCATGATTACTTGTAATTTGCAAGTACCTCGTATGACTGCACCTTGAAGTGATACCTCACAGCCTTCAAATTCAAGTGACTTCACAGATATTAGATTCTTTTTTAATACCGAACTCCCATAAATGTACAATGTGCTCCATTAAATATCTTCAATGTAACCATTTTCACCTCAGCAATTACATACTCCTTGCAATTCACTAAGTGGACAATTCCATACGCCAAACGTAGAGATCTTTCATCAAACATATATGGAAGAAACAATATAAATATAATACTCACTAATGAGAAGTACCTGATTGACTGACGACTAGTATATCTGAGTCATCCTTTGGCAGCTTGCTGCCACTGAGCATGCACCCTTTATTTATTTCAAATTCTGAAAGTCTTTTATCATGTGACCTTCCTCGTTATATAGATAGCATACACGTATGCACTTATTCTTACCCTTCTTCTTCCTATGAATTTTGCTTTTGTTTGTAACACCTGCTGCAGTTAATGCTTGATCACTTGAGAATGAAGATTTCGATTGCCTTTTCAAGGATTCCACTTCCAATAGATATGCAACTGCCTCATTGAAGTTAAGACTGGTTTTCCCAGCAAGAATATTCATCACTAATTGCTCTCATGATGGTGGTGGAGATACCTACCGGTTTGTTAGGAACTTTGCCATTTACAATTCTTCTAAATCTTCCCATAATTTCTTTGGTGAATTCCCCTTGATCACCAGGTACTTTACCTCATTAGAGAGATATAGATAATTGTACTGACAGACTTATGCTCCATCACCTTATAGTTTTCATCGGATGTTTTTTTCTAGTTTGTCCCCTTCAAGAGCATTGATTAGTATCTATTGGACAAGGACATTCTTCATCAAGCATTGTCATACGCTGAAATTTCCTCCAATGTTAAATTTATCTAGTTGATTCCACATCATCAATATCGATCTTAATTTTGTGCCACCTGATGTTTTACCGTCCTTCTCATAAATCAGACTAATCCGGTCTTGGCTGCGATACCATTTGTTACACTCTGATATCCCTTCTTATGCACAATAGCCATTGGATCGGATCAGAGTTGTGAGATACAACACAAGCATGCACGGTATCAAGAACGAAGAATATGAATCTCGTAGAGAAAACCAAATAACGATGTTGAATCAACAACAATGAAAGAGAAAATATTTAGTGAAACCAATAGCAATCTCTTAAACACAATCTCAAAAGAGTACAAGAGACTGTCGCTCACTCACAACCCTCTTGAATCTTTTAGGGCTCTCGATTCCTTACCCTATACAAAAATCTAGTGGTAAAGAATATCATAACCTCTAATACTCTTGGGAATTACATCAACATATCATGTTGATTCATATTTTGAGTCAAAAGAAGGAATTTTGTGCGTCCTCTGCTTTAGATAAGTAGGCTTGATGCTTGGTTGCTCTCCGTAGTCATCCCTCATGTTTTATATAGTATTTCCTAGTCTTTCCCTAATTTAAAGTAGGAATCCTAACCTAAATAGGAGTAGGAGTTCTAATCCTAGTAGGATTAATTTAGGTCTCTTTATAGCACATATTTAAAAAACTATATATGAGTCACTTTAACTCAACATGTAACAATATAGGTAGTGATCAAATTTTCTAAAATTTG
The DNA here is from genome assembly GCA_017311315.1 of Dendrocalamus latiflorus. Classification (NCBI taxonomy): domain Eukaryota; kingdom Viridiplantae; phylum Streptophyta; class Magnoliopsida; order Poales; family Poaceae; genus Dendrocalamus; species Dendrocalamus latiflorus. Next base: position 10,329,193 of record CM029676.1, read on the forward strand.
CTCCTTAGGCAAAGGTGATTAATTTAGTTATTTGTCCATGGAATAGATTGCACATGTTGTTCTACTTGTTGTATGTTGTAGTAGCACTTCTTCCGTTGTGAAAAATCTAACTTCGATTAAGTCTCATTTAATTTAATCGCAACAACGGTCAGATACTCAGAGGAGTAAACTGTAATTAAAAATCTTAAAGTGATCAAGCACGAAAAGCTTTGGAGAGCATCCTCCTACCGTCCTTTGCTGCACATTTTGACATTCAACTAGATACGGAAGCGCGACGCCACGCTGCACTAGCTACCACGCGGACCAAGGACCCATGCGTAACTCTAGGGAAACTACAGGGTTTTATCCCGTAAAGGAGGGCTTTTCTATAAAAAAATCAAGAATCTATATGTAATTTTGGAGGACCTGTACACAATTGTAAACCCTGGAGGGCTTTTTTCGTAAATTTGGTGACATGGCTCGCTCCCGGGACACAATCCCAGAGCTTAATATAAATTTGGTGACGTGGCATGGCAAGGCTCGACGGGACACAATCCCGGAGCATAATAGAGAGAGTATGCGGCAAAAAGTTGTGCCCTTTTGGTCTGTGTCTGCACTCTGCCGTGGCATCTTTTTACAATATCCACAATGGTACATATGCTACATCGACAGCTGTTTGTGCCATCCTTTTAATTATATAACAATATAAGTGATCCTTTTTTTTTCTTAATTTGGTGCAAAGGAAACGGTGAGTGGTGAGTAATTTACTTCTCGCTTCATGTAAGATTACACTTATTGTTCTGTGATAGTCAATTGGATCGACATTAAATCCGAAAACACACTAATCTCCATGCAAATTCAAATGTCACAAAAATCAAAATAGATTTAAGAAAAATATTAGGCAACTTACAAATAGAAAAACAAGTAGTTTTTGTAATACTTACTTCCTCAGTAAAAGTTAGCTTCAAATAATTGATTCAATCAATTGCAACGTACGTGATTAAGAAAGCAAAGTTCTGTCTTTTCGACCTGTATCTTTCGTGCATTCTTTACCGTTCTTGCCTCTCACCCACGGGCTATATACAATAGGCTGTACTTAAAGCAGTCTTTACCTCACTGTACCAAAATTGTTCGAACTTATTTAATTTCTGATCACAAAAGTATGATGTTTTAACTTTTTAAAATCAGCAAGATATTTTGTTGACCATTAAATTCTCTTATCATATATTCAGAAAAAAAAATCTGAATGTGCAATATTATTAAAGTATTTTGACAATAAACTCACTCATATCATTTTCATATATCTAAACCATACATCTTAAATAATATTTTTGGTCAAAGTTAATAGGATTTGATTCTAGTGCGTCACTCTTTTATGACTGAATAGAGTACTTAGCAATTTATCATGACTTTATGTTCTGAACAAATGATATTCTATATCCTATAATTTCATTGAATAAAATCTTTTGCGGGACACTGTATTTGTATAGATGGAGACCTGGAGTTATTACTGACTCATGTAAACAGTAGTAGAGCTAGTCTCACATTGTCATTTATGAGCTTACAAGAGTCGAGAGGAAGGCCCTAAAAGGCTAAAACAGATAGAAATCCTTCAAATATTTGGCAGTTTAGATGAACTACTTGAAAGTTGAAGACACTACCTGAACTAAACGTGCTCTTCGAAAGGAAAACTGGTCAAAGTGCCGCTCGGTTGGGTTAAAAGAAGTGATTTATGACTGAAATTATACTGTAGCTGACTGAAATTATACTGTAGCTGATGGTGACTTATTGGCCTAACTAAATTTAAAAAATTAAAAAAAATATATTTGCCCATCACGGACAATGCAAACGAACATGAAAAAAAGAACCAGTAAAAAAACTAAAAAAGGTCGAAAAGATAAAAAAGATGAAATTTATGAATAATAAAAAATAAATTAGAAGACAGAAGTTTAAACTGAAATAAGTAGGGCCAAAAACTTTCACCAAATTTAAGTGCAATTGATTGCGCCTACATGGATCTATCTGCCAAGATCTCGACAAAACCGACTAAAAGTTATGATCAGGTAAAAGAAATCTACAATGTGGTGCAGATTCTCAGATATTATAACCAAGTACTTTGTCCTTGGTGGGACAGTATCTGCCATGTTGGTATCATCAGATTGAAAATGCCCACTGATAAGTACATGCGGAAACAACAAGCTGGCAGTCTATTGGCCCCTGCTATCCTCACCAACCGTCAATAAGGCCCCGTTTGACACAGCTCCACTTGGAGCTGTTTGGAGCTGTTTTGTGCCAAACGGGGTAAAGCAAAATAGCTCCACCCAAGGAGCTCCTTAAAATCTGCTGAGACAAAAATAGAGCTGAAAAAAGTAGCTTCACTTGGCTCCACTTGTGAAGCCAAAAAAAACAGCTCCACTTGTGAAGAGGAGCCCTGCCAAACAGGGCCTAAGACAACGCCAAGATAGAGCGTTGGCCACTCTAACATGATTGCAAAGTAAATACAGTGGATGCACTCTACCCTGTAAGGCGCCGTTTGGTTTGGGATTATGTGTTTTATCCACCACACACCATTAAACTAGAAATAATTAATTTAACCTAGTCGAAGCATTTTACTTCTTCTAACTTAGAATTAAGTTAATTCACTAAATTCGTGGAATAAGTAAATCCAGTACAATTAATCTTCCTAAATTTTGTTTTTCTAATACTAACCCATGTAATCTAACCAAACAATAATTTAGATTAACAAGATTTGTTATCAAACACAAAATTTGATCGAACTAATCTAGTTAGATTAATGTTAGCTAACCCTGTTATTTTAACCCTAAACCAAACCCAGCCTAAAAGTTAGGGCCTTTGCGAACAGTTATGTAGACTATCGGTTGTGAGTAGTGGGCTTGTGGCTACTGCACGCTTGTGCTTTGAAATTTCATTCGTTCATTAGTTCATTAGTTTGCACCTCAAAAGTGGAGGAAAATGCACCAAACTGACATGTCCCTAGATTATTTTTGTGCACGCCACCTACACTTTCAATTCTTGCATTCATCATCGTGAAAAATTAGAATTGTAGAAACCATGCACCTGAGCCTCTGAAAAACAAGGAACCAACCGATGAATTCGTATGTTTCGAAGTTTTTCTTTATTATTATTGCTGACTCATTCTCTCAACTAAACACGTTGTTCCGTAACATTCTTAGGAAAACAATAGAGGAGAACTCATCTTTACAGGTTCTCGGCCAGTTTGTTGATGGATATGGGTCCTCTACCGTAGAGAACAAAATTATGTATACTACATAGATTTGGACTTTTTGGCACTTATGGCGTATTTTGAATCCATATTTACAGGAATAACCGTAGTCACACAAAAATTACAAAAATATCATTTCTACCGTACGGTGACTGTACGGCGGCCCTAGAAGGACGACACGTGGCCTCTTCTGCATGGCCACCGTGCGGCTGACGATTAGCAGACTAATTAGCATTAATCTAATGCTAATTAGAGATTTTGTTTAGATGAGTTGCTTGTTCGATTTTTTAGACATAGCAAATAAGCTCCAAAAATTATGAATTTTTTTGTGGTGCCTTCTGATGTGGTGTACTTGATTGTGTAATTGATTTGTAATTTTACCCCTTCTGATTTTCAGTGCAGAATTCATTTAAGTAGACTCTTCCTAAGAATTTTTTAATGTAACAAATGAGCTCTAAAAACTACGAATTTTTTTGAAGGTTCATTGCACAATTAATTTAATTGTGTAATTTCTCCAGAGTTTTACATATTCAAAATTGTCTAAAAATCAAGGGTAAATGTCTCGAAAAATTGGATTTCTATTTTCAAAATTAGGGTTCAAGATTTTATGTGAGTTAGAATGTGCGAAGTTTAGTACGACATGAGTACTCTATATCGCCCCATCGCTTCGGGCAGCCGTTTGAGTTAGGATTTTATGGTTTATTTTGTATTCTATTACACAAGGAATAGGCAGCCCTAAAAGTATTACTTTCCGTGTTATAGAAATCTTTTGTACATGAATTTTTGAAGTTTTGCCATCTCGCTACTACTATGGTACAGAGAGACATAATCATTTGGACCATGTACGAACAAAAGCCTTTAGGAGATATGAAAAATATGACTGGTAGGACTACATGCTACTGTGTCAGGAGGCTCCACAAAAAAAGTAATTTTTGGAGCTCGTTTGCTATATGTAACAATTCCTATAGATAACATAATTCAACGGATTTTTGAGTGAAATTTAGGATGGATAAAATTACAAAAAAATTACACAATTAAGTATGCTACGTCAGAAGACTCCACACAAAATCTTGTAATTTTTGGAGCTTATTTGCTATATCTAAAAATTGAACAAGCAGTACACCTAAGCAAAATATCTAATTATGATTAGATTAGCGCTAATTACCCTACCTAATATGGTGGCCGTGCAGCAAAGGAGCCTGCTGCACGGTGGTCGTGTAGTCGATAGCCCTACCGCACGGTGGTTGTGTGGCAGCCCTTTGCCGCACGATGGCCGTGCATCAGAGACTACGTGTCATCCTCCTAGGGCTGCCGCACGGCCACCGTACGGTAGAAGTGATATTTTTGTAATTTTCATGTGTTGCCCTCCTAAGGCTGTCGCATAGGTACTATACAGTAGAAGTGATATTTTTATAATTTTTATATTACTATAACTATTCTTGTAAATACATGTTTTAAATATACCATAAATACCAAAAAGTGTATAGATTTGCAGCACTATGTACACTCTCTAGAGAGTTGGACCAAAAACCAAATGCTACGGATATCTCTAGCACTGTGCAAGCACTATTCAATCCATGTGACAAGTATTGTTCCATACTTTTTGGTCTTCGTTTTTTGTTTCTTTAAAAGTCAAGACAAACAGAATGATTTATCCAAATAATTTTTCAAATCTAAATCGTGTGCTCTATTCGTATCGATGTCTTTGTTGTCCACTAATATCTCAAAAAACATAAAAGAAACATCAGTCACAGCGAAAAGCCGTCACCCACAGCACTCCTTGACCCAGTAGCCAATTGGTTACCATCAATCAAAACACGTACTCACAGACAAGAACCTGACTTCGCATCCACCCGATCAGGCTACAGCCCACCCCATTTTTCATGCCATTCAATGGCAGCCACGCATGCGCGCGCGAACGGGCCGGCCGGCAATTACGCGCGCGCGTCCAAGTAACCACTTATTTGCCCGCCTTATTGCCTGCGGCCACCCCGATCGCGCCATGCTCTGCCTATGCTCCCCCGTCTCTGATTCAACGACGACCGCGGGCGGAGCCGCGTCGCCGACAGCGACGTTTGAGCCGCATGGACTACTTAGTGCAGAGTCAGCAAAGCAGGCAGCAGCAGTAACACCAGCATTACGCTAGCAGCGCTTGGCAATTTATTCGCAGCGGCTGTTTGGTGGAGATGATCACCAGTCGATGTGCTTCGTACGGTGGATTAAGGGGCCGCCGGGCGCCGGGTGATGTGTTGAGGGTACCGGCTGACTGTTCTAGAATGGAAGGACCTTATTAACTGAGAATTTGTCATTGTAAATATGTGTATTTAAAGATTTATCACTTGATGTATCACTAATATATGGGTTCTAAGGCCATTTATCAGGAAGACTCGAGTGGGAAATCCTCAAATATATGTTTTTTTTTGCAGTGGCAAATCCTCGTATCCCTCATAAAAAAATTGTTTTTGACTTTTGAGCTTAAGAGTTTCCGGCGGCAAAAGTGCAGGGTGTAGTACATTGCGAGTAATTGCCCAACATCCAGTGTCTTTCAAGCCCATTCATCTTCCAAAGTTCGTAAACTCTTATCAACTCTACGCTCTTAAAACCAAGAGGATGTGATTAAATGGGTTGGAATTAGAAAATGCACAATGCACACGCTGAACTACTGATCTTTTCAGAAGCAAGGCAAACTTTAAAGGCTACTACAAAAAAGCTGATGCACTGTAGTCCTGAGTTACATGAGGCGGCGTTATACTTCTACAGCCAGAAATGAGGGAAAGAGAGAATATTTGTGCGAGTTTGTAAACAAGGAGCCCCTCGAGAATGCTATAACGAGAAAGGGGCAATCTTGCATGTTGGTTGTCTACATAAAGAATTTTTTGTACGGATAATCCGTTTTTTATTCGAAAATACATAAATATACCCGCGACAACATTTTTTACAAAAATAATCTCCAGTCGCCACCCCATTGGGCGACTGCTGCCTTTCGCCCAACCGGGAGGCGACATTTAGGGAATCTGTGTACCGTTGGGCGACTTCTTCAATCGCTTTACGGTTGAGCGACTGCAATTGCAGTCGCCCAACCGTAGGGCGACTGCAATTATGCCGCCCATTACCCCCGGGCACATTCCCCTCGTTCTGCGCAGAAATCGTTATTCCCTCATTCTGCCCAGAGAGGAGAGGAGGAAGAGGAAGAAAAGAAGAGGAGAAGAGAGGGAGGAGAGGAGGAGAGAAGAGGAGAGGAGGTGAGGGAGGGAGAAGAAGTCGAAGCTATTCCATCGATTTGGATCCAGGTATTTTTTGTAATTATGTTGTATTTACAGTCTTCAACTCCCATGTTATTTGACATGTCGTAAATTTCAATCATACATCTAGGCATACATCATTAATGGCCAGTACTACATTGAGAGTGTATTATGGTGTTGGAATGATTCGTGAAGGTCCGACTGGTGTGGATTTGAGCGATTTTCCGCAAGTCACTCTCGTACTTCCGGATGACGAGAATGCTCGAATGACAGATGTGCAGCATTGGCTGACCTAGAGTTTTTCATTGGACCCCGAGGTGTGCAGCGTCGTTGTGCAAGGGCTTTGGAGCCGGTCTTCTACTGACATCAGATGGGAGTTGAAGACATTGGTGCGCTCTGCTTCGTGGAAGGGCTTTATGCAAGGGTGCCGGCGCCGTGGATACGAGTGTGTCCTACTTGTGCAACCGTGCTCACTACAAGCAGCTGCGCAAGCTCGTGCGTCCGCCTATGCTTCGGGAGGTGCTAGCACCTCGGGCGGGCCGCACGTCGGTGGAGCTGATGAAGTTGCTCGTGATGAAGGCGATGCGGTACACGGAGGAGAGTTAAGGCCGTCAAGCTATAGAGAGGGAACTGGGCAAGCCGATGCGGTACATGGAGGAGAGTTACAGCTGTCAAGCTATAGAGAGGGAACTGGGCAAGCTGATGAAGGAGAGCATAATGAGTATATCGTGCATCAGATGGAATCTGATGACCAGAGGGTATGGGATGAAGAGCAAGCTGTAGAGGACGACGAGGAGGACAGTTCCGATGATGAAGAAGTTCCTATCCCCGAAGAATGGAACCAGTATAATGCGGAGGGTGTTTCCGCACATGATGAGCATGAATCGCCATGGGAGTATCATCAAACAGAGGTTCAGGTGCATGCTATGTTTGCTGACAAGGAAGCGCTGCAGGATGCCATCAAACTTTGGGCCCTTTCAATGCAACGGACATTTCGCGTCATCAAATCAAGCCAGGAGCAGTACACTGTGAAGTGCGAGCAGACTGGTTGTCCTTTTAGGGTGCACGCACGTAGACCCAAGTATGAGACTCACTGGATTGTGTCCAAGGTGGAGCCGCACTCCTGCATTCTAAACACAGTCTTGGCGAGGCATCGTAACCTTACGTCCGGATTTATAGCCAATTTGATGTATGGGGAGATAGTGGAGAAGAAAGATGTTGCGGCCACACATATTATGCTAGCTATTGAGAATAAATTCAAGTATAAGATTAGCTACGCGAAGGCGTGGCGTGCCAAGCAAAAGGCGTTGGAAAAACGTTTTGGCACTTTCGAAGCGGCGTACAATAACCTTCCTCGTATGCTTAAGGTGTTGCAGCAAAGGAACCCGGGCACGTACATCGCGGTGCACGACAAGCCGTCCATAAGTCCACCGGGATTTGCAGTGTTGCAGAGAGCATTCTTTGCATTTGGTGCTAGCATTGAAGCATTCAGACACATGCTGCCAGTTATCTCAATAGATGGGACCTTCTTGACAGGCAAATACAAAGGGCAGCTCCTGACGGCCATAGGCGTTGACGGTAACAATCAAATATTGCCGCTGGCCATTGCATTTGTGGAGAGTGAGAATTATGAGAGCTGGCTGTGGTTTCTCAGACATGTGAGGGGTGGAGTTGTAGGCACCCGTCTTGGTGTGTGCATAATCCATGATCGCCACGCCGGTATTATGAAGGCGATACGAAAACTTCAAGAAGACCCTGAGGAGACCTTTTTTTGGCCGGACATGAGAAACCGGTGGTGCAGTCGTCACTTAGGGGCAAACTTTTTCAAGCAATTCCCGAAACAATCTTTGATGAAGCTATTCAAGAGGCTGGCTAGGCAGAACCAGAAGAGAAAATTTGATGCTTTATGGGGGTTGTTGGATGAGCACACCAGGAAGAACGTCGACGAGAGGAGCAAGGGGCCGGTCACTCCTGGGGAGGCACAACCGCAATGCTTGCCAGCAATCGATGAGTCTAACCCAAGTGGTTCAAGAAGGAGGAGCGCGCGAAACATCAAGTGCTTCTCGCAGTGGATCGAGGGGGAACCATTGGAGAAGTGGTCGCTGTTGCACGACACGGATGGCGCAAGGTACGGAATAATGACAACTAACCTTGCCGAGGTGTACAATTGGGTTCTCAGAGGTCTCCGTTCTCAGCCCCTTGTCGCCATCGTGGAAGGTGTTCTTCACAGCACAATCCGCTACTTCAGGGAGAGGCACGCGAGTGCCTCGCTTCATGCGGCCAATCCCGGAGCCCTGTATTCGTCAAAAATTACTGCGTACATGGAGACGAAGGCACAGAAGGGTCAATTGCACACAGTGCATGTCATGGGCAACAGGGAGCATCGTTTCGAGGTGATACTCCGTGACAGAGCCGGATTTGGGACATCTCGTTCACTTATTACTCACGAGGTATGTCTTCGAGATCATGCAAACGAACCTAGCTGCACATGCAACAAGCTTAAGTTGTTACACAGGCCATGCTCTCATGTCCTCGCTGCATGCGCAACGGTGGGCATGGATCCTTCCAACTTCATGTCCGAGTACTTTTTCAAGGAGAGAATACTGCAAGCTTGGTTCAGGGCGGTGGGAAACTTCACCACTTTGGACATTTCAGCGAGGACTTGGGTTCCGGATATTAACATGCTGAAGGGTGGGAAGGGTCGGCGACAGAGCCGACGTATTAGAAACGACATGGACGAATCACAAGCTGGAACCTCTGGTGCACGTTGTGGGCGATGCGGTCAGGAGGGGCACACAGCTAGACGATGCAATGCATTTCCGGATCAGTAGTTGGTGTTGTAATGCATGCTATAATTCATGTACCATTTGTAAACCTTGTATGTTACATCCGTTTTCTGTAATGAACTTATTTCGTTGAACGTACTGTTTCCCTTTTAAGTATTGCAATTTATTGGTGCCTACGAATCCACTTTTATTACGAAACTACAGGCTCTAAAGTGCCTACATAGAGTCATTTATTGCGAGATGACAAAAGAGGGCTTACAACACGAAACAACACATACATTGCACATGCAGGATCTATGGAAAGTACTACACCCAACAATTTTACTTAACACAACAGTCCTACCGCCACAGCATCAACACATCAACAAATACATGAAATAAAATACGACACAACCATAACCCTCGTTACCTACATGCCAAACGAGCCTCGTGGCACCCACATGGAGAATTGCTGGGGGGCCGCCTCGGACGTGGCTGGCCGTCGTGGGAGTGGCATGCACATATGCAGCTCGGGTTCGCGCAGCAACATGTGGGATCGTAAGAGCTTCCTATATTCACGACCTCCTCGTTGCCCCTCTCGCGTTGCATCTGTTCGCGGAGGTCGTTGTTCTCCTCAGTGAGACTCTCCATTCGGTACTCCAAGTCCCATATTCGAGCCCACAATGTATCCACATAACGATCAACATATCGTTCATGAGGAGGGTCGATCCAGCGGGAGAAGTCGCATTTTGCCATCTGCAAAAAAAAGGACGGTAAACTTTGAGGGTCCATAAGCAATAACAAATGTAATATTACTAATTTGTACCCCGGAGCGTGAGCATCGGAAGAAACGTCGCCCGCCATCGTTCGGGGAATCCAAGATCTGGACGACCGCGTACTCATTGTGTCTGCATTTCGGCCACGCTGGTTGAGCACGCCGACTTGATATCAATCGGTACTGTGGACCGAACATATCCCTCCTTTCTAAGGGAATGTCGTCCTTCGGTGACCCAAATCCCACTGGCCCCTCGGCTTCCGACATGGTATATTTCACCACGAAAGAGATGGTTCTTCTTTGTTCGATTTACAATGTCATGGGACCCCAACCGTGCTACTTATAGCAACACGGAGGGATATTTATTGCTACACTGGCCTCTGAAGAGCCTACATAGACTAGCCTCTGAAAAGCCTACATAGACTGGCCTCTGAAAAGCCTACATAGACTGGCCTCTGAAAAGCCTACATAGACTGGCCACTGAAAAGCCTACATAGACTGGCCTCTGAAAAGCCTACATAGACTGGCCTCTGAAAAGCCTAGCCTACATAGACTGGCCTCTGAAAAGCCTAGCCTACATAGACTGGCCTCTGAAAAGCCTACATAGACTGGCCTCTGAAAAGCCTACATAGACTGGCCTCTGAAAAGCCTAGCCTACATAGACTGGCCTCTGAAAAGCCTAGCCTACATAGACTGGCCTCTGAAAAGCCTACATAGACTGGCCTCTGAAAAGCCTAGCCTACATAGACTGGCCTCTGAAAAGCCTAGCCTACATAAACTGGCATCTGAAAAGCCTACGGAGGGACATTTATTGCTACACTGGCCTCTGAAAAGCCTGAAAAAGCGAAAAGATTCATATGTACTCTCCATGGACTATGCCCACTGCACCAGTTCACCTGCCTACATAAAGGCATCACATGTATTACATACCACAACACAACTCCTCCTCAAGCCATCACAATACTACTACACAACAATGTCTTCCTGGAGGTCCGACCCTTTTCGAGTGCCGGAGTGGCATGAGCGTCCGAAGTGCCATTGCGGTTTTAGGATGATGCTGTGCGTCTGGACGGATCCACTACCACGAGCCAATTACGGCCGTAGGTACTTCAAATGTCCAGACCTGGATGACGACTTCGTGGTAACGACGACAACTAAATCCTTTGTTTCTCGTTATCGTTCTTCAACTTTATCCATGACATCTACCACGACACACATAGCCTTGCAAGTTCATTGAATGGGTGGATCGGGTGCCGCCGGCATGGCCACGGAACCCTCGCGAGGTGGAAAACAAAGGACAATACCTTGTCAAGATGGATCAGACTCGCGAGGTGGAACGACAAATGCGGCATGAGCAAGAGCGTCGCGTGAGGGTGGACCAAATCCGTCTTAAGGGCAAGGAGGATGAGCTGCAAAGGAGGCGGGAGAAGTTAGGTCTGCGTGAAGCAGCCATCAAGCGTCAGGAGGAAGAGCTTCAAGCTCGTGAGGCAGCTCTCAAGACCAAGAGTGACAGGAAGAAGGATGCAGCGGAGCCATCTTCAGGGCGCGACAAAAAGGGCAAACAACCACGCTACACCCAGTAGACAAAATGTAATATTTCCTAAGGCATGTTACGACTAGCGGTGGAGTTCTGAACATTACAACTACAGAGTTCCACACATGCAACTGGTCACATCACTTACCACTTTATGTATCAACCGTTCTACGGTCAATCGTGCCTAATAAAATTTACCAAAATTTTTGTTGCATCTACAACTTACATTGAACATAAACTTCTATTACAAATTTATCTGATTTTTACGCAGTTTATAACTACAAAATTGACAAAACATACAAAATTCACGCGGATTGCAAACCCTTAAAACATACCAATGTATATATCAAACGTTCTACAGTCAATTGTACTTAAAAAAAATTCCTCAAAATTTTAAATGCACCTACAACATACAATAAACATAAACTTTTATTACAACTATACCATATTTTTTTCCAGTTTAAAACTACAAAATTGATAAAACTCTAAAAATTCACGGGGACTGAGTAAAGTCGCCCATCCATTGGGCGACTGCAATTGCAGTCGCTCAACCGTTGGGCGACTGCAATTGCAGTCGCTCAACCGTAAAGCGATTGAAGAAGTCGCCCAACGGTACACAGATTCCCTAAATGTCGCCTCCCGGTTGGGCGAAAGGCAGCAGTCGCCCAATGGGGTGGCGACTGGAGATTATTTTTGTAAAAAATGTTGTCGCGGGTATATTTATGTATTTTCGAATAAAAAACGGATTATCCGTACAAAAAATTCTCTACATAAATATGAAAACGTCTTGGTAAACAAGGTACTTTCGCATGCACTTGCGAAATCAGAGGCAATATTCTATGATTCTTCAGTTAGTTCTGGTTCAGATGGCTTCCATACTGTCCCAGCATGCTCATCCATCAATGCAATGCCGAGAGTAGCCAGATCAATTCTGATCTGGTCGGATTCTGCGAAGTCCATGTTGTTCCTGGCAACAGTTCTCCGTTCAATCAGCTGCTGCAATTGTTCTTCAGTCATCCCTGCAAGCGTCAATGCCTTGTCCTTCAGTACCTATTAAATTGAAATTTTATTTTGCGTGTTTTTCAGTCATCTTCTTAATGCAATGGCACACAAGTCTTTTGCATGTTCTCTAAAAAAAATTATTAGACAGGCAGGCAAACTCTAACCACTGCTTGAACAAAAACAACAAGAGAGGAAAAAAAAGAATATGAAGGCGTTAGACTCTACCTCAGCCAAAGATGATGGTGGCATCAGGCCAAGAATGGACAGTTTATTCTTAACTTCACCCTGCAAGGCAATCAGAGATTGAATATAATCTTCCGGCTGTTGCTGCTCTGCTTTTTCTGTGGCTGTTTCTTTTTCTGCTGTTCTAGTTTTTGCAGCAACTTCTGAAACAGAATACACAATCAGATGAATTCCGTGTAATTGAAGTGATGGCATCCCAGTAAGGTTGTTCAATGCTCAAACACTGTAAAACTCAAGGTAAAGATTAAATACGCTCAAATCTATCAAATTATTGTTTATTGCCTGAGTGGTTTCATAAGGTGATCAAGAGCAGCTGTTGTATGCAGAACATTGGACATTTTGCTCAGGAATTCTGAATGGTTGTCGTCAACCAACTTTTGATCACCAGCTGGTATTGGGACCTCCAACGTGACTTCACGGTACAAGGATATAACTTCTTCACAATCGTGTAGCAGTGTAGGATATGAGTGAGATTTGAATTAAAGGAATTAAAAAAAGTTCAAATGTATACATCCACCATAATTAAAAAAAGGTTTAAACTTGCCAAATATGAAGTACCTGATAAGTATAGTACGCACGGCCACATGCAAACTCAAGTGCTGTATCAGAGTGGTTCACATCGGATCTGTAATGTGTATGCATCAGGAATGATCTTAAAGCCATGGATGGTACAGAGCAATAATCTACCAAAAAAATGTCAGCTACAAACGCAAATGCTGGAAATCTGAACCGAAAGAAATATCAACAGAAGAGAGAGCTTCACCTCTTACATCTCTAATGGTGAAAAAATATTATCTGATTTTGCCATTTCTTACCATCCTTGTTGACAAAGCCATTATGCATCCAGCATTTGACTTCACTCTCAGGATAAGCAGCTCGGCTTTGCGCAAGCTCATTCTCATGACGAGGGAAGATCAAATCCTTTCCTCCACCATGAATATCAAACACTTGACCGAAGTAATGAGCGCTCATCGCACTGCACTCAATATGCCACCCTGGTCTTCCTTGACCCCAAGGACTTTCACAAAATGGCTCACCCTCCTTGGCAGACTGAACAAATGATGCAATTTTGTGAAGGATAAGTAAAAGAGATAGGAATAAGTAACATTAGGTCAAAAATCGAAAAGGTGAATCAGTAAGCACCTTCCATAATGCAAAGTCTGCAGGGATCCGCTTTCTTGTATCAACAGTGACACGTGATCCTGGAAGATTATGGTCTAACTTCCTTCCAGATAAACCGAGGTATTCAGGAAAGTTGTCAACAAAGAAATATACATCAATAGTATAGGCTTTCCCATTGTCCATTACCTGTCCATATGCATATACAAATAGGAAACAGAGGTGTTAATATCAAGAAAAATGATGTGGACATCGGTACAATCAACAGCTTAAAAATAAATTTACAAGTAAATAACTCAGATCCATGCCATCACATGCTATGAAAGAGATTAGACAAGTAATTTTTGAAGAATTGGTTTTATGAAAATATGCACATCGTACTGGAATCAAGATGAGAAACACAATAAACAAAACTGATCAGTTACCCTTCTATATTGGTATTAAATCTTAAATAATACCTTAGTTATCAAATATATTATCTGTTGAATGTGATCCGTCACCCGTGGCTCACGAGTAGGAGGCAAGCATTGAAGTTCGGCCATTTCACATAGGAACTCATCAATGAACTGACTACTTAAACTAGTTGCGATTTCACCTGCTTCATTTGCCCGTTAAATAATGTGCCCCAAAACAGCAGAATCTCCGAAGTCACTATCTAGTATCTACCAAAATAACGTGAAAATGACTTTCACAAGAAATTTATTTTAGAAGATAATAGTTTTGACATAGAAGATATATTCATGAGAAGATTCCAGAAGTTATTCTGGAAATTAAAAAAAAAATCACAAAAAAGAAGTGCTGCAATAAAATGGCCATAAAAAGAAACATGCAATAAAATGTTATCGCAAGATGGAGAAGTATATATACAGATCCATTAATTTCCACTTCAGCATATAACACTACAGGTTTACACAGAGACTATCTAAATGACAACTGTATCTTGTTGGCAGGCATACTGGATGTATCCACAAACACAAGGCACAGTCTCTGTTAGACACTATCTTTAATTTTTCTTGATTACTGAAGTGCTGCAAAATGTTTTCAATCAAGTATTACCTTATTATCGACATCAGTGAAGTTGCACACATATTCAACCTCATATCCCAAGTATTTAAGATATCTGCAAATGAAAATCAATTTAAGTTGATAAGAGAAATAATATAACAAATTCAGAGGAATTATCCCTAAGCATAAATATATCAAACTTTGTCAAGGTAACTCACCAGAACAATAAAAGATACAACAGAATACGAGAATGATTAACAATCGAGTGTTAGCCTATTGAGCAAGATTTTGTAAATGCTGTCAGAGAAGGAACACCAAGCTTCCAAAAGTGCCCACTTAATCCTCTTGAAGAAAAAGAGTGGCCACTTAATGAACAGCGCTGTGGTTTGATAATCGGCAGTGTTGGACGCAGCACTTAGAGCAAGGTAGTGCGGCTTGTGCAGTCGTAGACTGCTGACAGTGCCATTCAGAGCTTGCGGATTTACGCCTCAACCTCTGGGTACATAACCGGCTCACCAAAGGATGCTCGGTGAGTTTGACAACAAAATACCACAAAATTGACAGTCCCTAAGACAGCTTTGCTGAATTTAACAGTAACTATATCCGAGAAGTAACTAAAACGATTCTTTAATACTAATTATCGCAAGTCACACTGCATTTCAGCGGACATTGCAGGGGACTTCAAGCGGGAGAGGAAGAAACACACTCTGAGCAGAAGCAGCGTAGAGCCGAAGCCACCTGCGGTTTGCCGGCGACGAGGCACACTACTGCCGGCCCGCAGAGACCCCGCGCCGTCACCCCGAGGACCTGCCGTCGGAGCCCTCGCGCCGCCGAGCCCACCTTCGCTGAGGCCAAAATCCGTCGCGCCGCACGCCCAAACGCCACGCCTGCCTTACGGACGCGTGCGTGGCCGTGTTTAGGGATGAAAACGGTCGGAAACGGTCGGAAAACTCATCAACCGTTTTCTACTTCTACATTTGAATACGAAAACGAAAGCGAAAGCGGTAAAACCGGACACGAAAACGAACGCGAACTTACGGAATATCGAGAATTTCGAAAACGAACCAATTCGAACGGAATTATGTCGAACACGGTCGGTATACGAAAATTCAATACGGAATACCGACCTGTAGGACCAAGTGCATAACAATTAACAAGTGACCAAGTACATAACAATTACCAAGTGCATGATCAAATTCAAGTGCATATAATAATTAACAAGTGAATGACCCTTGGTCTTAAGTATTAACACAATAGCCGACACAAATACAATACAAGTCTAGAACAAGCAATTAACAGCTAGCAGAACATCTACAGTTCATCAGCATTATCCATGAGGTCAGGATCGCTTTCTATATCTTTTGCTTCCTCGTTGTCCTCCTCAGAGTCCTCATCCCCCTCCTTGTCCTTTTCCTACAAGTTTGCAAAGTGAATTAAAATTAGATGTAGCAATAGCATATTTCAGAGCAAGCAGTCAATAAACATACACATACCTCAATTTTCAGTTTAGCCACAACATTAGCCAAAGCCTCAACCTCAAGATCACTCACAATTGATCCAACCATTTTAGAATCTGAAAAAAAAATTTGGTATTCCGTATTTCGAACCGTATTTACAATATGGTATATTCCGAATAAAATGTAGAAAAATAGAAAACGGTCGAAAAACGCCTAAACCGTTTTCGCTCCGTTTTCGAATTTGGTATTCCGTATTTCGAACCGTATTTACAATACGGTATATTCCGAATAAAATGTAGAAAAGTAGAAAACGGTCGGAAAACGCCTAAACCGTTTTCGCTCCGTTTTCGAATTTGGTATTCCGTATTTCGAACCGAATTCGAATTTGTCCGAAAATACGAATTCGATCGGGTCAAATGTAGAAAACGATGCGGTTCGGTACGGGATATTTCCGTTCCATTTTCATCCCTACCCGTGTTAACTCGGCCGTTATTTTTCTAGTATCCTGCGGGCCGAACCAAGTGGGCCACGAGCCCTGCGCGGGCGCGCCCAGATAGCAGTGGGGTGTGGGCACGCGGCCCAAATCGGGCCAGTGTACAAACGCGTACCCAACCCAGTCGCGGGTTCTTTTGAGTTTAAAATTAACTTATGTCTACAGTAATTAGCTTTTAAATGATATATTTTTTCAAGATAGGGTTAATAGAAAATTTATAATTAAAAAATGTGTTGAGTTCAGCTGTACCAGCCAAAATCAGATGCGACTATTTCTCTCTACGTATTGTCTCTCACGAATAGCTAGAATTCAAATATTTAAGTCATAAATCATCAGCCTAAAAGAACCTACTCTAGTCTTTGCGATGGTGTCTACGGATTCTAGAAATACCTATACACGCGTGTTAAGTGAAAAATCATGTACCCATATCTCTAGTAAATTATAAGCATGAGTAGAAAATATTATAAGCATGAGTAGAAAATATATGCGTGTATGCGTGAGTAGTATGAGTATTATGTGTTGAGTAGATACGTCCGCTTGTTCTCTCTCAAACAAGATAATGTGAAGACTATAGAGAGTTCGGGATCGAACGGATACTCGAGAGGACGGCAAGTCGTGTATGGCTGCTTCTCCTTGCCGACAGGCAGCGGGAGAAAACACAGTAGAATATGACATGTGGGGTTGGTTGCTACATGGCCTGCTTAGTCGGGGAGGATTGAACTCTGGATGTTGATAGACGTAACTTCCGAGTATATGTAATCCGCACACTGCATGCTAGATCACTATGTAGTTTTTCCTCTGAGAGTGTAAGACGAACGTACATACTTAACACATATTACATTCATATATGTTAGATATCTATATATAATCATCGATCATATTGTGTCGACTATATTGTGTCGACTGTGATCGACCTCCTGTGGTTGTTACGTACCACGGATCACGCGTATCTTTTCAGGCCTCTTCCTTCTTTATCTCTCGGGTGTCTATAAACCAAATGTTCAGATATAGAAGAGGTCTATATATGTAACCCTTGATTCATTAATCAAGTTATTGCATAATTTCTCCTAAACACTACACATTTTCATGGTATCAAACGTGATCGCTCCTGTGATTGTACGTTTCCGTAAATCCTAGCTGTCAGCCTCCATCTTCGGCCGATCTATCCCTCTCTCTCCCTATGGTCGGCTCCATCGACCTCTCTGCCGACCAGGTGGCTCAGGCCGAGCAGGCTGCTTTGGCCGCTCACGCAGCTCAGACCAACACCACTACCGCTAAGGACCATCGGGTTCAGACCATCGCCGCGGCTGCCGTCAATCGCGTGCGCTAGGAGGCGCTCACTGCGATCGCTGTCGAACACCAGCAGGTCCTGTCTGCTGATCTCGCCCACGGCGTTGCCAACCAACCGAACTATGCCATCGCCGCTCTCCACGCCTAAGCTGTTGGCGTCCTTAACATCAAGGCCCTCATCCTGGTCACCCTTGACCTCACCTCCGCTAACTACGGAAAGTGGTGCGGCCTTTTCCTCGTCACGCTCGACAAGTACGCATTGACAAACCACGTCCTCTTCGACAATGCCCCCCTTCCCGATCAGACGAATTGGGTTCGCTTGGATTGTGTCGTCTTGTCTTGGCTTTACAACACCGCTGCTTCGAACCTCTTAGATATCATCATGTCCCCAACACTACTGCCCGCATCGTGTGGATGAACCTCGAGCATCAATTCCTTGGCAACAAGGAGACCCATGCTCTGTACATGGAGGTGGAATTCCGCAACTTTGTTCAAGGTGATTTATCAATCTCTAATTTTTGCCACAAATTCAAGAGTAAGGCAGATGGTCTTATCGATCTCGATGAACCTATCTCTGACCAGACACTTATGTTGTCCATCCTTCGCGGCATCAACGAGAAATTCTCTCATATGGTGCCAATCCTTAAGATGCAACAGTCGTTTCCTATGTTCGTGGAGACTTGTTCGCAGCTTCTCCTCAAAGAGATCACCAAGAACTCTAGACTGGATGTGTCGCCCTCTGTTTTCCTCGCTACTAGACGGCAAGTCTCCCGCCCTCCGAGCCCAGGCACTGGTCAGACCGCTCTCAGAAAAATCAGCACAGTCGCTCTCTGGAAAAAAGGTTCCGCGAGATGAGCGAAACTTCCGCTAGTTGGTCAGACCGCTCTCAGCACGCCGGTCAGACCGCCACCTCAAGACTTGTCTGACCACCGGCCACTTACTGGTTTGACCGCCAGGATTAAGCCGGTTTGACCGCTCCTCGGTCAGACTGCTCTTCTGGCCTGGTCAAAGCTGACCAGGCCGGTCAAACCGCATACACAATGCCGGTCTGACCGCTAGGTCTGGTAGTACCGCTCACACAGAACCGGTACTTCTGACGGCCAGACGAGCCGCTCGGACCACTCACATCAGGTAATACCGTGCAACACATGCCGGTCCTTCCGTTGTCCGGTAGCACCGCTCACATAGAGCCGGTACTTCCGACCTCCGGTGGTACCACTACGCACACAGCGGTAGTTTCGATTTTCTTGAGAAGTGCAGATATCTCAACAGTTTTTGCAAAACACATTTGCAAACTATGATATCATGCACACAAGGCTCAAGCATGATTTCCAACAAGTTGCAAAACACATTCGCACACTTTTGAAATCATGACATAGGGAATATATATGAGCTTCAATCATTTGCAAATATAAACCTCATATCACAAAGAATGAAAACATGGACTTCAAGTACTTGCAAAATACATTTGCATGCATAGTCCCATGTTACTAGAATTCAACACATGAGCTTCAACCATTTGTAAAACACATTCGCAAATTCAAGCCTCATGTCAAGAGAGCTAGAGCAAGTGAGGTTTGAGCTATCAACACATAATGAGATTCAAACTACTAGACATGACTCCGCTTAATAGTACGACAACCTACACTAGCAATCCGGTCTTTCAACCAAACACTAAGACCGGTAAAAGACTAGTAACACATACTTAGCCCTAGCTAGTCATACCTTTGCCTTGGGTCATCGTCTTGATGTGCATCAACTCATGATACATCCTTTTATTTAACTCCATTAACACATGATGGTCTTCACTTAACTTGATCAACATATGATCAACTCCTCATGCATCAACTCATGATGCGTCTTCTTCTTTGATGGCTTCCAACACATGAAGCCATCATTTTCTTTGATAACCTTCAACTTATGAAGCTATCTTCTTCTCAAATTTGACTTAATGATCTTCAACTTATGAAGTCATCCCAAGTGATAGACCATGTGGAGGTGACCCCGGTTGTGTGATGAGTAATTGACATCGATTTAGCAAAGTCGAATTTGGTTTGAGTGGTTCGGACCATGTCGTTGCGCGGTGCAATCGGCGTCGGTCGGTCTTGGTCAAACCTAGTCAAAGTGGTTAGGATGCATATTCTGTTGATGTGACAGGTTTGGGCTTAATGTGGTTTCATTAATGCTATTTATGCTTACATGTATCGAGCGGTGCTATTTGATGTGTTTCTTGTCTGTGATGGCTGCAGGACATCGAGGTGGAGTCATGGCGAGGCACGGGATGACCGGACTAGGCGCAGGTGGTGCTGAGGTCGGAGCGGTCGGGGTGTGCCGAAGACGGCGAGGACTCGAAGTAGCTGCGTGGCTTGGAGGGCAAGGAATGAGGAAGTTTCCTGGAAGGTGCGCGAGGGGCGTTTTGGTGAATACGCAAAGCTGCACTAAAGGAAGTGGATTGTGGATAAAGCGCCATGAGTTGGTGGAGGCTTAATGGGTAAAGCATGGTGTGAACCCATTATGGAGGCTATAAATAGAGAGGTGCTCTCTAGTGCTGAATTTGAGAGAGTGGGTGTAAGAGTTAAGGTTTTATTTGGTTCTCTCCATGAGATGAAATGAGTGTATGAAAAATGAGTGCAGATTTTTAGTGAGAAAGGAGAGATGGCCTGAGAGAGAATATGATATGAGGGTGTTGCATATGTTTTACCAATCATGTATGGGGACTTAGGTAGTGAGAAGATGTTATGAGTTGGCTGTAAAAACTTGTTTCCTTTTAAGCATTCATTTCTCAGCCTTTCTTGAGAATCTGGTTTGAGATGTTTTTGCTTATGAGCCTCTCTTTGTTTCTCTTGTATGGTGCCTTCTTTTAGTATGACTTCAATCTTCTTGCTGTTCGGGCACTGCAGTTTCTACTGTTTCAGTTACAGTTTGTATGTGTTCGGCTGCTACTAATATTTACTGTGTTCGGCTCAGATTTCTACAGTCAGTGCATGCATTGTCTCTCTGCGCAGATTTCCTATTTGGACAAGCTTTCATTTCTCTGGTTTTTAGTCCTATCGGCAAGCATTAAATAGCTCTTGGAGGCAGCAAAAGGTTGTGAATGGTCACCTATTGGCAAGCATTAAATTAGCTCTTTGCATTTCATCTTGTCCTTGGCAGTTAATTCCCTAGTTTACTTTGTCTTGGCATGTGATTTTTACTTCCTGAAGAAGATTGCTTGCAATGTACGTCTCTTGATCAAAAGTTCACCAACTTTTTGGTGTGTGATTCCTTCCTGTACACACTGTTCCGAACTGCATTCTTTTCTTGTTGATTTTACTCTTTTGCTTTGTGAGTTTTTACCATCAGTTCGGGTCATCTTTTCAGCAGTGCTGCTCTCGGTCAGACCTGCCTCCCGTCTGCAGTCTAAACCGATTTTTTTTGTCTTTAATCTGTTCCATCCTTTTTGCCTAACTTTCGGTTGGTTTTATTGGTCTCTTTGAAGCTGTCCATCAGATCACTTCATCTCTGCTTTCGGCCAAGCCCTTTAATCTTTGTCTGTAGTTCGGTCCTTTTGCAGTTTTGGTTAGGTCTTGAAGTATTAGGCCATCAAGATAACTACTGCAGTTCTTGTTTATTTTTCGGCAGTACAGAATATGTTCCATTCAAGTTGGTTGTCGGACAAGTTCTGTGATTCCTTGTTTTCTGATCGGTCCTTCGACTTCCAGTGAGTGAATCTTCTTCATAGCTGCTACAGCTATCGGAGTTGAGATTTTTTGTGGATACTTTGGGGGTTGATTTTCAAAAGGCTCCATTCACCCCCCTTTGTCGTCGTTTCCGGTCCAACACCAAGTCGTCCTCATTTGTGAAACCTAACATATTTATCCAACTCATGAAAACTGTTAGTCCACAAAATAATTGTCATCAATTACCAAACTTCACCATTAACACATAATGGAGGGACTAGATTCGACAATCTTCTCTTTTTGGTTATTCATGACAATCTCAACAAATAATGAGATATCAAAATTGATTTGCGAGTATACAACTTATACACAAAAATTGTATACTCTAAGATAAGCTTTAGACAAAACTTACTTATCCGGTTGTCATTAATCATTCAACCATTAATATATAATAGAGAAGTTACGTGACAACCCGATTGCACATGAGTATATATGAACTACACAAGATATATATACTCAAGAATGTATTTCAAAGTAAAGATTCTAAATATGCATATTAAAAGAAGCATGGATCAATACTTATAAAACTCTAAAACATAGAGATAGTTCCCCCTAAATGTGTGCATACAAATGTATATAATGAAGACATATGCACATATTCATTTTGGACTAATCAAAGAGTTCAATCTATATTTTGGATATAAGGGATGCATTAGTATATGAAAAAGATTTCGAATGCACACCTCTTTGAGTTCACCTTTCCATCCAAATGAGACTAAACTATAATATACTTGAACAATCATATTAGTCTCATATATACATTTTTCATTATCACCAAAATATTATAAAATTATTTATTAATATTACCAAAATCTCATTATGGTATTTGTCATTAACATCAAAACCAACTTAATCGGTGCTTGACCTTTTAGCTGGACGAGCGGGCCGCCTGCCACCGACGCCAGTAAAGGCAACCATGCAGCCAGTAAAGCCGGACAGATGGGGTGGCCATCCTTTTTTAACCCATGGACCGGGACTGTTCAGGTGTGGCCACACCACGCCGAAGGCATCCTCGGTCCCTAGCTGATGGACCATGTGGAGGTGATCCCGAGTGTGTGATGAGTAATTGACATCGGTTTAGAAAAGTCGAGTTTGGTTTATGTGGTTTGGGCCATGTCGTTGCGTGGTGCAATCCGCTTCGGTAGGATTTAGTCAAACCTGGTCAAGGTGATTAGGATGCATATTCTGTTGATTCGACAGGTTTGGGTTTTTTCATGCGTAAGTATGACTCTTTGATGCTATTATGCTTACATATGTCGAGCGGTGCTATTTGATGTGTTTCTTGTCTGTGACGGCTGCAGGACGTCGAGGTGGAGTCGTGGCGAGGCACGGAGGACCGGACTAGGCGCAAGTGGTGCCGAGGTCAGAATGGTCGAGATGTGCCGAAGACGGCGAGGACTCGAGGTGTTTGCGAGGCGTGGACGACAAGGAATGCGGAAGCTTCCCGGAAGGTGCAGGAGGGGCGTTTCGGTAAAAACACAAAGCTGCACAGGTGGAAGCAGTTCCGTTCGGAGTTTGCGGGCAAAACGGGTTGAGAACCTGTTATGCAAAGGCTATAAATAGGAGATGATCTCCTCTTGTGGCTGCATGCATTCCAAGAGGGTGAATGGGTTGTTAGGGTTTGCTTTAGTCAAAAGAGCCTTTGAGAGGTGGTTTTGGCTTTAGGCTTTAGTTGGTAGAAGAGGGCAGAAGGTTGTCTCCCTGTGTGTGTTCGTGAGCTCTTCTCTCCAAGAAGCATGTAGTGTTCTTGTGTTCTTGAGTCTTGGGAGAGGGAGAGGATTGAGTAGAGACTTTATGTAATCATTTCTCTGTTTGTAATCGCGTATGGGGACTCCTCTGTGATCCTCTTGTTACCAGGAATGAAATCCCAGAAGTTTATTTCCCGTGCTCCTGTCTGTTCTTCATTCTTCCTTTTTAGTGATTTTTGAGCTTTCTTGTTTTTGTTTTGGTTCTTGCTGAGGAGGAGCAAAATGAGTTGCTGTGATCTAGGAGATGCTTCAAAGCCATTTGGCTAGTCCATCCTAAGAGCAAACTTTGTTTAATCTCAGTTTTTGCAGTTTGAGCTCCTCTGTTCTTATTTCCTTTTCTAGGGTTTTGGTGTAAATCTTGTTCTCCTTCATGAGATGGCATGGATCTTGGCATACTAAGTCCTCAGGCTATTACATAGCTATCCTCAAAGTTTCATGACCAAAGGATCAAAGGTTAGATGGAATTTGAGTTTTTGGGGCTGCTCTCTGTATTTTTCAGTTCTTAGGTAGAATATGAAATTCTTGCTTTTAAGTTGGATTTTCTTGTTTCCCTAGACTCCTCTGGTTAATTAGAATGTTATTTCTCTGTTCTGGGCTGAGAAATCCAGAGAGAAACCTCTAATTTTCTTGATGTGAGGAGAGTTGATTTTGCCCTGAAAATTGCAATCTGCTGTTTGTCTGAACTTTCGAGGAGCGGTCAGACCGGGGTTGGAATGGCGGTCAGACCGGCCCTATATGGGTGGTCAGACCGGCGGCCAGGGAGAGGTCTGACCGGCTGTAAGATCGAGAAGGCCGACTAGAGGGGGGGTGAATAGACGGTTTAAAAATTTTCTTCTAATACAACCTAACAATTTCAACTCTAACAAGTTTCTTTTAATCAAACAAACAATGTAGCAACTATCACAAGTTAAATTGGCTCAAGTAATCACTAGCACGAAATCAATTAACCTAAGAGCAATTACAATTCAAACCTAGGTCAAAGTTTGCTACTCTAAAACTCAAACAATTAAATGATTCTAATGAAATGAATTGCTTGAAAGTAAATAAGCACAAGAGAGCAAACCACAAGAGACATGATCACTTTTTACCGTGGTGTTCGGAGACTTGCTGGTCTCCCCTAGTCCACGTTGAGGTAAGCCCGAACGAATCGGACCGGCTCCACGAATTGAGCCTAATTACCTCGATCATTATCGGTAGCCCTTTCCCTCCCCGGGTAGGCGAGCTCCAAGCCTTCACAATCTTCCGGGCCTTCTCACAACCTTCTTGAGAAGATCACCGAAAATTCCGCCAAGCCGTCTAGGTGCCGACAAGCACCAAGAGTAATAAACCACAGCGGCTTGATCACACTCTAGTGCCAAATGGATCAAACTAGGATGCAATGCACTAGAAATTTGCTCAACTACCTCAATTTAATGCACAAGAGTGAAAAGGAGGTGTGAGAGGTTGCTCTAAGCTCAAAGATGTTCAATGGGGGTTCAACAACCTGTACAAGTGCTGGTGGGGTCGAATTTATACCTCCACCAACCTCAAATAGCCGTTGCATTAAACAATCTTGAAAAATCAGGGAAATCAGAACTACCACAGTGTTATGGGCGGTACTTCCGGATTTCCGCCGCCTAGTCAAAACGGTTATGTCAGAGGATCAGAAGTAACCGTTGGACATTAAATGCGGTACTTCCGCCATTGTAAGTGCGGTACTTCCGGAAATCCGAAAGTTCTGATATTTCCCTGGTACTTCCGATCTCAGCGAGTTCAAGTTTAACTCTGGGCGCTCTCTGGAATTAAAGTTCCGCTCTAATGTCTGGAACTACCGGGCCTGCGGTAGTTCCGCAGTTCAACCCGCGGTACTTCCGTTTTTCGAGAGGTTAAGTTTTACTCCGGGCGCTCTCTGGAATTAAAGTTCTGCTCGGGAGGCCGGAATTTCCGCGCTTGCGGTAGTTCCGCCGTACAACCCACGGTACTTCCGTTTTCCGAGAGACTAACTTAAACTCCGGGCGATCTCTAGAAAAAACGTTCCGCCCGGGCGCCCGGTACTTCGGCCCGATCGGTAGTTCCGCGCTTTGAACGCCGGTACTTCCGAAAATTCTGACAATGCATGATTTTGATTCAATTTTGAATTCTAAATGCATGCATGATCCTAAATTGATCCAAGAGGCACATTAGCATATGATCAAGCATTTCACTATGATCCCTCTTAATAGTACGGCATCTATCCTACAATCCGGTCTTCCAACCTTTCTCCAAGACCGGTAAAATTAAAAGAGCCCTAAACTATTTACCTTGTCGCCTTGGAACTCTTTGAATCGTTGTGAAATATTTTATGAGCCTATTTCTTCGCCATTTGGACTTATCCTTTCAAACACTTAACGCACATATTAGTCCCATGATCACATAATGTCATTAATTACTAAAACCAATATTTTTAGGGGCCTAGATGCTTTCACCGGCCCATATAAGGCGGTCTGACCGGCCCTGGTTGTCTTGGCAGTTGTTTCCCTTGGCTTTTGTGTTTGCGGCTTTATCTTTTGCTAGTTGGTTCCCTCTATGTTAGCTCAAGGCTCAGTGTGCTCTTGAATCCTCTTTATAGCTCCCATAGCTATTAGAGAGGAGATTTTTAGTGGATCTTTTTGGGGGGCAAGTTTGATTAAAAATCGACATTCACCCCCCCCCCTCTGTCGTCATTTCGGTCCAACACTAGTCCAATGCGCTAACTCCACCGTCACGCCCGATACCCCATGCTCTCGCCATCACACCTCCTCCCGACCATCTCGACGTCCAATTTAGTGTGACAACTGATGATATTAGTGGCCCTCCCAACTGCCCAGTCGACACTGTGGACCCCATGTCCGGTGTCAGCTCCTGTGACCAACAGCACCTCGCCAATACCTTCAGCACGGTGATGCTTATAAGGGCATCTCTAATGGTCTGAGTCAGCTATCTATATGCATGTACACATCAGCATATATCCTATGTGGAGGAAAGAGAGTATGCAAAAAAAAAATCGAGCCAGCTCTTCCTTAAGCACTAGTCTATAACGCTAAACGAGGCAGCCTCAATAAATTATGTGTGTGCATGTAAGCATCAAATAGCTATCCTTATAGATAGTTCTTTAGAATGCTAGCTTTAGTGTGTACTATATATAGATGATGTGGAAGTCTTATAGTTAGTTGTTAGCTATAACCATTGGAGATGCCCTAAAGGTTTGAACGAATAGCCTCCCAGCTGGAGACAGTCGCCCCTGTGGCAGCGGCAACGAGGAGGGCCGTGGTGATGGCCGAGATGACAACGATGTCTAGGGCTCGCTAGCTAGCCATCACTGGGGTATGTGGCTGGGTGGCGCCAAGGCCTTATCTTGGAATCTTTGGGTGGATGATGGTGGCCACCTTTAAGTAGGGAGGAGCTTTCTACGACGTACGTGAAGCATGGATTTTCATTGTTGCCGGTTTTATGGTTTGCTTATAATAGGTTATAATTGATGTACTAGCTAGTAAACCAATTTTCAGTCTACCTCCGCATATTTGGGTTGCCTTTATTTCATGGTTAAAACTAGATTCAGTATGTGTGAGATTTTCATTTTTTCTTGGGGTGGTTGAGAAGCTAGTAGTAGAAAATTGCATCATATATAGAAGTGCCTCCATTCCTTTTGCTTTTGCTTTTCTTTTTCTTTTCTTTTTTTGAAAACAAAAAATGCCCCCTTGAGAGATGGATATGCTCCAATTAATGGGATAATGTTTCCTTCAATTAATAAGGCACGACCTTACTAATACCATATACACACAATATCTTCATCAAGTACACACAAAAAATCAGGGGCGGGCCCAGCGGGTAGTCCATATAGGCCCAGGACTACCCGCTCCGCCAGGCGCCCATCCGCCCATCCGCCTCCGCCAGTCCGCAGGCTCCCTCCGCCAGTCCGCCTCCGCCTCCGCCAGGCTCCCTCCGCCTCCGCCTCCACTCTCCGCCTTGGCGCCTCCGCCTCCACTCTCCGCCTCGGCCTCCGCCTCGGCGCTTCCGCCTCCACCAGGGCGCCAGGGCGGCGCGGCACCGGCGCTGGCCGCCTTGCTCCCGTCGGCTTGCTGAGTTGCTATGCCTTCAGTCCTTCACCTCCCTGGCCTTCGGCTCCACACGGTGGCTGGCTTCTCTGTGGTGTTGGGGCTGACTGGAGAGTGTTGGGGGATTGGCGGCTTGCTGTGCCTTTTCTCGGTTTGGCTATTGATATATGGCAGTGGGATATTTTTGGCATTGGTGCTCTGGTTTTGGCCGTGAGAGTTTGCTGGCTGGCGGTGCTATCTGGGCATGTTGGCTCTGGCCGTGTTGATTGTGAATTTGTGGTATATAAAAAAAAAACTCGACCTGCGCCGGGGGGGGGGGGGGAGAAACCCCCCGGGCATCATGCTTAAGAAGAAGGTCTTCTCACGCAGACCGAGAAAACCCCCGAACCCCTGCTTCACCCTTACACAGCGGCACCAACGCCCGACCTTTGTGAGACGACCGGCGGATCCTTTGGATCAACGCCCTGGCGGGTCCTTAGACCTGTGCTTTGGTGTGGTAGCAGGCGAGGGGATTTTTCCCCCAAGCCTGAAATTCGCTCCCACTGGGAGTTGAACCCAGGACCTGGGGGGTGCTACTGAGGCGCTCTAACCGCTAGGCTAGAGGCCCTTTAGCTGATTTGTGGTATATAAGATCATTTCCATGCTAAATGGTTAATAGGATCATTTGTGGTATTAGATTATACCAACATTAGATAATTTTTTAGTTAGGCATACCCTGGATTCAAATCCTGGGTCCGCCACTGCAAAAAATAGAAAAAACCAAGTACCACATCCATTTGGCCATGTTTTACATGTGAGTGCTAAAAGTAGTAACTATTTTATTCAGGGTTCAACAAACCGGAAATGGATTGGTTAAAATCTCATACCTGCAGTGTAATAGAAAACATCCAGGAACTGTGCATGCAGAATTTACCCTAGAAAACTTGAATCGGTAGGAATGGATCTGCATTGTCAAGAATTGGTTTGAATTTTTAGCAATCTTGCACCAGTTTTCATGAAAAATCCAGGTAGAGTTTTCATTCGCACAGAGTCCACATCTTCCAGAATCCAGAGATCCAAATCCAAGTCTGAATGACGCTGCCAGTCACTTACCGCCTGGAGATGTCTAACCAGCCAGCGGCGTATAGCGTATTGGCTATGGATGACACAGTGCACATGCTCATTCTACGGAGATGAAGCCATGAATTACAGTATTATTATGTTCATACGATACGAGTGTATCTCAAAACTCAGAACTGGTACATGTTGAATTATAGTAACATGGCCCAGAAAATTTGTGATAGGTAATTTTTGCGATTATCTTAGTATGTCCAGTAAGTAGCGCCTTTGTGTCAACTTCTATTTCCACTTGCGTAACCTCCATGATCCTAGCATCAAACACTAGAAATCCTCATCCAAAATGGTGTATAAATAGGAAATCTAAAAGAACTACGGTGCCACTAAGATTCTTTTTGTTAGCATTAGGTACATCAATTATACGTCCACCTCTCAGCATGATGCAAAATTCCTGAACCAGCCTGAAACAAATAGAAGTAGCAAGTGAAGAATTTGAGGATTACAATAGGCTCTCATAATATGTAGATTTCCAGGATACTGCTGAATGAAACAACACTCCTGGTTCAATATGCATGTAAAAAGTATGGATGGGTTGTTGCTGAGCATCTCAAAGTTCAGGTACAACGGAGCAAAAAAAGTAAAGCTCATCTCAGTGTAAAGGTGTGACATAGGAGAAGAACATCAGTTAGTTGGTAATACTCTTGTTGGAAAACTAAATTGTGGTCTTCTTCTGAGTATTCATGTTTGACAAACATAATAGGCCTTCATGTACCACCAACGACACATAGGGGCATCAAAGTTAATTTTACTACTTAGAAATTTCTCATAGTTGTAGATAAGTTATGTTTAAAAGTTGTGCATTTATTCAACCACTGTAGATTGACAAGAGATAGTGGCCTTGAAGTTAGGACCTGCTAAGGATAAAGAATGCTATAGTTTTTTGCTTTTATTGTTAGTTGCTTAAATTCATTTGAGGTCATTGTAATGCATAAGTGTAGTCCCATATAGGAAAGTAAATTTTCATGCCAAATAATCAAAAGCTGCAGTATGTGGTTGTAGATCAGCGGAAGAAGTAAGCACTCGATAATGGATCAATAAATCCAATCCATACTAATTGTCTGATTCATTCAAACCCACTGGTTGAAAGAAAAATAGCAAATGATTATGACAGGTGAATCGACTTACATGTGAATGTGAGTGGTCATTAAATCATATATGCTTCAAACATTCTTATGGATGCTAGAGAGTTAGCATATTGAAATCAAATGTTAGTTCCACAA
This sequence comes from Dendrocalamus latiflorus, assembly GCA_017311315.1. NCBI lineage: Eukaryota > Viridiplantae > Streptophyta > Magnoliopsida > Poales > Poaceae > Dendrocalamus > Dendrocalamus latiflorus. The sequence continues at coordinate 10,359,196 of CM029676.1, forward strand.
CAAAATTGGAAAAATGGTTCTTGATCCATTGGAATCACTTCTTGATGCAAGAATATGTTCTTGAAAATAACCTGAATGACCAATGAAGCATAATATCCATCATAATCACTTCTTGACAGAAGAATGTGTTCTCAGAAATAACCTAAATGACAAATGAAGCATAAGATCTCCACTACAAAAATGGCTTGAGATGGAAAATTGTAAATTTCTCATATACCTCTTTACTTGTAGCCGACTTCTTTCATTAAGTGCCGATAGCTTCGTCCACGTATCACATGTTGCCACAAGGATGCTATTGATTGTTGAAGGTTCAACTCTAATATCTACTGAATAAGTCTACACATAACCATAGAAAAGAATGACATCAGAAGTTCAAAATACAAAACATTTCCTACAGTATGTAAGGAGTACAAAAACGAACCATCTAGCAACACAAAACATTTCCTACAGCATGTAAGGAGTACAAAAATGAACCATCTAGCAAGACAATGCTGAATCCCACGAGTGATTGGCTACATAAAGAATGGATCTCTTTGTTGATAAAGTAAGCCGACCTAGCAAACGACAATCATATAGGCATCATATCATTAGGCCAATATCCAATAATACTTAATCCAAATACCTCCATCATGGTGACTGCTATAGGATGATCCAATATTTCCAGGCTATCATCTGCTAGGTAGTTCACCTGTGAATTACACAAAATAGAAGACTCTAAAACTTTAGTGCGCCATCCTCTCCAAGGCTCTGTTCCTCAATTGCATGCCCAGGGTTTGAGTGATCTACACATAATTGAATATATTTCCTTTCTACAAACATTATTTGTTCTAATTTTGCATATATTGTCTAATCAATCTTTTCCCTTATTTTTAGTTCGATATGTAAATAAGAAATTCTCTTGAAGGTATAAAAATTATGTTAATGCAAGTAAGATTATCTGTCCCATATATCTGCTTGTACAAAAATTCCATTATGAATTTTAGGTACCTAATCGCTTGGGTGTTACAAATTGTATCGTATCTCTCCATAGATGAATAAGAAGCATCAAAATTTTCAAAGAGTATGATAGTAGCTGATAGCAAGATACTCAAAATAGGATTCCACACTGCAAGTCTTCAAAGTGGAGGCATCCTTCTCCAATGAATGTACAAATACATCATATAAAAATGTTCTTATTGGGGTCTTATATGCTATAACTAATTCATGTTTTTCATTTGCTAATTTAATGACTATATTAATGTTAATATTGGACAATACCACAGTACTTCTCAAGACTGCGACATACCCAAATAAAGAATGTGTGACATACGCTATGTTTTTAAGTAGTAGACCAACAGAAAAAGTTGATGATGTTGAGATAGGTAATCAATTTACAAAAGTGTTTATCAATCATCCTCTTGTGGAAAAAGAGGAGTTAGTAAGGTCAATCAAGCGCTGCAAGACAATTGGTGATGTCCATGTCGAACAAAGACCATTGCCTGGCCTTCGTATTGTGTATGTTAATTGTTGCTTGCTTCAATTACAATGAAGTATATATATCGTATTTTGTAATTACAATCCTAAAATTTAATATTTTTTGGGCAGGTTGAAAAGGTCAATAGTTGAATTCTTACTTTTGACGGCTTAAAGACCTCATAAATGGATCAAGAAGCAAAGGATTTCATGAAGATTAGACAACATTAGACATATTTCAGATTCTTTTCTTAGACTGTTATGTTTCAGATTCTTAGACTAAAAATTTATAATATTTGTTCTTAAAGACTTGAATTCTCTAGAAACCAAATCATTATGTATGCTATGGAATGATGTGAACAACACTTATATTTATTTCTTTGATGCAATGTAGTATGTTATGATTGTTACACTCATGGTTATTTGAGTTATTGTGAAATATGTCATGCTTATCAAAGGATGTTCTGTGAAACAATTTTAATTTGTACATTCACAGGAAAATAAAAAATTCCTACAAATATTTAAAAATGTTGTAGAAAGTCAACATTGTGTTGTTGTAGTTAAAAAAGTTGTTATTAGGACCAATAGCATTATTGTATTGTTGTACCTAAAAACGATGTTACTAGGATCTGTATCTAAAATAGGTGTTACTATGGTCTATAGTAACACACACTACTATATTGCTTTAGTTGAAAAAAGTTGTTACTGGGGCCTATGGCATCACACACTACTGTATTGTTCTAGCTAAAAATGTGTTACTAGGGTCTATGGCAACAAGCCCTACTATGTTACTCTAGCTAAAAAATGTGTTACTAGAGTCTATTGCAACACATTTAATACATGTTGCCACAAAGTGGTTGTAACATCGTTTCTTTCATACAGGAACACTAGTCACATGCTACAATAGACCCTGCAATAACGACATAGTCTATAAAAACACTAATCAAATATGTTACTACAGGCCTCAGTAACATATTTTTTGAACTACAGTAGCACATATGTGTGTTACTAAATGTCCATCCTAACGTAGTGATATCAAATTGCCACTTAGGTGTCTTTGTCTATCTTCCTTAAAAGGTCCTGGTTGTCATGTACCGTGATGATCCCTTCAGGGCCAAGCAACTTCATGTAGAGGTAGGCATGGTGAGGTATTGTTTCAAAGTGGTTGAGAGTTGCATAACCCAGGATCACGTTGTATTGATACAAGATGTCAACGATGTCAAAGACAACACTCTCACTTTAGGCATAGCCCCTTGCCCCATACTCTACTGTCAGCTCGATCCTACCGAGGGCTAGGACTAGCATGCCGCTGAAACCAAGGATAGGGATGTCTGGCTTAGATAGAAGAGATAGCAAGACCCCAAGCTTGTCAAAGGTGGATGTGAATAGGATGTTTGTGGAACTTCCCGTGTCCATGAACACACTCCTCACTTCGCACACAGCGATGAGGGCAGAGATCACTAGAGCATCGTGATGCAGTAGGCTGACTCTGATGGCGTCCTTGGGGCTGAAGATAATAGGTGTGTTGACCCACTGCAGGAGCTTGATCAAGGGATGTGCTGATGTGGTGCACTATGTGGGCGTAGGCATGATGTTACCGCTTTGACATAAAGGTGTGAACATTTTACCAGTAATCACATGCACCACATGATTTTGGGGCATCGACTTGCCCTGATTCCTCGAGGCGGGGGGGGGGTAGGGTGGGTAGCGTAGCAACCACCGCCAGCGCATGGGCTGGGTTGTGCTGTCATGCGCTAGCTTGGACTCGGGCTTGCTATCACCAGAGTTGTCAACCAGAGGTAATGAGCTCGCATTCCAAAGTAGAATAATGAGTCCATCCGTGGATGTTGTAGAAGTGGCATTTGTTGCCATGATCGAGGCATTGCTCTTTGCGCCTTTGGCCGCCCTTGCGCTTGCACCCAAAATGGTCGTCATGCCAACCCTGATGTGATTGGGGACCTTCAGGTTTGACGGGGTACATGGGCCAGTGTTGGTGATGCCACCTCTCGGTGGCCTCGGGCTTAGGAGAGGGAGAGTGTGCCAAGGCCGCAATGATCGAGGCCTCCACTACTCTGTGAGCCTGCCCTTCCTCAAGCTTGGAGTACTATTCTAGGATAGAGAGGAGCTCCGACACAGTATTTGGTTCCTTCCTGTCCAACTTGTTGGCTAACTTCCCTTTGTGGAGAGCTCGGCGCGAGTCTTCGATGACACTTGTGTCAAAGATGCCTGGACTTGGTAGTGGATATGGTCAAAGCAATGCATGAACTCTCAAATGGACTTACCTGGCATTTATTTGAGCGCGTGCAGATTAAAGGACATCACTGGCTTGTTGTAGCTTTCGTGGAAATGCTTACTCAATTTCTCTCAGAGCTGCTCCCATGAGTACATCGAGCGCGGTGAGAGGGCAAGGTACCATGATTGGGTGACCCTCAAAAGTGATAAGGGCAAACTCTTTGCCATGATGGCTTCACCTCCTCCCACTACTGCTATGGCTGTCTCATAGACATGGATGAACACCACGGGTCAGGGTCCCCTGAATACTCCATGACCCCGAGCATCCGAAAACATGTAGACCACAGGGTGGTTTGCAAGCCTAGGCTCAACGGGTTGGGAGGGTCGGCAACCACATGGACGGGGACCACTTGAGGCTGGGAGCCTGGGGGAAGTCCGCTGAAGTGTCAGCGTGGGATCCTACCCTAGGCTGGCCTAGGGTGATCTAGCCCCTAGGTGACCGCAGTTCACGCTTGCAACCCTGGCCGAGACAAGGGCTTCCTTCTGTACTTCATCAAGCTATGCCCTAAGGTTGTTGGCTTCTCAGACGTCGGTCAATGTTGGTAAGTTTGTTCGGGCACGAGCTTCGGCTAGCTCGGCTCAAAGGGCTTCAACCTCAGACACCTTGGGGTAGGTTGACTCCCGCGCTAGCGCTCGCACTTCCTTCAGCTGATTCCTAAATTTCTTGGCTTCCTCGGCCCTTGCATGCGGTGAGGGTCTTCCCTGGGCCCGCACCCTTTCAAGCTACGCCCGAAGCTCCCCAGCTTGGCAAGCATCGGCCGTAGACCGTAGAGCTTCAGTATGTGATTCTCTCAATTGCCTCTAGAGGTTTAATGCCCGCTCAACCTCCTCGTGAGCGCTTGGACGGCTGGCCTCCTTGGAGGCCGCGGTCTCGCTGATGGCTTGAGAATTCGTGGAGATGTTCGACAGAGCATCCAGGGTCGAGTGGTGCATGTTGCGATCCAACTTGACTTCGGCCTCGGTGGGGGGTTCACACCTCCTACTTCGGCGACCTTCCGTGCTTTCCCCTTCTTATGCGGCATGATTTCTCGCTTGAGTCCCCTTGGACAGCGTTAACTGTCATTGATACGAGATCATACAGTAAACTTATAAGCACTCCTGATCAGATTCGCGGACCGCTAAGGATGCAAAGGAACTCAACGATAATCACACACAAGTGACTGAACAAGTGTATTGCATTTGGATGTCAAGTGTTACAAATGGCCTCCCCTCTATTTACAAAGGGTTCTATTTATAGAGTAGGAGGGGGAGGCAAGTGAAATTATAAGTCCGCCCCTAGGGTCTAATTCTCTTCTAAGGGTAGTTTCATTCATTACATCAGGTGGACCCCCAGGCCCAGGGTGAACTCTCCCCGAGCTCCTGCTTGACCCGGCTGACACCCGAAGTATCATGCCTCGCCGAGGTTGGCCTTCTGGACTGTGGACCTCATCTAGGGCTAATTTGTGGTGGGGACTCTGGACATCATTTGAGGTTGGCCTGTAGACCCCATTCGGAGTGGAGTTCCCGATGTGCAATGCCACGTTGAAGTTGTTATGGCACACTTTGACACGCCTCATCTCGTAGAAATTATTGTCGGCCCGAAGTAGCACTGGGACCCTCCCTCAACAAGATGTAATTCGTAGTGAGTAGACACAAGCATGAGCCATCCTGACGGTGAGCTCACAGTCACTAGATGTATCTTAAACTACGAGTACTAAATGTGGTTTCAACAACCACGAGTTTTTTCACGTGAAAAGCGGCATTCCACTATTGCTCTCGATGTGTGATGAATCTGTTACCTGCACATATATTTCTCTTTTTTTTTCTTACAGGGAGACCTCAAGTATTGTACATTGAGTAAGTACGATTCGCTGCAGAGACATCTCAAGTCGTGATGAACCCAGCGACGCAAGTGCGCTGTGCGCCATGCGCGAAAACACTTAGCTTTTGCCGTGAAGAGAGAGCATGGGCGTGGGGGGATGGAAGCAGGCGCCAATAATGGTAAGGAGGGGCTCGCGGCTCGCGCGGATGGGTTATCAGGCGAGTGTGCACTCCGTTCTCCGTAGGCACGTCCAATGCATGGCATTCTTAAGCAGCAAGAGGGAGGAATCCACCGCAGGGCTCGCCACCGAGGAGACGTAGGAAGAAGAGGAGCGGCAGTGAGTGGAGCAGAGATGCGGAAACCATATAGCCACGGTGCTACTGTTGATCGGCCGGCGCGAGTGACAGCCATCACCGATAGCGGGCGACGGAGGAACGGATGACACCGGCGTGGGAGGACGGGCGAGACGGCACGGGAGAGAAGACAACAGGAGAGAGACGATATTACACATGCTCCAACCACATATGAAGTAGGAGGTTTGCCATGAGTAGCACAACGTACAAGTAAGTGCATTCACATCCTGTGCAGTGCCCGGAATCATGCAACTACCGAGTCGAGGAAAAGAAACGAAACAAGCAACATCATCTCAGGCAGAAGTGTAATCTTTCTGAGCACACAGAATTTTCGGCACACGGCGTCATAATCAATTCTGATCTACAGTTCCGATCTCAGCCACTTGCAAATTTTATTCGTCCCAGCACCGGTCCCGTTTGGAACCAAGAGATCCTACGTCCGTACAATCAAAATTGTCTGACAAATCACCTCATCAAGAAAAGTACATCAACGATGAACTTGCGCCGCAGAGATTCCTAATCCGCATGTTTCAGATTGCTTTCATATACCGTGGGTGTGACGTACTAGTAATCCATTCCACCCATGCCGCCCATGGCAGGCGCCTCTTTCTCTTCTTTGGGGATCTCTACAATGATGGATTCTGTGGTGGTCATCAGGGACGAAACGCTGCAAGAGGAGGGCAAACTACTTGTCAACACCAACATGCTAACCCAAAAGTACGAGTAAAATACACAGCAAAACGATTTAGGACCCTAATAAAAAGAGTGACAAGAACTAAGTGTGGTTCATATTCTTGAACTTATCATGGACGAGGCTGATAGTGGTTTAGCGTTCTGAACACCCAACAGAACAAAAAACACATGCAACCACCCTTATGTGGCTTGCTCATCATTACTGGGATAAACAATTAATTTATCATGCGAGCAGAAAGGCCCTATAGTGTTTTTACCTAGCGGCATCCACCAAGGCAGTTCTGATCACTTTTAGTGGATCAATGATACCAGCCTTCACCATGTCCACATATTCACCTAGACATTTAATGCAACCATAATCAGCAACATGATTCAGATCAGTTGTTAAGATAATGAATGAGGAAATGGTTGAAGAAATCATACCTTTAGCCGCATCATAGCCAAGATCAGTATTATCTTGCTCCAAAAGTTTGCCCACGACCACTGCCCCTTCTACACCAGCGTTGGAAGCAATGGTATGCACCGGTGTCTGCAACATACTTCCATCATCAGTTTTGCACACGGTAAAAGAAGCCAGGAAAAGTGTAAATGGATTTTTCATCTCAAACCTTCAAAGCATTCTGAATTATTTGTACACCAATCTTTTGATCAAAGTTTGCAGTCTGCAATTTATCCAGCTCCTTTGATGCATAGAGAAGTGCAACACCACCACCTGCATATATATACCATTAAAGATCGACCAGATTCTCAGGGATAGTAATGCAAAATATATTAATTGCTACGAGTAATTAACATAAAAAAATCTAAAGACACATCAATGAACCTTTTACATGATATAGTACCTGGCACAATACCCTCTTCAACAGCAGCTTTAGTAGCATTCAGTGCATCTGTTACTCTATCTTTCTTCTCACCAACTTCAGCTTCACTGGCTCCTCCAATCTGAAGGTCACACAGTATACAAAGGTCAAAACACACAATAGCAACTTCAGCCACATGAAACAGTTGTAACAACAGAAAAAACAATGCTTCAAAATAAAAAGAATCTCCATTCTCCTATTACTAAACCGATAGTTATCTGCATTTCGTGATTATCAATAAGCAGGCGGCAACACATGACATAACTTAAATGGGAGAAATATACCATTGCATACACAAAAATGCTGGTCAAGCATTTATTTACATGTAGGCAAGGTAAAATTTCTTTTTGGAGGTATATCCTAGGAGGGCAAGACGGATCTCAATGTTAGTGTGTGTGTTCCGGTGCATGTTCTCTGATCAGACCTCTCACACACTTTTCCCATCAACATTACACTGTCAAATGCTAGGCTGCTAGAATACTAGCATGTCTGGTAGACAGAATAACATTTTCAGTTAATTTATTCAAATAGGGAACTGGAAATTAGCAAGTAAATCCAATAGCTGCAGACCTCTCTGCCATTTGCATTAATATATTCTGTAATACGTATACATGGATCATGGACCTTACCTTTAGAACAGCAACACCTCCAGAGAGCTTTGCCAATCTCTCCTGTAGCTTTTCCTTATCATAATCAGAAGTGCTTTGCTCAATTGCAGATCTAATCTGTAACACAATATTCATATAAGCTATCATAACAGGAAAGTTAAAAGTAATTCACGTCACAAGACATAAAATTAGTATTGCATGAACCTGCTCTGCCCTCTCTTCGATGGACTTCTTGTCTCCAGCTCCATCAAGAATAACAGTATCATCCTTAGATACAGTCACCTACATTGGACAAGGAATCTACTATTGAAACAGTCTGATCAAACTTCCACATACAAAGGTTGCAATCCAAAAGCACAATAGTACTCTTACGCCTATATCCAAGGACTAACACTTAGCACTAGCACTGCTTTGTGAGGATAGAAGATTACGATTCAATTAATCACTTGCGAAGATACAAAAGCCTACCAGCCTTCTGGTGAACATACCTTTTTGCAGGAACCCAGCATCTGAGGCTCAAAATTCTCAAGGTTCATTCCAAGTTCTTCAGTTATGACCTTGAACCATGAAAGATGCAGAGCTCAATGCACGCAATTTTGAATTTCAAAGAAAAATGTGCGCAGCAACTGTAACTTTAGAACTTACTTCGCCACCAGTGAGGATAGCAAGGTCCTGTAAATTTGCTTTCCTGTTCTCTCCAAAACCAGGAGCTTTAACAGCACAGACCTGAATGCCACACCCAATCACAAAAACAGCCTGTACAAATTCCAATCACAAAAACAGACAGAATTTACTGACCTTAATGCCTGCACGAAGCTTGTTGATAATCAGAGTACCCAATGCTTCGCTTTCTACATCTTCAGCAACAATCAATAGAGGTTTTTGCTTCTGTTCAAGGCAAAACGTTAACCATTACATCAGCAAAGACCATAATGACATCTATATTAGCCACAGTTAACAAGTACCTTCAGAGCCAACTCCAACACTTTCACTACTGCATGAAGGTTTGAAACCTTCTTGTCATGTATCAAGATCAAGGGGTCTTCCAATTCCTGACACGAAAACACATAACTGAGATAAGCCTTATGATAAACAAAATCAAATTCATCTGCTAACAACAGAAGTAAATAATGAATACTAACACATTTCTGGGTTTTTGGGCTGGTAACAAAGTAAGGAGAGATGTATCCTCTGTCAAGTTTCATGCCTTCCACAACTTCAAGCTCATTATAAAGGGTGTTACCATCCTGTCAAATGTTTAGACAAACAAGTTAAACCAGCGTATTACAGGCAAATGCCAATCAGAGAATTAGGAGAAAGGTACTGAAGACAGAACGAGACAACCAGATGAAGTATACACCACCATAACAATTAACTGCACTTTGTAATAATCTGGAGCTACCATGTGGCTTTACCTATCCATGAAAGTTTTTCCTAGAGCAGTATAGTAATAGTGAGGGGGCCCAGGTGCAAACAGGATGCGATCAAAACTTATGGATTTGTTATTCAGAGGATGTTCATGAGAAGAATAATGTGGTTATAGCCAGTACATCACGAGGATCAGCGACAATGTGAATTGAGTTTTATGAATAATAGTGCACATCTGGTACAAATTGTGCTAAATTAATCATCGCACAAAAAAGACTAGCTGAGATCGTTAAGGGTTCGTATAGTCATATGCAATGGACCAAAAACTATTGACAAGTGATCTTCACATAAGTGGATGTAAAAGAAAGTGGCCAATGAAAGAGAGTTTAAGAGGCCAAGTTACATTTGTAGGGAAAATGGCTAACTTTGAGAAATATAAGTTCAGATGAACTTAGGTCAACTTACCGCAATGGTGATTACACCCTCTTTGCCAACCTTCTCCATAGCCTTAGAAATGAGCTCACCAATTTCCCTTTCCCCATTTGCTGATATTGTACCCACCTTTATAAAAATAATGAAACAAAGAAATTAGTAAAAATAAATAGGGCAGGAGAAACAAAGGAGACAGTAAATAGATCTTTGTAATTAATTATTTCAAGTATCACCTGTGCTATTTCCTCTGATGTGCTGATCATTCTAGCCATGCTCTTTAGGTTAGTCACAACAGCATCAACAGCCATTGAGATTCCACGCCTTAGATCCATTGCATTCATTCCAGCCGCTACAGACTTGCACCCCTCAGTAAATATTGCTTTTGTCAAAACAGTAGCACATGTGGTACCTGGAATATTGGATCATCAGTGTGACACAATTAGATTAAAGAAATTATGTATAATTTAACAAGTTCAACAAGAAATTAGGCAAATCTCGTAGGCAGAAGCAAAACTATATAAAGTCAAGAAAACACACACAAATCTTGATAATGCAATAGAGCTGCTTATGATACAAAATAACCAAACAACAAAGAGAAAAGAACGGCACACACTAACCTCAGACCTACCAAACAGAAAATATAGTAAGTGCAAAATAACCCCAAAAAACAGACATTGAACATCTTCATTCTTCGAAAAATATATGTCCAAACAAATTACCCCAGTAGTTATATATCAAATTGAGATGACGCCAAAGAGACTTCATCTCAATAGCCTAGGATGGTTCAACATAATATCATGATGTGCTTGGAAGTTTTTTAGAACTTAGAAGTCAAGCCTAGTAGGAATATTTTACAGAAGAGATTTAAGCCTGATCGGGCAATAATCTAACAGCAGGACAGAAGAAAGCCATACCATCTCCAGCAGTATCATTTGTTGCGTTAGCAACCTGCTTTACAAGGCTTGCACCAACATTCTTGACTCTATCCTTGAATTCAATGCTCTTGGCAACAGTCACTCCATCCTTTGTGACTTTTGGTGCACCAAAGCTTTGCTCAATAACCACATTGCGGCCCTGGGGAATGCATTCGTTAAAATGCTGAAGGAAATAACTAATGCACACTACATTAATACAAACAAAGAGAACGAATGGAATTGTGAGTATGATAAATACTGTGCTGCAACAGTGAATGCAAAACTATATATGCATTTGACACTCACTATTTGGTTGTTAAAAAGAAAGAAATAATATGACATATGACAGTTGTTATCAGAACCATAAGAAACCATATATGTATTCTTAGCATTTTTTGTTAAAAGGGAAGAGATAGCCTGATATATGATAGTTGCTATCAAAACCATAAGACAATCAGCCAGTATTATATTAAAGGCATATAGCTCAACTATAATCAGATTATCAAGCATTTATCACATTTCTATGAACACAATTATACCTTAGGACCCATTGTCACTTTGACTGCATCGGCCAACTCCTCAACACCCCTCAGCATCAAAGCCCGGGCCTCAACACCAAACCTGATGTCCTTGGCAGCATAGTTCCTGCTCCAGGCAAGCCTGCTTCCAACCTACCCAGCATCACATACAAGGCAACAAAGTAAAGAAGAGTGCATCCAATTGAGGGCTACCACATCACTTGGAGATCACCAGCACGTCACTCGATTACAAGACAGAATGACAAAGTTCTGAACACTTAAATTTCTGCTGAACTGGATAAAGATCGCACTGTCAAGCCATCCCTTCATTGAAAATTTGAGGTCTTGCTAAACCGAGTACGGAAACGATGATTGCTAAACAGAGTACAGAAACGATGAAAATCGCCTACTTGCTACTTCACTAGCATTGCAGAGTCGCCACACTAGTCTCACAGACACACAAGAATAGATATTTCGCTAGCAAACACCAGATTCCATAGATTACTATAGCGATAATTTCATACTAGTAGATCCCTACAATCAAATAGACCACATCAAACTTTCACACCGCAAACCGAGCGTATCCTAACCAATCCAAGCTCGCACAGATCCAACATCACAAGCATTACCAAATCCGCCAACGAACGCCACCGGATCTCCGCTAAACCCCGAGCGCAAGCGCCCAACCTACTCGCCCTACAACTACCACGCTGCAACACGCAACCGCAAACACCCGTTCCGGCACGAATCCGCTCACCTGGCGAGCGCTGCTCCCGGCTTGCCTGCACGAACAAGCACACGATGCAACTCAGCAGCCACCCCAGAAAAAAAAAAGCACGAGATTCAGGTCGCGACGCAGCGCGGGGAGCACTCACCGGGCCTTGGAGGCGAGGCTGGCGGCCGCGCGGTACATGTCGAGGCGAGGAGAAGGCGCCGAGGCCGAGGTGCTCCGAGGCGAGCTTGGCTGGGGGTCGGAGGCGAGCTGCTGCTTTCTTGTGGAGGGGGAAAGGATGGGGGGTCGGTGGGGGGGGGGGGGGGGAGCGGACTGAAAGGGGGGGACTCTGGAAGCATCCATTAGGGTTTAGGGTTTTACTGGTTGAGTGGTTGGTCGGGCGCGGCGCAGTGGTGGTGGTAGAAGTGGGCTTCGATTTCGGGCTTCGGCCCAATACTTGGCAGAGCGAGGCAGGCCGACCCAGCGATGCGGTCATCGTATTGTGGCTAACAGGCCCGTTTAGAGTAGAAGAGGGTCCTGTGGAAATTTTGGAAGAATTGAACAGTTTCAAAATTTCGGTGAAATTCCCAAGTTCAATGGCCATGTTTCGAAGGCGAGAATTTCATAAGATTTCTATGGGAATTATACTGTTTCACCAAATATGCCCAGTACAGCGGTATCGAATTAACAATAACGTGTCCTCTCAAGAAAAAAATATGTAAAAAAGAGCACATTCCATTTCATCTATCAAAATTGACACATTCCATTTCATCTATCAAAATTGACTCTCTAAATACATTGTACATCCTCTCAAAAAAAAAACATTGAACAAGGCACTGACTACATAGAAGATGCCATACATGGGATCAAAGACGCAAAACCGTAAGTTGATCTTTTCTCATCTGCCCACACAGCATCCATCGTATCGCCGTCAAAAATTGAGAAGGCAAGCTCAGGTAGGGTGTCAAACGAATTATCCATTTTATTCAACTATCATGTTTTTTCATCTATTCATATTTGTATTTGAACTCACACAAAAACTATATAGATATAAATATGGTATAAACTTTTGCCATCCAAAATATTATTTTATCCACACTATTCATATTGTATATAAATTCGATAAAACAATGTATATATTTTATTGCAATATGGCAAATTAGTTGAACAACTATCTATAATTTAATGTGAATTCATATTCCTCTAGGTGAAATAAATAAATTAGAATGACTAAATGTTCTATGTACGTGGATAAAGTATCATAAATATTTATCATTACTTAAGTATAAGGATATTTGAATCCAACGAATTGAGTAGGTATTTAATTTGTATTGTATTCGAAAATATTCAAGTTTGTATTCATATTTGTTTAAAAATACAAATATAAATATAGTAAGATGATTATTTGATTCGTATTCGGTTCATTGACACTGCTAAGCTCAAAGCAAGGCAAGATAGCTGAGCGATTTCATTTCCTTGTATTGGGTTGTTCGTATTAGCTTTTGCTGATGACTTTTGGTTGTGGCTGATGAATATTAGTGATTAATAGAAGTGACTAATAGAAACGGCTGATGAATAACAGTGAATGGCGAATAATAGTGCATTATATAAGAAAGACGGTGAAACAAAAGACAATACAACATTCGGACCACCATATAACTTACGGAACTGTAATATAATAAAATATAAAGTGCATTACAACATATGAAAACGTAAAGTAGTGATTGATAAATAGTAATGGTTGATAGAAACGACTTATAAAAGTTAGGACGTTTGTATCAGCTTTGGCTTCTGCAATAGAAGACAGAAACCAAAAACCAAAGCCAATATGAATAGGCCCTTAGATCAGACCACGGCTACAAAGGGCTCCCAAGCAAACTTGTTAGTTACCGTTTTGGTACCAGCTATACCAACCAATATATACCATACCATCTCCTAAACTGATACAAAGTAGTCTGCGTACCGTACCAGCTTAAATACCATTCATACTGGTTCGATACCGGCCATACCGATTTTGATACCAATCAATACTGACAGGTACCGGAGGAATTGATAATTCCGTCTATTGAACTAGATGTTATATTTGTTAGTACTACTATATATTAGGAATAATATTACAAATGACAGTTGGTATGCATATAATTAAACAAATATATATTTATAAATATATGTATTCATATTATCATATTAAATCTGAAACGGTACATCGATATGAACCGATACTGGAACTATAATTCTAAGAGTCAAACTAATATGGTCTCTGCGGTATTGGCAGCTTCGCTTCCCAAGTCCAACAGATTACTACTCTGCTGGTTGTTGGAGCGAAGAGTTTCCGGACTGTTTGGCTGCAAGCACCTTGTCCAAGGTTTCGTCCGGGACTACTGCAATGGCTGCATCAATTTCCTCCAGATAAGGCACAACAGGATTACTTCATCATAGAGCGGGCTGAATCAAGTACAAGAAAAGGGGAAGATATATTAGTCATAAAGAGTGCCACATTCGTAAAAATTATTGAAAAACCAATTTGCTGTGTTTATGAGTTGTAAGGAGAGGTCAGCACCACGCAATAGCAAAAAAATAAATCATGAAGAACACCCTAATATCTTTGCTGAAAATATTTGCTAAATAGTGCAATAATGTAGTATGTGTTGGAATAGTGCTACAAAAATCCAAGAGCAGAAATTTAACATTATACCTTCCAAACTTATAGCCAAGACTTATGTGTTGTTTGCAATATTGTCATAAAAGCAGACGGGACCGGAGCTCTCATTGCAGCGCGCAATATAATGGCACAGTCTCCAATTGTAGTACCACCACCCAGCTCTATAACCTGAAAGTCAGGAAAGCAGTTATATGCCACAGTTTAATCATCAACATTTTTTGTGCAAGCTTAAAACACCGTTACCATGCATAACAGGCTGACCTAGAAAAATAACAATAAAAGCAATGCATTTAACTTGAAGATAATTCAAGTAACGGAAAGAATCTAAGATCAGTATCTCATACAGTCTGCGATAGTCCACAGTGTTAGGAAACTTGGACTCTATCCAGAGTCCTGATCTAATTGGGCACCCCACCGTAGACTATAAATAGGGACCTAGACCCCCCTCATTATGTAACCTGATGCAATCTAAAGCAATAAAGAAAGACCAGGAGTTCTCTCTACCTCTCTGTGTTCAATCTATTATTCTGTGATTCTGTGATTCTGTGATTGATTCGTTCTTGTTCTAAGCAGAGGAATCGCTCGGACTGGTCTCCAGCGTCGGTTCCTCAACACGTTATCAGCACGACTTCGCTCCGGTGAACGAGGTAATCATCGAAGCACAGATTGATTTTCTAGATCGCTTTTGAATCTGTATTTTCTTTTCGCGTTCTAGATTGAAATTCTACGGTGCAAATCCGCCCTAATCTACCGCGAGCAGACTTGAAGTCGCCGACACAATGTCGATCGGTAGATTGTGAAACGGGGTAGATGTTGATTGTACTGTAGAACGATGCAAATCCGCCCTAAATCTACCGCGAGCAGATCTGAAATCGCCGACACAATGTCGATCGGTAGATTGCGAAAAAGGGCAGATGTTGATTGCATCATAGATTGGAATCCACACACATAATTTTCCTATTAATTTTCTGCACTGCCATTGCATGAAAAAAAGGGAGAATTTTGCATGGTTTTCTCTGTTTGATCTTGCATGATCATTACACGAGGAAAAGATTGCATGAGAAATTTTACTCCATCCTGTTCAGCTTTCTGCATAGCATTGCAAAAGAAAAAGAAAAGAAAACATGATTATGGCCATGAATGGCCACAGCATAGAAGAGCACCACCGGCCACCACGGCCCCGCATGGCCGATGGCTTGCGCACTGCAGCTCCTCGCACGGATGGCTGCCGGCCCATGCGAGTCGCCGCACCCCTGCATGGGTCCGCCCGGCTACGCTACGCCGTGCCTTCACCGCCGACTGGCGAGCCCTCGCACGGGCCTTGCCCGACTCCGTCGGCCCCGCGCCCGACGATGCTCATCGACCTGTCTCGGCCCGCAGCAGACCGCGCCGCCTCCCGAACCGGCCAGCAGCCGCCGCCACCGGCCGATCGCCTCCGCCGCCTCGTGCATCGGCCCGAAGCCGCCCGAAGCCGAAGCCGCTTCCTCCCATGCGCCGCCCGCGCCCGAACGCGCCTGGCTCCGCCCGCGCCCGGCCCAGCGCCGGCCACCGCCGCGCCATCTTCACCCGCGCCGACCCCGCCGTGCCGGCCCTGGCCTCGCAACGCCGGCCCTCGGCCCCACCGTGCCGTGCGCCGGACCCGCCTCGGCTTCTGCGCGCCGCGCCTGAACGCGCGCATGGCGCCGCCTCCTCGCCTCCCACCGCCGAATCGGCTCCCACGCACCGACCCCGCCGCCTTGGCCTCCTTCCGCGCCGCCGCACGGCGCTAGGCCGCCCCGCGCCGCCGCATGGCACCCGGTCGCTCCCGCGCCGCCCGAGCGCCCGCATGCGCCCCGCCTTGCGCCGCCCCGCCGCCGGCCGCTTCGCCCCGAACGGCGTAGCCCGCCGCCGGCTGCCTTCTCCACCGCATGGCGCCGCTGGCCTCCACCGCCAGCCTGCCCCCCCCCCCCCCCCGCCGCGCCCGAAGCCGGCCGAGTTCTTTACCGCCTTCACCCGAGCCGAGGCTCAGGGCTGCGCCGCCACCTCAAAAAAAACCGGTAGGGAAACCCTACCGGTCGGTGATATGTGGCCAGGTGGGCCATGGGCCATTTGGGCCGAATGAATGGTGGGCCGGGGGGGAAAGAATGGGCCGCAGGCGGGGATGGGCCGGGAGAAACGTATCCGGCCGAAGAAGAAAAAAAAGGAGGGGGCCGTGCGGGGGGGGGGGGGGGCGAAATTGCAGAAAAGCCCCTCAGTTCTCTGTAAATTACCGATGAGCCCTTAAACTTTCAATTTCAGTCCTAAATTTTGCAGAATAGGCCTCGTAATTCTGAAAATTGCGAATAAGCCCTCAAATTTACGAGCGGGTCCAGAATTTTGCAGAAAACCCCTCTGTAAATCAGGAAATTGCGTGAATTTTTCTCTGAACTGAAATTTTGCGCAGAAACCCTCTGGAATTGCAGAATTTGCTGAAATTTTATATTTTAGCATAAAAGGGCCTCGGGAATCCGAATTTTGCATCAATTTTTGCATTTGAAGTTTATTTATTTATGCCATTATTATTCTCTGTATTTTCTGTATTTATTTAATGTTTTGGTTAATTGTAATTGTTTTAATTACTTTTAATCACTGAAATTAGCAGTAAAATTATAGAAAATGCATAGAAAATTCTGAAACATTGCGAGAACCTCTTGTACTATTTATTTACCCGCAGTGAATTATTCCGTGCATGTCTACCAGCAGTAGACTTATACACATTTAGATGACCAGCATCACGAACTAGAAGTTCGAGGAGCTGGCCCAGCATGGCCAAAACTATCTGACGTAGGCATCCGATGTCGAGATCGTGCTTGGAGCCAGGAAGCTCCGCGCTGCTATTGGGATTGGCGGACTGAATGACGCTCAACCCAAACCTGAGGAGAATGATCAGGCACTTCATTTTCTCAGGCACCACCTCTGCCTCACTCTCAAGAATGAGTATATGACGGAGAAGAGCGCGCTGGCACTCTGGACCGCACTCCAGAAGCGGTTTGAGAGGCTAAAGTACACCATTCTTACTCAAGCAGAGCGAGAGTGGATCAGACTGAGGTTTTGCCGACTTTAAGACAGTCAGGGAATACAATTATGCCTTGCACAGGATTTGTACCCCAATACAGAAAATTGAGAAAAACCTTCCACCCCAATATAGCACAATCCGCACGCAACTATCGTCAAGATGGCTATGAGGAATACGCCGAAATGACTGATATGATGCAAGTTGCGGAGGCTCAGGACAGAGTTCTCCGTAAGAACTACGTCACTCAGTCACCTGGGAGCTCCGCTGGCCGTGAAGCCAACGCCGGGAGCTACAATGTGCGAAAAGCTCTTAATGAGAGAAGGGGAAGGAAGGGTAAGACCGCAGCCCAGAAAGGCGAATCAGATGCTCCACGAGAGAATAAGGCCAGCAAGCCAAAGCGGGATGGTCAAGGGCAGGATGAAGCCCACTCTGCATCGGCTGAGGGGGAGAATTCTGAGTAGCTGCCTGCACCGATGGAAGTTGAAACCATCACGACAGCAGTAATCCCTCTCGACCTAGAAGTAGTTAACGCCATGATTTCTCTTGAAATGAATGTCAACCCCGAGAAAATAGCAGAAGAAGTCTAGTGCACTGAATGCATTTCGACTTTAATTATCATTTATTTTGTGTGGAAGAATATGTTAGAATTTGCATGGATGGTACTTAAGAATTGTTATTTTCTCGTGATGGTTGGATGATATTTGAAGAATTCATTCATTTATTCAGTTTATGATGGCATGATATGTTCTGATATTGGAGTATTTTATTTATGTGTTGATTGCCTTCTCATGCATATTAATAAAATACCATATATTAGAACGCGTGTAGCGCCCTATGAAGGAAATGTGCTTAGTAGCAGCGGCACAACGCATACCATCTTAAGAGAGATTATGTATTTTCAGTCGATTTGTAAGAGCACTGGCAGCCTTACGACAATCGCCAGAAGCGATGGATGTATAATTGGTTTAGGAAGAGCCATAATGGGCACAACTTTGGTTATTGAAGAAGCCTTATTGTACCCAGAATCGACTAGAACTCTCCTAAGTTTTAAGAATATCCGCGCAAATGGTTTCCACGTTGAGACTGAAGAAGAGTACGATAAGAAATACTTGCTCATTATGAAGCGCGAAGAGAATGGCAGAAGAATATTAGAAAAACTTCCTTCACTGGGCTATATTATACCAACATTAAAGCGCCTGCAGCGTACACTGTTCTGAAAACAGTGTTTAGAAGCTCTTAACTCTTCTGTCTCTGGCATGACAGATTAGGCCACCCGGTCTTAGGATGATGAGAAACATAATAAATAACTCGCATGGGCATAATATTAATGTGAAGAATTTCCCGAATCATGAAGATTTTGTGTGCCCTGCATGTGCCACCGGGAAACTAATAACTAGACCCTCCACTCTGAAAGTGAAGGATGAAGTCCCTGCATTCCTGGAACGCATCCAGGGAGACATTTGCGGTCCCATTCAACCCATCTTAGGGTCATTTAAGTATTTCATGGTGCTCATTGACGCTTCTTCGAAGTAATCGTATGTGGGTTTGTTGTCCACAAGAAACCACGCCTTTGCAAAATTGATCTCGCAGATCATTCGCATCAGAAATGTGTTCCCTGATCATCACATTAAGTCCATCAGAATGGACAACGCCGGAGAATTTACTTCGAAGGCATTTGATGATTATCGCATGGCAATGAGAATTGCAGTTGAGCATTCGGTACCGCATGTCCATACCCAGAATGGTTTGACAGAGGCTTTAATTAAAAGAATTAAATTGCCCGACCCCCCTTACATAATTGTAATTTGCCAGCTACATGTTGAGGACACGCAGTCCTACATGCAGCAAATCTCATCAACCTTAGACTTTCGGCCTACAACATCCATTCACCTATGCAACTAGCGCAAGGGCCACCACTGAAAATTTCCCAACATTAGGGGGAGGAAATCAACCCCTTGATGAAGAATGTCGGGAAATTACGTGGCAAGCCTGGGGAATCCATGCAGATGACCCGCGCACAAGAGAAGTCCAGAAGACAAAAGAAGTCTAGAAGACAATAGATTTGCAAGCATTAGCAAATCAACTACCTGATCACTTTAGTGATTTGAAGAGCGTGACTAGGTCGCATGTGCCTGAACGCACTGCACCGGAGAGGGTTGAAATACCAAAGAAAATTGAAGGTATACCTAATCTCGTCCAGAGGCCTCAGAAAAAATAAAAAAGAGGACGAGAACTCCGGTTCCTCGAATCCTTAGTAACCGTGGACGCCTGGTGAAAAAAGGATAAGAGGGATTTATCACAGCCGATCATTGAAGTCCCCCAGAATGAGAAGGGGAGCCAGTTGAGACCTGGCACAAGTATGACACCTTCAGAAAAGGGCATACCGGATCTGAATATCCCCATCGGCATGGATGTGTGCGCACACATCGGAGCCGAAAAACTAAAGGGACTTGCCACCGCAATTGAAAGAAGCGACGCGCAAGGTGAAGCTCCAGAAGAAGCAACTCATGAAGAAATAGCTATAAATTATGTGCACACGGGAGAGTCCCTGAATAGGACAACAGCTAATATCGATATCTACTTCGCAAAGAAAATTACCACCATCATCGATCTTGATCCCGAGCCTGCATCGCTCGCTGAATGTAACAAAAAATCAGATTGGGAAGATTGGAAGAAGGCAATAGCAATTGAATTGCTATCTCTGAATAAAAGAGAGGTGTTTGGGCCCGTATGCCGCACACCTCCCCACGTACACCCCGTTGGGCACAAGTGGGTATTTGTTCGAAAGAGAAATGAAAGAAATGAAGTAGTGAGATACAAAGCAAGGCTGGTAGCCTAAGGTTTCACTCAACGTCCTGGAGTTGATTATGAAGAAACCTACTCCCCAGTCATGAGTGGAATTACCTTTAGATACTTGATCTCAATGGCAGTGAACTTGAATTTAGAAATGAAATTGATGGATGTTGTGACTGCATACCTTTACGGTAACTTGGATTCGGAGACTTACATGAAAGTCCCTGAAGGAATTCCTCTCCCGAACCAAGACAGAGCAAATAGAAATCTGTACAGTGTGAAACTCAGAAAGTCACTGTATGGACTGAAACAATCTGGAAGAATGTGGTATAATCGCTTGAGCGACTTTCTCTGCAAGAAAGGCTACACGAACAATGAAGACTGTCCTTGTGTATTTATACGGCGATCCCAGAATGGATTCTGTATAATCTCTGTGTATGTAGATGATCTGAATATCATCGGGACAGTCGAAGACATAAAAGAAGCAAGCTCCTACTTGGAGTCAGAATTTGAAATGAAAGATTTGGGCAAGACCAAGTTTTGCTTAGACCTGCAGCTTGAGCATGTCCCTGAAGGAGTCTTGGTACATCAGTCGACCTACACCCAGAAGGTGCTTGAAAGGTTTGGCTTTGAGAAGGCATTTCCCTCGAAAGTACCGATGATCGGTAGGTCTTTACAGTAAGAAAAAGATCCTTTCCGACCAAGAGAAGAGGGGGAGGAAGTCCTGGGACCGGAATTCCCATACTTGAGTGCAGTGGGAGCACTCATGTATTTAGCAAACTGCACTAGACCGGACATTGCATTTGCAGTGAACCTGTTAGCAAGGTACAGTGCAGAGCCCACCAAAAGGCATTGGCAGGGCATAAAGGACATTTTTCGATACCTCCAAGGTAGCAAGGACCTCGGATTGTTTTACAGAAAGAATCAAGATCTGAACTTGATTGGCTATGCAGATGCTGGGTATCTGTCAGACCCGCATACCGCTAAGTCACAAACAGGCTATGTATTCCTGCGTGGTGGAACTGCAATTTCATGGAAATCGTCTAAGCAAAGCCTGGTAGCTACTTCGACGAACCACTCAGAAATTATAGCACTGTATGAAGCCGCACGAGAGTGCGCTTGGCTCCGCCGAATGGTTCACCACATCCAGCAGTCATGTGGGATGAACATTGTGCAAACCCCCACAATTATCTATGAAGATAATGCCGCTTGCGTTGCACAAGTGCAAACGGGCTATGTGAAGAGTCATCTCACAAAGCATATCAACCCCAAGTTCTTCTATGCACATGAATTGCAAACGATGGACGAGATTAAAGTACTGCATACTAAGTTATGTGAAAATCTCGCAGATTTATTCACTAAGTCACTCCCCGCATCTAGCTTTGAAAGGTGCGTGCGTGGAATTGGAATGATGAGACTTAGAGAAGTGCAGAATTCAGGGGGAGAATTCTCACAAGCCCGCTAATAAATCTTGATCATGAATATTAAGTACCCAAAAATAAAGTCTTGCAGACTAAATGAATTTGGGTGAATTGTACTCTTTTTCCCTTGACGAGTTTTCCATGAAGTTTCTCGACCAAGGTTTTTAATGAGGCAATTCGTGCATCGCAGCATCACATGTATCATGTACTCTTTCTCCAAATTTTTCCCACTGAGTTTTTATGGAGTTTTGACGAGGCATGAGCATGTTGGGTTAGTGCCCAAGGGGGAGTGTTAGGAAACCTGGACTCTATCCAGAGTCCTGATCTAATTGGGCACCCCACCGTAGACTATAAATAGGGACCTAGCCCCCCCCTCATTATGTAACCTGATGCAATCTAAAGCAATAAAGAAAGACCAGGAGTTCTCTCTACCTCTCTGTGTTCAATCTATTATTCTGTGATTCTGTGATTGATTCGTTCTTGTTCTAAGCAGAGGAATCGCTCGGACTGGTCTCCAGCGTCGGTTCCTCAACACACAGCTTCGTGCGAGAAGATGGTTAAAAAACAAAGCCAGAAAGTCAATGGCACATCATCAGACAAAGAAAACAGCTCTGAAAATTCAGATCCGTATCCGTATCGAGGTATTCGGACAACATAGTTTTTACATGTTGAATAGATAGTAGTTAATAAGCAACAAGAGGTTCCATTACAAATTTTAGAGCTATCCCTGCATGTGCCATGGAGCTACAACTATCCATATGCTTCTTTTCACATCGACTCAATTGGGTTCAAGCGGTCGGATTTGGTACTTGAAAAACCCCAAAATTTCAAACCAAAAATTTCTGTGCTTTTTGCTGGATTTTTGAGTGATTTTAGAAACCTTTCCTTTTTGGGAAAGTTTTCCCCGGTTTCCGCTTTCCTTTTTCGGCCGGGCGCCTCCCCTCTCCCTCCGACGCCCCGCTCCTTCCCGCCTCCCTCCCTGCGCAGAGCCCTCCCCCGCTCCCCTCTGCCGTTGGCGCCCGCTTCCTCTCCGCCTCCTCCCTCGCCCGCGCGTGCGCGCTGCGCCCGCGGACAGCGCCGCCCTCGGATCGTTCCCTCGCGCCGCGCCGTCCCGACCGCGCGGTCCAAAGCCGACAGCACTTCTGCGCCGCGTGTCGCCCCGCGTCTGCCCCCGACCCCACCTGCCAGCCTCCGCCAGTCCCCTCCGCCGCACGGGAGCTCGAGCTCGCCCGTGCCGGAGCTCACCTGCTCCCCTCTCCCGTCCATCGCCATTACTCCCTCTGCAGAGCCGGCGTCACCCTGGTCATTGCTCCATCCCGCGGAGGAGACGCCCTACCTGCCCCTGTTGACCCCGGAGCCCCGCTCGTTCCTTCTCCCCGAAGGTTTCGCCTCCCTCCGCTCGGGTCTAAAAGCCCCCTCTCGGCTCTCGCCCGGTCCTTTGCTCCCCGAGCTCCCCCACTGCCTCCATTCACCTTCCGCCACCCCAGAGAGCCTCCCCGAGCATCCAATTGAGCCCACGTTGTCCGGAGCTCCACCGCCATCGTCCCCTGCGCCGGCGACCCCCGTAGCCCGATCTCCCGCTCCCCTTCCCCATTCTCCAATTGCTTCTCACCAGAGCTTCTCCTCAGTGAACTAACCACAATGGTGGACCTTTTTGGACAGGTGCTCGTCTGTGGAGCGCTGCCGTCGAGCCTCCCCGCCGGCCGATCCATCCTCTCCGTGGCCAGCACGCTCCAGAGCTTACCAGCTTAAACCGCCGCCGCCAACGTGAGCTCCTAACCCCACTGATGGTGTAGCTGCGGCCGATTGGTCCCGATCGCCGCCGGCGATCCTCCCCACCGCCTTAACCCCCGATCACCCCCTTATGCCTCCTGCCTCCTCCACTGACCCCCGAGCTCCACTAAGCTCAAAATGGACCCACCTTGTCGCCCACCACCTCCTGGCACCCTCTTTCCCCGCCGGAAGCCTTCGCCGTCGTCGGAGAGCGGGAGCGCCTCAGTCCCCGCTCCTCTGCGCCGTGTGCGCGGCGGGAGGAAGAAGACGGAGGACGTGGCCCCATCTCATCCGCCCGTTTTCTCCGTTGCCGTCTAACGTCGGCCCTCAGATGAAGTCTCATCTCAGCCGTCCGATCTTCATAAACTCCGCCCCTCGCCTCCGTCCGATCCCATACCGCTTCGCCCACCTCCCTCGCATCGCACCCGTCCGATCCCCTCGTACCGCATCCGAGTCGCCTGCGTCAGCCCCATCCCCTCCGTCCGCTGTCGCCGCGTGTCGGCCATCTGCCGAAGCAAGGCGCACGCGCGCGTGGGCTCCCGGCCGCGCGTGAGTTGGGCCGCGGCCTCTCGGCCTGCTCCGCTCCCGCCCGCGCGCATGCGCATTTGGGCCGCGCCGGCCGCCCGGCCGCGCGGGCCGTTCCCGGCCGAGCTGCACTGTAGCACCCAGGGCGGTTCGTCACTGTTCATTTCAAATTCCAGTGATTTACTAATTTCTAAATTCCAGAAAAATCCAAATAAATCCCAGAAAATCACAGAAAGTCCCAAAAATTCCCAAATTTCACCACTTTGCTCCAAATAATGTCCTGAACCTATTTTTGGCCTCCTTTCCTCCAGATTCATCCCAGATAAATTCCTAAAATTCTCTATTTGGATATTTATGCATTTTACTCCTTTTTAATTAGTTTATTTTTCCTCGCTTGATTGGTTGCAAGCTGGATTTAATTATTTTATGTGTTTGCGCTAGTGTCGGAGATTCCGGAGATTCAAGGGCAGGCTCAGGATCCAGGCGTTTCATCGTTCGAGCTAGCTGAAATCGTCCGTATTAACGGCAAGTCCCAAATCCTTTGATCATGTTGCAACCCATGTTATTTAATTATATTATTATGCTATTTGCATTAAGCTAATTCTGAAATGTTAATTCAAAGTAAAAATAAAATGTTTAGAATGACATGTTATGTAGCTAAACCTACCACCGACAAATGACATGTTAAATTTGTTGCCATGCCTTTGTAACCCTAGAAATAATTATCTGTTAATCTAAATAACTGTAGGTTATTATCATCATGCAAAGTCTTGTACTAATAAGGTTGTGGCTGCGGGCCAATAGAATTTGCAAATCCGACTCTAGGGTAGGGGTGGTATGGGATAATGGGACACCGTGCCCTAGAGCGGAGAGTGCCGTCATGCACAAGGTAGGGTAAGGGGGTTGTGGTGTGCCGCGAGATGGTTTTCGCCCATCTCTTACCCTAGGATCGAGGTTAGGGTAAGTGGGGTTGTGGTGCGCCGCGAGACGGTTTTCGCCCACCGCTTACCCTAGATTGGGTCGCGGGCCTGGTGAGGTTGCGGACCATGTGAAAATATAAGGACTGAAACCCTTACGCTGAGCAAATGTCACAGTGATCGCTCAACCACAGGAGTTGACTTGTCAACACTGGTCTAGTAGCTGCTCAAATCTTTTGAAACTCTACAGGTGTGGAGGAGGAGGAGGATTAGCAGTGAGGTTAGGTAGGGCGTACTGCGGGTGCCTAACAACGGTAGAGTTCACTCGAAGCGGACGTTGGTTTTCTCTTTTTGTGGGTGTGTGTGTGTGAGCCAGACCCGAGTGAATTCTACCGGGTAGAGCCTATATAAAGAATTGAGCAGTGAAACGACCTGGCTTCCTTAACTCTTTAGCGGGAGTTAAGGGATCGTGTGGGTAAAGCTGAGCAAACTCTGCAGAGTCAAATAAATGGTATTCGAATACGCCGTGCTCCCGGTTATTGGAGCTGTGTCACTTGGGTGATTCCAGCAGCAAAGCTTAAGTAGTTTTGTACATGTTTAAACTTGACCAGTTGGTTAATGAACTCTTCGTGAAAAACCCCTGAGATCTTGAGCAGTAGTTTTGGGTCCGTTTTATAAAATGTTTGCAAATAAAACTGCATCCACTCAAAGTTAATAAACCAAATATACTCCCTTCCTTTGATGATTCCGTGCATATAGTAAGATAGAGTCCCTTTGGGGCTTGCTGAGCCGGTTGTTTGGCTCACGGCTTGCTTAATCCACTCTTTAGAGGATCAAGACGCTGGTGAAGGTCTCCCTGTCGAGGACGTCCCTGAGGATTTCTTCGTTGACGAGGACCCGTGGCTTTAGGTCTTCACCGCGCTCGAAGCAGTTCCTGGAAGCCTTTTGTGATGTAATATACTTTGGGCTTGCACGCCCCGCTGTCAAAAACTGGAGGTTATTCCATACTTGAAATATATGCTGGACTTTTGTTGTAAGCATGCAATGGTATACTCTTACGCGACACTCCATAACTGTTCATGCGTGAATAGTTACGGAATGCTGTGTCCGTACGCGCCCCTGGGAAACGGGGGCGTTACAGTACTGTCAAATAGACATGATTGTGTTGACAACTTGAGTACGTTAAACAGCAACACCAGAACAAAGGAAACAAATATGGCGGTATTATATGGAAGTAAATATTAAGTATACCTGTCATAGGACGTAGCTCTAGTAAATGCCTGTATAACCCAATTATAAGACTCGGTATCAGGTTTCATATAATCTAGAATGAGAAAGAAAAATCAGTATCAAATTTAGTCAGGTTCCAACAAAAAGTCGTGAAAACATCAAGAGTGCACAAATAAGAAAGATAGAAGTTGCGATCTTATGATAGTTTCCTACTGCTGACATCAAATATTGCAATAGCAGGGGAACAATGACATTCAAGTCAGTGAACTAATAGGTCAAACACTCTGAAAGAACATTTGGTGTATTTGTTTCCACATAAGCTAAGTTCACAATAAGATCAAACGCTCAAACCTTCATGTCACTTTTTTTTCATGCCACTTTTAATCTAGAAGCTCTAATTCTGTTTCAGTGACTCCTCATAATATTGAGTGGTTTCATTGGATAGTTCCGTTAAAAAACAGTTTTCGAAACAACAGCTAGTTTGTACACAAATATGAAAACAGTGAAATACCACCTCCCAAAAACACGTGGGCAAATATATACATCAAGAAGTTCTAGCCACGGCTGAACATGCGCGCTCAAAGCAAAATGAATCAGCTATTTCAATGATGCTACCAGTACCACCCCCACATGCACACAATGCACACAAGTGGGTCTGTACATATGCACAAACTCAGAAAATATAACCAAATTGAAACAGAAGTATAGGCAAAGGCAATGTCAATATTTCAACATGTTATGCGTAGTGTGAAACGCTGTTATTAAGTCGCCGACTAGTCGATGACTAGTCGTCCAGTTGGCCGGCGGCGATCGACTGGAGGCAGCGACTCGACTAGCTGTGGTTGTCAGCTGACTTGGTTCCGACTAACGCGACTTGGACCGACTTGTCATCGACTGGCTACGAGTAGTCGAGCGACTAGTAAACCGCGCAGGAGAAGTCGCACAGCAGTGGCCCTTTTTGGGCTGCTTTCGGGAGGAAATAACAGGGCGAGGCAGAAACAGAGAGAGGTAGAGAGGTAGAGACAGAGCGGTGGCCATGCCCATGGCAGCTTGGCGATTTCCAACGCCGCCCCCAACCGGATCGGCCTCCTCGGCACTGGCGGAGCTACAGGGTGGTCCCTGTGGGCCGCGGACCACCCTGCGCTCGGATACTGAGGCCTTCATGTATTTGATCATAATGCAAAAACTTGTTGAATCATAGCTACATTTTACCTCCCGCTAAATCATTTAATTTGCTCTATATGTGTCAAGCTAATGACACGTAACTTGGGAATCTAGATGTACAGTAAAATCGTTGGCTAGCTTGGCATCTAGATGTACAATAAAATCGATGACTAGCTTGGCATGTTCATATTGAACGACAGTTGATGGTTTTTAGCTAAAATAAATAGTAATGACTAAAAAAAAGCTTTTAGTGGGAGGATACGAGTGGTGGGGAAAATAAAAAAGAGATGCGTGTGCGAGACAGGAGCGAGAAGAGTGAGGTAGTGATATGTCTGTGTCCCATAACTTATTTTCAGGATGAGAGAAATAGAGAAATTATTTTAGAAAGTTAAATATTTATATTACCTTCTTTCTTCTGTGAACAGAAATCTGTGTAAACGGTCTCGTAAATTTGCCGAGGTAGGTATTTGTTGTCTTAGCTTGCGTTTGCTCCAAATGCGGCTTTCAGGAAGTTACCCATGCAAGCAAACTCTTCTGATCTACTCCTTTATAAAATGTATTTTTTAAATAGCTTTGTCCATAAATATAGAATGTATTTAATGTTCTAATATAAAATTAATGTGATGTTCTCTTTATATCCCGACAAGAAGAAGTAGTGACGTGCTGTTCTTCAACTACTATGGGTATGTAATATTTCAATTCTATGTTAAGAAAGCTATATTCGTCTATTTTATGAAGTTCGTATGTCCTTTTTCCCTTAATTGCATTTCGTAATTCATATACTTGTGTACCGACATGTTAAATTTATAGCGGTTAAATAAAATTTAGATAATGGACCACCATAGCTACAAATCCCACTCCTCGCCAGCAAGCCCACTGCCCACCCCAGCTGATTTGCACTCCATCGCCATCGCCCCCAACCTATTCCCACCCTTCAATCGTCACCGTCACCCCAGCTGGGCCCACCTCACTGCCATCCCCGCTACCTTTCTGGAAGTAGTCCGAGATGGAGAGGTTGCCCAGGATGAAGTTGCGAAACTCCACGTCCAAGTACAGGACACGTGTCTCCTTGTTGCCGATGAGCTGTTGCTCAAGGCCCACACATACAAGCTGCGCCGTGGAGGTAGGAGTCATCATGATCTCAAGGAGTTCGACGGAGATGGTGCCGTAGAGCCACGAGAGAATGAGATAATCAATCTGGACCCAGTCGGCAACGTCGGAGTGGGCGTCATCAGAGAGCATGTGGTCGGAGAGGGCGTACTTGCCGAGGGTGACGAGGAAGAGGCTGTGCCATTTGTTGTAATTTGGAGAGGCAAGATCGAGGATGACAAGGACGAGGGACTTGATGTTGAGGACACCATACGTCTAGGCGTGGAGGGAAGCAATGGTGGCAGCCTCGGAGAGGGCCAGTGCCTATGCGGCCTCCTGGCGCGCGGTAGTACCCTACGCGCTATGCACAACAGTGGCGGCGGTGGCCTCCTGCACGCGGTGTGTGGTGGTGGCGGCAACGTCTTCGCCTACCATGTTGGTGGAATTAGCGAAAGGGTGCGGTCACAGGAGCGATCCCGCTTTGATACCATGAGAGCGTGCAATATTTAGGACAATCACGCAATGAATAGAATAAAGAACCAAAGATTACATATATAAACCATATCAGGCTAATGAGGAGACCAGTGTAAAACCATGTCACGCAAGTGAGGGGCAAGTGTAAAACCATGCCAACTATGAAACTATGCTAGGTAGGTGAGGGGCCAAGTGTAAAAATCATATCATGCCTTAACTATGGACCAGGAACCGAGACATTTAACATGTTAACCGAGGCGTCTAACATAGACTAGCTAGGCCGACGTAGGTAAGCAAGAAGGAAGATCCCATCTCCCCTTTTGCTTCACGCTTCTTTCTTGAAAATTGAAATGGACTTCTTCATAATGCCTTTCATATTTTTCAACTAACTAATCCGTTATAATGTTATGTATACATATGTTTATAATACAAATAATGTGTAACTAATACTGAAATATCAGAAGCATCTCATAAGAATCGATAATCTTGCATATCAGTATCGATTTTTCTGCAGATGTATTACAAGTTCACAACACTAGAATGTGCACACTAAACGCGCGAACAAATTTTGTTCATTTTTCCGTGACCAATCTAACTCCTAAAACGAACTGCTCTCTCTCTCTCTCTCTCTCTCTCTCTCTCTACGAACAAATCTCGTTCTTATCCGAATGAACGACAGCTCTCTCTACGTCTGTATATTTTACCGATGAGAAACAAGTCGGCTGCAACAGGCTTCAATGGCATCGTGTGGGAGCGGTGCGACGATACCCGCAGCGGCAACGGTGGCTGGGGTAGTGGCTGTGGCTAGTTCCGGCGGCATCAGAAGCCGCACGAAAGAGCAGCGCCCTCTCTCCCTCACTCACGCTCGTCTCGCCTCGGTCTTCCGCGAAAAATGAGATCGGAGTGGATGTTGTTGGAACTAAGCTTGACTCATGCAAACACTACTACAGAAAGGCTAATAGTAGACACCAAATCACAGACGGTTTTGTGAAACTGTCTGTAATATACACTATTACAGACGGTTTTAATTTGAAGGCCGTCTGTGGTATTTGTGGCGGGAAAAAGGAGTATCACAGACGGTTCTTACCTCTGAACCGTCTGTGATACTGGAATATCACAGACGGTTTTTTAGTAAAAATCGTCTGTGTTGTGTCGACTATCACAGACGGTTGTTGTTAAGAACCGTCTGTGATGTCCCTTTGTCTGTCATATTCTAGATCAGATGTTAATATATAAGTACACATTGCTTCTAATAACTTAACTACAGAACTACTGAGACAAGAGATCATAAATTAAAGTCAAATTTATTAATTTCAATTAGAGGCAAATTTATTACAAAAGTCGCACAGGTAAAGAGTTTCCCAGATTGTAATCTTTTGGGCTTCGTACGCTTCTTCTTCGACTTGGGGACTTGTAGGATCAGCCGCTAAATTCTCGAACGCCGTTAAGATTGCCCTTGTCCTCAGCACTTCCTCCTCCAGCCTGGGCAAATGATCAGCAGCATCCATAATGTCGTAGAGGATAGCATGAAAAGGTTCCTCAGAATCTGCCGTATTTGCTTGATCGGCAAGGCTATCCATCAGTCTCTCCAATGCGTGTAGAGCTTCTTCCGCTTTGCGCACATTATGGAGAAGAACCAGGGTGAGGGATGTTTCCCTTTCTTGAGCGGCAGCGAGACGCCTCCGTCGACGGCGAATGATGAGGTCGAGCTGACGGATGCAAGAAAGTCGGGGAAGGAGAGTAGGGCGTGTGCGGAGAAGCTGCTCCAGATGCAAATTGCTGGCCGCCTGTGTAAGGTTCCGGCCGAACAATTCGTGATGAACAGATGAGAGGAAGGAGATGATCACAAGAATATTAGAATCCATATTGTACGTACGTAGAAGAGACCTGGATTAGGCGCGCATATTTAATCTTTAGCATCGTATACCCAAACATTAATGATATAGACGCTTCGTATAACGATCGAGAGACGTTAATTAGACGATCGAAACACGAAGCGTTCTGGCAATCAAAACACGAAGCGTTCTGGCAATGGAAACACGCGTGCAGCATTAATGATATAGACGCTTTGTATAACGATCGAGAGACGTTAATTAGACGATTGAAACACGAAGCATTCTGGCAATGGAAACACGCGCGAAGCGTTCTGGCATGAAGCTTATCACAGACGGTCTTTTTATAAAAAAACCATCTGTGATAATATTTATCACAGACGGTTTTAATAAAAAACCGTCTGTGATAAGCTGGTTATCACAGACGGTTTTTAGTAAAATATCGCATGTGATAATTCACAGACGGTTTTTAGTTAAAAACCGTCTGTGATAATGACTAAGGCATTTATTGCGCTGCTCAGACCGCATCTGTCTTCATTTCGATCCAGATCTAGCCACTGCTGCGCACTTTTTCACTCGGGAGGAAGCTAGGCGATTTCAGGCCAGTTAATTTGGTGGGAAGAGGCAGAGATTGAGCTTTGAATTAAGATTCCAGACTTTCCTGGTTGCTGTAGATATGGTTAGTAATGAAATTTATTTTTTCTTTAATTGCATTACAATTTAGGTCTAAGTAATCCATGAGTGGTTATTGAAGATGGTTAATTTGCAAAATTGTTGGTTATATAATAGCTGTTGTGTTTGCAATATGAATTGAGCTAGCAAATTAAGTCTCAATATAATAAATGTGGCCGGTATATATGTAGTTATAATTAGTTAATCTAGATTTTAATACTAAGTTGTTATATATATACGTAACATAGGACCGAAGCTGGATGTATGCCGCGAGCTGTGTGAGTGAAGAGTACATTAATGGCGTTTCTGCTTTTATAAGAGCCGCCGAGGAGGATATGTTGAATAAGAGGGTGGAATATATGTGCTGTCCATGCACTGACTGCGAGAATTTGAACATGTTTAAGAACCGAGGGCAAATTGAAGCGCACTTGATTCGGAGGGGTTTCAAAAAAGATTATACGTGCTGGACCAGTCATGGCGAAGTGAATGATCATATGCCGCCGGATGACATCCCCGGTGAAGTGAATGATATACCCCCGGCTGATGTCGATTGTGGCTCGGATTCGGATAGGTTGCACGATGATAATCTGGATCAGATGCTTCGCGATGTAGAAGAGAACTATGATGAGAGAGAGTATGTTAAATTCCGTGGCTTGATGGAGGACTCAGAGAAACCTTTGTACACGGGCTGCAAGTACACGAGGTTGTCGGGCGTGCTTGAACTGTTGAAATTGAAGACAAGCAACGGTTGGTCCGACAAAAGTTTCACGGCGCTGCTAGGTCTTTTAGCGGACATGCTTCCGGAGGGAAATGAGTTGCCTAAAACCATGTATAAAGCCAAGAAGGTTCTTTGTCCGTTGGGAATGGAAGTAGAAAGAATACATGCATGCCCGAACGACTGTATCCTCTACCGTAAAGAGTATGAAAACATGCATGTATGTCCGGTGTGCAACGCATCCCGATACAAACGTAACAATCAATCAGATGATGGCGAGGGAACAGAGGCGAAGAAAGGACCTCCTGCTAAGGTGGCATGGTATTTTCCTATAATTCCCAGTTTGAAAAGGTTTTTTGCAAATCCAAAGGAGGCAAAACTGCTGCGTTGGCACTCGGAGGAGCGCAAGAAGGATGGAATGATAAGACATCTTGCTGATTCCGCGCAGTGGAGAAACATCGATAGGAGTTTTGCAGACTTCGGTGCAGAACCAAGGAATATAAGGTTTGGACTGAGTACAGATGGAATGAATCCTTTCAGTAGCATGAGTAGCCGACATAGCACATGGCCTGTGACTCTCTGCATCTATAACCTTCCTCCTTGGTTGTGTATGAAGCGAAAGTACATTTTGCTGTCGATACTTATCCAAGGGCCAAAACAACCTGGGAATGATATCGATGTGTTCCTAGCACCGTTGGTGGAAGATCTAAAAGTGTTGTGGAACGAAGGGGTACAGGTATGGGATGCATACAACCGAGAGAACTTCACTCTGCGCTCCTTATTATTCTGCACCATAAATGATTATCCTGCCCTTGGTAACCTATCGGGCCATAGTACAAAAGGTGCCAAAGCTTGTACTCACTGTTTAGATGGTACCGAGAGTGTGTGGCTGAGACACTCACGCAAAATCGTCTACATGCGTCACCGCCGGTTCCTTCAGAGGGCTCACCCATACCGCAAGATGAAGAAACAATTTGACGGAGAGAAGGAAGACGGTTCAGCTCCAAGGCATTTAAGGGGACACGAGGTTTATGATATGGTCAAGGATTTAGATGTTGTCCTCGGAAAGGGACGTAAATTGAGGGTTCATGAGAAGAATACCTGGAAGAAGAGATCAATATTTTGGGACTTATCTTATTGGGAGTACCTAGATGTTCGGCACTGCATCGACGTCATGCACGTAGAAAAGAATGTGTGCGACAGCTTGATTGGTCTCTTACTGAACATCCGTGATAAAACAAAGGACGGTGTCAACGCGCGGCTTGACTTGGCTGACATGGACATCAGGCCTGAGTTAGCACCGACAAGCACTGATAATGGACGAACGTACCTTCCCCCTGCGTGTTACACTCTGTTTAAGGCTGAGAAAACAGAACTGTGCCAGTGCTTGCATGGTGTCAAAGTTCCGTCTAGTTACTCCGGCAACGTGAAGAAACTTGTTTCGATGCAAGATTTGAAGTTAAATGGCATGAAGTCTCATGATTGTCATGTGCTGATGACACAGATGCTCTGAACTTATCACAGTCGCAAAGGCTTATCACAGACGGTTCTGAACTTAGAACCGTCTGTGATAAATATCACAGACGGTTCTGAACTTAGAACCGTCTGTGATAAATATCACAGACGGTTCTAAGTTTAAAACCGTCTGTGATAGTATAACTATCACAGACGGTTATAAACTTAGAACCGTCTGTGATAACCTCCCTATATATACCCTCTGGCTAGGGTTTTCCCTGTGTGCTGCGTAGTTATTCGATCTAGATCTAATTAAATCCCGAGCCCGTCGTCGCCTCCGCCTCTCCGAACCCTCGTCGGCCGCCTCCCCGAGCCCCTCGCCGGCCGCCTCCCCCGAGTCCCTCGTCGAGCCCGTCGCCGGTCGCCTCCCCCCGAGCCCCTCGTCGAGCCCGTCGCCGGCCGCCTCCCCCGAGCCCCTCGTCGAGCCCGTCGCCGGCCGCCTCCCCCCAGCCCCTCGTCGAGGCCGTCGCCGGCCGCCTCCCCCGAGCCCCTCGTCGAGGCCGTCGCCGGTCGCCTCCCCCGAGCCCCTCGTCGAGCCCGTCGCCGGCCGCCTCCCCCAAGCCCCTCGTCGAGCCCCTCGCCGGCCACCTCCCCTCGATTACCGTCTGCATTGTGAGCAGTTTCTGTGATGGACTAGGGTTTTGAGTATTGTGAGCAGTTTATGTGATGGACTATGGTTTTGAGCATTTTGAGCATTGTTTACTGCAGTAGCTTAATTAGTTTGCTATTTGGTACATATTACATTGGTACATTGTTTACTGCAGTAGCTTAATTAGTTTGCTATTTGGTACATACTACATTGGTACATTGTTTACTGCAGTAGCTTAATTAGTTTGCTATTTGGTACATATTACATTGGTACATTGTTTACTGCAGTAGCTTAGTTTAATTTGCTATTTGGTACATACTACATTGGTACATTGTTTACTGCAGTAGCTTAGTTTAATTTGCTATTTGGTATATACTACATTGGTACATTGTTTACTGCAGTTGCTTAATTAGTTTGCTATTTGGTACATATTACATTGGTACATTGTTTACTCTAGTAGCTTAGTTTAATTTGCTATTTGGTACATACTACATTGGTACATTGTTTACTGCAGTTGCTTAGTTTACATTGTTACATATTACATTGCTTGTTGTGTTAGTATATAGTATAGGCACATAACCCCTCTCTCTGTACACATCACCCCCTCCCTTCTCCCCCTTCCCTCTACTCCTCTCCTCTCTTCCTAACATTGAGCATCATGTTTCACTTTTCTTGCTTCCTCATCTTATCATGTTTCACTTTTCTTGCTTCCTCATTTAGTAGCGGGACGGCCAAGATTAATCTTGTGCAACCCTACAATTTGAGAGCACAAATTAACCAATCAAGGACCACTCTAGTGTATATGCCACATAGACCTTCAAGGGGCATGAAGTAAGTAACACACTCGAGTGTTCCCGTTCAATGAACCGGATACACTAGTTTGTGTCATGTTTCACTTTTCTTGCTTCCTCATTTAGTAGCAGGACGGTCAAGATTAATCTTGTGCAACCCTACAATTTGAGAGCACAAATTAACCAATCAAGGACCACTCTAGTGTATATGCCACATAGACCTTCAAGGGGCATGAAGTAAGTGACACACTCGAGTGTTCCCGTTCAATGAATCGGATACACTAGTTTGTGTCATTTGCTTCATAGAACTTTGTTTAGAGACCTTGTAGTAATAGTATATGCCGACTACTGCCGAGATGTGATGTCCACTCCCACACGGGCAGTGCGAAGCAGAGCTACCTGCACCGGTGCTATCCCCACGGGTGCTATTCTCACCAAAGCAACTTGCACCATCTGTACCATTACAGTCGACTACCATGAAGTCGACCTGTAGTCGAGGCAGTGGTCATGGAAAATCAAAGACGAAGGATGATGACGATATCTCGTACATGCCATTGGCCCGCAAATTTGTGCTAGGCGAGCCGATGATATTCCCGAAAGAGCACCTCGCAAAGCTAGGACTTGGTTGCCAAAGATTCCACACTTGGTATATGGAACAGTCCAATAGACCAGAGGCAGAACGGCGCTCAGGTATCATGGTCAAATTCAAGTCGGAACATTTCTTGCACGAAGTTCAGGAATGTGTCTTCCCGGTGACCTTTGACGATATATTTGATGTTTTCACGCTCAACGCTCTCGACGCCTCACTCGTTCGATGCTGGACGCTGTAAGTCTGTACAATCACAGTCTCTGTTCACGTAATACCGATATATGTCACAATTTGTTGCTTTTCTGTGTGTATATATAGATTCATGCTGATCGAAGCTAGATCATCGAAATCACCAATTGGTTTCCTGGACCCACGCTTGGTCGCCATTGATACCATCAACGAGAATGCATCCTTCGTCGAGGACTATATTACAAAAGCACTGCTGGCTCACCAAGATAAGGAATTTGTTCTTATGCCATACAATGAGAACTTCCATTGGATTTTAATTGTAATTATACCAAAATGGAACAAGGCTATATACCTTGATTCTCTAAGTAAGAACAAATCCAAGTACACAGCTATCGCCGAAATACTCGATAGGTAAGTACATTGTACATTGTACTCTTTCTTTCCTTCCGAATGACTAATCTAACTTTTTTGAATAACGCAGGTCGTTCGTCACATACGTTCAACAAACAAGTGGCTCGACGACAGCTGCCAAGCCCTTGAAACATGATCGCAATTTTTGGGTATTGGCTAGCTACACATTGATTAATCATATACAACACTTAGTAGTAATGCCACTTGATTTAACACATTTTATTTTTTGCAGTGCCATCAGCAGCAGCCAGGCAACACGTGTGGATACTACGTGTGCCACCATATGAGACTACTCCTCGATTCCAGCAAGATCTCCACTCCTAAGGTTTGTCAATCTTTCCACATTTATTTCATACATGTCAAGTTTTATATGTGCGCGCGTTGATATTCCTATTGACAGGCTGCGCCCATCTCTGCATCTGCATTGAAACAGCCGGATTTTGCAAAAATTCGAGGAGAGTTCATTTGGTTTTTGTGGAGTAAAGTCGTAAGATCAGATCGAGAGTTCCACTGCCCAGAATGATTTTTTATTGTAATTCTAAGTGCAAATGCAGTGTAGATCTTTTACAATTGTGTATTTGTTAATGGATATTTTATTTCAATTCAATGAATTGATTTGCGAAATGGATGCTTTATGTTTGTGAAATGAAGTGCATTGTCAATTGGATGTTTTATGTATCTGAAATGAAATGAGATGTGTAATGTATCTGAAATGAAATGAGATGTGTGAATTGTATATGTTTTATGTCTGTGATTATCTGCTTGTTTCAGAGGGCATGGCTAGCATTTCCTGAGGCTAGCCAATAAACAGAAATATATTTAGGGGTTGAAGGGAATATCACAGACGGTTTTTGAGTAAAAACCTTCTGTGATAGCTGATAATCACAGACAGTTTTGACTCAAAAACCGTCTGTGATACTTATTATCACAGACGGTTTTTAACTCAAAACCGTCTGTGATTATCAGCTATCACAGACGGTTTTTACTCAAAAACCGTCTGTGATAATAAGTATCATAGACGGTTTTTAACTCAAAACCGTCTGTGATTATCATCTATCACAGACGGGTTTTACTCGAAAACCGTCTGTGATAGCTGATAATCACAGACGGTACAAAAACCGTCTGTGATGACCTTCGATTATCACTGACCCATAAATACAGACGGTTCACAAAACCGTCTGTGATGACGTTTTCGAACCGTTTGTGATGACCTTTTCTGTAGTAGTGAAACTGTATTGAGTGTGGTCGAAACTGTAATAGAAGGTGTAGTCGAAACTGTAATCGAAGGTGTAGTCGAAACTGCAGTCGAACGCATAGTCGAAACTGTAGTCGAAGGTGTGGATGAAATTGCAGTTGAAGGCATGGTCGAAACAGCAGTCGTGACTGTGGTCGAAGTGACTGTAACCGAAGAATTATCGTAGCGGCCATGGTCGAAAGTACTATAGCAGTCATGAGAATTGTAGCAGTCGAGAGTACTGTAGCAGTCGAGAGTATTGTAGCAGTCGAGTGATTCGGTCGTACTTGGAAGAGTACTCGGAAGGCGTGGTCAGAGGAGCATAGTCGAGAAGCCGTGATCGAGGCTGGGCGTCCAAGTAATGTCTGAGTCAATAAGTTGAGCGAGTCTTTTGGGTAGTGCGCAGTGTGTGCAAGTCGTGGAGTCATGGCCAGTAAAACCGGATCACAGAATGACTATTTATATCTTTGTAATCAGTTTGTTAAAAGAGGAGTGAATAACAAAGAAGTGAAAAACGATGCGAGTCGAGTTCATGTCAGAAAAATACTCTACTATTCATCGTCTTCCCCATATAGTGTGCTTCCATGAGCAAATCGAGTGTATGATTCCTAGGTGTATTTTCAACATTTGGTATCAAAGCTTGGTTTATGTCCAAGATCATACCGAAAAGTATGGAGATCGTCGATGCAGTGGCATTAGCATTGGCAAGCGCACCGACAAAGGAGAGTTCTACGGTATCGCTTCATTACCCTGTGCTCACGAGGAGCAACTACATGACATGGACGATGAAAATGAAGGTGTACATGAGAGCCCAAGGCATATGGGACGCCGACACGTGCAAATACCAAATGGCATTGGCGGCCATCTACCAAGATGTCCCCGAAGACACACTTTTCTTGCTGGCTGAAAAAGAGATGGCCAAAGCCATGTGGGAGGTGTTGAAGACCATGCATGTGGGAGGCGAGTGCGTGAGGGAAGTCATGATGTAGACTCTCAAGTCAGAGTTCGATGTGATGTGCATGTCGGAATCGGATTCGATCAACAGTTTTGCCATCCGGTTGACAACAATCGTCAACAAAATCTGAGGGCTTGACAACAATATTGAGGAGAGCTACATGGTATGAAAGCTTCCTTATGCAGTCCCCGCCAAGTTTCTACCAGTAGTCTCCCCAATCGAGCAATTTGGTGATCTCAATGTAATGATGATAGAAAAGTTGATTAGCCATTTGAAGGCGCACGAGGAATGAGGTGTCTTATGGTGTAGGCGCAGGAGACCAACACCTGTTGTTGACAAAGGATGAGCGGGAGGCCTGATCTAAGAAGGGCAATGATTTTGGCAAGAAGAAGAGCACCTTCATCAAGGCGAAGGTGCGTTGTTACAACTGTCAAGAGTACAGAAATTTTCCAAAGGAATGCCCCGAGCCAAAGAAGGTGGTGGCTCTTTTTGCTGCTGCGGATGCAGATGACGAGCCAATGTTGCTCTAAAGCCAACAAGGAGTCTTTATTTTTTTCTTTTCCTTCTGCATGTAGTTGAGTCCGTGTACAAGTATGGGTGCACGATTGCATTTTTGAGTCATTTATGTATATGGCACAGTAGGAGTGTTACATGTGTCATTTATCTGTTTGAGTATATAGGAGGTGTGTTACATACGTACGTACGTACGTACATACATACATACGTACATACGTACATACATACATACATACGTACATACGTACATACATACATACATACATACATACATACATACATACATACATACATACATACATACATACATACATACATACATACATACATACATACATACATACATACATACATACATACATACATACATACATATATTTGTGTTGTGTCATTGTCATGCATGTAGGTGAGTTAGTGCATGATGCACGTGAGTGTGTGTGAGTTCTTGTAGTTGTGTTTAAGTTCTCATATATGTACGCTCTGATGAGAGTCTCCATCGCCATCAAGTTGTGTCACCAGCGAAAGACAATTGGAGTTGAGAAAAGAGGTTGAAGTCGTCGGCGGGGTGTGTCACCGGCAATGAAGAAGTGAAAGACACCGGCAAGTTATGTCTCCAGTGGCACGGTCAACAAGAAGAAAGCAAAACTCCTTGGAGATGCTTTAGGAGATCGGGTTTCGTCTTGTGAAGTTTAACAAGTCAAGATTAGGGGGAGATTGTAGGAACTAATCTTAACTCATGCTAAATGTGTTGAGTGTGGTCGAAGCTGCAGTCGAAGGCGTGGTCGAAGTTGCAGTTGAAGTTATGGTCGAAACAATAGTCGTGACCGTGGTCGAAGTGGCTGTGGTCGAAATGGTCGTGGTCGAAGTGGCCGTGGTCCAAGAGTCAGTCATAGCGGCCATGGTCGAAAGTATTGAAGAGTCGAGAATACTGTAGCAGTCGAGTGATTCGGTCGTACTTGGAAGTCGTGGTGGGAGGAGCGTAGTCGAGAAGCCATGGTCGAGGCTACGCATCCGAGTAAAGGCTGAGTCAATAAGTTGAGTGAGTCTTTCGGGTAGTGCGCGGTGCACGTAAGTCGTGTAGTCGTGGTAGGTAAAACCAGATCACAGAATGTCCATTTATATCTTTGAAATCAATCTGTTAAGAGAGAAGTAAGTAATAGAGAAAAGTGAAAAACAACGTAAGTCGAGTTCGCATCAGAAAAATATTCTACTGTTCATCATCTTCTCGGTGTAGTATATGTCCACGAGGAAATTAAATATGTGATTCCTAGGTGTATTTTCAACCGTTGTTTGATTTCCTGTGGAATCAACCTGAATGGAGAAGTTTCCTATGGATTGCTGTTCATCTAATCCTTTATTTTTTTGACAATGGGCCTGTTCTTTTGGGATTTTGAAATCGGCTTTTGGCTTTTGCTACAGTACCTAACTTTGAAACGGAGTATTTTCTCAAGACGGGATCTACAAGTTAAACGATCTACACGTTAAAAGCCAAACATCTGTACCAGCCAAAATCGCAAGTGAGTATCTGTCTCTCTGTAATCTGTACCGTAAACAACCAAAATTCAAAAATTTCAACCAAAAACCCTAAGCCGCAGCCGAAAAGAATATACCCACAATCCTTCATTTTTCCTATGTTTCTCATGCAACCCAAAGAGGGCCAAAAGTTAATCATAAAACTTCCACCTCACCGACCTTAAAATCGTGGATTTTACATCCCAAGACCCGACCCCCCCATCCCAGCCGCCGAGCGGGATTCTCTGACTTAGAGAAGCTAAGTCACAGCGTGACTTAGCTTCTCTAAGCCATCCATCGCCCAGATGAACGGTCCAGATCTTTTTTTAGTTTTGATTTTTTACTTCTAGTTTTTAGTTTTTTATTTTCATCTGTTTCTAGCTTTTTTCTTTTTTTATATTTCTTTATATTATCTGTGTTAAAACAACCTATTTTTTATAAATAAAAAATAGGTTATTTTAACACAGATAATATAAAGAAATATAAAAAAAGAAAAAAGCTAGAAAAAGATAAAAAATAAAAAACTAAAAACTAGAAGTAAAAAAAATCAAAACTAAAAAAAGATCTCGACCATTCATCTGGGCGATGGATGGCTTAGAGAAGCTAAGTCACGCTGTGACTTAGCTTCTCTAAGTCAGAGAATACGCGCCGCCCAGCCACGCCCCTTGTAAAAGTTAATCGTAAGAAACCACACAAAGAAGTTCGCAAGAAACAAAGAATTCAAAAAAAACCATTTCGCCTCCAAACAAGCCAACGGCAGCGATGGTGGTGGTGGACAGGCTCCATGACGCGGCGGTGGTGGTCGCGGACGAGCTCTTCGGCGGCGGCGCCGACTCCGACCTCCAGGCCTTCTTTGACCACGCGGTACGGGTAGCCGCAGCTCCTTTGGTGAGGGGTTTTGCCGTTCTTGGTAAGGAAATGGAGCTAAGGGTTGGTTCTTGGCTTCTTGCAGGGCCTGGAATTGGCGGCAGGGGGAGGCGGCGAGGCGGAGGAAGAGCTGGAGTGGCTGTCTAACAAGGACGCCTTCCCGACGGTGGAGACGATTGCGCCGGCGCCTGCACCGGCACCGGCAACGGCGGTGGTGGCGCCTCGGACGAATGCGCCGGAGCAGGGGCAGGCGAGGGAGCGGCGCGGCGCGGGGCAGGCGGCGGCGCGGGGCGGGGCGGGGCGAGGGAGCGGCGGCGCGGGAGCGGCCGGCGGCCGACGGCCTGCAGCGGCAGGGAGGAAGAAGGATGAAGGGGCAAAAGAGTCTTTTCGCGTAGAGAAAAAAGCCTGAAAAATGAAAATGAAATTAAAATGGGGAAAATACCTTATTTACAAGAATGTGCCCAACTCGGTCCTATATTTACGAGTACAAATAACTCGGTCCCATTTTACCAAAGCAGTCTCAACTTGGTCCTATATTTTCAATTTTCCCCTCTCTTTTTCCTCCCCTCACCCCACATCTCTCTCTCTCCAAACCCCATTCGGCCGAATGGGGCCTTCCCAGGGGCGGGGCGGTGGCGCGCGAGGCCGGCCGGCGACCCCCTCACCGCCGGCGGCCCCTCCCGTCGCCCCCCTCTACCTTTCTCTCCTCCCTCTGCCAACTCTCTCTCTCTCTCTCTCTCTCTCTAAACCCAACCGGCCAAAATGGCCTGCCCCTTCCTCTCCTCCCCTCGCCGCCGGCCATTGGGGCGCCGCCGGCCTCCTCGGCTTCCCCCTCCTCAATCCCTCTCTCTCTTGCGCGCGGGAGCTGCGCTCGGGCGGACCCCCGGTGGCGTGGCGGCGCTCGGCCGGGCTTGGCGTCACCGGCCCAACCTCGCCGCCGCCGGCCATTGGGCTCCCCGCCGACTGGTCCCCCTGCTCGCCTCCCTGCGCGCGCGCGGTGGTGGAGTGCTCGACATCCCGCCGGCCGCCTCCTCTACACCCGGCCAGCTCCCCAGCCCTCACTCTCTCTCTCTCTCTATGTGTGTGTATGCTTGCAAGGCTTGGTGTGCGGCGTTCTACTGAGTGAAGGCTCACCTTGCACTTACCTGATGCTGCCCGAAATGGTGTGGTTTGGGCTTGGGTCTTTGGGGTGGCTCTCGGCTGGCTTACTCTTAGTTTGGCAGAGGGAAGGTATGGAAAGTGGTGCTCCCCTTGCTATGCTCTTACCTTGGCCGAGAGTGAAGGGGTGGAAATGTGGGCTTGGCTGCTTGAGCTAGCTTATATGAGCCAGGGTGGGGCTGCATTGCATTTGTGAAATGACCGAATTGCCCTCCCATTCCTCTCTCATACCATTGACTGCCCAAGGGCATTTCGGTCCAAGGGTTTTGGGGTTTCTATTTCAACGGTAAGTCGGTAAAAGGTAAGGTAAGAATTTACCGGATGATGAACACCCGAAACGCGAGATGATGCCGACTGTCCCTAGACGGTCCGGGAACCTCTGAGAGCGCTAATTATACAGATCTCTAGACGGTGTTGACTGTCCTGGGATGGTCTGGGAACCTCTGCGCGCAATACTAAATCGACACTCTAAAAGCTCGATGGGTCTGACGGCAAACTTCGCTCTTTAATCGCTATAATTTTCCCTTATGCAATTTTGGGGTATTACATAGACAGGAAATGCATGATGCATGTAACTCATCTTTTGACCTTAGAAGGATCGAGAAAGCAGTAGAAAGTTGAATCCAAGCATCCAAAGGTGGGTGACATCTGAAACTTGCTTCCTAGCTTGGACCAAACAGGAGACCATGCATTGTAGCATTTCTT
The DNA here is from genome assembly GCA_017311315.1 of Dendrocalamus latiflorus. NCBI lineage: Eukaryota > Viridiplantae > Streptophyta > Magnoliopsida > Poales > Poaceae > Dendrocalamus > Dendrocalamus latiflorus. The sequence continues at coordinate 10,402,531 of CM029676.1, forward strand.
CCCCCTGCCATTTGCAGAATGGCGAAGGTTTCATCCCTGGTCCGGTAATCAACTAATCAAGCTATCTCTACATTCCCATTCACAAAGCTGGCAGCAGGTAGCTTAGCTAGTTAGCTTACTTGCAGATGCAGGTGCATTCTCGAATCAGAAACCCAACATGTATTCTTACACCAAGAAACCAAAACGACAAACAAGTAAACCAATTTGAATGCCCATGAAGTGCGGCTAACACCAAGAATGGCTACACGATTGTCCTAAATCAGGCCCACTACATCAAGTATTCAACATCAAGCCATTAAGGTGTAGCCTTCACATGTATCATCAACTGGATACAAAGAGTCGACTCCCAAAGCAGCTTGATGCAACACATAGGTCCGGCCATTAATTAGTCAACTACATACACTAGTTATAATTGGAGAAGGCTACTATTAGAAGCCGTCACCACGCTCCTCAGAGAATGCGCCACCTGCGATATAGTTTGCTCACGGTTAGGAAAAGAAGCACAAAGAAATGGGAAGCAAAGAATAGGCAAATGTATCGTACTTGCAAGAGTAATAGCTATGTTTGCCTGGCGATCCGCCTCAGCGTTCCATTCCTTCATTTCGGCAGCAGGAAGTGGACAAAATCAGCAAAACCAAACATGCCGCTGCCTGAAAGCTATAACTGCTGTGGTGGCTTGCTCAACCAAGGCATACACCACAGATGTAGTTCATGAAGTGTAAAATATGCTAATATATTACAGTGTCAAGATACTGCTATTCAGCACATCTGATTTGCAGTGAAAGTCTAGGAAAATGGGATGTGTCTGATGTAAAACCAAATAAAATAATGTTGCCTCACTATGCATGCTTTTATGTCAAATTCTCAAGCCGGCAATGCACTGGAGGGGGCAAAATGTACAATACCCGTCGCACGTGGTTGATCTCAAAAGAGATGAAGTTCTGTTGGAGTTTTCTCACTTCCTTGCACAGTTCCATCATGTTCTGGTGCTTCGTTTGCCATGTACCTTTCACCTATTTAAGATATATGAGAAGGCTGTTAGCAGAAAAAGATCCTCTCAACATCATCTTTCTTTGCTCCATAGTGTCATTCAGACATGATCTTTAATGTTTGCTTGTAAGATGCCTCTAGTCCCCTTTATCCTTCTTCACTCTACTTTACGCTTCCGGTAATTGTGCAATGAAGCTCTCAGAAAATGCACAAATGATTTGAAGAACAAATCAGGTTTTAGGGGTGCTGGTGCTCTGATCCATAAGTTTCAGAATATAAGATGCACTACAAAAAGATTACAATGCTAGTACAACATCCCAGGAGCATATGATTGCTATTTGCCAGTAGAACAATACGTAAAGAAAACTAAGAACTGTACAGCTTTGCTCTTCTTTTGTTTTTTCAGTTGTCCCTTTCTGATTCGATTAGCAGCATTACTTGTGACTTAGCTAAGCAAGAAAATGCAGAGATGCCAGACAACCATAAAATGGAGGCAACTTGATTACTGATAGAGAACATACACATACCTGATAACAGACTAGTTGAGAGTCACCATTTACTTTGATTCTCTTGAATCCATGCCTAACAGCATATTTCAGTCCTAAGATCAGGCCCCGGTACTCAGCAACATTATTAGTGACAACACCAAGACCCTCGCGAAGTCGAGATATCTTCAAGGATATGTCAAGACATGTTGTCAAAGTGATAGATGGACCAACGGCAAACGATAAAACTCTGCAGTGCATTAAGTATTGACTATACCACTCTCCCATCTTCAGTCATAAGTACAGCTCCAGCACCTGCTTTTCCTGGATTTCCCTTTGAAGCACCATCGAAGTGAAGAATACAAACCATCTGAATAACCAGCAAAAGTGTAAAACTCACTATCAACTTTTACATGAAAAACAGCATGTATTAATGGTCAAGTGAGACAACTTTTCTGTACGAGAAGTAGGTAACCCTACAACGAAAGTAAATTTCTAGTTCTCTAGTTTGCCTGTAACAGTTACAAGGCTAGGTGGAGGCTTTAAGAGATGCTACAAATGAGCACACTTCAAACACCTTTAAGGGTTCATGGCTTCAAGTGCACAGATTACTAAATATTAACACACCAGCCCTTTTCAAAAGACTCTGCAAAGTATAGCAGCCAAGAGATGCAATAAAAAAAACTTGAAAAGTAATTCAAGAGTTAATGGGCTTATGTGCATAAATTATTAATATAGAAGGTTTTCCTAAAGGACTCTGCAAAAAACAGCTGGTTAAAAACTTCTTTATTTATCATGAAATCATTTTGATGTTGGAATACAAAATTGCTGTTATTCCCTAACAGATGAAGTTGTTCCAAGTTAATAAATAGAAATTGAATTAATGCCAGAACAGGTTTGTGGTTGGAGACCTATATGGTTATTGTCAAAAACAAAGCTAGTGATTAAGGGTGTTTACTATTGAAGCATATTGAAGTTGCGCATGCTTAGCTTATATGATATTGAACCTAATCAAGACAGCGACTTGGATAGCATAATTACATGATAACTTCCTATGACATCTCAAACAGTTAAAGAAAACAGATAGGTGCAAGTATTGTAGTAGAGCTGGAAAACAGTCAGCCCAAACATGACCAAATTTTACGTATTGTTTTGAGACAGGCTGTGCATCAACAGGTCCACTATTGTTGAGGTTATTTTGAGAGAGATGGCTGGAGGAACTAGATCTAGCTTCCTGCAATATAAGCCAATCATATATCAAATACCAATACTTCGTCAAGTGATATACAAGTGACTTGGGAGGTACATAAAAATCTTACATGTGTAGAAGCAGCATATCCTTTATTAAAGGTCGTTGGGAACATGTGACTAGAGGGGCTGAACTTAGCTTCCTGCAATGGAAATGTATTTCGGCAAAATAAGATACAGATGCATGAAATACCACACTAATAAGAATAAACACCCTCTCTTCTCTAATGAAGAAAAATAGTGCGATCAAATTTCTTGTGTGCATGTATGGATACATGTGCACATTCATGAAGTCACATGTTTACTCATGATTATGTGCTTAAGTGAATTGACATTTTCCACAACTTACAAATGTGTACATAGTGGTGTTTTACATCACCGTGTATTTATGTATTAGAAGTTTAGAACTGGTTAGGAAGCAACTGCCCTAAAAATTGAAATGTATGCTTAATTGCAATGCCAACTATGCCAAATATCGTTAAAAGAGGAAATATATGCTAGAAACTTTTAGTATTCACTTGCTCATATTCACGTGTCATTCGTCATGACATGTGGGGTACTGCAGCACATGTATACTCTACTCGTGTCGTAGTACATACTGGCATGTTAAATGCCTGTCCCTGAACAGATTAACCTTGGTTAAAAGGCTTGCTATAGTGTTCAGCTGAGGCTTGACCAGACCCAGTGGCATCCTGTAATAACACAGGATGAAGTCCTTGCTGATATTTCAAGTGCTTGCAATAGCAGAACTTACATAGTTCAGATCCACGGATTGTGCCCCAGGCTGATATCTTATATCATTATGGATGCGTGCATGATTTGGAGTTGGTTTATCTGAACTAGAAGCAGTTATCTCCTACAAGGAAAAGAAAACATGAGAATTGAATAAGCAAAACATATTGACTATGCTTAGTTGTGAAAAAGGAAATATTCCATCAGGCAGGCCATCTTTTGCAAGATTTGAACATGTCATCTGGTGACGGAGAAACACATTCAAGCGCAGTTTGTGGCACTTTACCTGGACAGTACAGGGCACAAGGGTGCCAAACAGATCTTCCCTAAGTTCAGCTGCATTGATTATATATGTAGCATTACTTAGCCCACGTGAAGAGACGTATCCCTCCTTTTCTTTGCTCCAAGAGTAACCCTTGTAGGCACTTGCAGCAGGACCAGATACCTTTTAGGAGAACAAAACCAACAATCTAAGGAGATAATGTCCATCTAAAAAGAAAGCATGAGATACAATATTTGTATTTCTACAATGTCCTGGGGATGGTGATGTAGTTTGACTAGAATTTTACAGTTGGTATTTCAAATTTGAAGAATGAAGTAAAATATACCAAACTACATTTAGATAGTTTTAGCAGTAAGAGTAACATAGAAAACCAGGTTGCTGCTACATTCTTTTCCCAACTCAAAGCACAAAATTTGTAGCTAACATAATGTAACAATAATGTGTGTGTATACACACACATGTAACGCTATTCAGCACCTGCACGCATGGTACGCGCGGGTCGCTGATTGCACGCATAAATTGATGATAACCAACACGTCGGAAAGTCACTGACGTTTCTGAATGAAGTTACCATCGGTTCTAAATGAAATTATTGCCAAACCTTCACAGTGCCGGACAGTTACTGATGTTTCTGAATTAAGTTACTATGAGTGAAGTTACTGCCGAACGCACGAATTGATGATAACTGGCGTGCTGAAAGTTACTAACATTTCTGAATGAAGTTACCATCAGTTCTGAATGAAATTATTGCCAAACCTTCACAATGACGGAAAGTTACTGACGTTTCTGAATAAAGTTACCATCGGTAGCGAGTAAAGTTACTGCCGAACGCTTACAGTACATAGCCGGTGGTAATTTTCTTCACAACAGGTCTTAACTTTGCTCACAGCGGGTAATAACTTGACTTGCATACCATGCATACATGCAGCAGGAGAGAGAAGAGAATAAATGAACTTGACTTGTGATTTTTTACCTTGTTTACAAGCTAAAAAATACAATAACTCTTTCCCCAAAAATCCAATTTGCGATTCATTTTCATCATTGCATTCGAAATTACAAGCTTAACAAAATAAGAACCATGTTGAATATGTTTTGATGCAGTGAAAATCATGCCATATAAAATTACTATCGTGTATGAGTGAAATTACTGCCAGCTTTATAGTGATAACTATAAGTAACTTCATGCATCACAGATGATAACTTGATATATATTCGATGTTAACTTTACCATAATTAACACTAGTAACTAAGCATGAGATGGAATGGTGGAACGGTTGGCTGGTTGGGTCAGTTAGGGGGGCGCCTTATTTTACACCTGTGTGCTGGGGTGTGTGTGTGTGTGTGTGTGTGTGTGTATCAACTCAAACATATAAAATTTAGCTAAAACAATTTAACAATATTCTATAAAAATATAACTACTGCAACATTTCATTTGAACTTAACTATCTTACCAACCTTGCTACAGATGATCTAATTTCCACTCATAGCTCTGGCAGTTTGTGGCAAATCGGCCAAAATGTAACTCGATGTAAATATTAACAAGTAACTGAAATCTCAAAGTGGTTAAACAACATTAGACAAAACACAAGGAACAATTTTAGTGGTTCACTTAGACAAAACAGCAAACAATGATAAAAACTACAAAGAGGGCAAATATGGGCCTGTTTCATTTCATCTCCCTTCAGCTAAGTTGGGTACATTACAACGTAAGAAGCCAAAAGAAACAAGGTTTTGTAAAACTCCTATACATTAAGATGCTACTAGTAACGTTAGAGAGTTGAGGGAGCAAGGGCAGGTGGAAAATTTCCTAATGATGTTTACCTTAGTAATAGGTAGGATCCATACATTTGGATAGAATTCTTTCTATTTTTTTATAATGGCATAACAAAAAGCTTACATGGTGCATCAGCAAAATGGAAATGCACAAACAACTTAATTGTACAATCATAATAATTTTGTGCAAGTAAACATACCGAAGAGCAAATTTGAGCCTGGCAATCATTTAAAGTTTTGTAAACAGCCACTAAATCCCCTTTTCTGACAACATAATAGTCACTGCCCTCTTCCATAAGGCCAAACAAACTTTCTGCCAAAATATGAAGCACAAATCAAACAATGCTTTTGGCCATAAATGTTTCATCAGGAAATCTAATTTTGGTATATAGACAAGCGGGAAGGTATTATGGTTGCTGGTTACCGCCATACTCAATCTACACTTTGCAAGAAAGGTATTTGGCTTCATTCCCTAAAAACTACATAGTCCCCATGTTACAAAATTCTGAACTCAAATCCAATTATAAAGACAATATTCTCTTTACCCTACACAAGCACCTAAGATGACCAACTTATCCCCACCTATCTTTGTTAACTCAAATTATTCTTAAGAAGTAACAAACAAATTGTGGAATTGCTGATCAGATTTAAGGGGGGGGGGGGGGAAAAGGCTAACTTCAATCAGACAAGAGTGATGCTGCTCCAAATTCCTCAATTCCAGGGGCGGACCTAACGTGGGACATGGGGGTTCAGCTGAACCCCCAAAAATATGGAAAAATAAACTGCAAGCAAATCCACCACAAACTCCATGGACTGGACTATCCATCCCAGAAAGGAAGATTTGGATGAGATTGCTCACGGAAAAGAAACGATCCTCAGGACAAAGCTCACTCTGAGAACAACAATCCAAGCAAGCTAGGGCTTCCTTACCAGCGAAAGAAAGATCAATCCGGCAGAGCAGAGGACGACGACGACGCCTACGAGAGAAGAATTCCTTCGCTTCGAGGGTTAAATGACGTGTGAGAATTTGAGACAAACGGCGAAGCAATATCCGCCGCCGCCGTCGCGACGAGATATGGAGAAGAGTTCAAGGAAGAGGATGGGCAGGAACAAGAGACGAGAGAGGTTTGGGATTGGGCTGTGAGGATTGCGGATTTGGGGAGGAGGAGGAGGAAGGAGGAGGATAGAAATCTTGACGATGGTCTGCGCTTGTGCTGAACATTGGGGATCCGTTGTAGGGTTCGTGTGGAAGAATGGCTCGGCTATGGGTTTGCTAGTTTTGTCTTGGTGCAGTACACACAGACCAGCAGTCATAAGTTTTCGTGCGTCCACACTAATTTGTGTTCTCAGGAAAACCAACCAGTGAAATCAACGATCAAGGATCAATTCCCACTTTCTCTCTGCTTACCCACTCATATCCAACGATCCACGCCCACCTCCCCCACGCATATATTTCGGCAGGTATATATATATATATATATATATATATATATATATATATATATATATATATATATATATATATATATATATATATATATGAGGGGGAGGGGAATTAGGATTTCCCCCCAAAACCCTAACCAGCCGCCACCAAGAAATGCCCCTGGGGCGCCGCCACCTACTGCCCCTTGGAGACCCTGCTGCCGCCCCTGTCCTCACGTCGACCGCGCCCCCTCCATCCTCTTGGCGACAATGGCACCGCTCCCGTCCTCTCGCTAACTCCGCCAACGCCACCGCCGCCGTAGACTCTGACGCGGCAACGTCCCGACCTCCTCTCCTCGCCATCCAACCGCTGCCATCGGGGTTGAAGCGGAAGCCGGAGTCGCCGACGCCGACGCCCTAGAAGCTCCCGTTCCGGGCTCCCGAGAAGGCGGCGGCGCGGAGCCGGTTCAGGTTGGTCCCACCTCCTCCCCTCCTCACACGCCGCCCTCACCCGTCTGCCGTTCGCCTCGCCTCCTCCTCCTCCCACCCCGCGCCGCTGCCTCCTTCGCCCCCCACTCCTCCCCTCCTCACGCGCCGCCCTCACCCGTCTGCCGTCCGCGTCACCTCCTCCTCCTCCCACCCTGCGCCGCCGCCGCCTCCTCCCCCCACTCCTCCGCTCCGCCCGCCTCCTCACGCGCCGCCCTCACCCGTCTGCCGTCCACGTCGCCTCCTCCTCCTCCTCCCACCCCGCGCCGCCGCCTCCTCCTCCCCCCACTCCTCCACTCCGCCCGCCGCCTCCTCCTCCCCACCCCGTGCGTTTTTTTATTACTGTTGCAGGGGGTGAGAAAAGGTGGGGTTTTTTTGGGGGGGAGATGGCGCGCAATGCGGTGGAGAAGGCGACGTCCATCGACGCACAACTGCGGCTGCTGGCGCCCAAGAAGCTCTCCGAGGACGACAAGCTGGTGGAGTACGACGCGCTCCTCCTCGACCGCTTCCTCGACATCCTCGTCTGGCTCGAGTTCACCTTCCTCTGGCCGCTCGCCGTGGCCACCCTCTACGGCGTCCTCGCACGCCGCCGCTGGGCCGCCACCACCTCCCTTATGGCCGGCGTCTCCACCCTCACATCCATGGTAACTCATCTTTCGCTCCCTCCCTGCTGTCTTATTGTTTCAAGATTCGAACACATGTTGGTCGGAGAGTAAATGTGTGTCCTTTTCTTCGGATCTGCAAGACGCAGAGGCCAATTCTACGGATCCATCTGCGTAGTTCCTGGGGTGGGCGTGTGCTTTAATCATAAAGTGAGAACTTTTTTTTACAAAGAAAACTATAAGATTAACATTATGATGTGGCTACGTTGGGACAGTGGTGCGTTCTTGATAGTTTAGAGGGTTCGCGGAATTGTTCTGTCTTGTTCCTTTTTTCGCGTAATTCTGCGCTGGACAATGGAATATCGTCAATTTGGGACAGTGTGCGAATCGCTTGGCCGTTCAACTAGGCTGACTGTTTGCCTTGTGATAGATCACTTGATGGCCTCGTTCGCAACATTGCTTTTTCAGTGGTCATGGTTTGGATAGCGAGAATACTGAGCAACTCTCCCTTAGATCTAATATGCTTTGAGCCAATTGTCGCACAACTATCCGCTCGATATCATTCTTGTACTATGATTGTATTATTGTCCAAATTCCCAACTACTATTTTCTATTGTGCTAATTATAGTAACAGTGATGGATAATGTTTTGTTATTCCATGGGATTAAGAGTGACTTGCAGATTGTGTTGATATATCAATTTCATTTCTTGTACTTAACTGTTGATGACTTCAGAACCTGTTTGATTAAGCAACTGCCAACATTTTCTCTGTATTGTGGTTCCCTTTGAGGTAAATATGACAAAATTGGGGCATTTCTATATTCAGTTTGACCCAATCGCATGTTAGCTTACTTGATCGCAATGAACAATCGTTAATGCCATGGATAAAGGTGTATGAAATGTTTGCTTGTCAGAACATTAGATATCAAATCTTTGCTTCATACCATCTTAGGAAGGGCTAATGTGAGTATGCGTAATGGTTGATGTCCTTTTGTTCTTGTATTAGTTCGTTTTCATGATTTATTATTAATATTCGCTCTAATCATTTCAGTCTGCAATACTTCGAGAGATTTTGGGTTCAGGGAAAGCGACACAGAAGTTGCTTCAGATGTATGTTCCTTTTGCCGTTTTTGCTGTTATTGCAATTCTGCGAGGACTCTGCTCATGCTCTGAATGCCCTACTACTGGTTCATCGCTTAGACCTTCTGCTCAGAAGAAGAGGGTCTAATTCAGGTTTCTGTTCCTGGTATTTCAATAAATATTTTGAGAGCCATTCATTACTGCAAATTGTTAAGAAGTGAGAAGGTATTTGTTGGCATACTACTCCCAAGATGTGGTGTTTGTTTTTCACCCTAGAATCAATTTTATCTAGCTTTGTTCCTTTTTTGTTCTGTGGACCTCTTTGTGCTAACTAATGATATGTCAATGTATTTGTTTCACTAGCTGATTCAAATTCCTGCATGTTAATTCCAAAGAATTGCACTGGCAAAAAGCTATTGTATGTTACACTTCTACAGACGCCTTTTAGACTTTAACATGAATGTAAAGCTGCAACACAAAGACTGGCCTGCAAGCACTGGTAGCGATGAGCAAACATCACTACTACTGTCCTTCGAAAAGACTTGGATTGCTATTAGCAACTGCAACTACATATGCACGCAAAACCTTTGTAATGCACAAGGAGAAATCATATATATGTTCAATTGTAGACAGTTCTAGAATTAGGATTAGGAGTGTCGTAGGGGTGGCCCCCACCTAAGCCCAGCAGGCCTGTTAGGAGGTTATAAGAGCCAGAGTAACATGTGTAATGACATAAGTGCCCCTAATGGGGATGTATGGATGTAAGGGCATAACTGTAAAAGTATACCCCATGTGAATATATATATCAAGATGAGGGGGAGGGTGAGACAGAACACTCCCACCTCTCTACTACCATCTCTCTCTGTTTGGTCTGTAGCCACAACAGTTGGCGTCGTCCGTGGGGAGGACAGGAGCAAGCCTGAAGACCGAAGAAGAAGGATGGCACCGAAAAAAGCTTCGTCGGCGGCGGCGAAGGGAAAGAAGACGGCTGGATCGGAGCGGCGCGTGAATACCAGGGCTTCGGCATCGGCCGCCGAAGGAGCTGGCGGCGGCGTAGGCGCGGTGGTCGCGGGCGTCGACGCTCGCGCTACAACGACCGGCCCCGCCAGCGCCGCTACAACGACAGCCCCCGCCGCCCTCGCCGGCAGCGCGGATCCGACGGCCGGGGGTAGCCGCAACGAAGCATCCGGCGGATCCGGAGATCGTGCGGTGAGGGTCCCTGCACCGACCTGCCCGCTGGGTGTTCCGGCGGCCCCGACAGCACCTGCGGTAGAAGGCGCCCTACTAGCAGCCCTCAACGCGTTCCAACAGGAACTAGGGGACCTTCACGGAGCCGTCCGAGATATACAAGAGGCTCGGAGCCAGCAGGCCGCGCCACTAATCGCGCCCGAGCCCACGCCGGAGGGGACGAACAGTCGTGAAGCCCCCGTGTCTAGCCGCGTGCCGCTGAGACGCGTAGATCCGGAGTCCCCGCTTTCGGCGGAGCTGCAGCAGGCGGCATGGCCCGAAGACTTCAAGTTCCCTAGCGCCGTCGACTCGTACAAAGGCGACACGGACCCCCGTGAGTTCGTGCGCGTGTACGAAACCGCGATCGAAGCCACGGGCGGAGACGACACCACGAAGGCGAAGGGACTCCCCCTCGCGCTGCAAGGAGTGGCGCTCTCTTGGTTCTTTACCATAGAGTCGGGCTCCATCTAGGCGTGGGAGCAGCTTCGCGTCCGCCTTCACAACAACTTCCAAGGAAACTACGTCGAGCGAGTCGATACGGACCAACTCTTCGCCGTGAAGCAAAGACCCTCGGAGAAGCTCCGAGACTACTTCAAGCGCTTCGCCAAGATCCGGTGCCAAGTAAAAGACATTAATGAAATCACCGTCGTTAATGCAGCCATACAGGGCCTTCGTCCGGGCCCGGTGGCCGAGTACAACGCGCGGAGGCCAATCAGGACAGTCGCCAAGCTCTTCGACAAAATGGACGAGTACGCGCGGGCGAAGGAGGATGCGCGAAGACGCAGCATTACCGCCCTCGGCCTCGCCCATGAGGAGCGCCCCCCGCGCGAAGTGGGGGCGGGTGGTCCCTCCTCAAAGCAGGGCCGCAGCCGAGAGCCCCGAGGAGGCCCTCCCTGAGGCAGCGATACCGGGGTACAGGAAGGCTCTTCAAGGAGCAGGCATAAACCTCGGCGCCGCCAGCGCAGGTCGCAGGCGGCCCATCATGTCCTCGACACCGAGAGCGCCCGCCAAGGACCCGACCCCGCCTCATGGAGGGGGGACCGGGGATCGGAAGGCGGACTTGATTGCGGCGGCCAACCCCACGCAGAACAAGAGCTCCTACACTATGGCAAGTGGTGCGAGGTACACGGCTACGGTGATCATTACACAAGGGCATGCACCGCGGTTATGGAGCTGCGGAAGGTGATGGCCGGGTCTCGGGCTCTGCCTCCTCGGCCCCTCGCTGGAGCCCACGCGGGGCACCCAAGGGGTAGCCCCATACGAGCCACTGCAACGGAGGGCGCGCAGCATCGCACCGTCGGCGTCATCACCGGAGGCTCCTCCTCAAAAGCCCCCGGGGAGCAGCTGCAACTGTGGATGCCGCCCCGCAACATCACCTTCGACTTCAACGACGCCAGGGGTGTGGAGTACCCTCACCAAGACCCTCTAGTCATCCAGGCCCGCATAGCCTGCTGTGACGTCAGGCGCGTCCTTGTCGACGGGGGAAGCTCCGCGAATATCTTGTTCGCAGAGGCCCTCGACCGTATGGGGATCCCCCGAAGCCAGCTAGAGCAGCCAGGAGCTCCACTTCAAGGCTTCGGGGGTCAACCGCTGCAGGCCTTGGGGCACGTGTCCCTTCCGGTCACTTTCCGTCAGGAGGGCAACAAGGGTAACATCCGGACCGAGCATGTCATCTTCGACGTTGTCGATATCCCACATCCCTACAACGCCATACTGGGTCGACCCGCCATCAACTCTTTCGAGGTGATCCCACACTACGCTTTTTTGTGTGTGAAGCTTCCGGGCCCGGAGGGTGTTATCACCGTCTTCGGCGATCAGGACCTGGCCAGACGTGCCGAGGTCGGCAGCCGCGTTCCGCATCGCCCGGTGCATGCCCTCTCCGGCACGCTCGGCGACGGGCCCTCCGCCCCCGGATGGACGCCCAAGCCTCGGCCCGAGGGCGGAGTCAAGAAGGTGCCGCTCCAGGCGGAGGGGCAGTTTGTGTCCATCGGCGAGGGGCTCCCACCGGGGGTCGAACGGGATCTGCTCCGAGTGCTTCAGAACAACATTGACATTTTCGCATGGTCCCCGGAGGACATCAAGGGCGTAGACCGAGCAGTAATCGAGCATCGCTTGGCGGTCCGCCCCGACGCCAAGCCGGTCAAGCAAAGGTTTCGGCGTATGTCGATGGATCGGCAGCAGGCGGCCAAAACAGAGGTGGCGAAGCTTCTTCGCGCCGGGGTCATCCGCGAGGTCCACCATCCAGAGTGGCTCGCTAACCCGGTGCTAGTCAAAAAGGCCAACGGGGCCTGGCGTATGTGCATCGACTTCACGGCACTCAACAAGGCGTGCCCGAAGGATAATTACCCCTTGCCGCGCATCGATCAACTGGTCGACGCCACTGCTGGGTGCGAACTCATGAGTTTCCTGGACGCCTATTCCGGCTACCACCAGGTATACATGGCCGAAGACGACGAGGAGAAGACCAGTTTCATCACACCACTTGGGATGTTCTGCTTCGTCAGAATGCCCTTTGGTTTGAAGAATGCAGGCGCTACCTTCACCCGTCTCGTCACCATTGCCCTGGCCGCCCAGCTCGGGAGGAACGTCGAAGCTTACGTCGATGACGTGGTGGTCAAAACCCGACAGCTTGCTCTGCATGGCCAGGACCTCCAGGAGACCTTCGACAATCTCCGGAAGGCGGGCATCAAGCTCAACCCCGACAAATGTGTCTTCGGGGTGCAGGCGGGCAAACTCCTAGGTTTCCTCGTGTCCGGACGGGGCATCCAGGCGAACCCCGACAAAGTAGACGCCATCCTGGGTATGGAGCCGCCCAAGACAACGAGGGAGGTCCAGAGGCTGGCGGGCCGCATGGCAGCATTAAGCCGCTTCCTATCCAGGGCGGCGGAGCGGGGCCTGCCATTTTTCAAGACACTCCGCGGGTGCGATGGATTTCGTTGGGACGGAGATTGCGCGAAGGCCTTCAACGAGCTCAAGCAGCACCTGGCAAGCCTCCCCACTCTGGTCGCCCCAGCACCAGAGGCTCCCCTCCTGCTCTATCTGGTCGCGTCAGCCACCGCGGTCAGCGCCGTCCTCGTCTTAGAGGAAGGCGCCATGCAGCGGCCCGTCTACTTTGTCTCCGAAGCCCTCCAAGGCACCAAGACAAGATACACGGAGCTTGAGAAGCTCGCCTACGCGCTGGTCATGGCCTCCAGGAAGCTTCGGCATTATTTTCTGGCCCACCCGATCACAGTGCCTTCCTCATTCCCCCTGGCAGAGATGCTACACAACAAGGAGTCCACAGGGCGCATCGGCAAATGGGCTGCCGAGCTCGCTCCCTTCTCCTTGACGTATGCTTCGCGAACGGCAATCAAATCCCAAGTCCTGGCGGATTTTCTCGCCGAATGGACCCCGCCGGCCCAACCCGTCCAGACGCACGATGATCCCGTCTGGACGCTTACAATCGACGGAGCTTACAGCGTCGCCGGCGCGGGCGTAGGGGCGGTGATCGTCACGCCCGAAGGACAGCGTTTGCTATACTCGGCGCGCCTTGCCTTCCCCGCCACCAACAACACGGCTGAATACGAGGCACTGCTCTTTGGCCTGGCGAAGCTCAAGGCAGTCGCGCGCGAGACGGGTGTTGGTCCGCACCGACTCGCGCTTGGTGGCTGGCCATGTGGACAAGTCATATCAAGCCAAGGACCCTGAGTTGGCCAAATACCTCGCGGCGGTGAGGGCGAGGGAGAGGCACTTTTTGGGTGTCACCGACAAGGCCATCCCCCGCGTGGAGAATGAGCAGGCCGACGCCCTCGCTAAGGCGGCCAGCCAGCAACTGCCCCCCTGAGGGGGCGTTTTACGAGATATTAGCGCAGGCGGCCATCGCGCAGGACAACCGGGACGCGGCACTCGTCCACCGCATTGATCGGCCAGGAGATTGGCGAGAGCCCATCTTCAATTTCTTGCAAGGCATCGCCGAGCCGGAGGACCCTGCCGAGCTTCGGCGCTTGCAGCACCGCGCACGGTCCTTCCAGGTGTTCGAAGGGATACTCTACAAGAGAGGGGTTTGCGCACCGCTCCTACGCTGCCTCTCGACTGGGGGGAAAGGAGCTCCTGGCGGAGATCCACGCGGGCGTGTGCGGATCCCACCTGGCACCGAGGTCATTAGTTGGCAAGGCGTTCAGGCAAGGCTTCTACTGGCCAACTGCCATCACCGACGCCCAGGACCTCGTCCGTCGGTGCCAAGGGTGCCAGTGGATGGCGCGCATCATCCGCAGGCCCCCGACGAGCCTCAACCCCATTCCCCCGGTGTGGCCACTGGCACGCTGGGGCCTTGATATAGTAGGACCGCTTGCCCGAGCTCCAGGGGACCTCCGGTTCGTGGTAGTCACGCTGGAGTATTTCTCCAGATGGTCGGAAGCGGTCGCCCTGGCCAAAGTAACTTCTGCGGCCATACAGCGCTTCCTATGGCAAAACATCATATGTCGCTTCGGTGTGCCCCGGGAGCTCACGGTTGACAACGGCCTGCAGTTCGACGCCACCCTCTTCAAAGACTATTGTGACAGCATGGGCATCACCCTCCGATTCACCTCGATAGGGCATCCCCAGTCCAACGGGGCAGTCGAACGGGCGAATGGCGCCATCTCCGCCGCCATCAAAAAGCATCTGGTCGGATTGCGGAAGGGCAAGTGGCCAAGCGAGCTTCACAGCGTTCTATGGTCGCTTCGCACAACGGTAACGCGCCCGACGGGATTCACGCCGTTCAAGCTCCTTTTCGGTGACGAAGCGGTGACGCCCGAGGAAATCAAGGCCGGCTCGCGGAGGGTCCTCGTCCAAGCACCCGAAGAGGAGCGCCGTGTGTCCTTGGACCTCCTCGACGGGATACGGGCAGATGCAGCCCACCATGTCGAGAAGTATGCGCGGCAGACAATGCGTACTCGGGACCGCTCTATATGCCCGCGGGGGTTCAAGCCTGGGGATCTCGTTCTCAGAGTGGCGCTCCAGGCGGAGACCGTTGGCAAGCTGGAGTCCAAGTGGGAAGGCACGTACATCATGATGGAGGCATTGCCGAAGGGGGCGTACCGCCTCGCCACGCTCGAAGGACAAGCCCTCCGGCACACATGAAACGCGGACAGGTTGCGGCGGTACTACGCCTAGAAGCAGGACAGCAAGCGTAGAGCCACCAGCCCTTTGTTATGCGATGCTCGCCCGCGCAAACGGGAGTTCAATAAAGGTTGCTGTTCCCAGAGCATCCCCTGTCCGCGCTGAGCAGAACAAAGTCCACGGACTCTAAATAAGACGTAGCGTCGAGATTTGCCTCCGCACGCGCGAGTCTCCGGACTATAAAGCAAGACGTAGCGTCGAGGTCCGCCTCCGCACGCACTAGTCCACGGACTTTAAATAAGACATAGCGTCGAGGTTTGCCTCCGCACGCGCGAGTCTCCGGACTATAAAGCAAGACGTAGCGTCGAGGTCCGCCTCCGCACGCACTAGTCCACGGACTTTAAATAAGACGTAGCGTCGAGGTTTGCCTCCGCACGCGCGAGTCTCCGGACTATAAAGCAAGACGTAGCGTCGAGGTCCGCCTCCGCACGCACCAGTCTACGGACTTTAAATAAGACGTAGCGTCGAGGTCCGCCTCTGCACGCACCAGTCTACGGACTTTAAATAAGACGTAGCGTCGAGGTCCGCCTCCGCACGCACCAGTCTACGGACTTTAAATAAGACGTAGCGTCAAGGTCCGCCTCCGCACGCACCAGTCTACGGACTTTAAATAAGACGTAGCGTCGAGGTCCGCCTCCGCACGCACCAGTCTACGGACTCTAAATAAGACGCAACGGGGGGACGCCCTCGCGCGCACCAGTTTACGAACTTTAAATAAGACGTAGCGTTGAGGTCCGCCTCCGCACGCGCGAGTCTCCGGACTATAAAGGAAGTCGTAGCGTCGAGGTCCGCCTCCGCACGCACCAGTCTACGGACTTTAAATAAGACATAGCGTTGAGGTCCGCCTCCGCACGCGCGAGTCTCTGGACTATAAAGGAAGTCGTAGCGTCGAGGTCCGCCTCCGCACGCACCAGTCTACGGACTTTAAATAAGACGTAGCGTTGAGGTCCGCCTCCGCACGCGCGAGTCTCCGGACTATAAAGGAAGTCGTAGCGTCGAGGTCCGCCTCCGCACGCGCTAGTCTACGGACTTTAAACAAGACGTAGCGTTGAGGTCCGCCTCCGCACGCGCGAGTCTCCGGACTATAAAGAAAGTCGTAGCGGCGGGGTTCGCCTCCGCACGCGCCGGTCCATACTTTGAATAAAGACGCGGATGCCCTCCCTGCGCGCTCTACGGAGTATAAACAAGGTGCGAAGGTCTTCTCCCCTTCGCGTTCGGCGGCAGGTAACACCAAGAATAAGGTACTACTTGGATTCATTGCAAAAGCAAAGGGGTTACAAGGTTACAAGCGTAAGAACCAGTACATTATCCCCCTGCCCTACCCGACCAACCGCTCAGCCTTGGCGCGGTGCGGACGAACCCGTGCCGTCGTCGCCGTGACGCTGAAGGACCCTTTCGAGCCACTGGAGGAGGTCCCCCTCCCCATGCAGCGTCTGCTGCACGGCGACCCTCGCTGCATCTTCCCCAAAGCGGCCCCAGATCCGTTGATGGAAGTTCTGCAGGCTAGGCCCGATGGAGCGGATGGCGTCCGACATGACCTCTGGTCGGTCGGGAAGATCCAGTTGAGGATTTGCTAGCTCATGGGTATGTCTACACCCACGAGTGTGAAGCAGGGCGAGGGCGAAGCACGCACCAAGATAGCCGCAGTGCTCGCCAAACGTTCTGGCGCCACGAAGAGCAACGCCGGCCCCCTCCTCAATCAACCCGAGCGTCTCCGACAGGGCCTCCGGCCCGTGCGTAGTGTCCGGCACTCTGATGCACAGATCTCGGAGGGCCTGGTTCAGAGACTCCATGGCCCGCCACGCCGACATGGATGCATTTTCCAAGACGAGGCTATTCTCGACAGCAGACTCCGCCAGCTGGGCGTTCTCCCCTTCTAGGACGGCGATCTGATGCACGAAGGCGGCGCGCTCCTCAGCTGCGGCGCACTTGGCTTCCGTGGCCTCGAGTTCTGCAGCCGCCATGGCGCCCTCCAGCGCGCGAAGTTCTTCATCCTTCGCGGCGAGAGCATTGCTTCTTCACGAAGGCCTGCTTCCAGAGCCCTCCGCTCCCGAACGCGGGCCTCGTCAAAGGACCAGCTGAGGGCAAGCGTCTGGCAAAAACAACAAATCAGCAGGCGTCCAGCAGTACCTTACAAAGCTGAAGCGCACATATTTACCCTCATCTCGGAGGCCTGTAGCGCGAGCGCTAGGAGTTCCCCCTCGCATGACGACAACATCTCTCGGTCGAGGCCGTTGTCGGCACGCTCTGCGGCTGCGGTGAGGTCGCAAAATATCTCCGGGCGAGGGAGGAAGTCCGAGCGAGCGAGCCCCAGCCCCAACGCGCCAGGATTTACCGAGGCCACGGCCACGTCAACAACAGCAGACACCTGCGGGGCACCCTGCACAAGGCTTCCGACTTCGCGCATACCTCCGCTGCTCGATCCTTCGCCACGTCCGGGAGACTTCGTCTCGCCTGATGTTGGCAGAATGAGCGAGCAGATCGGAGAGAGTCTCGCGAAGTCAGGTGAAGAAAGGGGCTCACGCCTACCTCCTGCGCCCCTTGTCGCAGTAGGAAGTGGCGCCGGTTCGACCACCCAGGGGGAGGCGGGCGCCTCGACGGTCGGGGAGGAGGTCTTCTCGGCCGCGCCAGACGCCGTAATCCCGCGGCAAGGCCCCGCAACGGCGTATCGACCCCTCGCTGGCGGCGGGGACTGAGTCCGAGGGCGTTTCGCTTGCGGTGGCACAGGCGATTCTTCCGCGGCAACACCAGCTACGGTTACCGTCGCCCCCACGGCTTCCTCTGTAGGGGGCGCGCCCTCGCCAGCCACTGCGGTTGATAACGCACCTTCAACCGTGGTTTTCTCGCCAGGAACGACGCCACCCCCCGGGTTGGCGAGTTCCAACTCAACGATGGCCACGAGCACAGGCTCGTGGGCGTCGGCAGAAGGTGCCGGGGGATCCGAGGCGGCGCGCTCCTCCGAAGCAGTATGACCAGGCCCACCGCCGGTCGCATGCCCCGTCTCAGCTGTGCTAGCCGCCGAGGGGGCTGCCGGGTCGCATACGGCAGCCGGGGAACGGGCCCGGCGTCGCGAAGATAACACCCCCGTAGGGCTATCACCGTCCTGAGCGCCCGGAGTCCTGGCGGGAAGCTCTTCCGGCATCGCGCGCTCGGGCACAGTAATGCCCAGAGCCTCGCAGGTGCGGTTTACCTGCCCCTGCTTAGCCACCTTGACTGCGGCCTCGCGAGCCTGGTGCTTCTTAAGCGTGTACGGGCCGAGGAGCGCCGCAACCGCGCGCTCCGCATCTTCTAGCCGAGCCACTGCGCAGGAGATCACGTCAGTCAGGCGGAAACCAAACAGATACAATGGCGCACGTAAAGCGTGCTGGGCGACTTACAAGGAGCGGAGGGCGGAAGCAGGCGAGATACGGATGGATCGAACCCGTCCTCGCGGGGGCCGTTCTGCCCAACATACTTCCCCCGGGAGGAGAGTGGCGCCGCCCCATACATTGTGAACTCCTCGGCTAGGTCGCGCACGCTCATTCGACGGGCGACACCGACAAGACTCTGTAGCTTTCGCGTGTCATCAATCTTCGCCTTCAGACTTGGCATACTGTTAAACAAGATCGGCCCACCTCGGCACTGCATTCCGCTGTTGTCGGTCACGGTGTAATAGAACCACCGCCGAGTCCAGCCGGACGCCCATTGCCCTGACGAGGCTGGCACAGGGAACAACGTCGCGCATGACGCCCGGAGCACGAAGTCCACACCGCCGAAGTTGGACACCGCCCCGTCAACCTTTCTGGGTCGACAGTGTGCGTCGTGCAGTGTGGCGAATAAGCTCGCGCTGGGACGGCACCCCGCTGTCTGCATCGCCCACGTGAAGATAGCTAGGCGGAGTATCGCGTGGGGCGTCAACTGCGCTAGCTCCAACTTGTAGGCCCGCAGGACTTCGCCCACGAACAACGTGGAGGGCATTCGAAGGCCGGCGTCGAAGAACGCGACAAAAACAATCGCCTCCATTGCCCCGGGCTTCGGCTCCGTCTCGTCCCGACAGGGTAGGCGAGCCCCATTGCGATCCACGATCTTCCCCTCATCCACGAGTCGCTGCAGCGTCCCTTCAGTCATGCGGCTCTTCCCCAGCACACGGGAACAGCAGCCTCCCGAGTGCTCCATGGCGTTCCAGCACTTGTTGGCGCGCGAGCTCCCCCGCGGCACCAGTTTGTACTCCTTGGAAGGATGGGACACCTCGCCCTGGCTAGGCAAGGAACCACTGCGGGGATGGTAGGTGGCGTCGTCATGGCTAGCCATCGCTCTTCGCGACAAGGGAAGAAGAAGCAGGGAAAGGAGCAACTAGCGTGACAATTAGCACGGGCGGAAGCAAAGCGGCAGATCAAAAAGCCAAGCAAAAAAGGGTGCCTCCACCTCAACACTAGCACCTTATAAAGGCCGCTCGCCTATCATATGGCTCAACGCACAGACAGATCAAATTCGCAGCGATTCGGCTGCCCAAGATTTGGAGAGAAGAACCGCCGGGGCGTAGAGGGCCGTGCCGGGTAGGTGGCCAAGCAGCGCACAACGCCTCCACGCCTTCAACACGCGTCCAACTTCCCGGGGGACGAGGCGAACGGCCGCGGTCACGCAACCGCTCACATCCCACGACGCACCAGTCGTGAGTCTCCACGTGTCCCACCTGCAGAATGCCAGACTGCACGACGCGACAGCCTGACTTCTGCCAGGCCAGGCGTCGGCGTGATTCCAGCCGTCATTAAAAGCGCACTACCAGACTGCAAGGTCACAACAGCCCCGGAGCGCAACCATACCGGTGCCAAGCTCCAATCTCAGCGCAGGGACGGAGCGCGCGCGTCTACTTCGAGCTAGGCGCCAGCCTCCGCTGCCACCCGTTCGAAGGGTAGGGGACGGAGCGCGCGCGCCTCGGCTTCGACTTAGGCGCCAGCCTCCGCTGCCACCCGTTCGAAGGGTAGGGGACGGAGCGCGCGCGCCTCGGCTTCGACTTAGGCGCCAGCCTTTGCTGCCACCCGTTCGAAGGGTAGGGGACGGAGCGCGCGCCTCGGCTTCGAGCTAGGCGCCAGCCTCCGCTGCCACCCGTTCGAAGGGTAGGGGACGGAGCGCGCGCGCGTCTACTTCGAGCTAGGCGCCAGCCTCCGCTGCCACCCGTTCGAAGGGTAGGGGACGGAGCGCGTGCGCCTCGGCTTCGACTTAGGCGCCAGCCTCCGCTGCCACCCGTTCGAAGGGTACGGGACGGAGCGCGCGCGTCTACTTCGAGCTAGGCGCCAGCCTCCGCTGCCACCCGTTCGAAGGGTAGGGGATGGAGCGCGCGCGTCTACTTCGAGCTAGGCGCCAGCCTCCGCTGCCACCCGTTCGAAGGGTAGGGGACGGAGCGCGCGCGCCTCGGCTTCGACTTAGGCGCCAGCCTCCGCTGCCACCCGTTCGAAGGGTAGGGGACGGAGCGCGCGCGTCTACTTCGAGCTAGGCGCCAGCCTCCGCTGCTACCCGTTCGAAGGGTAGGGGACGGAGCGCGCGCGTCTACTTCGAGCTAGGTGCCAGCCTCCGCTGCCACCCGTTCGAAGGGTAGGGGACGGAGCGCGCGCGCCTCGGCTTCAACTTAGGCTCCAGCCTCCGCTGCCACCCATTCGAAGGGTAGGGGACGGAGCGCGTGCGCGTCTACTTCGAGCTAGGCGCCAGCCTCCGCTGCCACCCGTTCGAAGGGTAGGGGACGGAGCGCGCGCGCCTCGGCTTCGACTTAGGCGCCAGCCTCCGCTGCCACCCGTTCAAAGGGTAGGGGACAGAGCGCGCGCGTCTACTTCGAGCTAGGCGCCAGCCTCCGCTGCCACCCGTTCGGAGGGTCGGGGACGGAGCGCGCGCGTCTACTTCGAGCTAGGCGCTAGCCTCCGCTGCCACCCGTTCGAAGGATAGCGGACGGAGCGCGCGCGTCTGCTGCAACAAGGCACCTTCCATCCCAGACCTCAGGCTCCCCAGCCACAAGCTTGGAGAAATTCACAGGCCGTAGGGGACGGAGGGGGCCAAAGGACTCGGCGACATGGCTTCGGCCCTGTGAAGCCCTTCACCATGAGAGGCTCCTGTCGTAGGGGTGGCCCCCACCTAAGCCCAGCAGGCCTGTTAGGAGGTTATAAGAGCCAGAGTAACATGTGTAATGACATAAGTGCCCCTAATGGGGATGTATGGATGTAAGGGCATAACTGTAAAAGTATACCCCATGTGAATATATATATATCAAGATGAGGGGGAGGGTGAGACAGAACACTCCCACCTCTCCACTACCATCTCTCTCTGTTTGGTCTGTAGCCACAACAAGGAGGTATCGAGAATCTACCAATCTTTCATAACTCATCCATGTGAGTGTGCGTGATCTTGCAAGCTATAGGTTGCACTTTAAACTTGGAAAATTACTTTGTGTCAAAATGTGACCTTTTCTTCCCAAGTGAACTACTAAGTGTACTATATCATCAACCATGAGTGTCTTATATTCCTGTTTTACCTAGATTATTACAAAGCATTCTTACTTTGTTCTTTAACTTGTGCTGAAAGTCTGAAACTGCATTTGATGTCACAGGTGGGTTTACGGCTCTTACTGGCCCCACTAAGCTCTAATGTTGTCATCCGCACAGCCAGGTATACTTCAAATGTAGTATGTTAATCAGCATGTTGTTATCTGGTTGTTTATTTTCATATTGTGCTTCTTGGAAATTGAAAGTTGATTGTTTTTCTTCGGTTAGCCTGTTTTCCTTATTTGATACCTTGTTGCGCTTTTTTAGGCAATTACATAGATTATGTCAGTGAACTGATTGTACTGCTGGTTGGACTTCATCAGCGCTTTTAGTTTTTTAGTTTATAAATTACTACAAACTGTCAAACTGTTGTTATTGTAATTACTTATTTCATATTAGCATCAGCGTAAGTATTGGTCTAGCTGGATGCAATAAACCGAAAGCTTATAATTTGTTGTAACAATCCTTTAAAAAAAATAAGCTATCTTTCTGTTGTGGATAAGAAATATGTCATGTTTATGATCCTCACTTCATGCTTGTGCAGTTGTGCAGTAGGGATTGGTCTGCCTGTATACTCCACTTACAGGGCTATAGAGAAGAAAGATCAAAATGAGAAAGAACGGTGGCTCCTTTATTGGGCAGGTCTGTAATAAAATGGATTCATAATAAAATTTTCATTATTACCTTTGAAGCAACTTCTTTCAATAAAAGCCAAATTACAACACAGGTCATAGTACCTTTTGAAATTGTTCATGTGGGTATCTGCACTCTTAAAAACCAATTCTGCTAGATGCAGTTGGCATTGCTCAATTAGTTTTAATGAAAAGGGTATTTTTGTTAATTAAGTAAAACTGCACAATGACATACTATTTCTATGCTACAAATAGTCAAAACTCAAAACCAACACTGCATGTACATTGACTTGCCAGGTCATCTTGACATGATTGCATAGTTGATGACATACCAGTATGACTTGATGGATTTTAGTATAAAGACTTCAATAGTTCAATGATCCAAATGAACAATTTCAAAAAGTGCAGTTTTATTTAATGTATTTTGGTCTAAAATATGTGGTCAAGATTTGTTTAATTGATTGTTGCTTGTAACATTTATATCCCAATGTGTTGCAGCGTATGGATCTTTTAGCATTATGGAAGTCTTTGCAGATAAGCTTCTTTCAAGGTATGGACATGTGATGTTATCAATAATGTTTTAGAGATGTCTATGATTGAGAGTTATTTCTTCTTATTTGTAGCATGATCATGAATAGGAATGATCAGGGAAGAGCACCAAAAATATTGTGTATAAAGACGTCCTAGCATGGTGATGTGGTAATTAAATAGTCCACAAACACCTATTTCCTTACTGTGTTTCATATTTCTTTATGTTACAAAAATATTTGTTTTCTTTGTAGCCTCAAGTTTAAACAATGTGGGGATGGAGAAAGTCATCGGTGGGTGAGTCCAATGATGTTGTCGCCTCCTCAAAGGATCAGTTGTTATGTGACATTCATTATGTGATAAAAAATATTTGGTTATACAATATATGAGACGTGAATTTTAATGAATCCGATTGTTCGTTTTATTTTTTACAAATTTTATCTTGTTTTGTATTTTACCGTCCCCCTGCGGCTTTGGAAAATTGTCATGTGCATCCCTCAAATGCCGCCGTAGCGTTAGCACGGGCACTCTACTAGTCAAGAGAAGAAAAAGAGAGTAGCAATGGGACAAGAGCTGGGAAAAATAAAAAGAGGAAAACGGAGGAGGAGGTCGTGGCTTTCTCGGTCCTCGCTTGAGTATTGGATAGGGAAAAAACTAGTAAATCGGCTAATCTGCTATATTATTCTCTTGTAATTATAGGTACTGTACGAGAGTAATTTAGGAATATCATCTACTAGATAATTATAGAGAAATTCGATAGCTTTCTACACAATATTTATTTGTGTTGATCGGATAAATAGATTTTAAGCTATAAATTTTGTAATCCAGCTGTCTGGTAAATTTATCATCTTCTAGTAGCATATATTAATCTATAGATTAAAATAACTAGATGAAATAATTTGGATGATTTATCTACATGAAAGATGTAGATAATTAAGGATTCTAAAGAGCCCATGAACATGATTTTTCGACGAGTAGGACAAAAGTTATGAATATTGGAATACTACTGTTTAGGACCGGTTGCTGGTGGATTTGGTGGATGGTGGATGTGAATAAGTATATATATGGTCTGGATTTGCGATAAGGATCAAATGTTTTAAGATGTATCTCTCAAAATATACTCCCTCCAGTTGCAAATACGGTCTCCAAAATGTAACTTTGACCACTAATTTGTATTCTAATATGTTTGTAAAACCCAATAAATTATAATATTATGAAAGTATATTTCAAGACAAATCTATACATATGATTTTCTTGTATTAAATGTAAATTTATAAAAAATATATATCGATAGTTAAAGTTTTGAAAGTTTGACTACAAATATCTCAAAACGACATGTAATTCTGACCGAAGGAAGTATTTATTTAGTTAATACTCAATTCAGAAAAAATGTATTTATCAAAGTGTAATACTAGCTTACTTTATCAAGCACATGCACTCAACTACTTTATCATAAATGATAGAGTTATTTTTCCTCAAAAGTGTCCAATTAAAATAATTGAAAATCTTTCTTAAATCTAGATAGTTTCCTAGAAATATCTAGATATTTTAGATGTTTTATTCGAAGGAATTTGATGGTGCCAATTGTCATAAATCTAGTGGTCACAAGAATTTATATAAACCTTTCAATCCAAAATATACATCATTTGGTAGAGTTGGTTTTGGTTTATAAATATTTATATTTTATGTTTCGGAAGCAATATGTCGTCAAAGTGCACACAATAATTGTTATTCTTAGAGAAAGGTAAATCATAAATAGAGGCAACATATGTCAAAAACAAAACTATGTGCTACTTCTTTTTCTATGTATGTGAAAAATATCATTTAATATGCTAGCACAGAAAATAAGAAAAGAGAAGTGGGTTAAAGTTAATATCTATTTAAAAACAGAGTGCACACTTGTGTTGTCAACTAAAGTTGTAATAGTTTTACTCTAAAAAGTTGTAATTGTGCTACCACCAAATAAAGTGTTAGTATTAGTTTATTATTTCAAATTTTTTAGTGTTATTGACTTTCAATAGACTTAGAAATGTGACTTTTATCTTTAGTTTTTATAAACCGATATAAGCATATATTAAAAATATATAACACAAAGTAATTTGTGAACACCCATTTATAAAATCCTAAATCCGCCATTGCTCAATTCTACACCCACAATGCCCAAAACAAAGACTTCACCTAACTTGATAGGTTTAACCCACTCCCGACCAAATATTGTAATACATGGTTTCGTTTGGTCACGTATCACCTATGACCAATGCACGTACAGGTATAACTCGCTACAGAAAGGTAAGTTGCTCTTTTCCTACGTGTTACCTCAGCTTGACCTGCTTTACTACCGAAACTTCGTCTCCAAGTCCAATTGACCTGCCAATAGACATCCAAGAAATAAGTTTGTGCAGCCAATGGGGAATGAGGGCAGCAAAATCGACATGACTCTCCAGATTTAGGGTCTTGAGAGATGGCTCACTTTCTAGGGATACCGAGAGAGAACGAGCAAGATAGAAGGAGGGGAAGCAAGACATAAGTAAGAGGGGGAAACAGGACCAGCGGGATTGAGAGGATGCTACGGCGGCGGCAAAGGAGGAGAACAGTGACCGGAGAGTGGGCGAAGGAGTCTGACCTGCGTCACCTCGCCCGAGTTCTTCCTGCTTCGTGACTCGTGAGAATGCGACGGGAGGAAGCAAAATGGGGGCGTGATGGATATCGAGCCAGTGTGAGTTCAAAGAACTGCTCAATTGGCTTCTTACAACTTATATCTTTTCAATTTTATTTTTCTGATATTTTGTTTTTTTCTATATTTCATTGTATTGTTCATGATGAGATAATATGTTTTTTATTTTTATTTTTTAAATTTAATTATAATAATAAAGCTAACAACAACTATAGTGCCAAAAAATCTCAAACAGTAAAAAAGCTAAAAACTCACAGCAAAAGCTGAAATGAGCACTACCTTAAGTGTCTTTTCTTTTCGGTTTTTAAAAGTTGCTTTTCAATTTTTCTACATTAACTAGATTTTAAACAAAGTGTCTTTTTAAGATAAGATCTATAAGTTGATTATAGTACACATTGTAGCAACTTTATTTATATCCGTTGAAACCGTACGCTAGTTTTTATTACTTCGTACTCTCTCTCACGAATAGCCTAAAAGTTATAAGTCACAATCATAAGTCTAACATACCTGCCTTCATCTTGATTTAGGATCATTTTATATTTTAGAAGCAGTTTTTATTTATATTAAGCAGTTTTATTATCAAGCTAATGAGCTGAGCAAGTCGAGCCTAAGCGCAATCATATTTCATTTAAAATCAACACATTTCAATTTTGGACAAAAAATAGTATAATCAAAATAATTTTGAACCAGCACCATTAGAAATGAGGGATGGGCAAAGGGGTAAGGCAGCGCGTGGTGGAGGAAGTTTCCCCTAATTCATAGGGTGGGAGGTCTGAACTGTGCATGTCTATTTAGTTGTCCACTAAAACCTGTAGAGTTTAGCCATATTTCCGATTCCAATTCATTGGCTCATCCAAATCCCAAAATATAATCCACTACTTCTAATTCCATTTCTAGCCTAATTCTAACATCCAACCGGGTGTTATTGTGACTGCTTGGGTTGTGTAACAGATAGTAAATAGTGCTCAATCACCTATGCTCTACCCTGTTTTTCGATCTGTAATATGTATGTGGGTTTGTTTGTACTTGGTAGTGTTGTTATATAAACAACACTACCAAGTACCAACAAACCCACATACGTATTACAGATAAAAAACCAGGGTGGAGCATAGGCGACTGCGACAAGTCGCCCAACCGTTAGGTGACTGCAAGATCAGTCGTTCAACCCTTCGGCGACTAGAGCCGCATATAAATCGGCCACTAGGCTGAGCCCCCAGCCATTTCATCTAGCAACGCTGCCGCGTAGAGAAAAGGGAGAAGGGAAACAAAGAAGAGAAGAGGGAAGAAAAAGAGAGAAAAGGAGAGGGAGAGGAAGAAGAAGAGGTTCTGCTGCTTCCGTGAGGTAGACAAAAGAAGTCACCTGAATTAGACAGAACAGTTTTTTCAAAAAAGAAAAGAAAAGAAAGAAAGGTAGAGATAACAACAAGAGAGGCCTGCTTATCTACGGAAGTTATCCAATGAACTAGAAAAGCTTGGACAGTCACAGGTCGCACACACACAGAGTGCAAGCACAAGTGACTGATGCAGTGGAATCTTTCACGGTTTAGAAAGAATCAAAGAATCCAAAGAGGCTCTAGACATTTCACATTTGTGTCTCGGTGCTTGGCTTGGACTCTGAAGTCTGATGCAGTGGAGTATTAGGTTTCTGTTCTGTACTAGTCCTGAGTGATGTTTAGTTGGGCTAAAATAAGATGATTTATGATTGAAATTATACTGTAACTGGCTAAAATCATACTGTAACTGATAGTGACTTATTTGGCGTAACTAAATTTTAAAAATTTTAAAAATAGAAAAAACAGGTTAGTCTATTATGGACAATGCAAACGAATACCAAAAAAATCAGTAAAAAAAAGCTTAAAAAATTAAAAAATCAGAAAAAGACGAAATTTAGAAATAATAAAAAATAATCTAGAAACTAGAAATTCAAACCAAAATGAACTGAGCACTCTGCTTACCTGGGAGACGAAGACGATGCCCATCCTATCGATTTGCATGGTGAAATGCTGCTGCTGCACACTAGATAACCACACCGCCGGCCGTGCCTGCACCGCCACCGATGCATTGGCACCTCTGCCGGCAACTGAAGCAGTGGCGAAGCTAGAGCAAATGGGTGGGGGGTGCACAGTGGTCTTGTTGGGCTGCCGGCCTGGTGGGGGGTGCCTCGTCTTGGGCCATGCGGGGTGCCTATAGGGCCGAATTTTTCCAATCCTTAAGAAATTCTGGAAGTGAGGGGGGTGCCTGGGCACCCACGGGCCTCTATTGGGCTTCGCCCCTGAACTGAAGTCACCACCCAGACTTTGGGGAGGACCATGGCACTAGCTGTGAGTACAAAAATGTCCAGAATTAACAGAAAAAGCGAACCCACATGTATATGCACCCGTATGCCCTATTCGTGACCGTCTGGTGTGGTGTGCTCCAAGATTCATCCGTATCCCTTCCACCGCGCGTTTGCAAAGCACCCCTCCTACATTCTCGCATTCAAGATTTTGCACAAACCTAGAATTTGCATGAGCCAACCGTTCACTCCATGATCCAGACTTTCGGATTCAAAAATTAAATGTTGCATTTCGGTTTTTCATATTTACAAAATCGCAAGAAAATGGGCACTTTCGGATTTAAAAATTAAATGTTGCATTTCAGTTTTTGTTCTTCACAAAATCACAAGAAAATGCGCAAACTTTGTAACATTTCGGATCCAAGCAAAATCCTTGTTTGGGACAAACTTTGTAACATTTCGGATCCAAGCAAATAAAAAATGTAATTAATCAAACATGAGCATGTTCTTCAGGGGAAAAAATGATCACGTTGGAACATTCAACACAAAACTTGAAGCAAAAGCTTGAACCGGGTGGAGGACGGCCGGATCCACAGTGGTGGCGTTGAGGATGACTGGATCCGATGGTGTAAGTTCAGCTTCCATTAAGTTTATTTTGGTAAAATGACAAATACAATTGTGAGACTAACTTGTTTATTAATTATGATATTGTCTAGTCTCATTTGGATGTGATAAATGACAAATGCTATCTTGAGACTAATGTGTTTATTGATTATAATATTACTTAGTTTCGTTTGGATGAAAAAGGTAAAAAACACAAAGGTATGCATTTGACATCACATTCTTATAACTTAGTACATTTTTCAAATCCAAAATATAGATTGAACTCCATAAATAGTCAAACTTAAATATGTGCATATGTCTTTATTATATATTCTTGTATGCACACATTTAGTGGAAGTTCACTCTATATTTTGTGTTTTTATTAGTATTGTTCCATTTTTCTTCTTCTACATATTAAAGATCTTTATTTTGAAACATATCTTTTGAGTATATGTAGCTTGTGTAGTTCATATATACTCATGATCGGGTTGTCATCTAATTCCTCCATTATGTGTTAATGGTTGGACGATTAATAACAATCGGCTTAGTACGCTTTGCTAGCAATTAACTAAAAGATAAACACTCACATTAGAATGAGTAAATGGCTTTATGAGTTCAAAGCCATCAAGAAGAGGATGTATCATGAGTTAATTTATGTCCAAGAGGATATGATCATAAGTTGATTATCAAGTCAAGTGAAGACCCATCATGTGTTAATGGAGTTTAAGTGAAGGACGCATCATGGGTTGATGTATATCAAGACAATGATTCAAGATAAATGTATGACTAGTTAAGGTTATGAATGTGTTCCTAGTTATTTATCGGTCTTGGTGTTTGCATGGAAGACCAGATTAGTATAGGTTGTTGTACTATCAAGAGGGTCATGTCTAGTAGTTTGAGTCTTATCGTGTATTGATTGCTCAACCTCACCTGCTCTACCTCTTCGTAGCATGATATTTACATTTGCAAATATGTTTTGCAAATAATTGTGGCTCATGTGTTAAATCCTTGTAGCATGTATACATTGCGCATATATTTTGCAAGTGTTTGAAGTCCATGTTTTCTACCTTGTGTCATGATTGCAAAAGTGTGCAAATGTATTTTGCAACTTGTTGGGAATCATGGTCAACCCTAGTGTGCATAATACTATAATTTGCAAATGTGTTTTGCAAAATCTGTTGAAGTATATACACTTCTCAGGAAAATCAAAACTACCGCAGTGTGTTGTGCGGTACTACCGCTAGGCAGAACTATCGTCGTTGTGATCATAGTACTACTGCATTTGTTGGTGGTCAGAAAACCAGAATGGTCAAACCAACATGGTCGGAGACCAGTGTGGTCGAACCAAGGTGGTCGAAGACCTGTGTAGTGAAAGATCTGAGTAGTCGAACAAACGTGATCGAAGACCAGTGTGGTAGAACCAAGGTGATCGATGACCTGTGTGGTCAAAGATCTACATGGTCGAAGATCGATGTGGTTGAACCAATTTGGTCGGACCAGCGTGGTCAAAACCAACATAGTCAAACCGACGTGATCAAAACAACGTGGTAAAAGATCGATACAGTGGTCGAAGATCTGTGTGATCGAAAATTGACATGATCAAAGATCGACATGGTCGACATGGTCAAGACATGTGTGGTCGAAACCAACGTAGTCAAAGATCGACATGGTCAGTGACCTGTGTGGTCATACCAAACAACGTGGTAGAGGATCAGTGTGGTTGATGATCAGTATTTTGGCTCTGTGTGAGTGGTCCGATCTGCGAGTAGTACTACCGGCTTTGTGTGAGCGGTACTACCGAACTGTGGAATGACTGCTTGTGTAGCAGTATGTTTTTCCAGAGAGACACCTTCTTGGGACTCTTCTCCTCCCTGGTGAGAACGGTAGTTCCGCATGTATGGAGCGGTACTACCACAAAACGGTACTACTAGACTGTGTGTGGCAGAACTATCGGATTTGCTGAGGAACGGCTAGTTTTTTTACCGTTGTGAAGGGAGCAGTAGTTCTGACCTTATGACGGCGGTACTATCAAAAATCATGTTTTCTATCCCAACGGCTAGTTTCAAGGTGTGGGGTATAAATACTCCCTTGTGGTTGGTTGGGGTAAGATTTTTGGCACTCCATTTCACTCTCTTGAGTTAGTGTGAAGTTCTTCTCTCAATTGTGCATGTGTTGCACCTTGTGAGCAAAGAAAAAGACTCTAGGTTGCATTTATTGCACCTAGTGGTGGATTTAGTATCCACTTGAGCTTTTGCATTTGTTGCACATGGTGATAGTCAAGCAAGGGGTTTGACTTATTACTCTTGGAGATTGCCGACTCCCAGATAGCGTTCGAGGCGTCATGCGCGGTGATCTTCTCAAAGATGGTTGTGAGAAGACCCGACAAGTTGTGAAGGTTGAATCTCACCTACCCGTAGTGGAAAAGAGCTACCACTAGTGGATTGAGGTGTTTGGCTTAATTCGTGGAGCTTATCCAATTCATTTGGCTTACCTTAACATGGACTGGGGAAGACCGGCAAGTCTCTGGATACCACGGTAAAAAATAATTGTGTCATTGTGGTTTTTTTTGTGCTCAATTTATATTTAAGCAATTTACATTCGTATAATTAAATTGATTACTTGTCATCTTAGGATTACAAACTAGTTAATTTAGGCCTTATTTGTACTAAAGCAAATTGAGTTAAGCTTCCATATTATAAACTTGGTTTAACCAAATAATTGATAGAATAAAAAAAATTTAAAACTATCTATTCAACCCTCTAGTTGGCCTCCTCGATCTTACAAGTGGTACCAGAGCTTGGTATCTCATTTTTTAGGCTTCACCGTCTAGAGAGTTAAAGGATAGCGATTAGCAATACAATGCACCTAGATTGCACAGCTCTATTTGATGGCACAAATTATGATAATTGGAAAAATCTGCATGATAGGTTATTTTAAGGTCATGAGCTTGAAAATATAACGGATTGTAGATGTGAGCTTTTCTCCTCTAAAGGATCCACTTGCTCCAACTATTAAGAAAGAGAAATGTTCATATCTCGACACTCAAGCAACTAATGATTTATTTAGTGATTTGAGTATAGAGGTGTTCAATACAATATGCAATCTTGAGAGCGCTCATGAGATGTGGACCAAAGTTCAGGATGATTATGAAATGTACACCTCAACTGATGAGGATTGAATACAAGAGAGGATATCTGGAGAAGAACACTCAACCTCTAGTTCCGACGATGAAGAACCCACAAGTCCATCAATATCAACTCAATGCTTCATGGCAAAAGGTAATAAGAAGGTAAATAGTGATAATGACAATGATGAATATTCGTATGATGAGTTGATGGATATACTAGAAAAATTAAATGAATATCTTGGAAAGAAGAAAACTAAGTATAAGATTTTGAACAAAGAACATGAATCTCTTCAAAATGATTATAATATGCTAATAGAAGAACATGAAATTCTTCTTTTCAAATAATATTCTAAACCTAAGGTGGATATTACATGAAATTTACTAGACGATATGTCATGTATAGCTCACATCCCTTACATTCCATCTAAGATTAGCATATCTACCTCTTGTGATAATTTAATTGATATACATTGTTGTTCAAAAATAGATGCTTCTATTTCCTATATGGTTTTTGAGACTAATCTTGTTGAGAAAAACAAAGAGTTTAAGGCCCAAGTCACAAAATTGAAAAATGACTTAGAGAAAATCTACAAAGGAAAGGCCTCTCTTGATAAAATATTGGGAAACCAAAGAAATTCTAATGAAAAGAAAGGTATCAGTTTCACCTCCAAAAAAAGGTGAATAAAATCCCAAACTAATTTGAAAAATAATTCAGCATTGTCAAAACCTTTCGATGCAACAAGAAGGGCCACTTTGCCTCGATATGCCCCAACAAGGTAGATGACAAGCAAAAGTCATCAATCAAGTTGCAAACCAGCAATGAGCAAGATAAGGAGTCGCAAACGCCAAACTTTCTACAATTGCCAGAAAAAGGGATATTTCAGTAAGAATTGTCTCAAAGGTATCATCCCTAAGCCATCTCTTTATAATTAACACGATTTGCTTACGAAGGATAAAAATGGTAATATGTTTGCTACAAATATTAGTTCACATAAATTTATTATTAGGATCAATTGGGTGTGCAAATCTATTGTGACTAATATTCATGGACCCAATCAATTTTGGGTACAAAAATACGCAAAACTGTTTAATAGGTACTTAGAGAGCTATTAGAGGCTTGGCTTATTCATGAAGAGGTGAATTCCACCATGTGCGAAAAGGGAGTCAACCTTTAGGATTACCATTCCATATCAAAAACCAATGTTATCTCAGTAACAAACACTTACATTCAAATATTTAGCCTCTAGCCTTGTGTAGGTTGCTTTACTTGAAAATCTTTTAAAAGAAGTACTCTTGCTCTTCTTCTAAGAAGTTCATTATTGTAATCCTGAGAAAGATGTTAGTGGCATATTAATGGGGAGCACTAAATCATATTCACGTGTATCACATCCCTAAGTGTGTCCAAATTAATTCAGTGCTAGTATTGATCTTTAAAAAATTGAGCCATTTAGCCAAAAGTCAAAAAATTGAAATTAATAGTATATATTTGGAAAAAAATAGTTTAAAAATGTAAATAAATTCATTTCAAAGGTTTTTCAAAGGTTTTGGTTTTAGAAAAAACTTATTTTAAGTAAAATTGAGCTTCTAACCCAAAACTAGCAATGTAGTATCTTGTTTTGCCTTTAAATTTAAAAATTAGCCAAAATCAATTCTAAAATAAATTTAAAAATGTTTTTAGTACTAAAAACCTAGAGTTGGCTATTTCAAACATTATTTGTATTCAAAAGTTTTCCAAAAGACCAACCAATCAAAAGTTATTTGGTTTTTAAATTCATCTAAAATATTGAGTTGACCTAAGTGGTCACAATCTAGCACTTATATGAGTTTTGCTATTTGAGCCAAAATTATTGACTTATATTGGCTCACAAGGGTATTTGAAACTCATACATAAAGCCCCCAGAGTCGTTTACGACCATGTAGTCACTGGTCGGAAGCCAGCCGGGTCGTTTACGACCACGTTGGCCGTGGTTGAAAGCTCTCAGAGTCGTTTACGACCACTTTAGCCATGGTCGAAGGCCACTAGAATTGTTTACGACCACATTGAGCGTGGTCGAAGGCCATCCGAGAGGTTTACGACCACTCTGGCCGTGGTCGGATGGCAGTTGGTGAGTTTACGACCGGTTTTGCCGTGGTCGAAAGTCACTAGACAAGTTTATGACCACGTTAAGGCCATCCGGGAAGTTTACGACCACTCTGGTAGTGGTCGATCGCAGCTACGACCACGTTGGCCGTGGTCGAAGGCAGCTACGACCACGTTGGCCATGGTCGGCGGCAGCTACGACCACGATGGCAGTAGTCGAGGGTCTCAACGACCACGTTGGCCGTGGTCGAGCGTACTTACGACCACGTTGGTCGTGGTCAGAAGTCGTAAGTCAAAGCCACGTGCACTGTGGTCGGATGTTAGCGCTGATATTTACGACCACGTGGGTAGTCGGTAGACTTCGACCACGTCGTGAGGTGATCGAACGAGGTCGTGGTTCGGTCGGACGTTGTCGTAAGTGGACGTTTGCGGTCGGACTTGGCCAGTTTGCGGTCGAATGCACATGGGAGTGGTCGGAAGTCTTCTGAAGCGGTCGTAACGCATGGAAACTGGTCGTATGGCTTCTCAGAGCGGTTGTTTCACCTGGGAATCGGCCGTATGGTCTTGTGCAGCTGTTGTAAGTCGTGTGTATCTCTTTTTCTACCTTTTCGACCGGTCATAATTGGTATACGACTTTGTGGAGTATGTTTCAAGTTCACTTTTGCTGATGCAGATTGTGGTACACAATGTTTTGTGCGATGTTATGAATGTGTTCTTATCTGTGATGCTTTCAGTATCTTGGAGACAAATCTTGGTAAGGCTTGGAGTGGTCGGGGCTAGACATGGGAGATGTTGAGGTCCAGAACGACTGGGTGAAGCCGAAGAAAACTTGGCGTTCAAGGTGGGTGCAAGTCTTGGACAGCAAGGCAAAGCAGGAGGAAGCTTTCGGGAAGGCAGCAGAGTGGCATTTTGGAGAAATGGCCAAAGTCTGCAAAAGGGAAGCGGTTCTCTGCAAAGCACAAGAGCTGTTAGCGCTAATGGGCAAAGAAGTGGAGCCGTTGGGTTTAACGGGTAAAGCACTGGAAGCGCGTTCACACTAGTGGGTAAAGTGACTAGGAAAACCCGGTGTTAGGTGGGGTTTACGGGTTTCCCCCCGGTAGCAGAAGGCTATAAATAGAGAGGGTAGAGCTCGGGTGCTTGGAGAGATTCTGTTCCCGAGTTACTTGTTCTTCTCTGTTCTTTTTGTGTGCGTTCTCGGGATGGAGCAAGTGGGCTCGTGTATCTCCCAGTTGGAGTGGCTGTAGAAACCTCCATGATCAATCATTCATCTCTCTTCCTTTTTGTTGAAATTCTTGTCTTATGAGTTGTTTGATTGTTTGGTTTACTGCCTTATCTTTCCTTCTCCGCATATACATCTGAGATGATGGTTCTCATTTGCGCTCTGGCTTTCTTGATCTGAATAGAATACCTTGCTCGATTTGCCTTAATTTCTTCTACTCAGAACTGGGATCCAGACTCAAGACCATTTGGTCAGGTTCTTCCCGAGAGCAAAGTCTTTCTTGTGCTTAGTTCGGTCAAGCGGTCGTTCGTCCCTGAGATGCTCTATTTCATCTTCGACCGTGCGGTTCAGTTTGACCACTATATCAAGTTTGCTTTTTCTTGGTAATTTCACTTTTAGGGATCGTGCTCCTGCTAAGGTTCAAGTTTCGTAGCTTTTGGTTTTTTGAGCACGAATTCCTTGAAAGTCGAAACCAAGTGGTCGTCCGCTTCTGTTGTTGTCGATAGCTTCTATTTCTGTTGTCAGTTCAAGTCAGGCATCGATCACGTCGGTCGTTTGACCACCAGTTGGCCTATGACCACATATGTTCGATCAAGGAATCGACTGTCCTCATCCAAGTTGGTGGATCGATCACTAGTTGACTTTCGATCAATCGGACTGCTCTCGGTAGGGATTAAATCTTTTTTGTTGCCGGTCTGGTCTTCGTATCTCTAGTGAGCAATTCAACTTTCTCATTTCATAGCTTCTATAGCTATCAGAGTAGAAAGATTGTGAGGATACTTGGGGCGGTTTGAAGGCACCATTCACCCCCCCCCCCCTCTGTTGCCATTTCAATCCTTCACTTACGCTTTTATGCAATCGTGAAGATTTCATAAAAAATGAGTTTGTGTTTGAAAAATGAAAGCATAATCGTTAAAAACTATATTTAAAAGAATTTCAATATTGGTATATAGTTGGAAATGCTTCACGAGTCGTTTATGTTTCTTTGTGAAAAGCTTTAGAGCAAGTTACAATAGTATATCTTTTCTCTCCTCTAAATTTCAATCCTTGGCATGCTTTAAGTCAAAATATGGTACTATCGTAGGTCTCTAAGCGGTATGACCACATCCTTAATGGCGGTACTACCGATTTTTCTGGAAAATGGCTGATTTGATTCAAAATTTGTTTATTTCCTTTCTCCTCAGCCATTCTCTTTGCTCCTCAAAGTCAAGTTGATCATTATTATCCCTGCTAGCTACCTTAAGTATCTTTTGATTCCATATACCATTTTGATCATATTGTGATGCTTTTTCATAAAATGGCATTCTCTCTAAAAATGGTAGACTTTTGATCATCTTTACCTCAACATGAGTTTTATCCCCGTCTTTACAAGTGATATCATCTTGTTATTTGAAGTGATATCATTTTCTCCTCTTGCCAAATAAAATATTTTCTTAACCAAGCTCTCTCGTATAATATCTCTATTTTATGGTATCACTCTTACGAGTGTTATCTTTTCTATATGATAGCATTCTCTTCTCACAAGTGGTATTTCAAGTGGTATCTTCCCACAAGTGGTATCTCTTTCAAATAGTATCAAGTGGAAATCTCGATGTCTTTAGGATATTTCAAGAGGTTTACAAGTGATCTACAAGTGGTACCTCATTTATTCAAGAAGAATTTATATTGGTATTCACAAGTGGATTTTAATTTTTCAAGAGAATATCAAGTGCCCAAATTGACCTTGTGGGATACAAGTCCATCATAACAGTGGAATCAACTTTTATAAATGGAAACAATCACACTTGGTGTCATGTATGCTCTCAAGTGGTATAAAATTTTTACAAATAGATTTAATTATACTTGATATCATTCAAAACCATAAGTGGTGTTAAGTTTCTATAATTCGAACTAATTATACTTGGTATCATTTATTTTTACAAGTGGTATTTCTTCACAAGTGGTATCTAATGTCATCACAAGTGGTATAAATATCAAAGTGACGAATG
Source organism: Dendrocalamus latiflorus (assembly GCA_017311315.1). NCBI lineage: Eukaryota > Viridiplantae > Streptophyta > Magnoliopsida > Poales > Poaceae > Dendrocalamus > Dendrocalamus latiflorus. The sequence goes on from CM029676.1 coordinate 10,439,633, forward strand.
TTTTTATGGAAGAGACAAAAGAAACAAAAAAAGTTTAAAAGCACCTATTATGGAGAAATGAAGAAATCCTTAATTCGTGATGCTAGATGACATAAGGAGAGAATATTTAAATAGAAGCGAAAAAATGTGAAAGAGAAGAAAAACAATACAAAAGATAATCTTTTGTGTGTCAAAGGAGAAATAAAAAATGTTAAGAGGAAACTTTATATAAAGGGGAGTTTTTCTTTGTGAAAAACATATATAGTATTTTGGGCGTACTTAAACAAAACGGATAAGGTATAAATATTGGAAAACTATTTTACCTATTTGCCCAAATTATTTTATGGATCTTATGAATAAACGTGTTTCATTCTCATTTGTTCCTACAAAATTTGAAAGCATTTCAAATTGATTTGAAAAAGTTATGCCCTTTTCTTACTTTGCTCAAGTGCTGAAATTTCAGAACTTTGCATGGCTTTGAGCAGAGTTGTGATTTTTGTATCTTTAAGTGGGTTCATAATCTGAAGAATTTACAATTAGGACTTTTGATCCTATATTGTTGATTTATATTGATGAATTTTCTCAAATTTATTATACATTTGTAAGTCCTTTTTTCAGCTAGCTTCGAAGCTTCATCAACATGTCAAAGTCTGAAAATCTGAAACTTCAATTGGGATGTCAAAGCCTTCAAGGAGCTCACAAATAGGTAAAATTAAATTATTTGAATGTGTTTTAAATATCTTCTCTTAATTATCTAAATATTTCTAAATTGGCCATATGTATCTATTTTCATATTCTTTATGATCAAATTTAAGATGAATTAATTGTCAAGCTCATTGTGTTAAAAACTCCATTTTGGCTTAACCCTCTTCTGTAGTTTTTATTGATCAATGTGAAAAGGGGGAGAATTATGTATAATAGCTCTGTTAAATTTAAAGTTAAATTTGACTAATGCCTAAAGGGGGAGTTAAATTTAAATAGTGGTAAAGGGGGAGAATAGTGTATAAGGGGAGAACAATTTGTCAAAAAAGGAAATTAAATTTAACATATTTGGATACTTGTGATTTCACCTTAGTTTAATTTTATATCACATGTTTATTTTTATCCAAATGCTATTATTGTTAATGGGTTTGTCATCAATCACCAAAAAAGAGGAAGAATATAAGTTCAAGCTTCATTAAGTTGGTTTTGGTAATAGTGACAAATGCAATTATGAGACTAACTTATTTATTAACTATGATATTGTCTAGTCTCATTTGGATATGATAAATGATAAATGCTATCTTTAGACTAACGTGTTTATTGATTATGATATTACGTAGTCGCATTTGAATGAAAATGTAAAAATCACGGACGTATGTATTCAGCCTCCAATTGTTATAACTTAGTGCATTCCTTGGATCTAAAATATAGATTGAACTCCATAAATAGTCAAACTTGAATATATGCATATGTCTTTATTATATATTGCTGTATGCATATATTTTGGGGGAGTTCACTCTATGTTTTATGGTTTCATTAGTATTAACCCATGTTCATTCTTCCACATATTAAGGATCTTTACTTTGAAATATATTCCTTTAGTATATATAACTTGTGTAGTTCATATATACTCATAATTGAGTTGTCGTCTAGTTCCTCTATTATGTGTTAATGATTGGATGATTAATGACAACCTGATTAGTATGTTTTACTAGCAATTAACTCAAAGATAAACACTCACATTCAAATGAGTAAATTGATTAAGACACTTATTTTAGAGTATACAATTGTTTTGTACATGTTGTATACTCGTAAAACAACTTTTATCTCATTACTTGTTGAGATTGTCGTGAATTACCAAAAAAGAAGATTGTTGAATCGAGTCCTATTATGAGTTAATAGTGAAGTTTGGTAATTAATGGCAATTGATTTGTGGACTAACATTTTCCATGAGTTGAAAAAATAGGTTAGGTTCCACAAATGGGGTTGACTTGGGATGACATCATGTGTTGAAGATCATTAAGTCAAGATGCGAGATAGAAGATGGCTTCATGAGTTGAAGGCCATCAAGAAGAGGATGCATCATGAGTTGATGCATGTCTAAGAGGAGATGATTATGAGTTAATCATCAAGTCAAATGAAGACCTATTATGTGTTGATGGAGTTCATGTAAGGATGCATCATGGGTTGATGCATATCACGACAATGACTCAAGGTAAAGGTATGACTAGATGATAGAAGACCGAATTGCTTGTACTGGTTATTGTACTATCAAGAAGGGTCTTGTCCAGCAGCTTCAATCTCATTATGTGTTAATAGCTCAATCTCACCTGCTCTAGCTCTCCATAACATGATGCTTGTATTTGCTAATATGTTTTACAAATAGTTGTGACTCATGTGTTAAATCTTTGTAGTATGGGACTATATATTACGAATGTGTTTTGCAAGTGTTTGAAGTCGATGTTTCCTATCTTGTGTCATGATTTCAAAAGTATGTAAATGTGTTCTGCAACTTGTTAGGAATTATGGTTAACCCTTGTGTGCATAATACTATAATTTGTAAATGTGTTTTGCAAAATCTATTGAAGTATATGCACTTATCAGAAAAATCGGAACCACCGCAGTGCGTTGTGCGGTACTATCACTGGGTGAAACTACCGACATTGTGACCACAGTACTACCACATTCATTGGTGGTCGGAAGATCAGAGTTGTCAAACCAACGTGGTCGGAGACTAGTGTGGTCGAATCGAGGTGGTCAAAGACCTATGTGGTTGAAGATCAGAGTGGTCGAACCAACATGATCAGAGACCAGTATGGTCAAACCAAGGTGGTCGATGACCCATGTGGTCGAAGATCTACATGGTCAAAAATCGATGTGGTCAAACCAGCATGGTCGAATTGACGTGGTCGATGACATATGTGGTCGAAGATCGATGTTGTCGAACCAGCGTGGTTGAACCGACGTAGTTGAAACCGACATTGTCGAAACCAACATGGTCGAACAGACGTGATCGAAACAACATGGTTGAAGATCGACATGGTTGTCGGAGATCTATGTGATAGAAGATTGACATGGCAAAGATCGACATGGTCGATGTGGTCGAGGCTTGTGTGGTCGAAACCAGTGTGGTCAAAGATCGACGTGGTCGGTGACTTCTGTAGTCCTACCAAACAACGTGGTCAAGGACCAGTGTGGTCGACGATCGGTAGTTTTGGCTCTGTGTGAGTGTTCCAATCTACGAGCGGTACTACCGACTCTGTGTGAGCAGTACTATCGAAGTATGGAATGATCGCTTGTGTAGCGGTACATTTTTCCAAAGAGACACTTTCATGGGACTCTTCTCCTCCCTAGTGAGAACGGTAGTTCCGCATGTGTAGAGCGGTACTACCGCAGAACGGTAGTGCCAGACTTTGTGTGGTGGAACTACTAGATTTACTGAGTAACAGCTAGTTTTCTGACTATCGTGAGGGAAGCGGTAGTTCCAGCCATATAAACGACGGTACTACCGAAAATTCTATTTTTGTCCCAACGGCTAGTTTCAAGGTGTGGGGTATAAATGCTCTTGATTGGTTGGGTTAGGACATTTGGCACTCCATATCGCTTTTTTGAGCTAGTGTGAAATTCTCATCTTAATTGTACTTGTGTTGCACCTTGTGAGCAAGGAGAAGGGATGTAGATTGCATTTGTTGCATCTAGAGATGGCTTTAGTATCTACTTGAGTTTGTGCATTCGTTGCACGTGGTGATATTCAAGCAAGGGGCCTGACTTATTACTCTTGGAGGTTACCGACTCCCATGCGCATTTGAGGCGTCGTGCGCGGTGATCTTCTCAAATAAGTTTGTGAGAAGACCCGACAAGTTGTGAAGGATGGAGCTCATCTACCCGAAGTGGGAAAGAGCTACCACTAGTAGATTGAGGTGTTTGGCTTAATTCGTAGAACCGGTCCAATTCATTTGGGTTTACCTCACGTGGACTAGGGAAACCGGCATGTCTCCAAACACCATGGTAAAAAGTAATCGTGTCATCATGGTTTGTTTTCTTATACTCAATTTACATTCAAACAATTTATATTCATAGAATTAAACTGATTGTTTGTCATCATAGGATTGCAAACCTTAACTTAGACTTAGGGTGTTGGTGCACTTAGGTGAACCTAGTTGATTTAGGTCTTATTTGTGATAAACTAAATTGAGTTAAGCTTCTACATTATAATCTTAGTTTAGCCAAATAATTGATTGAAGAGAAAATTTTAAAACTGGCTACTCACCCCTCTCTAGTCGGTCTCCTAAATCTTACAGGTGGCCCACAGGGTGGAGAATGGCCAGATCCGCGGTGTTGGCATCAAGGATGCCAGATCCAATGGCTCGTGGGGTGGATCCGTGGTGGTAGCGACAAGGACGGTGGATCCAGCTGTGGCATGAGGGATGAAGATGGCACCAAGGATGGCCGGATCTGATTCGTCGACGTTTCTTCGGCTTGTCGGCATCAAGGATGACAACGCCGGAGCCGGTGGGGTCTCATAACGGTGGCGACACAGGCTCATGATGAGTGAAGAGAGAGACAGAAGACAAGGAAGAGAGAGGAGTGAAGGAGGGAGGGAAAGAGACAGAGGAAAGTGATAGAGAGATGAGAGAGATTGAGAGATGGTGGGAGGATTGAGGATGGCAAAATGAGCGAGGGGCCTTTTTGCAAAATGCACGGGTGAAGAAAGTGCACAAATCTCATAGCACAATGAATGGAAACGATAGTGCACGCAACTGCATGCATGTGTGGTAAAACCACATTCAGAATTAATTCAAAATCTCACCACCTTTCTAGTATGCAAGTTGCAACAAAGCATATAGAGTGCACTCGTGATCCAATCTCTATTAATACAAAGGAGTTTGTCTGTCACCCTCACTTCGTACGTGCGCAGCGCGTCTCACCCTTGCAAAACTAGCTCTTAAGAAAAACCAACATACCATGGAAAACCTTCCTCCCTAGTTTTTTTGTCTGAACTCATGTGTCTCTTCCTCCTTTTCTCTTGGTCTCTACTTCTCTCCTCACACCCCCCCAACTGAGGATTCACAACAATTTGGTCACAGCAGAAGCCCAATCGGGCCTCACCCAAAAGTCGGGGTAAAGGCAAGAACGGCATGAGCTGGCAGCCGTGGATTCAATGGAGGTGGGCGACGCCATTGTCAAGGTGTGCGGAGACGACAGCTGCATCACCCTCATCGATGAGCGCCGGAATAGCGACAAAGAGGGTGAGCGTGAGGAGGTCATGAGATTAGGTCCAAATGGAGCGCATGAACCACTAAACTAGCTAAGCTCATTTGTGAAGCATCCCCAATCACACTCTCCCCGTGCTAGAAAAGGATGAGGCTTCGGTGGGTGCTAGCTCCGCAGTGGCCATCGACGTCTAGATGGTGGTGGGGATGGAGACGAAGAGGGTGACAACAAAGACAGGTGGTGGGAGGCAGGCAATAAGCCATGGTTGTGGTGAGGGGAGGAGAGAAGTAACCGAGGTGAGAGGAGAGAGAGAGCACAGTAGAGGAGAAGGAACACTACGCAGTAGGAGAGTATAAGAGGAGTCGTGCCTATGGCCGGGAGGATTTTTCCTAATTTGATCTAAAAAGAGCGAGACACTCCACCACCATCGTTGCCCTGGAAATCTGTGTGTCGACCACCCCTGTTGCCATCCTCTGGGATCTCAATCCTCCTAGTCCCCTCCAACTCCTGGTCTACAATGCCGTTGTCCACCTCCATCTTGTCACCACTTCCTTTGGTCGCCTCCGCCTCTTTGCCACCTTTCTCCACCCCTCCCACAACCTCCCCACCCCATCAACCACCACTGCCACCACCTACCTCTATCGTTGCTTTCGTGCCCACGACGCATTGATATGCTACTTTGACACTATCAACACCTGCGAGCACGCTAAGCGCCTGGAACACATTGACTCCTCCCACAGCGACCGCCGCGTGCGCCTCGCCGCATCCCTCTCCCTTTGGCTCCCCGAGTATGCCAATGCCACCTACGAGCTTACCACCGCCGTGGACCCCGGCTCCCTCACCGACAACTTCAGTCGTGTTGGCATCCTCGCCGAGATCTCCCTAACCCCCTTGGCCTCCCTTCGGGAACGCACCCACGAGGTGCTCTACGAAGGGACTGTGGGGTGCCTAATGCTAGTCTCGGGGCACGAGGAGCTCTCCCCTTTGTTGCAGTTGGTGAGGGAGAGGGGTGTGTGGTCGGTGGTAGTTGGCAGGGAGACCAGGCTGGCGAAGTCGGCTAACGTGAGATTCAGTTGGGTGGAGGTGGTTACCAGGAAGGCTAGGGTGGCAGTGTCATCCGTGTCTGGGAAATGGCGGGACAGGGACATGATTAAGAGGCTGGAGTAGCTATATGAAGAGGACAAGGAGGAGGAACATGTGGTGTTTGAGGAGGACGGTGATGGAGATGGGATTGAGGAAAATGCACAGGGATAGCAATGGTGGAAGTTGGAGTCGGATGGCGAGGACTCTCGTTTTTGCGGTTGAATGGTATAGTTTGCACATAAGATATTTGTTCATTTGCTACTTGGGATCCTTCATAGTTCAGAGGAAATATGGATCATGGCACACTGGTAGTGTCATGAGATCTTTTGCACGCAAGGGGAGACGAGAGTAATTCCATGGAAGATCTTTGCTTGAGTCTAATGGTCTCGTAAGAGGTGATGATATACAAGAGATTTGCTTTAGATTATTTCAACTTACAAACCAATCTTATTCTCGTGCATTTGTATGAAATTTCTTTCCTTTGCAATTGGTTGTATTGATTTCATATCAAAATCAGAATGAAATTCAAGATGCATACCAATGGATTTATACTCTTACAGTCTTGTAAAGTGATGTCATATTAGGGTGGCGCAACTGTTGGATTTTATATCACAATGTTTTACTGAAATATCATTCATACTTAATAGAGTAAGTGAGCACAACAACTATTTCCTTACTGGATTTCTTACAAATTTAGTATAAGTGTCATCCGTTGCACTATTAGCGCAGACCCCATCTGATTGAAATTTGTTCTTATTATTTGCTTTGACATTCAAATGGTACGAATGTCATATGCTTGGATGTTGATCGGTTTGAAATTAATACTGAATACTCTGGTCAAGTTAGAAACTGGGGCACTTAAAACTTCTACTACTTATTTGTTTGTCATATTAGCAAAGTACACAATATATTTTAGATCCGTTACAATGCACGGATACCTTACTAGTAAAATAGAAAGCTCTACTCAACCATAACATATGCGCATGCAACAACCATACAATGCCTCCTATCACAAGAAGCAAGAAGGTATGTGCATTGTACTCCTTTTTTTATCCTTCTTTTCTATTTGTATTTCTTTCATAAACGTACTGCACTCTTATCTTTTCTGGTAGGTAATTTTAAGTGCTCAGGGCGTGCAACTTTGCGAAGATGAAAGAATCCTGAAAAAGGAAAGGTAGATTACATTCAATGCAGATACATTTAGAAATGATATTCTTTTTCTCCTTTTTTTCTTAAGAAAGAAAAACATATTCAGAGCTTTTCTAGGGTTGTGACAGCTCCGGGAGATCAGTTGCTTTTATATTAAGTCACTTGCTTTTATTTAACTTTAGCATTTAGCTTGTTTTAAGTTAATAAAAATAAATTGTCAGCATTTAGCTATGTTACATCCTAATCATGGAGATAACACATTTCCCAAACAATTAAGGCAAACAGAGTCAGAAAGAGAAGGGAAAATGAAGAGAAAAGAATAATGTCACCTTATGAAAGTATATTGAGGGTCCAAAGTTTATCATGCATATGCCAATCATTAATTTACTCTGTTACTAATATTTTTAGAACCTAACTTGATACATTAATAATTTTAGGACCTAACTTGATAGATCAGGAATGAGTTTCAAACCACTCATGTTATGGACTAAAATTAGCAGTCATGTGAACAGCACTGTTGACTCGTGAGCAATACTGTAGGGTACTGTAGAAATATGTGAACAATGCCCATGGATGTTGCCCTGCATTTGACAATCCGGTCGTCATCGATGGAAAATCATTCAATTCGACTCCACCCATCTATGGAATCCATTCTCTACAGTGTATTTTGAAAACTAATCGTTTAGACATACATGTCAATCATTCGACAACTAATCTCATATTAACGACAACTCCTCATTCATTGAAATAAATGTGAAGTGGACCAAATAACAAACCCGTTGCTCAAAAATAAACTTGCAAAAGAGTAATTTATCCAACGTGTGATACTCTAGACAATGACAACTATTCGTACATGTCCTGTAAAAATTAAAATTACCATGCATGCTTCACCTGTGCAGCATATGGAGCTAATAATGGATCTTACACATTATATCCTCTATTTTTCTGTAAATTCATCTAGCAGATCTAAGGCTGCAAAATTAAAAAGTTTCTTAAGTCTACACAAAACTAATCTAGATGACTACATATCTATAAATATATTACTTATAACTACCCAATATAACTACACATCTCTATTTACACATCTGTCAACTATCCAATACGACTACATATCTAATGATTTTATTTACTAACCTACCGCAGTTTCAAAATAAAATCTACAAAGAAACAGAAAATTCACATCTAGGATGCAGAGATCAACTCCTTTTTCTACTCCCCTTTTGTCGGGACCCAGATTTTACAATCTGGATTCCTCTGTGATTCCACCGCATTATTCCCTGGATCAGTAGATAGTGCTCACATATTACAGTTATGATTATCAAAGTACATATCATGCGGAAGCGTAAATATAATAGTAAACTTACTCAAGGGCCGATTAGGCCGAAATCATTAAATTGCAGCAGCGGAAGAACGAAGCACACAGGTGGGACCTTCAGGACTTGCCCACAGGCAGCCAACTGGAGGTTCGCGGCCTAGCCCTTGACGACGTCATCTTCATCTCCATCATAACCAAAAGTATTGTCGAAGCGTAGTGATATGATTCCTGCTTCTGGATGTGTTATGAGAGCAAGTGTGAGCATACTAACCACCGTGCTCCGCGAGCCAATACACAGTATGCAAATAAATAGTATGCATGGCTTATCAAAGGAGAACCCCGGGTTATTTTATTTGCCAAAAATCACTTTTAGTAGCATTATTATTATTTCATCACAGTGTTATGGTTGCTACCTAAATCCCCAATCAGCATTGCCATAATTGACTTAGACCACCAAATACACACTTTCCTTACTGATTGCTGTCTACGATTCCAAACAGCGAGTGTCATCATTAGTTAACCCACCGAATGTACTCTTTCCAAATTGATTATTGTCTAAGACTCCAAACAGCTAGGGACATCATCTATCTAATATCATTTAATTAATCCACCGAACACACACCTTCTATATTGAGTGATGTCTAAAACTCCAAACAGCGAATATCATCAATTATATAATCCACCAATATCTTTTGTATTCTAAATTTCTAACAATCCAATCCTTTTTATTGTGATCCACAACCATAGTTTGCTCTTTTAATAATCAACCTTATTTTCCCATCATCTATTCCTAACTAACTCATTAGTATAACTCCACCAAAAATATCATTGATCAAGTCTACGATTCACAAGTATTCATCCACCAAGAATATCCTTGATCAAGTTTATACTCCAATACTTGATATCATACCTCCAAATTCACAAACATTCAATTCATCCATCCAGTAATTGATCAAATCCTATTCATCCCAATATCACCAACATCTCTCAAGAATTTATATTAGTTGTCAGTGTTATAATCCAGCAATTACCTTTGCACTCCCTAATTCTCCAAAATCATTTAAATCATCTACCTAGCCTATGTATTCATTTAAGATCCACCAATGTATTTATCCCAGAATCCACTCTATTGTGTCCTTTTTATGATCGACATGAATCCTCCAATATCTTTATGTATTCATCACAAACATCTATCTCCTTTACTCACGCATCTATTTACTCTTCCTGACATTTTATTTGTGAGAAGTATTACCATTATTTAAAAATACAATACATAAAAATTTCCTGAGACCTAGCAGTTTTGAACAAAAATATAATGTTCAAGAAAATACCATAATAATAGCGATCCAGATTCCATCCACCGTTACATGGCATCTGCACCATATAGCATCTTTCAGCGTTATAGCCGCTTAACTTACCACTAGGACGACACCCAGGACAATTCAAACCAGGGCTTTCCACTGCCCTTCACTTTTCCAACCCCACCCATAAAGCATTTTGAAATAGAACTATATATGGTTAAGTTCCCATGTCCGCCCTTGACCGTGGGCACGGCTATTCGAATAGTTTTGACTCTGCAGAGTTTGTACACTTTTACCACAAGAGACAATCAACTCGTTGCCCCACACGATTCTTTAGTCATGTGGTTGAGCCGACCATCACAGTAACCGTTCAAAGTACCTCGCCCCTTCCATCATTTCACCCTATGGGTCGCTCCCACTTGCGGTGGGTCCCATACGTTGTGCGGGATATTCTCCTTCTGAATGTCTAGCAGCTGGCTACGTCCCCTGCTAGCCTGCCACAGCAGAACTTCACCCTCTGCGAGTGTCCCATTCAAGCCGTCACCTAGACAGCCACTTGCACTACCCCACACCTCCTCCTGGAAGGATGACTTTCAGGGTCTGGTAAATCTACTAAGCCAAGTTGTACTTTACAGACTTGTGGTTGTACTGTTTTACACAGGAGGTCATGACAAGATTCAGACCTTAGTGATATTTGGGCGGTTCTACCACAAACCACACTCTCGTGCACCCCTGCACCATACCCCCGAACCATCCGCCCAGATAAATAAGCAATTTGAGGTTTTTGGGAATATAAAATAACCATATCCAACATACACCAGTCATTACCACCATGACTACCCAACCAATTTTTCTCAAAATTAAAAGTGATGCTTGGGCGCTCTCGCGCCCATAAGTATCTAAGCAAAACTAAGCATGGCATATAATTACTGACTTATTTTCGAAATGTTACTATTTTAATTTTTGCTAGGGCGACAAGGTTCACATATTCAAATATTCCAAAGGAGGTGTATTATTAATCAAGGTACGCAATGGGATATAACTAGAATCTTAAATTAAACATGTATTTGCATATAAAATAACAGCATGCAATTTGATAATTTAAACCAAAATAATTTGCAAAAATGTAGGTTCAACATGATCAAAGTATTGACTCGCCTGGCGCAGTTTACCGTGGTCTTGAGCTCACACAAAGTTGTCTCATGCGGTGATCTTTAATTCCTGGTATTCATCGATCTCGGTCTCGCTTGATCCATAGAATCTTTTGGGCTCCCGTTTCTAATTTCGCGACAAACGACTGAATCCAAATAAAAGCAAATAACTCAAAAGATCCAAATAAATCCAAATAACTTAATTTAGATTTATTACAAGTTAACGGGTGATTTGTGTGATTTGAGGCAAGGCGGTGGTAGAATACGATAACTTGATCTTTTTATTAATAATCTCTTTTTATTATTTTGGTATTTATCAAGGAGTTCTATAAGTTGGGTTAGACCTATGAATCAGTGTACGAGGCTAGTTGGGTATCATTTTGTCGAGCGTTATTATTCCGGGAATATGCGATATATAAGCGATGTATTTAAATTTTAGCCTACCGAGTTAATCTTATAGTCTGGGTATATAGCATTTTGTGGCACGACATTTTAGGTACCTTTAGTTCTTACTAAGCTTAGCTGTAGATTTTTAACTTTAAATTGTTTCTCCGGGCAAGACTTGCTTTACAAGGTCACATTCTATTATTTGCTATTTAGCAAACTTTACCATTAAGGTTTATTCTATGGTGGTCTAACAAATGTCAAGACTTATATGTTAATATTATAAACAAGGGTAAGCTTTATTGTATGTGGATATTTAACCAAGGTCAATATATTGTATCACCTAATTGTGACCTTAAATTCACTATTGAGTCTATTTTAGTTATTCACATAATAAGTATTCAGATATTAAATATTAAGTAACCTTATTTTACCTCCTAATTAAACTTACTACATCTCCTAGATTATTCTCAAATTGTCCATAATTTTCACCAAGATTTCATATGAGCTCTAAAATTTCTGGTTTTAGTTCCATTGAATAGATCTTGAATTTAGATGAATTTAGGAATTTGTCTCATTCAATTTGGAGTTAAAATGAAGAAGTTATGCACATTTAAAGTGTTCAGTCCAATTTAAATCCAGAAAAGATTAAAGTTCTGACAAGTGGGTCCCACTTCCTATTTTTAATTTATTCTTTTATTTTTATTTCTATACACTGTGCTTATGACAAGTGGGCCCGGCTATCATTTAATTAAATTTGGCATGGCCCACATGTCAGTGAGAATGTGTTGTGCTAATCCCTCATTAGTACCTATGGATGTCATTAATCCCTAATTATTGTCATTAGCATTAACTAACTATGTCGGAACAGTAATTACATCCTAATTAATTGTGCATTAACTACCGGCTAAACAGTAATTTCCTTTTCTTAATTACTCCTTAATCCCCTTTAACTGTTACTTCTAGCAAAATGGGTGAAAATCCTAACTACACTTGCGGCCAGGGAGATTCGAACGCGGGCGAGCGCAATGAGTACGAGCGGTGCTAACCACTCGACCCCCTGGTGTTACCTGATGGCGTAGACGGAGGAAATCCCAATAAACTGGTTGTGCGGGAGTTGGAGCAGAGGAGGTCCGGGCCGGCGTGCGGGTGGCGGTGCCGACGGCGAGGGGCGACCGGAGAGGAGCGGGCGGTGGGCAAAACGGAACGCCGGGGCTGAGGGGATTCCGAAGGAGGTGGCGGCGGGGATCGGGGAGCCTCGAGGCGGACTGGCGGCGAGCGGCGGCGGCGGCATGGGAATGAGCTTTGGCGCCGGCGAGGTATGGACAAGGAAGAGCCCGGGTGAGGTCGGGGATGTCCTCGCGACGCTCCGGGAATGGCGTGGGAGGAAGGAATCGAGTCGGCTCGGCTTCAATCGGCGGCGGATCGGGTGACCGGAGTTGGGGGAGAAGGTGGGCTTGCCAGCGATTGGGGAACTCCAAGCTCGATTGGCTGCGGTGGGAGGAAGAGCGGTGTGTGGGGGAGTCCATTGGGAGCCTCGGCGCTTCTTAAAGGCGAGTGAGCGGAGCTGGCAACTGCGCCTGCCCGGGCGGTCGCGTCAATCGGTAATGTCAGCGCAGCGGGATTCCGGGGGTTCGGGTGTGACGCCGCATTGATGGACTGCAGCTCTGCGCCGCGCGCGCGACCAAGCGAAGGAAAACCCGGCAGTGGCGCGGATACGCAGGCGGTTGCGCGATTCCGGCTGGCGCGGCAGGCATGACGCGCACAGCAGACGTTGACGCAGGCGGGGAACCGGCGGTCCGAAGGGCGCCGTGGGAAGGAGGAGACGGGCTGGGCTGCGGTGGCGGGGTGGGGCCGAGTTGCGGCCTGCGCAGGGAGAGGAAGAGAGGAGACGGAGGAGGAAGACGCACAGTGTGGAAGGGGGGTGCTGGGCCGGCTCGTGGGGAGGCGCGGAGTGAGGGGGTTGGGCCGGTGGATGGCGGGGCCGTCTGGCCGGTCTGACCCCCCTTTCATCATTTTTTTTTTGTTTTGTTTTGTGTGTGTTTGTGTGATTATATACATATGTATATATGTATATATGTTTTATTCTTTTCCCTCCTGCTCACCTAACTTATGTTTATATATTCTTGTCACTAAACTCGTAGGTGAAATGTTTAGGTACATTTATATATTTATATAAATCCTTATATGTTGACAGTTCGTTTTGATTGCTACTATTGTAATTCATGCCACTATTTTCAGAAATGGGATTTTATGTTTTAAGCCAAATTTCTCCCTACCTTTTATGGATCATCTTTTCAGATTCGTAGTTAAAATTTTAGTTTCTAATATTTGCATAATCCCTTTTTTTGGCAGTACTAATGGTTGTCTGTCATTTATGATTTTATTCAATTTTTGGAACCTCAACCAAATTCAGGAAAACACCTTAAAATCCAAATTCCATTAAAATATGTTGCAAAAATAATTCAATACTTCACATTTTTAAACTTCAAATTTTTGGGATGTTACACCTTTCCTCTCCTCTACTCCCCCTCTTTTCTTTTCTTCTCCTCTAGTCTTCTCCCCTCTTTCTTTTTTACTGAATTAAAATAAATTTCAATCAGTTATTTGGCTTTTTATAGTCTGCCTTCTATCGCCATTTGAAATGGTGATTGAAGCTGCGGAGCTTCTATCACCATTTCAATTGACATTGGTCTCTCTGTCGCCAACAGAACCCATGATGCCGATAATGCACTCGGTCGTTCATTGGTTCGACGAAAGAACTTTTGTCGTCATTTCAAATAGCGATAAAAGGTGTCTCAAATTGAAATGACAAGCGATAAAGGATTATTTTTGTAATTTTTTAAAAGATTGTATATTTACATTATATTAATAAAAAATAGATCTTTTTAGAAAAATGACAATCTAGTCGGCCAACACTGCTCCGAAAGGCTTGCGCATGGTATAACAATCGGCAGTGCCACTATGGGCGATATCCTCCAGAATTTATTTATTTACTTATCCAGAGCACGATCACTAAATTTTGAATTTTGCCCCCTTTTTTAAGCCGAGTATTCCTGGCAGATTTGAAACTCACCAGTCAAAACCCGAATTAGTGAGCAAAACATCATAATTATTGCAAACGTGATGAGCAACAGAACATTGAAAGCTCACTCAACGGAGGAAGCGGAGAATGATGACACAAAATGGAACTGCAACCGTGCACCGAATTTTTGTGTATTCGTGCAAGAGTTTCAAAACCAAATGATAAATTGCACAATTGAATAATTGAAGTACGTACGTACATACATATGTAGCACAAACCAGAGAAAACAAAGCAAGACGTCTTCAAACAGGGTACAAGCATTCAGAATTTCACTAGAATAAGAATATGGAATTTGCCTTGCATGAAATACCTGATTTCTCTCAAATACGAGGCACTCCCATTTACTGTTGAATGTCACCCAGCAATGAGACAGCAAAAAGGGAAAAGAAAAGGAATAATAGATGGAGTGCCGTGACATGAGTAAAGAAACGTATCTTCTGACAATTATATTTCACCAATCAGGTGAAAATTCGAATTGAAACTGACACAGTTTACCATGTGGACCCAAAAACGCCTTTTCCATTTCCGTCTCGATTTTTCTATACATTAAAATCCTAGCATACACAATGCATACTACGAGAAATAGTTAAGATTTACAAAAGAACAAAAACGTGTAGAATGCCTGACAGACTTCAGTCGTCTAACATCACCTCAATCTACCGTCCCTGTTTAGTGTCTCCCAACTAATCTCCTGGCCACATTCTTTACAGGTCGTCGTGCATCCAGCTTTGGTGCCGTGGCTTCTTAGAGTCAGCAAGTGGGTCAGATTTTTGCACTTCATTTGGTTGTTCGAATTAACCTTACGTTGCCGGCTTCTTGAAGTAACTTTAGGTGGCTGCAGACGGTTGGTGCCTGTCGGAAGACTCAGAACAACGCTCGTTTTTAGTTTTCTCTCAGGATCATGTGCAGTTTTCCTTGGTACCACCTCCCCCTCTTGTGATTTTTGAAAACTTAACCATGCCATATCTTGTTCCTCCTTGGTAAGCTTTTCTTCTTCATTTTCTTGCAGAAGAGCTTCATGTTCATGGTAGCCAGCAATCCACCTGAAAATTTGAAACAGATGTTACCCTGCCAACAGCTGCTTAACACATCTATACACTCATTGCCAGAGAACAATAAAGTCTGACATAAAGGCTACAGCAGAGCAAGGAAATCAATAAGTGGTACATGTTTGATTAGTTTACGAGTTCTAAAATGTTGAGAGTTATAGATTTAGAGCATGATAAAGTTTCTACAGTAATAGGTTGAGCATTACCGCGAGTGATCACTACGTAAGTTCAGCATGAGCCTGTCCACAGGTACAAGCTCAGCAGTTTCACTGGTGTTGGAAGTGGATAGCTTCTCGGTTCCAACTTTAGTGTGATCGATTATAGTAAAGCCACTCTCACTCTGCTCCAATAATTCCTCATCACCAAATTCAAAAAGATGCAACATCTCTTCTTTGGAGATTGTTCTAGACACTTGCTGTCTATCCACCACCCTTGCTGCCAGCCCTTCTTTTGTCACCTATTAATACCCAATGAATTAATATTGTTAAGGTTTTGAAACAAGAAACTTTATTTACCATATAAAAAGAATAACTTAGATAGTTTGAACCGATAACCCCAACTCAGAAAAAGGCAAATGTCAAATTACCTGCCGCTTGTATATTTTCTCTTCCATTGTTCCATGTGACATTAGGCGGTAAGCGTACACAGGTTTGGTCTGGCCATACCTGGAAAGAATATACAGTGCGAATAAACAAATAATCACATGAAAATGCAACTAATGAGCAATTCATGCAACAAGGTCTTGCCTCCAAACCCGATAAATGGCTTGCAAATCATGTGTTGGATTCCATGAACCATCCAGAAGAATCACACGGTTTGCTGCGTGAAGGTTGATACCCAGAGATCCAGCACGAGTAGATATCAGTGTGCATTTTACTCTTGTGTTCGCCGGGTCATTAAACCTCTCTACAAGATTCTGCCGCTCGGAAGATGGAGTGCTCCCATCAAGCCTGTTCAGCATGATACAATATCATATAATTGCCAAATTCGATATTGATGATAACACCATCTTTGCAGAACAAGATCCTGATGGTAACACTATCATCTTTGCACAATTAGATATTTAATATAAACACCATATTTGTGGAACTAGATGCTGGCTTAACACTATCATCTTTGGTATCAACAATGCTGCCATATCAAAAAGCCTTTAGTGATGCAAAATTATCCCAACTCATGTTTCTTCCATTATTGCAATGAGTAATCATACTGGCAGGTTAGCACTACTGGCGAAGTATGTAGACACCTAAGGTATATTTACTGAGCAGCAAACGTAAATAAACAGGCTTAGCAAAGATACAAAAAGACAGATAACTTTCTTGTTTTAGCAAGTTAGGGGCATTTGGATGAGTTTTCTTTCAGGATATAGTTCAAATTCCAAAAAATTCCCCCTATCCAAACAGTAATGCTTATGCAGGCAGTTCCTAGTCCCTCCCACAGGGTTATTAAGGCGTTGCCTAAGCACGCTTAGGCGGTAAGGTGCTGGGGAGCTCTAAGGCGTCGCCGTCACCTTGCTAGGAAGGTCTATGGTGTCCGCCTCACGGCCATGGCGTCACTTAGGCGAAGATAGACGTCGGGACGACCAAGGCGGACGCCCCAGAAACATAAAAAACAAGGAGAATATAAAAAGATGGGATGAGGGGGGCCAATGAGGGAACCTATCGCGTGAACGCCAAACCCTAGTGCAGTAGCACCGCCTGCCCGCCTCCATCCCCGTGGCGCCACCATCCCCGAAGCGGCGCGCCAACGACCATCTGCTTTAGTACCGCTGCCGTGCTGCGCCACCGTCCCACCTCCATCCCCGTTGCCCTCTCCGCTCCAGGTATGCCCCATCCCCTCCCTCCCAGCCTCCACCTCCTCCCCCTCCCTCCCCGGCTCCCCTCCCTCTCGACCTCCCCCTCCCTGCCGGCCTCCACCTCCCTCCCCTCATCCCCATTCCGGCGACGACCCAGCCTCCCCGCCTCCCCCTCCCTCCTGGCCTCGGAGGAGACCGAGTGAGGCGGCGCCGGGAGGCCGAGCCAAGTAGGCCTACGGCATAGAGAGGCCAGCGAGCAGGGGACCAGGGATGGGCCCAAGAGCCGAACTGGAGGCGCAGGTGGCTGGAAGCTCCCATTATTCGGCTAGCTGGAGTGAGCAAGAAAGGAAGCAAAATAAAGAAAGCATGCAAGAGAGAGAGAGAGAGAGAGGAGAGAAATAGAGAGCAAGAAGACGAGATAAGGCAAAGGAAGAAGAGCCAGTGAGTGGCTCTGGACACTTAGCCAAATGGGAAAAGGAGAGAGAAAAGGAGAGAGAGAGAGAGGAAAATGGAGAGAAAGAAAAATGAGTGGCCTGGAGTGTTCGGTTGCATAGGAAGCAAAGGAGGAGAGAGAGATTAGGTAAGGAGATTAAGCGTGAGCAAATAAATTAGTATACTGTTGTTAAATCATTCTGTTTGCATAACTAATTACCCTGTTAATTTTGCTAGTTAGACTTAAATTGTAGAAATTCGCGAATATTTATTTTGTGTTGTTGACTACTATTATGCCATTAGACTATTCTAAGCTTGTGGACTTATCACCTATGTTATTTGTGTGGACTTATGTCGTTTATGTCATGCTTGTTAATTTGTTATGTTGCTCATATTTAATCTCGGATTCACTTAATTGTTACCGTGGACTTATGTTACTCATTATTCATGTGGCTTGTTGCTTGGGAGAAGAGGAGAGGAGAGATTGTCAATAAGGTATGTTACTCCATCCGTATTTACTCAATTAATCGGAATACAATGTGTCTATTACATTCAAGGATCAAAAAACCGTTACCGGGGAGAATCCCGGCCGCCGGGCGGTACCGGTAACCGGCCGGTTACCGGGCTCCCGGTATAAAACCGGATGAAATTTAGCAAACGATTTTTTTTGTCGGGGCGGGAGGCGACCGGTAACCGGTCCGGTTACCGGTTTTACCGGTGAGAAAACCGGAAAAACCGGTGGAGAATACTTTCTTCATCCAATGTTCTCACTGCTGCTGCTCTCCCCTCACATGCAGATAATACTTTCTTCATGTAATCATGTTCATGGGCCCCTCACATGCTGCAGCATCCAATAATGCAAATGATGCAATAGACAAAAGTTTCATGCAATCATGCCCATGGGCCTAACATGTTCCTAAACATATGCTTAACAATCAAATATAGCTACAATGCCCCCTGGAACCCATTCAAACATCAACAAATTCAAAATTTTCAAATTTGCATATCGGTCGGTTTTCTAATTCCCGCTCACCGCCGGGAATTCCGGTTACCGGCGGTTACCGGCCGGTAACCGCCGGTAATCCGAACCCTGATTACATTTATAACAATCTATATGTTGAAACTTGCAAAGTGCCAAGGAGGGTGGAATCATGGGAGACAATTGGATGGGGGATGGGTGCTACATGAGCTCAAGAATTGGCAACAACAAGGTATATATATACTGCTAAAATGCTCATTTTATTTGCTGCCCCTTAGCGCCTTAAGATGTGTAAGACGTCGCCTCACCTCACGTCTTACCACTTAAAAGGTATGAGAGGGGTGGATTGCCTCGTCTCGCCTTAATAACCTTGCCCTCCCAATTCTTAACAAAACAGCTCAGGCCTCAGGTCAAGCAGGCGGAAAACAACACAAATACACAAGTTACATTCACTCTTATTTTACCCAGTCCCAGGGCTTTAAAAAACCACCAATTACCGGTCAGTAAAACAGAAGTGGTCTGGGTCCGGTTTTCTGAACTCTCGGTTCAGTGATATATGTTTATTACTTGTTAGTTAGATTTTAATCCTCTAGATTTGCAAAAAAAAGTGAAATTCCAAAAGCTAACTGGAAAGGGTTTTGGGACATAACGGCCAACTTTCCGGCCAAAAACCGGAAGGCACCAAAGATGTATTTAGCACAGTGATGAATCCACTACCACAGTGATGAATCCATGAAGGCTCTTGGAATAAAAGCTACATTTTCTGTAATGTTAAACTGTAACTAACGAATTGCAAATGTTTTCAAGTTACTTTTTTTTAGTTTACCGGAATAAGCATCATACTCAATGTTCAAGAAGGCGCTAGGCGGGCGGCGAGGTGGGGCCTAACACCTAGGGAGCCTAGGCGGAGCCTAGGCGGCCGAATTAAAAATGAGGACAACATGCAGAAGATAAGTATATATTTGATGCTTAGATAAAAATTAGTCAGATTTTAGACCGTCCGATGGAGATCTAACGTCCCAGATCGAGTCATCAAATCCTATAACCAATGTTCAAGAAAATTAGTCAGACTTTAGACCGTCCGATGAAGATCCAACGTCCCAGATCAAGTCATCAATCCTTATATAAATCTAACCCTAACTCCCTTCCGCCTCCCCGCACATCCCTTTGCCCGCACTGCCCGCCTCCCCTCCCCCGTACATCCCTTCGCCCGCGCCGCCCGCCTCCCCTCCCCCGCAGATCACCGCCGCCTCCCCTCCCTCGCAAATCGTCGCCGCCTCCCCTCCCTCGCAGATCGCCGCCGCCTACCCTCCCCCGCAGATCGCCGCCGCCCACCCTCCCCCGCAGATCGCCACCGCCTCTTCCGCAGATCTCGCGGCCTGCCTCCCCCATCTCTCCCCCGTAGATCGCCGCCGCCTACCCCGTCTCTCCCCCGTAGATTGCTACCGCCTCCCCCATCTCTTCGCCCTAGCCGCCCGCCTCCCCTCGTCCCCCCGCAGCTCCCCCCACAGGCCGGCGCTCCTTCCTGCAGGCCGGCGCAGCTCCCCGCAGGCGGCAGGCTGGCACAGCAGCGCTACTCCCGAGCTCCCCGCAAGCCAGCGCTTCTCCCCAGTCCCCGTTCCCGTTTTGCTGTTCTTGTGGTCTCTGGCCGCCTCGCCGCCTAGACAGCCGCCTCGCCGCCTGGCCGCTTCCTCCCCGCCCAACACCCCTAGGCGAGGCGCTCTAGACGGGGCCTAGGCGGCCGCCCAGCCCGCCTTTTAGAACAGTGATCATACTTGGTACAGCCACATGTGTACATGCATACAAAGCATTAGGTCCAACATCTTTTACAGCGCAGTAACAAAATATCTTAATCCAAGATGTTGACAAACTGACAGAATAAGTGATGTACTGTTTGTTATCTCACAAGCATGTCAAAAGATCAAAGTTTAAAAAAAATGGACATGTGAAACTAACAAACAAATAGTTGTATAGTTCTCGTGTATAAAAGAAATGCAATCAAGTGTGGAAGCATACCTGTACCAATCCTTGCCTTGCTTCCAATATTTGCCTTCTTTTTCTTTGATTTGCAACTTAGATAGATAAAACTCCACCAAATCCAGAGTGGTCAAGCTCTGACTGAACACTAACGCCTTGTCACCCAATTCAGAACATGTTGAAAGGATATCAAGGAGCAAGACCATTTTGCCACTGTAATCTGCTTCCTTATATGTATTCTCATCTACAAGGTTCTCCCACCAGTTACTTTCCTACAAGGAAAAGAACCAAAGACATGAATGCGTGGGAGAAGAGCATTGCACCACTAAAGTACATGTATACTTTGGTTCACTGTCCGTCTGTGTTTTGATTAATTAGACATTATCAGATTATCAAACAGACCCAGTACACAGCTACAAAGCATAAATAGATAAATATTGTAAGTACAGCAGAATCTCATGACAGTTTATTTCTAGCAATACCGTAAAATTGGAAATTTCAAAAATTTTATAGTCAATATATTCAAGTACCTCATTCACAAAGTCCATTTTCTTGGACTGCTGATCAGTTCTACTCTTCTGCTTCTCTGTGCAAATTACAAAAAAAGTTCAGACAAGGTGTAAATTTCCCACAAAAGACCAAAGGACAAATATATCAGAGGAACTTCAGGTTTGAAACAAAACAATAGTCCCTCAAAATACAATATAAAAAGAAGTTACTTTTTACTAACTAGGATATTGAATAAAAACTGAACTGTGCAGGTTTGCCAGACTTTGAAGTGTATTGTCAAAAGAAAGATCAGCAGATAATAAATTACCTCCATTTGGCAAGTAATTTTCAATATTATCGTCACTGGAGCTCTCATCCATCAGGAAATTCTCCACAGCATCTTCTCGGCGCACACTTCCTCTCTGTTCTTTAGCCATCTGGAGAAGACCAGGATGGTTCCATATCTACACTTCAACATATTGTTGAGCATAAGAAACAAAAAAGTAAACAACTACAATCATGCTACAACAGAATATTACCATATTCACTCCAATGAAATACAAAAAGAAGAAGAAGAAAGACAACAACTCCATCTTGTTTTTGTCTAAGAAAAAGCACAAAGATGCAAAGCCATTGTACCTGGGCTAACGTTTGGTACTTGGCAAAGAAACAACTGCGCTGAAAAGATTTATCTGAAGAAACACTACTTGAGAAACCATGCACATCTAAGAATCTTCTGTATAGCTTCCTTTGCAGTTGAGAGAGCTTTACAGTGATAACAAAAACCTTCTTTGGTGGTAGATCATTCTTCACGACATTCATGTCCATTCGCTGGACAAAGCCTTTCAGTTGTTCATACAAAATGTGTGACCGTTGGTTCATGATCTTGACATCGTCTGATGTAGAATTTGTGTGCTGCCCATTTTCAATGGGGTTCTGGAACCTGATAGAGCAAAATCCTATAAATTTCTAGAGCAATCCCCCTCTTCCAAACAGGCACCAACAGAGCATTAGTTTACCTATTACGGAATTCATGGCTACTTCCAAGATAACCTTCCCTGACAAAATCAACCATCTGTTCACAGGATGAAACCAAAAGCCATTAGCGAAGAACTACTATTAGACATCAAAATACTGTCGGTAAAGTAGAATGATAGTATGAGTTCACAGCTCCTTACGCAGTAATATTCCATCAAATTATTCTGTAATGGTGATCCAGTTAACGCAATTCTTCTTTGTGTCCTTACTTGTTTCAGAGCTTGTGTAATGTCAGCCCTCCTATTCTTTATCATATGTGCTTCATCACAAACAAGAATATCTGGCCCACACTGATAGTGACATATGTAAATGAGTTGTATCAAACCCACAACTAAAAGATAACAAAGTTGGGATAAAAACATACTATATCATAACTCATGCTAGACATGAACATCTACAGATTATTATATTACCACATAAAGTGGGGCTGTGTTTGAAACCTCCGTACATAGCCACCAAAAGGAAGGGGGGGAAAGGAGATGTGAATTATGGATGAACAAGGAAAATTTTACAAGTTGGCGTAACATAAAAGCTTGAAACAAACAATAAAAAAATATAAAATTACAACACAATACGTGGGATGTCACCTGCAAAGCATATGTAATCTCATTTGCAGCATTTTTGTCCTTCACATGCCTTCCAAGGGATAAGCTTCTAAATGATGAATAACCAATGAGAAGCACTCCACCTTTTACTCGCCACTTGGTAAGTAAATATGGCCTTTTCACCCTGCAAAAACAAATGTCAGATGAGAGATGCCTTGTTCAATGCTAAATAAATAAATATTCATTATTGGAAACACCGCATCACAATCATAGTGAAACGGGAAACCATATTTCCATGACATATTCTCAGTATAGACAGAGGCAGACATTACAGTATCAGCACAAAAAGGCATATTTTCATCGTATTAGTGATACATCGACCCTACAGGTTACATCAGTACCAAAAGTCCAGAACAGAGTAAAATGTATGTTTTGTTGCATTTGTAAAGATGCTTCAAGGCAGTGGCAATTCCCATGCAGCCAAAGGTGAGAAATACACAGCACCATAACTTTCGAATGCAATAATGCAAGGCAATGAAACAGCACATACCTAAATAACACCAAGGTTCTAAAAATTGGTAACCGGTACTCAACCAGTCACCCAACCTAGCAGTGATTATACGGCATAATTGGCCTATTATGCGGTATGACCAGCCCAATTATGCAAATAACCAGCTAACAGGTAGGGGCACCCGTCACTTGTATACGGCCTAGTAGACCCGTTTTTAGAACACTTTATAACGCAATACAAATAAGTCCAAAAATGAATACAATAGATGCAATAATGCAAGGCCATGAAAAAGCACACGCCTAAATAACACGATACAAAGAAGTCCAGTAACATTTTCATAACACTGAAAAGCTAAAATTTAGGCTTGTTCCAAAACCTAGGTAACTTTCCATTTTTCACAAACACTGTGTAAATTAAGTCCAGGAATATAAAACTTCATGTCCAACCAAATGAGCATTGTGAGCAAGCTTAAGAAATAAAGGAAAATCCAGCTAATGTTCCAAAATGTTAGCAAAAGAGGGGAAAAGAGCCCAGCTGTACAAAAAGAAAGGCAAAACTTAAGACTTTCTTTCAGGGTTAATAACTTAGTATTGCACCAAAATTAAAAAAAAAGCAATCAAAGCTTAAGTGTGTACTATAAAATATAAATCACCTACCAAGTTCCATGGTAGAATTCAATATATCAATACCAGTTTGAACATAACAGATTGGCCTATTCAGGGAAGCTTGAGCTTCTCCTTAGGGCTCACAAGGTGAGATTTATAATGAGTCTTGCATAAGCCAATTTGTCATACCAATTGAAGTACGGCACACAAGTTTTTACAATCTGGAATTATTGGCACCAGAAAGGATCCAGGTTACACCCATTAGGCGAAAAAATTTAGCAGCATTTATCACACAACAACATAATTACAAGAAAATTATCCACACCTCGCAACATCTTCCAACATATACACACGAAGAGGCTTTAGTTCTGCCGGACGCCACTTGATGAACTCTTTCCTCCAGTTATGCAGAACATTGACAGGGGTAACTATAAGTGCCGTGCGCAATCCCAACTGGGAACATCTCATAACCATGTACAGGAATGTAATAACCTGCAAAGTGCAAATGCATAAATATAAGAATACAACTTCCACTATATTTCATGCAATGGAAACAGAACCAGGCAAAACAAAGGCCATCTTGAATGATTGTAACAATAGCCAGATAAATAATAACAATTAGCAAGTCCAATAGCAGTATGACAACTAAAAAGGTCAAATGACCTTCATAAAATAGCTCCCACCACATAATTTAATCGCCATGTAAATATGTTAATGTATCTGAATTATGTAATGAAAGAATGACAAGAAAATATATTATGAATAAATAGTCCACGCAAACCTGAAAAGTTTTCCCAAGGCCCATGTTATGCGCCAAAATGCACCCCAAACCTTTATCCCCGGATTTGATCTTTAGAGCAGATTGAATAACATTTTCCCACATAAATCTTATTCCTGATACCTGAAATACCATAATATCATTTGGTCAGATATAGTCCCTGTACCAGTATGGGTTCAAGTCATGGCTGATGTGAGAATGACAGGATAGCACCTGCCGAACAATCACATGTAAGGTGTGCTAACCATTTTAAAAGCAAAAATACAATAGCAAAGTAAAAAAAACATCTCCCAGGATTTCTGTTTGCATATTTCAACATGCAAACACGTTATAAGTGAGCATATCATTTCCATTGTAGAGTTTTACAAATCAAATTTAATTATGAAGCTGAATGAGCAAGGCAGAAAATGTCAAGTATATTTGGAAGGCAGACCTGATGAGACTTCAGTTTAGCAGATATGCTGCTTGGAATTCTAATAGGTTCCTCGTCTTCCTCCCTGGCAAGGTTGACTATATGGCCATCCCCAGCATCTTCTAGAAAGACTTCCGATACAGCTCCAGAGGAAGCTCCAATGGTGTTGCTCCTTAACTTGCTGGCAGACTGCTCTTGCATGGACTTCAAATGTTCTTGCCTAGCCTACAAAAGAATGTTTAAATTACAACCTGAACAGCTCCAAACAAACAAACACACACACACACACACATATACATATCAAATAAAGGTGTAAGCCTAAAAGACTACAAACCTTCTCCATTGCAATTTTACGCTTTGTTTCCTCCCCAAGTTCTGTATCATCCATGATTCTCCGTATCCTCTTTTTGCTTTTTCGCTTGCTGACAACGTATTGCATAAACAATTAGCTAGGAAAAAGCTTCAAAAAATCCATATTGGAAAAGCAAAGTAATAGAACCAATGGAAACTAAAGAGTCATGAGCTGTGGTACAATCAATAACATAATGGTAAAGGCATACCTAACAGGACCATTGCTTTCTGTTCCAGAAAGCTCTACATTGTCACTCTCAGGATCAGAAGATTCAACACCACTCAAGGCCTTGTCACATTCAGAAATTAAGTGTTCCAGTTGACTGGGTAGGCAGCAGCAACACTGCCAACCAGCGACTCTAGCTTCCGATAAGCATTCTTCACCAAAATTCTTTGACAAGCAATTTGTACAGAAAGGCAGCTTACAAGAACTACAACTTCGAAGTTGTTCACTTTGTACACACCAGGTGCAATACCCACCAGATACAGGATCCTGTATTAAAAACAAACATCATTTCTAAGAAGAGTACAAATGCATAGTTCATCACCCCAAAAAGAACCAATGTTATTTGAAATCAGTTCAAAACTATATACAAACAAAGTAAGTATTCACCTCAAGACGATTCTTCTCTATCACCAGAAATCTGCAAGATCCACAAACAGTAACATCCAGTACTGGGTGGCGATGCACATCAGGGGCATTCAACATTTCAGTGCAAATAGTACACTTGAAAGCTTTAGGCAAATCTTCATCGCCAAGATCGATAACATCAACCACCTTTTCAACTTCTGCTGAACTACGCTCACTACCCTGGATATGCAAAGCTGGCTTGCTATCTATCTGCTTGTCATCATCACTTTCTACTATTACAGTTCTCGACCTCTTCTGGTCAACCTCAACATCATCATCTTCACGTGTGCGCTTCAGCGGCTCAATAGAAACCTCATTTTCATCAGTTTTGAGTTTTTCAGATGTAGGAAGGCCACTATTGGCATCAAAAACACCGTTATCTGATGAAGAAGGCAGCTCACAGCGTCCATTTGATGACGAAACCAAACCAATGTTCTCCTACAAAATAAGAAAGACTGGATTAAATGTAAAGCAGTGCAACCAAGAAAACAAGAATCAATCAATAATTCATATTTATATCAAATTGAGTAAAAAATAAAACAGAGCTCACACCAAATACAACTTTGAACAGTTACCTTACGCCGGCCTCTTGTCCTTCTTTCTTTCAAATGATGCAGCAGGCGTTTTGTTGTCCTTGCATCATCCTCTTCTCTTACCTACATAGATGGTATATCATAGTTTCCCAATAACATTTGCGTAAGTTAAGAAATTCTGAAAGAAAAAAATACAATTGCATACTGAACAAAATATAAGCAAATTTCAGCTGTTAAACAATGTCACTAGTATTGCAATTAATCAGACAATCATTTTGACCACATAGGTACTGAGTGCCATACCATAATGCACAATCAGGAAAGGTATATACTACTAGATAGATACAAGGATTAAAGCAAGGCAGCACAAAACACTTAGATACACAGTTAATATGAGCTGCTCTTGTGGGGTAAACATCCATCGGAGAAGTTCAAACGCTAGCAACTCAAAGTAGAACGGCGCTAGGTTAAGGAGAGCACCTATTGGGGAAAGAATAGGTCTAGAATAGCCGATCAAAGAAAGACCACGGCAAGACTTTAGGGACTAGGGGACTTTGCTTAATTCATCTTTGCTTGACTAAAGAAGATACAATGCTATCCTTTTTATATGAATGACTTAACCCCTAAGAAATAATCTCTAACTTCAAGAAAACTAACCGAAGATAAGCATTCAAACTAACCAAATCAATCTAATCTCTAGCAAAGGGAACTAACCACTCATGAGCAGTACCCATGGTGAACAGTACCACTCACACCAGTTGCGATCAGCATTTTAACAAGGTAGACATGTAACTAAAAATATCATTTGGGAATTTACTAATTATATTGTCCACCATGAGAAACTAGAAACAATTCGAACATACTATGAGAACCTAGGTGTTAATACACAATGAGTAGGCAATAATCTGAGTAAAAAATGGAAATAAGCACACAAACAATCAAATGATTACTACATGCACACAGGAGACTTTTAAGGATATGAACATCAGCACAAAGAAGGTTGCTGCCTCAAATGTTAGGCTGCTAGCTAATTCTGTAGCACTGCAGACGTAGTTTCAACTGACCTTTCTGTATTTTTTCCTCTGTTCTTCAGAAAGCTCTATTTCATCAATGCCTTTTATGTCACCAACAGCACCCTCAACTTCAGCTATCTCCTCCACCTGTAAAATAATAATAATTGGAACTTTAATGGAACTATTTCATCAAAGTACTTTTGGCAATAAAGCTCCTAAGACCAATCTAGACACTTTCTGAACATATTAGCGCTAAAAGTTGGCAAATTGTGACAGCATGCATAACATGGTGATACATTGTTAAACGAACGGAATACTAAAACTGGAAAACACTGCTCCTACTGTTTTCAGTTAAAAAAACTGGGCAACACGATCGGTCACCAATGCGCTGTGCATACAAGGGTTTGCAACCACACCATGTTCATCACAAACATACAAGGTATATGTTATTTTTCTTAGTCTTGTCAATTATTTGACCTGACATTGCACTAACCAGCCTAAAGAAATACAATCGCGAACGGGCCTCTAGCCTAGCGGTTAATAGTGTGTTTGGTTTCGAGGCAAAGTGGGATGGGATGGGGTCATCCCTGTTTTCTGGGACGAGGTGGCCCCTGTCGCTGTTTGATTGAATGGATGGGGCGAGCCTCTTTTTTTGTTTGGTGTAAAGGATGAGTGAAGGACGAGGCCGCCCCAGTTTTTGTTTGGATGGATGAATATGGACACATAGATTTGATCTTTACCCCATATATATATATATACAAGTTTACATACACAGAAATCAACATAAATATAATAGATAATTAGCAAGCCCTTAACATATATAATTAGCAAGTTTAGATCTTACAGACGTTTCTGCCATACAGACATACATAATTCCACTAGCCTAAAGGCTATACAAAAGAACAGTCAAGTATCAGACCACACCATCGAATTAATCCATCCAAGATAATACAGATCCAGATCCAATGAAATCACTCATTCCAATTGAGCTTAGGGTTGACATTGGGCACCATACCCTACTGGTCGTCGTTCCCTGAGCTGTTCCTTGAGCTGGTCGCCGTCGGTCCTCGTCGCGCCCGCCGGTCGTCGCCTCGTCGGCCCCTCAGCTCGGCGGGAACCGCGCGCGTCGCGTGGGGGAGAGCGAGGCGGGAACCGCGCGCGTCGCGTGGGGGAGCCCGGCGGGAGCGCGCGCGTGGGGGAGAGCGAGGCGGGAACCGCGCGCGTGGGGGAGCGAGGCGGGAACGCGCGCGCGGGGGAAAGCGACGCGGGAGCGCGCGCGGGAGAGCTGAGGAAGCGCGCGCGGGGGAGCTGAAGCGGGAGCGGCGCTGCTGGGGGCGAGCGCGAGGTGGGGGCAGCGCCATCTGGCTGATTTCGGTGGATGGTGTTGCCCCCGAATATCAGGGAATATTCGGTGGTGGCTGCCCCTGCCTCCCTGTGACTCTGATTCAAACGGTGACTTCAACAGGGCCGCCCCATTCCATCCATCCTAAGACAAGAAACCAAACACACTCTAAAGCGCCTCAGTAGCACCCCCCAGGTCCTGGGTTCGACTCCCAGTGGGAGCGAATTTCAGGCTGGGGGAAAAAATCCCCTCGCCTGCTACCACACCAAAGCACAGGACTAAGTACCTGCCCAGGTCGTTGGCGTTGATCCGAAGGATCCGCCCGGCGTTGATCCAAAGTATCCGCCTGGTCGTCTCACAAAACGGGCAATGGTGCCGCTGTGTAAGGGTGGAGCAGGGGTTCAGGGGTTTTCTCGATCTGCGTGAGAAGATCTTCTCCTTATAATGCCCGGGGGACGTCTCCCCCCCCCCCCCCCCGCGCAGGTCGAGTTTTTTTTAAAGAAATACAATCAAATTGCACGTTTCCAATAAATGAATACCGCAAGCAATGTATATAACTTTTACATTTCCCGAGCACTAGGGAAATATAGACAAAAATATTTTACATTTCCTCTCAATGGGACAATAGATAAGATTAAGAACATCATGGATTTTAAAAAAGTAGAATGAAATTTCAAGAATTTATTGAATGAGCTCATATAAATGCATTAGTGGAATTACACAATTCAAACAACAGATCAGTTAAGGTAGCACCTCATCAACTCCTGGAAATTGGAGACCTAAGGCAGCAGCTTCCTGGGGTGTACTGGCCAGATAAACCGATGCCCAGTCACTACTTCCAAAAGTATTCTTGGCACACTCCTTAGATTTAATAAGTTCATTGAATGAACTCCAACTTTTCTCTTGGCACTGTACAGAACCATCATGTCCAACAGGATTTTTTCCTGCAAGAAAGCCACTAGCACCTTCCTCCAGCAGCCTCCCATGTTTTCTGATTGAAGCAAGTGAATCAAAGCTCAGACTTGAAAAGGCAAAACACAGGAGTAGCCAGATTTTGGCCCAGCATTACCTCCTTGAAGGTCTACAGGACTGGAGGTATTCATCAGCTTTTCTGATTGATTGATTAGCTTCTTCAGGCACTTGAGAACCAACCCAATGGGTCCTGTTCTTCCATGCTTCAGTTTCACAAACATTTGGAACTTGACTTTCTATTGACTTATAAAGGCTGGGAAGTTCAACACCAGCAGCATCAAGTTGTTCCTGCATTTAAAATTGCAATTTTATCATTTAGCCTAACCAAATATTTGGGCTTCTTAAAGTAATAGCTCCTACAGATAATTAAAGAAACATATACCAAAGAACATAGGAGTAAAAATATGTTTCGATTTTGTATGACCAGTGTTGTGGTCTACACTTGGCAGTTGGCACAGAGCCATGAGGCCCCTGACGGAACAACTTTAAGACTGATCACCTTTGTTTCTATGTTTTATTAAGGTCCAGAACTTCAGATAATCTAATTAAGGAACTATAAAACTTCTACTTAATTCAGAAATACCATAAATGTGAGTAAGGGTCTGTTCTTTAAGTCAAAAGCTGGCGACTTTTAGCTTTTGCTACAGTACCTAACTTTCAAACGGAGTATTTTCTCAAGACGGGGTCTATAAGTTAAACGATCTACACGTTAAAAGCACAACATCTGTACCAGCCAAAATCGCAAGTGAGTATCTGTCTCTCCGTAATATGTACTGTAAACAGCCAAAATTCAAAAATTTCAGCCAAAAGCCATAAGCTGCAGCCGAAAAAAACAGGCCCTAAAATTATCAATATTAAGATACATAATTCCTTCAAAAAATATTAAGATAAATAAAAAGGAAGCGTAGTCTTCATTTGGATAAATCAATATGATTCAGTTTTAAAATGTCCCTATTTAAAAGGCGCGAGCATTTAGGACATGCATCTGACACACCACATGGGAATGTTGGCAAGAACGAATGTAACACTGACGTGTAATGATCACTTGTTAATGGGCCAAAAAAATCCCCTTGCAAGCAAAAGCATACCAACAAAACAGCATTGCGAATCTCTAAATCATCAAGTTCAGTTTCCCATTCCTTCTTGAATTGCTCCATCTCAGTTGACACGGCTAACTCCAACTATTTAAAGAAAATAAAGATATCAGTGCATAGAGAGATTAACAGTTAACAAATTATAAATTATAAAATATAATATAAACATATTTACTAACCGCATCTCCTTGGAGCCTCTCGGATAACTCCAATCTTACTTCAGCTTCAATTTTTTCCAGCGACTCCTTTTCAAGTGATTCTTGCGCTTGAGCAGCCTAAGTGTTACCAAAGAACACAATCAATGAAATGAAAAATGTTAAGGAAAACAAAGGTATACATAAAACAGCAGAGGTAATAAAGGTTACCTTGCTCTCGACATCAAGGAATTCAGCGACTAATTCTTCGACAACTTCCTCAGTTAGAGGTACCTGTTAGCAAATCAATTTGAATCTTTTGAGAGAAGCGATAACAAAAGGAACAGATGAAACTCACATTTGAATCAAACCATAAATCTCTATTAAATCTCAATCCACACATCAAAATTTCAGATTGTTGAGCAGAACATGATATAATGCAGAACAGATGCGAACAAGTTATTTGCACCTGTCTATGTTTCAATCTGCTGAATTGAGCCAACCAATTGCTTAAGTTTGTTGATTAAAAAGAGAAAGAAAACTATCATAATAAATGTAATACATTAAAAAAAACAATCATAGAAATGTTGAAGCACAGCATATATGATATGCTAACATTGATAGGGTCTGTCTGGCCAACATAAAAGTGGTGCAAAAATAAAGGGAATAAGAATAAAGAGAAAACTGTATCAAGCAAACAATAGAACATACTAAATGATGGCCATCAACAAGTGTTGTCCAGAGTTCCATGTCAAGTTGCTATATTCATCTATGGGTCCAAATGGTGAACATATTTTTTACCTTGATTGAAAATATATGATCTCAAAATTGGACATGGTAATTAGATGTACACACCTCAATGTCTTCCTCCTCAGCATCAGACCCTGAAGCTCGTTCCTTGTCTGATTCCCGAAAAAAGAATTCAGACGAGTCACTATCTGAATCATCATCTGCAGTGGATGCTTCTTCAGGCACACCATTATCCGTTGTTCCACATTCATGCTCCTTTTGATCCTCAAAGGGGACGTCTCTTATGTTAGTTTCTATTCCAATTTTATTTTTATCCCTTTCAGATTCAATAATTGCAATATCATCTTCTCCTGGCTGTCCATTTGTGTGAATAGATTCCATTTTATTTAACCCATCATCAGATATTTTTTCATTCTCATCCATGGTTAGTGTTCACTATCATTTGCGGCTACAGAAACATATATGGTATACTCTTTGCAAACATATTTTTTTTCTGCACAATACAATGAAAACAAAAAATTAAAATTAAGAGAAATAAGAATGCAAATTTACACAGGTATTAAAGCAAAGAAAAAAACAGTTACGTCGCTTATATTTATTACGAATATGAGAACAATAATTAACATAATAGTAGGTTTGATTAAAGGGTGAGTGGACCAGGAGCCTGTTTCTTGCTGCATATAATATACCAGCTCAAAAGGCAAATACGTGTTTACTATACTAAATTAAAGCACAACCCCTTTTGTTCACCTTTGATACAAAATTTAAAAGCAGGCTAGAAAAAAGAACGTATGCAACCAGAAAGAACAAAGATGTGTTCGACCCAAGGTTGCAATAAATATAGGGCCTGTTCTTTTTGGCTGCGGCTTATGGCTTTTGGCTGAAATTTTTGAATTTTGGTTGTTTACGGTACAGATTACGGAGAGACCGATACTCACTTGTGATTTTGGCTCGTATAGATGTTGGGCTTTTAACGTGTACTACGTTTAACCTATAGATTCCGTCTTGAGAAAATACTCTGTTTGAAAGTTAAGTACTGTAGCAAAAGCCAAAAGTCACCCGGCTTCTCATGTGCCGAACAGGCCCATAAGCGACGTAAACACACTGTAGATCAGCATCAAAGTAATAGGTATGGTTTCAACATGTGATTGTGTCTACACAATGCACATTAGTATATTTCTCCACACAACAAAGCAAGACACCTCAAGTCAGGATAAATTCTGGTTTGTCCAAATGCACTGCCATCTGTCAAATCCCAACCCAACAGAAACAATATTGCAGGGCAACATATCTCATCTACCAAGGAACTAAACCACAGCAACATGCGGTGAACCTAACACGCCTTGAGTTGACCACAACATTGCAGAAATGTTTGCATCCAGACCATTGTCGATAGAATGCTCAGTTGCACACGTAAAACCGAACATTTCAGGGCACCAAACGCATCTCAACTCGCAGAGTCACACCGAACCCAACCAACCCAAAACTAGAGCTGACACGTCACTAAACCCTAATCAACAGCTCAAGTACACATCAGCAAGCAAGAAATTCTTCCGCAATTCTCCCAAACCACTTTAGCATTACACGACGAACCACCCCACAGGAACAAGCCGGCGCAGCCGAATCGAAACCCAACTCCACCTAAATCACCCAAAAAGCACAACGCACAAACCAGATCGATAGCGATCCGAGGCCTACGTCCCGCGACGCGGCCGCAATTCCACCCGCCCACAAGCCACAGCCTCGTCAAGGGCGACGAAGAGGGAGAAGCGAGACTCCCAGACCGCCCCGATCGCGCAGCACAATTGGTGAAGAGAGAGCACGGCAAGGCACCGAACCGCGCGAGGGAGAAGAGCCGGAGGGGCGGGGGTTACCTCGGAAGCCGCGCGGGGCTCTGTCGGCTAGGGTTTTCGCGGCTTTTCCTTGCCCCCGAGCCCCTTGTATGGAGCCGACGAGGCGCGGAGGGGAGGAGCGGAGGCGGGCGGGGGTGGTGGGGTTTTGTGGGGAAAGTGAGGGGGAAGGCGGCGAGGGAGATGGGAGGAATGGGGAAAAATGGCCGGAAAGGGGGGGTCTTCTGCTCTCTCCTCCTCCCTGCGTAGTACTCCACCCACAGGACACAAGACCGTGCTCCCACACCCTCCCCTTCCGTGGTAGTAATAAATCTTGCTTGGTAGGAGTAGAGTAGAAAAGGTTTTTGAGTTTTAAATCTGCTGTACTTTATGGGTTGTGTTGGGGTTGGTGAAAATAAATTTTGTGCCATAATGTTTTGGACGGGAAGGTACCGCTGGTACAAACTTGTTTTCACAAAAAGTTTCTAGGGTATTCATATTGCAAACGGGTCTGCGGCGAAGGCTGTGAAACCAGTAGTTTTCGGAAGGAAGAGACAAGTGATAAAAAAAAGTGAGTAAGAGATATAAGGCATATTCTTTTCAGCTGTGACTTATGATTTTTAGCTGAAATTTTTGAATTTTAGCTATTTACAGTACATATTATATAGAGACAGATACTCACTTGCGATTTTGGCTGGTACAGATATTAGGCTTTTAACGTGTATATCGTTTAACTTATAGACCCTGTCTTGAGAAAATGCTCTGCTTGAAAGTTAGGCATGTTCTTTTCGGTTGTGATTTATGGTTTTTAGCTGAAATTTTTGAATTTTGGCTATTTACGGTACAGATTATGTAGAGACAGATACTCACTTGCGATTTTGGCTGGTACAGATATTAGGCTTTTAACATGTAGATCGTTTAACTTGTAGACTCTGTCTTGAGAAAATGCTCTGCTTGAAAGTTAGGTATTGTAGCAAAAGCCAAAAGCTGCCAGCTTGTAAGGTAAAGAACAGGCCCGTATATATTAGATAAATAAAATATATGATATATCTATAATCTATTTTAAGAAGTCAGATGCATAAAATAAATATGAACAGGCTTTTTACTCGCTCCCTAAAAAAACCATGCTATCCCGATGACAATGAAAATTGGCAATTTTTTATATTGAAAATCAATGGGTTAAATGCGAATAAATACTTTTCTGTCTCTAAATATAAATAGTTTAACTTTTCATAGTCTCCAATGAAAAACTTGGATCAAGGTTTTTAAATAATATGGTAGTAAAAATAATGAATCATTTTCTAAGACAAATCTAGCAACATTGTTTTCATACCATCAATCTATAGATTTTTACATAAATTAATGGTCCAAATTTTAACCACGTAATTCCAGGCGAACCATATTCTAGAATATATTGGAATACTAGGTTAATTTAAAACGCAGGAGAATTGAAGAGATAAGGATGATGAGTTGTACACTAGGGTTGCTTGTTTTAGTTTGGACTAAGGGTATGTTTGGTTTGTGCCAAAGTGAGGGTATGATTAAAACTTTGGTAGAGTCAATATGTTTAGATTGTAATCATGCCAATAGCTATAAAAATTGCCAATTTTTTTTCAAATGTGAGTATGGCATATGGGTCTTATATGGCATCTAATTGTTTTGCATAAAAATATAGCCAATATGTATCTTGTTTTGTTGATTAAATCGCAAGAAATATAATGATGCAAACGAATCGCAAATCAAATACACATTTTAGAAGATACAATCGTTTGAAGTTTGTTAATAAAAATCAAGTGTAATTAATGAAACCAATCAGCTACTGCCATCTCAGCATCAATGCTAGCCAAAATTTTGGTGACAAATTGCTTGCCCACGAATTGCCTTTGCTTTGCATTGTCTTGCTAAATTTTTCAGTGATTTGGCATCAATCCATCAGGGAGCCAGCCAATTCACGAAAGCTAGCCAAAATGTTGGTTCGGGGCAACAATCCAAATACACTCATATATATTTCTTGTGAATCTATAGAAAATTGTGAGCAATCAAAATCTAGCTAAATTTTGGTAGGGTGTGTTTGGTTATTGTTGATTCGCGAGTCATTGCAATACAGAGAGTTGCTAATAGGTGGATGTCCGCTACTAACCAAACCAACGAACACTCGATTTTTCACCTCACCCTCGCTCGCTGACCTGCCTCTCCCACAGTTGTCACTACCATCAACGAGCTAGCCGTTGCCCCCATCGAAACTGCACAGTCAATGCAAAAAACTATGACTTTCAACTCAAAAATCAAACTTCGAACACAAATAACCTAGGACTATCTAGTTTCAACATGAATGTTCACCTTTAACCTAGAAGAAACCATCACTTTCAACTCGAAAAATATCCACTCGAGATCCAAAAATGCACTCAAAAATAACTTTCAACCAAAGAAATCGTGGACTTCCACATGGGAGGTCTCGAATTTTCCAACTAAGACAGTGTTATTGAGGCAATGATGGGACGATAGACATATGGCTCAACAGTATGTGGGCAGAAGAATTGGAGGATGAAGCCCCACTCCTTCTAGTTTATTTTGACTTTTAGCTTATTTAAGTCAAAAGCTACTTAGAATGTGTCGGTTTTTAATTTTGGTTTTTTTTTTACTTTTTCCCCCTTATTCCTTTTTGTATTGCCCGTGACAATATAATATTTTTTTGTCATTTTTTTCTATTTTCCCCTTTATTTTTCTAAAAAAACTAACAGTTGTTGCAGTGTACTTTCAACTATAAGCTAAAAACCACAGCCAGAAGTTTAAACTATTAGCCAATTGGAGCAATGAAGCCCGTGTTACGTGACACAGTGCGCGACGGCGCCTAGGGTTTGCCGGAGGTGGAAGAACTGCTGCAGTCAGTTGCTCTCGCCTTGTGTGTTGTGCTCAGTTGCTCGCAGCTTCGCCTAGGAGCCAAACAACGCTAGCAGGTGAGAGTAGGCGACAAGCGCAGGCGTTCGCGAGATAAGTTTTCCTGCGGACGTCCATGATTTAGCGCTCGGAAAATCGATTTTATAAGAGATAAGGATGGGAGTTTAAAATGTTGAGAGAAATTTGTTGAGAGTTTCTTTGGAAACTGTTATGTAAAGATAACGACGGTTTTCAACTTTTCATATGGAGGGCAACATTTTGTACAATCATTTCCACATTTTAATTGAATTACAATAAGCATAGTATGTTTAACTTGAATCAGATGTCCGACACTTTGCTTTTGTTGGATTAATTGGGATTGGCCCATTTTAATTTAGCAATTAATCAAATGGAATTCCTAGGCCCACAACTAATGCTAGGTGGAAAATTGTTTAGTCCCATATGGAGAATTCAATGGGAGTTATACCACTTTAAAAGGTGGAACGAGGTAACCCCCTTGTGAAATTGAAGAGAGCCAACACGCGCGCGCGCGCTCGCTCGCTCGCTCGCTCGCCGCGCCGCGCCGCGCCGCGCCGAGCGGTGCGTACGTACGTACGCAGGCGTGTCGGGTGCGGGCGCGTTTTTCTTTATCTATTCGAAAATCGAAACTCGCTGGCAGTAACGGTGCAGTTACTAGTGACTAATGGCGGCAGTTTCTGGTCTCTTCAATTTTGCTGTTACAAGAGAACAGCATAAGAAGGCTCTCCTCTCCATACGAACTGCTCTCTGCAATCTCCGGTCCAGAACCTTGCGCGCACAAGTTTCTGGGCGAGTAGGCCTCCAGAACTTCGTCCGTTTGTGTACCTGCACGGGTAGGCGGGCGATCAAGTTTTTGAATTGTTGGCTTTGCTGCGTCACTTAAACCGCACCCTCCGTTTGATGGTTCCAATTTTAAGAGATGGCGTGCACGTGCGCTCCTATGGTTTACTGCCATGGAATGTTTTCATGTTGTACAAGGCAAGCCCGCTGAGCCTCTATCTGCTGAGGACGAACGTAAGTTCAATATAGCGGATAACTTGTTTCGAGGTGCACTTGTCAACATACTGGCAGATAACATTGTGGATGTGTACATGCATTTGCCTACGGGCAAAGAGATGTGGAATGCACTTGAGGCCAAGTTCGGAGTTTCCGATGCTGGCAGTGAGCTGTATGTCATGGAGCAGTTCTATGACTACAAGATGGTCGATGACCGTTCTGTAGTAGAACAAGCTCATGAGATTCAGGCGCTGGCAAAGGAGCTTGAGAACAATAAGTGCGAGTTACCGGACAAGTTTGTGGCTGGCGGTATTATCGCCAAGTTACCACCTTCTTGGTCGGATTTTGCTACTTCTCTAAAACACAAGAGGCAGGAGTTCAGTGTTACTGATCTCATTGGCACTCTTGGTGTTGAAGAGAAGGCGAGGGCAAAAGATACTCGTGGCAAGAAAGTTGCTGCTGAGGGAGGTTCTAGTGCCAATTTGGTGCAGAAGAAGAACCCTCAGGCTTCCCACAATAAGAAGAAAAATAAGCATTTTGTCAAGCCCAAGGCTACTACTGAGTTTAAGAAGAAAGGCAAAGGAAAGGGCGGCTGCTTTGTGTGCGGTGATTCTGGCCATTGGGCTAAGGATTGTCCAGACCGCAAGGATAAGCAGAAGAAGTCTGCCAACATGGTTATTAGTGATGCTGGAGGAACATCGGGGTACGGTAATTATTTACCTACAGTTCTTTCTGTTTGTCAATCACCTGAGTGGTGGGTTGACACTGGTGCTAATATTCATGTGTGTGCTGATATTTCCTTGTTTTCATCTTATCAGGTCTGTCGAGGTTCCTCCTTGTTGATGGGAAACGGATCGCATGCAGCTGGTCATGGTGTTGGTACGGTCGATCTGAAGTTTACTTCGGGAAAGACCGTGCAGCTGAAGAACGTGCAGCATGTCCCCTCCATAAAGAAAAATCTCGTCAGCGGATCTCTACTGTGTAGAGATGGTTTTAGGCTTGCATTTGAGTTCAATAAATGTGTCGTGTCTAAGTATGGAACATTTGTTGGTAAAGGCTATGAGAGCGGAGGCTTGTTCCGCTTTTCTTTGATGGATTCCTATAATAAAATTGTGAACCATGTGTGTAACGATGATGATGATGAATCTAATGTTTGGCATTCACGACTTTGTCATGTTAATTTTGGGTGTATGACGCGCTTAGCTAATATGAGTTTAATTTCGAAATTCATTTTGGTCAAAGGTTCTAAGTGTCATGCGTGTGTTCAATCGAAACAACCTCGCAAGCCTCACAAGGCAGCAAAAGAGGCGAGGAATTTGGCACCATTAGAACTCATTCATTCTGATTTATGCGAAATGAATGGCGTGTTGACTAAAGGTGGAAAGAAATATTTCATGACGCTTATAGATGATTGCACTAGATTTTGCTACGTGTACTTATTAAAAACAAAAGATGAAGCGTTGGATTATTTTAAGATCTATAAAGCTGAGGTAGAAAACCAACTTGAGAGGAAAATCAAGCGGGTAAGGTCTGATCGTGGGGGAGAGTATTTTTCAAATGAGTTTACTTTATTCTGCGAGGAACATGGGGGAGAGTATTTTTCAAATGAGTTTACTTTATTTTTCAAATGAGTTTACTTTATTCTGCCAATTGTCAAGAAGCGCAAACTTGGACCAAAAACCGTAGATTGTGTATTTCTTGGTTATGCTATGCACAGCGTGGGTTATAGGTTCTTAATTATAAAAACTGGAGTACCTGACATGCGTGTTGGTACAATCATAGAGTCCAGAGACGCTACATTTTTTGAGAATGAATTTCCTATGAAATGTGATGTACCTAGCTCATCTAGTCAAGAACCTATAATTTCCCTTGATTCTTTTGTGCCGATAGAACATGTTGAGGAAACGCCTATGGAAAATCCTGAGGAGGATAACGATGAAGTTACTCGAAAGAGTAAGAGACAGAGGATTGCAAAATCTTTTGGTGATGATTTCATTGTATACCTCGTGGATGACACTCCTAGAACCATTGAAGAGGCATATTCTTCTCCTGACGCTGACTATTGGAAGGAAGCAGTACGGAGTGAGATGGATTCTATTATGTCTAATGGAACTTGGGAGGTCGTTGACCGTCCTTATGGGTGTAAACCTGTAGGATGTAAATGGGATTTCAAGAAAAAGCTTAGGCCTGATGGTACAATTGAAAAGTACAAGTCAAGGCTTGTGGCCAAGGGTTATACCCAGAAAGAAGGCGAGGACTTCTTTGATACTTATTCACCTGTTGCCCGATTGACCACAATTCGAGTACTACTTGCCCTGGCTGCCTCTCATGGTCTGCTCGTTCATCAAATGGACGTTAAGACAGCTTTCCTAAATGGAGAGTTGGAGGAGGAGATTTATATGGATCAGCCAGACGGGTTTGTGGTAGAAGGTCAAGAAGGAAAGGTGTGCAAGTTGTTGAAGTCTTTGTATGGCTTAAAGCAAGCACCTAAGCAATGGCATGAGAAGTTCGACAGAACTTTGACATCTGCTGGCTTTGTTGTGAATGAAGTCGACAGATGTGTGTACTATCGCTATGGTGGGGGAGAAGGAGTGATCTTGTGCTTGTATGTTGATGACATACTGATTTTTGGGACCAACCTCAATGTGATTGAGGAGGTCAAGGACTTTCTGTCCAAGAGTTTTGAGATGAAAGATTTGGGAGTGGCTGATGTGATTCTTAACATTAAGCTACTGAGAGGAGGTGATAGTGGGATTACACTTGTGCAATCTCACTATGTAGAGAAGGTCTTGAGTCGCTTTGGTTATAGTGACTGCAAGCCTGCTCCTACTCCTTATGATCCTAGTGTGTTATTGAGGAAAAACCGAAGAATAACAAGGGATCAATTGAGATACTCCCAGATTATTGGCTCATTGATGTATTTAGCTAGTGCTACGAGGCCTGACATCTCGTTTGCTGTGAGCAAGGTAAGCCGGTTTGTTTCAAATCCGGGAGATGATCATTGGCGTGCTCTTGAGAGAGTAATGCGCTATCTAAAGGCAACCGTGAGCTATGGAATTCACTATGCTGGGTACCCAAAGGTACTGGAGGGCTACAGTGATTCAAACTGGATCTCTGATGCTGATGAGATAAAAGCCACGAGTGGATATGTGTTCACACTTGGAGGTGGTGCTGTTTCCTGGAAGTCTTGCAAGCAGACCATCTTAACGAGGTCAACAATGGAAGCAGAACTCACAGCATTAGATACCGCTACTGTTGAAGCTGAGTGGCTTCGTGAACTCCTTATGGATTTGCCGGTGGTTGAAAAACCGATACCAGCTATCCTGATGAACTGTGATAATCAGACTGTAATTATCAAAGTGAACAGTTCTAAGGACAACATGAAGTCATCTAGGCATGTTAAGTGGCGGTTGAAGTCTGTCAGAAAGCTGAAAAACTCCGGAGC
This sequence comes from Dendrocalamus latiflorus, assembly GCA_017311315.1. Classification (NCBI taxonomy): domain Eukaryota; kingdom Viridiplantae; phylum Streptophyta; class Magnoliopsida; order Poales; family Poaceae; genus Dendrocalamus; species Dendrocalamus latiflorus. The sequence goes on from CM029676.1 coordinate 10,480,892, forward strand.
GCATCGGCGCGACTACTCAATCTGCGACGTCTACTTCCTGGTGGTGAACTGTTCGCGGGACTGCACTGCGAACATCTTCCTGCATCAAGCTTCGTCCTGCATCACGATTTGATCGACTACATCGAATAGGCCATCATGTCGACTGATGGTAACGGCGCCTCCGGTGTCACCGACACTGGCCCCGCCCGAGGGTATAATCTTAACACATCTTTGATGTATTTGTTTCTGTGCGCTATGAATATGTTAATAGGTGTTGCTGTTAGCTTGTTCGTTAGCGAATATGAATACATCATCGTTGATAGATCACTCATGCATGTTTATGTCATGTTTTATATGCTGAATTTCTGGATTAAAATATGCCGAAAATTGACTAGATTTCCAACAGCTTTTCGGTATTTTATTTTATGTCATGCATAGTTTTCAAAGATAGGCAAAAATTATTCAGATGAAGAAGCTTACAATATTGAGTTATGCACACAACTCTCCAAATAACAAGGATTATCCGACTAACCAAGAACAAACATTGATAAGATTTTTTTATCCCCCAGCCGGAATTACAAATACACAAGCACTTTATTCCTTAACTCACCTGGTGTTGAGATTTGAGAACAATAGCAGCAGTTGCACAAATTTGATGGTATAGTTACATGGCGTCCTTGGAAAGCCAGTTATGGGACTGCATCCCCCTAGTATTTAGTGAGCTCATCCACAACGTCTCCCCGCTCGAAGACAGCGGCAGCACCCGTCCAAGAACCTGCGCATTCAATTGTTCTTGTCATGTTCGATTCTACTCTCCAATTGAAAGAACATTCTTTTGCATGTACAATGATACATATAAGCTGTCTAAAAATCTATGTCACATAGGATTTTGAGTAATGTAGAGGAGAGAGAAAGATATTATTTACTATTTAACAGATGGTTTTATAAAGGGAAAATTGCTCTAATGCCACAAACTTATGTGCCATCCTCCCTTTTGCCACAAACTTAAATGGCTTTGTTATTATGCCACAAACTTAGTGTTTATTTCTTTCTTTTGCCATTTCCTCCACTTAAGTTACCATTTTGCCCATCTTCTTGCTCCTTCCTCCCTCTTCCTTCTCCAAGTCCGGCGCCGGCGAGGAGGGCGGCGCGGTTCGCCTGCAACGCCACGGTGCCGCGCGCGTCCGCGCGCTCTTCCAGCTCTCCACGCCGCCCTCCGCTCCCACCGCGCGCTGCTCGCCGCCAACGGCCTCTCGCTCTCCACGCCGCCCTCCGCGCAGGCGCCCTCGCTGCTCCGCATCCGCCTCCCCTGCCTCTGCCCCGCGCGCGATGGCGTCGAGGGTGTCCCCAGAGCGGATATGGTAGGTGGGGCGCTGGAAGGTGGCGCCGGCATGATGCCTTTAGTACTTGTAAAGATCTTACAAGTTTGATTATAAAGATGGTTAAAACAAAAAAAATTGATCTTTCTATTGGTTTGACTCATTGAGTTGACATTGCTACTACTGATGTCAATGACATCTGTTGAAAGAATCTTTTCAGCAATGAAAATTATTACGTCTAATTGCGCAACAAGATCTCCGATGATTGATTCAATGACTTGATAGTGTACTACACCAAGCGGAAGCTATTTAAAGCACTTTTCAATGTTACCATGAGCCGACAGTTTCAAGCCATAAAGACTCAAAAAATGAATTTACCCCATGGGTCTAATTAACACATTTATGGTATGTTCCATTTTCTTCAATGTGAATACCTTATAATATTATATGATACACCAATCTACATATCTTTATTTTACATACTCTCTTTTAGGTGTGTGATTGATAGTGTCATAGTAGGGTACTTGTTGTCATATCTTCTTATCTTTTCATCTATCTAATTCACACGTGTATTGAATCATACTTTTAGTTCAAAACTATTGTGGTTATCAGCTTTGCTTTTGCCATATATATTGACTTGTTTGTGCTTATTGCCTATAAATAAGCCCGTCTAGGTTCCCAAATTATCTTGGCACCACCACTGTTGATGTTGAAGAATTTGAGGCCTTCGCATGCCGAGAAGGCTTCTCACTGGTGGTTGAGTGGATAAAACAGTTGGCTACCACCATTATTCTTTTTACTCGTCGTTTTGGATATCAATATAGTTTCTAATACACATCTTTGACAATTACTTTTTTAGTTATATATTAGTAAAAAAATTAAAAAATATAATGATATGAAAATATCTTTTATGACCAATCTAGTGATATCATTTCCACGTGACAAAATCCAAATACTTTTATATATATTAATAGTCAAAGTTTTAAAAGATTGATTGTATAGCATTCTAACATGACTTATACAAAAGAACTGAGGAAGTATATTGGAATTTGATAGCCAGACGGTGATCAATTACCTTGTAACGCCCCCGACTTTTGGGAACAGGGACGTCGTACGGCCCGCAACAGCCCAGGAGTTCTGTTGCGGCCCCACAGTGTATCATGCCTGCTCACGAACAGTTAAAAGACGTTAATTTGATTGAAATAAGACCTAATGGCCAATTTTAGCAATAATACGGGCGTCCAAGCCCAAAGCTCAACTTACATACCGAAAAGCCGAAGAAAACTCCACAGGAACACTTGAGTGCAGTCGTAACCCTAACACGATTACTTGTAGCATCTTCTTTTCTTCTGGTATCTGTGGGAGGAAATTTTTGCAAGCCTGAGTACTCCAACCCCGTACTCAGCAAATCACATGTGGAAAATACTATATAACTACTTGCCAGGATATTCTCAAGAGGAGGGGAATATAGCTGTTTTATTAAGAGGTGAATGCAATTTTATTTGCAAACAAATAAAATTTAAAACATTTGCTCCTAAAATCAGGGGGTTTTCTGTTATCAGATAAAATCTCATTATTACTCCCTTTAACAACATCAAAAACACTACTTATGCCTCGTTGTTGGAATCACAGCTTCATTAACCGGAAGCACGGCGTATTCGAATACCATTTATTTCACTCTGCAGGGCTGTCCTACTTTACCCACAAGATTTCTTAATTCCACGTCTGATATTAAGAAAACAAGGCTTTTCGCTGCTCAATTCTTTATATAGTCTCTACCTAGTAGGCCTCCCAGTAAGCTCAAGCTACTCCTGACTTACCTTAGCCTACTATTGTGCGGCTCAAAATAAAATAACCACTTCCATACGACCCTTCTTACCCCTTCCGTATGGACTCGCACCTTGCCTCCAACCTGCTTTTGTAGAGGTTCAATCGAATTTGAGCAGCTACTAGACCAGGGTTGTTGTAACAACACTTGTGGTTGGGCGATCACTGTGTCTTTTACTTAGCACAAGGTTCTTGTCCTTATAGTTTTCCGAGGTCCGCAACCTCCACTCTAGGGTAAAGCGGTGGGCGAAGACCGCCACACGATTTCCCACAACACCCTTACCCCCAACTGTGCACACCGGCACCTCCGCTCTAGGGCACGCTCACCCTAGATCGGGTTTTTCCAAATCTACTAGCCCACGGCTCAAACCTTAATAGTGTACATGTTGAAGGGTAAAGCGGTGGGCGAAATCCGCAGTACGGTTTCGTGCAACACCTTTACCCCACCCTGCACACCAACATTACCGGCCTAGGGTACGGCATCCCATACTACCCTACCCTAAGTCCGGGTTTTTCAAACCAACTGGCCAACGGCCACAATCACTTAGTAGTGTGTAATGTTGAATGAGATGATGGTACATACATTTATACAATACTTCAATAATTACTAAGGTTGTCAAGGTGAATATGGCCTTCAAGGTAAACATGGCTTTTATCAGTGGTAGGACTTATCTAAATAGCATGTCATTCTAAACATTTCATGTTAAGCAAATAGCATTTCACAGATATTCATAATGAAACTACATTACTTAGATAATAGGCATGTCATGGGATTCAACATGATCAAAAACATGTGACTTGCCTTCTTTCCGTTGCTCTTGATCAGCTTCAATCTTTACGGTCCTTCGGTTGACCAACTCGCTTGGTCCGTGCACTAGCGTAGAAAACGGAGTCCAACAGGTTCCTGCTTTGCAGAATGCAAGCTGGGAACAAAATCCAAATTAAGAACAAGAAAGAGTATAAAGAAAATAATGCGTTGGGTCGGGAGGTCGGGATTTGACGGGGTTTTATGGACGGACATGGCTAAATTTGGATACGACAGGCTTGGGATGACTAAAAGAGACATAAGTATTGGACGGATTTTGGGAATAGAAGATAGACATTTGAAATTATATGGTCGATCTTTGAGTTGACAGATTAGGACTGTATCAAGATTAAATTTTGACTTAATATAGAAATTTAATTTTATAGGATCTGATGGGGTGGAATTCGAAATTTAAGAATTTAAGATTAGATCTTGGTGAAATTTAATCTTTTAACAATTTAAATTTGTAAGAACGGATGCTGTATTTGCATTTAAAATATTAACTAGCTAAATGGCATATGTTTAGAATTGATGTTAATAGAAGGGTGAAATTTAAATAAATAAAATCTGAATTTATAGAAATTAACTTTATGGAGATTGAATTTATAAAGCTAGGTTTATAAAGTAATGATATTTGGATTTTTAAAATTTGAATTTGGGATAATGGGTACTAGATTTGCATTTAAAATATTCTACTGGTCAAAATGGTGTATTTTGGTATTTTTGGGAATTTTCTGGATTTTCTGGTATTTTTATTGATTTTTCTGAATTTTCTAAATCGGGTAAACAATTCACTACAGTGTTGGGCTGGCCCGGAAATGATCAGTGCACGCGCGGGTTTGAAACCCAGCGGCGGGATGGGCCGGCCATTGGCCTAGCAGCATGCGGCCGAGAGAGAGCCCAGGCGCGCTCGCGGGCGCTCGCCCGAGGGCGACACGCGGCTAGCGCCGACGGCCCGGATTCGCAAGAAGCGAGCGGTCGGATGGATATGACTTACGGGCGTCAAGGGCGGTGATCGGTCCACGTCGCCGCCTCCTGGTCATCTTCAACCTCCGGACGGCGCTCCCGGCGGAAGACAGAGGAAATGGACTGTAACATCCTGAAAAATTTAAAATTTAAAATATGATTTTCTCGAATTATTTTTGCAATATATTCTGTTGGAATTGGATTTTATGGTGTTTCCCTGAAATTGGATGAGATTTCAAATTCTTAAAGAATTCATAAAATACAAAGACAAACAATAGTAATTCCAAAAGGGGGATTATGCACATAATAGAAAACTAAAATTTTAAATACAAATATGAAAAGATGATCCAGTATAAGGAGGGAGAAATCTGAGTTAAAAATATAAAACTTCATTTTGTAGATAATGAAAAATATGTACATATATGTGCAAAATTAAGTAGGCCGTCAAATAACCACAGGTGAAGTTATAGATATACACATATAACCTAAATGATAATAATAATAAACACTCTCGTTTAATAGTGGGAAATTTAAAGCGTAAATTCTAAGGCCATCCAAAAATGCTAATGCAAATTAAAAAGTTCAAAAAAACCAAAAATCCTAAATTTAGAAATTCACAAAATCCCAAAAATCTCTTTGAGCCCGGCTTGTTTTCCTTCCGGCCAGCTGCGCATTTTTTCTCCCCCAGCCCATCTCTATTCCTGGCCTTCGGCCCCCTCTCCCGACCGCCTCCTTCTTCCTCCTCCCTCCCCTATTCTCCCGACCGCCTCCTTCTTCCTCCTCCCTCCCCTATTCTCCCGGTGCGCCACCCTCCGAACCAGGTCGCCCGCTCCGCCCCAGTTTCGCTCACCTCCACGCTTTGACCGCCGCTTGAATTCACCTCCCCTGGCCGCAGCTGCCTTCGCGTTCACCTCCCCTTGCCATTCACCCCCCTTGCGCCGTCTCGGTGCAATCCCCCTCTCCCTGCTCCGCCCACCGATTCTCCTCGTCGCCCCTGGTTTTCCCCGTGCTCGCTGCCTATAAGAAGCCAGCCGAGCCCCCTTCATGCTCCCCTTCCCCGTTGTCCTGCTCGCCCCGCCTCGGTTCGACTACACGCCGCCACCGCCCTTCTAGCGCCGCCGCCTCCTCGGTCGCCCCCTGCCCGATTCCTCGCGCTGAGAGCTTCTACTCGGTCCGCAGGAGATCCTCCGACCGCCGGCCCGTGCTCTTCTCTGCCGAGGGGACCCCGCCACGATCGCCTTCCCGCACCGCCACCTGCGCACGGTGCCAGGCCGCCTCGGCCTCCCTCCGACCGCTTCAAGCATTCTGGTGAGCTCCCCGTGCCTCCCCCATGCTTATGTGCATCTCCATTCTTTCCCCCTCTCGTCCCATCGCCGGCGCCCAATTCCTCCACACCGTCGGCCGCCTGAGCCACCGCTCGCATGCTTGGCGCCGCTCCGGCCGAAGCATTCACCTCCCGGAGCCACCTCGTCAACCGGGCCGTCCGTTTTGGTGGCCGTCGTCGCCTCCCAACCGCTCCCCGCCGGCGACGCCGCCCATCCCCGGCGCCTCCCTACCTCTGTTCGGCCTCTGCTCTGTTCGGGTTCCCAGCCGAAGGCAGTGCCCCTTTGTCCATCTCCCCAGTGTCTATGGTTCTGAGTAGGTATGTGGGCTAGCTAGCTAAATGCAACACATGATTCCTCACCCAATGATTTCAACAAAGAATCCATGATCAAGCATGAAATGAAATAAATTTGTGGATGGTAAGAAGGGTAGAGAAATCACTTATAAATTTATGATAAAAAGATTGGTGTAACCTAGTTGAAAACTTCACATTTGATTAGCTGTATGCCAACCAAAAAGGGGTTACAATGCTTGTTACTCTTTGGCTAATTGGTACTCATAAGTAAAGGTATAATCATGCAAGCATTTCCAGTAAAAAGAAATTGGGAACAACAACACAAATGAGAAATTTACTTAAGAGTTCATGATAAAAAGATGTATAAGGCCAAATTGGAAACTTAACAATTGGTTAATGTATTTATATGTCAATCAATATTAATAAGCTAGTCCTCATATACAAGATTAATGCAATTGAACAAAAATTTAACATGGGTTGGCTATATGCCAATTAAGGTTAATAGATTAATCCCCATATACTACTACGTCGAGATCATGCATAGCCTATTTTCAGATGACAAGAAAATCGACTTGGATTAAAGGGGGTTGCTGTTAAGATCTAATTTGGGAAAACTAATTAAAGGAATCCTCTTTTATACATCAAAAGTGTTAGAAATTTAATACTGATAATTAAAAGTTGCATGTTAATAGCTAGTACTCCTTTAATCTTTTGTATTAGGTCTTAATTCCTAACTTAAGGTACAGTGAGATATTAATTGGGAAAAATCAGAAACTTAACCCATAAGTACTGCAAAAATCTATTTAATGTATAAGGGATGCTTCTTAAACATTTAACCATGGATTAAACATCACATGTTAGTAAATAGTATGCCTTGAATATTTATTTCAAATCTTTAGTGACTAAAAGACTTAATAGGAATGTGTCTAAAGATGTGCTCTCATGAAAATGATAACTTAGTAAATAAAGAATTAGCCATTGCAAGATACTAGATCATAAACCCATGTTTTTATGCCCTTGCAATTAGGAGATCCCTTTTGACTATTAGATGGTTTGAAACGTTAAGCCAACAACTTTTATCAGAATGTAAACAGGGTAGTTTAAGAGTTAATATTTGACCAATTACCGCATTTGAGCAAATAGCATAGCCAGAATAACTATTGAGGTCTAATTACCATTTAATGGCATTGGTAAAATATAGTTCTATCAATGTCTAAATTTAATAAGGATCCTAATTAAGATATATATATATATATATATATATATATATATATATATATATATATATATATATATATATATGTATGTATGTATGTATGCCGCAATTGTAATAAAGTAACCTCTAGGTCATAGGGTGATTAAAAGTAAGCTACCTAATATAGTTACATAAATAGTAGTTATCACTAACGAGCCATTAACAAATAAATTTTAGTGTTAGATCTTGCTAAATAGCAAACCCAGGAATATAACCTTATAAATCAAGCCTTGCTAGATAAATAAATAAAGCTAAGTCTAATAATAATAACAAATGTTTAGACAAAAGGATAGCGGTGCCACCAATTAAACCTCAACGTTAGATTTAGTAAATTATATTGTCAAGCATGATTGAGTATAGCAAGCAACGACCCGTATAGGTAGATCCTAATTTAGATTAAATTAAGCCTAGCAATAACTAAGGATACATAAAATGTTGAGCCATAAAAATGCTATAAAACCGGACTCCAATATTTAATTGGTAAACTAAAAATTATATACATCTCTATATGTAACGTATACCCTGAATATGAGCGCTCGACAAAATAATGCTAATATAAATTTGTGTACCTATTCATAGGTCTAACCTAGCTCATGAAACTTCCTTGATAAATACAAATTGATAAAAGAAATTATTAAGGGTCAAGCCTCGCTTTTCCCCAATCGGCCATGTATGGCCACCTTCCCTTCCCAAAAGCGGATAATTCCTGTAGATACATCTTCACTTCTGATCCCTCATATTTCTAAAATTTTCCCTCATGGTAAAGCATTCAGACAACTCGTCCTCCTGCTCAAACCCAGCTACCGCTGTGCCTACAACACATCAACCTAAATCATCCTTCTATTCTCCAACCATAATAAATGCATAATTTAAAGTAAATCGGGTATTTAAAGTGATTGGATTTATTTGGATCTCTTGAGTTATTTGTTTTATTTGGATTCAGTCGCTTATCGCGTAGCTAGAAATTGGAGTCCCAAAGAATCAATGGATCGAGCAAGATCAAGAACAAAGTGAAGATAACGACCAGAAGCTCGACAGAAACCATTGCATGAACTCAAGACCGCGGTAAACCGCGCCAGGCGAGTCAATACTTTGATCATGTTGAACCTACATTTCTGCAAATTACTTTGTTTTAAATTAACAAATTGCATTGCTGTTATTTTTATGCAAATGCATGCTAAATTTGACATTCTAGTTATATGCCATTGTTTACCTTGAATAATATTACCCCCTCCTTTGAGTATTTGAATGTGTGAACCTTGTCGCCCTAGCAAAAATATATTAGTAACATTCCAAAAATAAGTCCGTAACCGTATGCCATGCTTAGCATTGATTAGGAACTCGGGGCAAGAAATTGTCCCAAACATCACTTTAAATCATGAGAAAAATGTGGTTGGGTCAGTCATGGTGGTAATGACTGATAAATGTTGGATATGATTATTTTATATCTCCAAAACCCCCAACATGCTTAAATATCTGGGCGGATGGTTCGGGGGTGTGGTGCAGGTGTGCACGAGAGTGTGGTTTGTGGTAGAACCGTCCAGATACCACTAAGGACTGAATCTTGTCATGTCAACCCGTGTACAACAGTACAACCACAAGTCTGTAAATTACAACTTGGCTTAGTAGATTTACCGGACCCTGAAAGTCATCCTTCCAGGAGGTGGTGTGAGGATGTGCAAGTGGCGGTCTGTGAGACGGCTTGAATGGGACACTCGTAGGGAGTGAAGTTCTGCTGTGGCGGGCTAGCAGGGGTGGGGAGCCAGCTGCTAGACGTTCAGAAGGAGGACATCCCGCACAACGTATGGGACCCACCGCAAGTGGGAACGACCCATAGGGTGAAATGATGGAAAGGGCGAGGTACTTTGAAAAGTTACTGTGATGGTCTGCTCAACCACATGACTAAGGAATTGTGTGGGGCAACGAGTTGATTGTCTCTTGTGGTGAAAGTGTACAAACTCTGCAGAGTCAAAACTATTCGAATAGTCGTGCCCACGATCAAGGGCAGACATGGGAACTTAACCAGATATAGTTCTATTTCAAAATGCTTTATGATGGGTTGGAAAAGTGGAAGGGCAGTGGAAAGCCCTGGTTTGGAATTGTCCTGGGTGTCGTCCCAGTGTTAAGTTAAGCGGCTATAACGCTGAAAAGAAATTGCTATATGGTGCAGATGCCATGTAATGGTGGATGGAATCTGAATCACTATTATTACTACATTCAACATATACGTGTGTTCAAAATGCTAGGTCTTAGGGAATTTTTATATAATTGTATTCAAAAGCACTCTTCGCAAAAATAAAATAAACCTGAGCCATCCTTTGATTAGCCATACATGTTATATACTGCATTCTGTGTGTTGGCTCGCTGAGCACGGGGTCGGAGTGCTCATGCTCGCTTTTGCGACAAATTCAGGAGCAGGAATCAGATCACTGCGCTTCAACAATACTTTTGGATCATGATGGCAAAAAAGATAAGGATGTCGAGAACTAGGCCGCGGTCCTCCAGTTGGCTGCCTGTGGGCATGTCCTGAAGGTCCCACCTGTGTGCTTCGTTCTTCCGCTGCTGCAATTTAATGATTTCGGCCTCATCGGCCCATGTGTAAGTTTGTTATTATATTTACGTTTCCGCATGATATGTACTTTGATAATCAGAACTGTAACTGTGTGCACTATCTACTGATCCAGGGAATAGTGCAGCTAAACACAGTAGATTCCAGATTATAGAATCTAGGTCTGACAGGGACCGCGGTGGCGCGGCGGCGACAGGGCACTAGAGAGAGAATGGTTTTGCCCGAGGGTGCGCATATATCTTAGGTTTCCATTTTGGGTCTTAGGGAAATGAATGGAAGAGTGATGGCGGTTAGCAATGGCCGGAAAGGCAGTGGCCTCCCCGACGGCATTATGGGGTTCCGGTAGGGTTTACACCTAAGTGGCTGTGTTTTCACCATCTACGGGCCCTAGGGAACATACTTGTGGTGGTGATTTAGCTCGGGGTTAGCTCAGGTAAGCTAGCCACGGTGAGGTCCTTTGGACCGGTGGTGAACTTCGTTGCCACGGCTCTAGGCTAATGCTCTCGTTCCAGGAAGTTCGCCATTGTAACTAGGGATCAACATAGGCGGTACCAGCAAATGGAATCGAAATGAAATCGATGAAATCACGAGTTTAGCTTTTAGGGCTCACCGGCTCAGGGGCGTCAATTACGGGCTACTCCGGCGACGAGAGCTCAATCGGGCAAGTGAGAAGGTGCGGTGAAGGGTTTGGAGGCGATTCACAGTGGCTATTGGGTTTTATATGGCGCGCATGGCGGTTTCTACAGTGAGGGGGTTCGGTTGCGTAGGGTTCAAGCTGAGAAGGGGGATGAATGCACTGGAGCTGCGCCCAGGGGGGAATGAACGCGAAGAAGCTGTGCTAGGGGAGGTGAACGCGAGGCCCTGTGGCTAGGGGAGATGAACGCGATCGGCGGCCGATTCGCAAGGACGGTGGAGAGGCGCTGCGTGCGGGCGCCTGCGCGAAGAAGAGGCCGAAAAGCCAAATAAAGGGAGAAGGCGCCAATGCCAAAAAGAGAAAGTGTATTTTCACTAGAATTTGCCAAAAAGGGAAAGAAATCCGAATTTAATCAAAATTCAATAAAAATTTTAAAAAATTCAAAATTTTGGGGTGTTTCATACCTTCTCCAATGGAAAGACCAATGCTCGAATATCAGTTTCATTGTTTGAGAAGCAAGACATTTTGGCAACCAGCTTCCCTCCCTGAAGATCAAGTTGAAAAGGGAGCATAATTCTTTGGCACATGAGCTCACATAGCTGGTAAAACGCACAAGGCATTGTGCTGCTTTGGCGCAATTCCTTTTCTTCCGTTAATGGTGGTGTTTAGTTTGGTAGTGGCTTATAGCCGTTTTTTTATTATAGTTGACTTATTTTTTACTATAACTGATAATAACTTATTTGGTGTAATTTAATTTAAAAAATTTAAAAATAGAAAAAACAAGTTAGCCCATCACAAACAATGCGTAGAAATAGGGAAAAAAGGCAAAAAAAACCCAAAAACTAGAAAAAAGACAAAATAAAAGAATAGTGAAAAAAAGTCAGAAGCTGAAAGTGAAACGAGCTGGACTGTTAACGTTGTGCAATTGGTTGCTTAAGGTTCTTTTGGACTGTAGCTTATGCTTTTGGCTTATGAATTCTGGTTGTTTGCGGAATAGATTACGAAGAGAGATACTCGCGTACGATTTTGACCGCTACAGATTAAGTCAGCATAATGTGTACTACAAGTTACTTTTGGACTCCGTCTTGAAAAGATATACCGATTTTAAACATATTACTGTTCATCCGTACATAAACAAAAAGCTTACAGTAAAAATGAACACATCCGCTTATCTCAGAAATCAATAAAACTCTCTTTTCCTCAGAAAAGAAAAGCATGTATTGCCTGATAATGGCTGTTGCATGCGCTAACACTGTGGCTCCGCTCCACATGGCCTCATTTCCTGGCTTCTAGTGAGAAGCCACTTAAAACGCGTCTGTTTTTTAATTTTGGTTTTTTCAGTTTTTTGGCTTTTGTGTTTATCTTTTTTCATTTATTCCTTTACATTGCCTTAACAGATACATCGGTGGTTTTCAAATTTTTTTTATTTGTTATTACCTTTTCTCATTTTTTAACTTTGAAAGGCTAACATTCCCTATAATGCATGATAGGCAAAAGGCTATAGCAAAAACTAAAAACCATAACTTTTATGCTATTTAGAGCACTATCACAGTGCCTCCATAGACTCCTGTAGAAGGGCAGTAGCAGTTGTCTTTCCAATGTTCTTCACAAAACATGAATCTGTTGTGCCGCACTTGCTCCTGGAGTAAGATCCACCAGGCTCTAAATATCGATTACAACTGGCGTATGTACGCTATATTACTTTGACATCCTACAGTACTACAATCCTTGAAAAGTTTTTTTTACTTGATGATAGAAAGAGAATGCAAAGTTTAACGTCCTCCTCCCAATCTAAAACACTGATAACATTCCGAAATGTAGAGCAAGAATCATGCAAATTTCTAATCAAATCCCAGCAGGACAATGATTTTTTTGATGGATTTGTTCGAAATAGTAATTGCATAATGAGGAACACCAAACCATAGCATGTTAGCCCGGTTTGATCTGCTCGTCGCGAAGCTAAGGCAGCGAGGCATCGCAAAATTTATTCACCTCGGAGGTGGAGACAGGGAGAGAGGGCAATCCTGGTGGTCGGTGATGCCCGCAAGGATGGCTGTCCCGCTCGTGACAACGGCAGAGGCATTGCACTCGTAGAGGAACTCCATCTTCCCTCCCCTCCGGCGATGACGACGGTGAGGAGACTGCCCACTTCACGTGCAACACCACCATCCCGTGTGCTCTATCGCCTCGAAGCTTCTAGAAGCTTCCCGCTTCCTTCGGCTCATGGAAATGGAGTACGATGCTGGGGCTAGAGCCGACTGGGCGCCATTTGATCAAGATCATACGATGGAGATTAAGGTGGACTTTCTGGGGGAGCATTTGGCATGAAAACCCTGTAAGTTATTCTTTATTATCATTTGGGTCCCCATTTGATCAAAAATTATAGAGCCGTTCATTTCGACTTTTTTTAGCAGCTTCTAACTGTTGGTTGAAATTACACAGTAACAATTGTTAGCTTTTTCTGAGCCATACAATTAAAGAAAAATAGGGAAAAAACTTTCATATCTTTATGGACAATACAAAGGAAAAGAGAAAAGCAAAAAAGCAAAAAAAAAAAAGAAAAGCAAGAAAAAACCCAAAATTAAGAATCTAACGTGATCATTCCGTTTTTTGGCTTCTGAAAGCTAGAAGTCAGAAGTTAAACCTGGAATAAACGGGCCTAAGTTAATCGTTAAATGGAATTGTCCTTGGTTGGGCTAAAAAGCTATGGCTTATGGCTGAAATTGCATTGTAGCTGAATGTGACTTATTTGGCGTAATTAAATTTAAAAATAGAAAAAATATGCTAACTTGTCACGGACAACGCAAACGAATACGAGAAAAAAATAACCGGCAAAAATGCTCAAAAAAAGTCAAAAGTTCAGAAAAAGATGAAATTCATGAATAATGAAAAATAAGCTAGAAGCTGAAAACTAAAACTGAAACTGAAACGAGCAGGGCAGTGCGGTAACGTAGGGCCGTAGGGGTTTTTACATAAGGGCCCACGATTTGTGTTGCTTTACCGTTTAGGCTCCCAAGTTTGCATCGTAGATAAAAGTCGCGATCAAGTTTGGGCTGAAGCCGACCGTTAGATTGGACTGTAAGGCCCACCTGGCCGGGCGGTGGATGGAGGCGAGGAAGGGGTTTTTTTTTTTGCGTAGAAGCCCATCAGTTAAGTTGACTGGGCCCAGACGGCCCACACACTGACGCTCGTCCTCGTCTCCCGAACCCCTGGGCGCTGCAAGGCTCCCGTGACGGCCGCATCCGGCCATCTCCATCGCCCTCGTATCCGCAGCTCTCTCCCGCCTCTCGCCGGAAGCAGAGAACGGCCCAACACCGCATCATGTCGGGCGCGGCGGCGGCGGCGGGGCGGGTGCTGCCGAAAGCGGTGACCTTCGTGACGGGCAACGCCAAGAAGCTGGAGGAAGTCCGCGCCATCCTCGGCTCCTCCATCCCCTTCCAGTCCCTCAAGCTCGACCGTAAACCCCTCTTAGCTCTTCCATCATCCTTTGCCGTGTGCATCTGTTATTTGTAGGGCTTCTGGGTAGCAGTTTTGGACTAGCATGTAGTGCGGTTTCCTTCTTTGTTATTCATCCCAAAAGCTTGATGTCTTGTAACTCAAGATTCAGGACAGAGGATAACATGTGCCCTTGTTTCTCCACTTATGCCTTAAATGATATCGATATGCATGGTTAATGTTTATGGAAATAGCACAATGACTTGTTATGCTATAGGATTGTCAAAATTATGCAGCAGTTTGGGAGTAAGTTGGAGAAAATACAACTATGAACTGTATGAGCACCCAGATCTGAGCATTAGGGAATGCAATAGGCGTTCCATGTTGAATAGACATACGATCCATGTGTTATTTGTCAGTAGTTAATGATGTCCTGTATTCTTCACATAATCTAAAGATGTTTCTTTTGCATTCTGGTTTAATACTGTTTAAGAGCTAGGAAGTCCAGCTGTTAATATTCATAGTGGGGGTAAACAGTGATGGACACAGAATCTCTTAGAAAGGGAATTCGTATCCCATACACTTGAGAATTAGCATTATGATGCCCTACCTGCAGTGTTCTGCCAACTAATAGAGAATAGCGTTACGTCCAATTTTATGGTTCTCGATCAATGTACTGATGGAACTCATGCAGCTTAACCTGTAAATATATGATTTTCAGTTTTGACCTCTCACTAATCAAGCTCCCCCCCTCCCCCACCACACACCCCAGTTTCAAGTTAGTAAAAGAAGGAACATTGAGTAATGATATTCTTACTAATAGTTGCATTGCTATTTGCTAGTGTCTTTTTCTTAATATAGAATTTATGAGTTTGTGGCTAAGGGTTATATTCTTTGTTGAATTTGGCAGTGCCTGAACTGCAAGGTGAGCCAGAGAACATATCTAAAGAGAAAGCACGAATGGCTGCATCTCAGGTACTTTCATGTCTCTAAATACTAGAATTATTGAGTTAAATCCAACTAAAATAATTAGGGATAATTGACTATATGCCACTGCAATCGTTTCAGCTCTAAAAAATGCCACTGCAATCCTGGTCCTTTGAAAAATGCCACTCCAATCGTGAAATACTCCTATAAATGCCATTATGCTCAATACTAGCTGATTTTTATTGATATAAAATGGGTTTTTATTTATTATAATGGTATTTATATGAACATGAGATGATTGGAGTGGTATTTATCTACACAAAAATACAAATCGGAATATGGAAGGTGTATTAATGTAAAATCGGCTTGTATTGGCAACGATGGCATCAACGAAAGCTCATTTTATATGAATACACCTCTCTTATGTCGATATGTATTTCGTCCATACAAAAATAATCGAAATACGGAAGGTGTATTCATGTAAAATCGGCTAGTGTTGAGTATAATGGCATTTCTATGAGTATTTCACGATTTTAGTGGTAATTTTCAAAGGATCAGGATTGCAGTGACATATTCATGTAAAATCGGTTAGTATTGAGTATAATGGCATTTCTAGAAGTATTTCACGATTGGAGTGGCATTTTTTCAAAGGACCATGATTTTAGTGGCATTTTTCAGAGCTGAGACAATTGCAGTAGCATATAGTCAATTATCTCAAATAAGTAAGGGCTCTAGTTAGATGAATCTGCATTGCATTCTTCATATAGGTGAATGGGCCTGTACTTGTTGAGGACACCTGCCTATGTTTCAATGCTCTCAAAGGTTTACCAGGTGACATATTTGCATTCTTATTTTTATTCACTTCCTAAATGAATTTAATATGCACAATTTGACATAATTTGGCTTTCTGCTGCAGGGCCCTACATGTAAGTCCTTTGCTTCTCCAGACATTATTGCCTATTATCTTTTCACCAAGTCACAGATAATAAACATTTACATATCCAATCTAAGTAATCATTATGTCTTGCACACATAAATGAACAGAAAGTGGTTTCTTGAGAAGATTGGGCACGAAGGTAATATGACTAACCGTTTCCTATTTTGTTCCTCTTCTGTTCCACTCTGTAATGTTTGACTGGGCAAACTCATGGATACTATTTTTGCCATTATAGGTTTGAACAATTTGTTAAAAGCTTATGAAGACAAATCAGCTTTTGCTATGTGCATCTTTTCACTTGCTCTTGGACCAGAAGAGGAACCAATCACATTTGTTGGAAAAACAGCAGTAAGATGTCACTTCCTGTTCGCAATTTTTGTCTGGAGTGCAACATAAATGCCAATTTTATCACCAATATATTTATGCAAGCTGCAGCTTGGCTATTTGCAAGATCTGTTTCCCTCTATAACCTAGATACCCTAAAACTGATACTCTCTGGTGTGTTTTGTTTATACAGGTTAGTTCAAAGTGGTGCTGCATTTTATAGGTATCAGTGTATTAGCATTGTAGATACAAGGAAATTTCTACTAGCTCCTAAAGGGGAGAAATACAGAACTATAATATGGAAAGTATTTTACATTCAACCACCAAGGAGAAACATACTGCGGTTTGTTAGTCTTGTTAGACTATCGTTCGCCATGTGTACCTTGATTAAAGTAGCCAACTCGCTTGTGTATCATGCTGTCCTGATCATAGCACTTTGATGAATTCTGCTGTATTTATTTTAGTACGGACGTGAAGTACTATTGTAATACCTTCAAGAAACTGTAATGCCATGTTTTTAGTACAAAAAATAAGACCTATTGCCTTCTGGACTGTGCTTTGAGACCAATTCTCCATATGCAGGGAAAAATTGTACCTGCCAGAGGCCCTGCTGATTTTGGATGGGACCCTGTATTCCAACCAGATGGTTTTGAACAAACGTGAGCTTCATAGTAGTTTCTGCTTTTTATGCATCCCTTGTGAAGTTGTGATCTATGTACTGACTGCCCGTGTGTGTAATGCAGGTATGCTGAGATGCCCAAGGCAGTGAAGAATCAAATATCTCACAGGGGGAGAGCTCTTGCATTGGTGAAAGAACACTTTGCATCTGCCAACTATACAGTTCAGAACGATGGATTGGCTTGAATTTGTAATTGATCCCCAAATGAACAAACAACATCTTCTGGAATGGAATCTGAACAATAGATTTACACGGTGTTAAATTTTAGCAGTGATTGTTATCTAATCTTCCAAATTGTCAGAACCGCTTTAAGATATCAATAAATTCAGTACACTGATTTCTCCTGCAATACATGATGCCTATGAATTGTACTTCATTTTTATTAGATGTGTTTGCATGTTAATAACACCTTAAATACATGTAAAATCCAGTTTTATGCTCTCTCTGGTTACAAAAGAGTGATATTTTAGGATGTGTACAGTCAAACTTTGTAAACTTTAGCTATCAATATTTTGATGAATATTTAGATTGCGCATGTGGAAATGATATGCTTAGATTTGTCTTGAAAATACTTTTATAACATTATAATTTTATTATGTTTTATTATATTATAATAAAAATTAGTGGTCAAAGTTACGTTTGGGAGATTGTGTCGATGTCTAAAAATTCATTCTTTTGCGACTGGAGGGAGTAATAAATTCAATCAATAGAAGCAACTGAACAAGCACAGCTCTTCTGACTTAAATTATGCCAGTGATCTTAATCAAGCCTGTTAGCAAAATAGCATCTTGCAGTTGAATATCAAGTTCTCAGCAATAACTGTCTTAGCAGAATGGCTAATTTTCGTGCCATCTTTCACACACAGCACCCCTTAATAGTAATAACGCATCAGAATACAAATCATAATGGACACCCATATTTTTCACAGCAAAAATACACTAACTGCATCTGCACAAGCAGAACAAAGCAAAGAATCATTGCAGCCCCCAACCTAACTGGACCTGCAGAGCACTGCAAAGAATCATTGCATCTTTTTTTAGATAATGGATAGAAATCCAGCCTCTATATCCACACGTGGATATACGCAGCCAAAGTTTACAGGAGCCCTTATACTCAATTACTCAAAGCCTCAAAACTGAGGTACGCAAAAAACAAAGAGCAAAAAGACTAAGAAAGCTAGAAAGACTAAAATTCTAACTTCTATGTCCTTGCTTCAAACTTGTTTTGACCTTGTGCACTGGCAATCCTTCGCATCCTAGTTTACTTAGAAACTCTTGATGTCAGGCCTCAAAATTTGATCTTGTGCAGTAGCAATCCTTCGCATCCTCGTTTACTTAGAAACTAAGATATCAAAACGAAGCCACCAAAGTGAGAACCACGTGTGGAACTGTAAAGACAACGCCTTCAGGAAGGAACACGACGTAGCCACGCCGCCGCTGCCCGTCCAACATGGACAGGGATTTCTCCCGCAAGATCCACATCGAGAGAGGAGGGGTGCATCGACAGACAGACGCCTCTAAGGAGTAATACAGCTCCCAAAGGTATCGTCATCGTCAGCCCAACAGCAAGACAAAGGCTTTCGCCTGGCACCCAACCCACTCCCAACGATAGCACGCCAACGACTAGCACAATCCAGCGTTGATGGCTGCACATCGATCACGGCCACCACCGCACAATCCCAAACACCGACGACCGTGCTCAGAGACACCAGATCCATAACCGGTACTGCCGGATCCATGCACGGAGCTCGGATCCATACCCCCAGTTGCCGAGCTCTGCGAGCCTATCCCTGGCACTAGGCCGAAGTCGCCGGTCGCGCCGCCGGCCCCCGCCGCTCGTGCCCGGAGCTGGTCGCCGGAGATGATCGCCGCCTGAAGCCCGACCGAAGCGTCCGCCGCCGGCAGCCGCTCGGCCTCCCCGTTGGGTGCCTCCGGCTCGAAGCCGCCAGCGTCCGCGGCCTCCGACGGCCGCCGCCGCGCTTCGCCGCCCGTCGTCCGCCTCCGGCTCGAAGCGACTAGCGCTCGTGGCCGCTCCGCCTGTCGCCGGTCCCGCGCTCTGTAGGACCGAAATGGCGACAGAGGGGGGTGAATGTCGTTCGCTTCAAAATCGCCCCCGAGAATTCGTACACAGATTTTTCAAAGCAACACAGAAAATTAATTTTACTGAAACCCGGAACGCATGCGACACTGAAAAATTCAGCATAAATCAGAGAATAACCAGTAAAAATTTCAGCTGAAAATAATGACGTTTGATCTGCATGCAAAATGGTCAAAGACAGCAAAAAGAAAATAAAGAAAGGAAGACTAAAAGCTGTTCTCAAGAAATGGTTCGGCCAGAGTGAGATCCTTTCAGTTAAAGCAAAAGGCTCATAAGAAAGATAAAGCTAAACTTAGAAGATGACAGCAGCACATAAAAGAGGAGGAAGCTGCTAGAAAACTGAGAACTAAGTCTGCTCTAAAAACCGAAAGCAAGAAACTAAATGATCAAGCTGGTCGAACTGCATTTGCCCAAACAACAATTCTATTCTTGCCAAGAGGATCAATTCTTGCCAAGAGATTCATATAATCACTATGATTAAGAGGTTAATCACTTGGACTAAGAATACCTCACGGCAAAGAAAAGATACTAGGCAAGAAAGCAATGAATGGATCAGAACTTGTTTCGGCAAGAAGTGCTACCAATTTTTTGTATTGGCCGAGAGAACAGACAAGGCTGCAATGGAGAGTTGAAGAGCACCCGAAAAGAGCAGAACACAAAAAGGAATAAATAGCAAGTAAACGTACTTCTTTGCCCAAAAAAAAACAAGCATTAAATGAGGCATACTGCTGCCAGCCAAAGGAAAATAAACATGAAGAAATTGATTGGCTGCGAACGGTTCTTGCAAATATTAATTCACTCGGCCAAACATTAATCCATTCGGGAAAGGATTATATGCCGAGTAGAATACATGCACTTGACGCCAAAAGAAAATGCAAGAGAGAACAAAAAGCTCAAACACAAGATATCATAAACACGATACGTAGACATACATGATTAACATAGAGGAAAGATTACATATAGTTGTTCAGCTCATCTCTCTCAATCTCTCACTAAACTAGTCCCCATACATGCTTGAGAATCAAGAACACATAGCATACATGCATAGGAGACACAAACCCACTCTCTCAACCACTAAAGCACAAAGCAAAAAGCTCTAAAACCCCTCTCAAAGTCATGCCAACAACCAGGAAACACACTCCTATTTATAGCATTCCTTGATGGGTTTACACTTTGCTTTGCCCATTTTACCCCTCCATGCTTTGCCCGCTAACCCGCTTCCTTTTGCAGCCTCGCGCTTTTACCGAAACGCCCCTGCTGCACCTTCCGGGAAGCTTCCGCGTTTCTTGTCTCGCATGCCTCGCAACCACCTCGAGTCCACGTTGTCTTCGACACATCCCGGCTGTTCTGACCTCAGCGCCACCTACGCCTAGTCCAGTCCTCCGTGTCTCGCCACGACTCCACTCGACGTCCTGCAGCCATCACAGACAAAAACCACATCGCATAGCACAACACAAAGCATATAAACATGATTAGTACCACCAAATCCTACTCAAGCGAGAAATGACCCAAATGACCAACCGGGAAGACGACCACGCGTCAAATCTGTCTAATCATAACCCGACCTCGCCAAAATGCCAAAATGTCACGAATCACTCAAACCAAACTCACTCTAACCAAACCACGTGTTAATTACTCATCACCAACTTGGGATTTAGACCACATGGTCTCTCACGCTCGAAGCCGCCCGACCGCCGCCGCTCGGCCTCCGGGTCTTTCGTCCGAGTTCGAAGCATCGCTCCTCGCCACCACCAGCCTGCTGACGCGCCACCCGAAGCCAGATCTGCGTGCGGGGGGCAGCCTCTGCTGCCTCCCGTCGCCGGATCCGTTCTCCCCCCACGTGGATCTAAGCCACCGCGCAGCCCTTCCCAAGCGCCGGCGAACTCAAGCACGACACCTTCCCGGACGAAGCCGGAGCCCGGAGGAGCGCGCCAAGGCCTGCACGTGCAGCAACCATGCCCCCAACACGCCGCCTCCGCACAAGCCGTCCCCGCCAACGCCGGCAAACTCGAAGACCGCTTGCCGCTGGTCTGCCTCTACTATCCAGGCCCTCCTGAGATTAACATTGACAGGCATCTCCTTGTAGGAGGTGACTCTTTCCTTAGCCTGCCGGCGAGGCCTTCCAAGCGACGATCTGCGCGGGAACTGAGCTGACGCTTGCTCAGACGTCTCGTTCCCGCCATTGCCAGAAATGCTCCCGGGCTTGCCACTGCCAATCGCGAGCTGAACGTCCTCTTATCTCGAACAGGTCTTGCATATCGTCGCTTGGCTGTGGTGTGCTCATAGATTTCCTGCAGGCACAAATGATTTCAGTAAAATCAGCTGTCCAAAATTGTGTTTCTTTGCTCAACCGTTGATGATTTTTTTGCTTGTGTTTTACCTTCTCTGCACGCTGCTCTCCTTTTCTTTGGACGCCGCTAGCTTCGCCGATGATGCAGGTCCTAGAGCTGGAAACCATTGGGCAATCACTTAGCCATACATATGAAATAGGCAACGAATCATGCGAAAAGACTGGCTAAAGAGTTTAGGATTACATCGAGATCTCATCATCCGCTTCCTGCTGCGTTGTCGGGCTTCTTGATACTTGCCGCATGTGATGCATCTGAAGTGGGGGTCTGGACTGAAGATGTCTCCATCCTTGATCTGTGCAATAGCTCTGTCAGAAGCCAAGTGCTGTGCCATTTCGTTTGCGCTCCTCTTGCAGGTGTTTGTTGAGCTTCATCGCCTTCTTTGCCTCCTGTAATTAGAACACAATAACAGCATGTCGCATCATTTTGTCAAGAAAGCTGACAGGAACGTAGGTGAAGAATTAGCATCAGATCCTATACCCCCAGCTCCGATGATTTTGCTTTGAGAACAGCTCTTGAGTATGCAAGCTCGTGCTGCAACGCTTTTAGCTTCAGGGAAAAAAGCAGTGGCCAATCATATTCGTGATGAAAATGTCATGAACAATCAATATGATTCTCAAGATTTACACAAAGATGAAAGAAGAACAAACTTACTTTATTTCTTCCAAGATTTAGCACCTGCAAAACAAATATTTGACGATAATTAAGTCTCATTTTGAGCACAAGAGAGTTCACCTGTGTAGTACAAATAACAATCGCAAAAACCTTCACCAAGAACTAAACAGTAAAGCTTCTTGTAGAAAATTGTGGGAGAACTTACTGCCCACATCTGGTAATTGGCCTGCGCAAGCTACCAGTTGGTGAGCCGCACCTTCTGCAGCTCAGTCCTGCTCACAGATCTATGATCCTGCTGCATCGTCAAACCAAGTGAGCACATTAAGAAACCCAACCACTCGACAAAAAAGATCAGTTTCTGCAAGAAATTGGGGCTGTAGAGTCGTACTGTCTCTCTCCTCAAGGAGCCTCACAAGATCCGGATTCTCTTGAAATAGAACACGAAATTTCGAAAAAAGCAGTGTTAGCAACCAAGATGCAGCCTTCTAATTACCAAGAGAGAGCAGAGCGGTGGCGCCCGCAGCCGCCGCTGCATACCTCGACCCGTCCCTCTCCTCGGCCAGCGAAAGCCTCAGGTTAGTGATGTCACAGAGCGTCGTCCTCCTCGTGACAGCACTGGCGCCGAGCTTCGGGATGGCCGCCATCACCGTCGCCTTCCTGGCCGGCGCTCCCGCGGCCGCTGCTGGAGCCGGGTTCGCCTGTTGGGGAGCGAGAGCTGTTGCGACAAGTGGGAGCACACATCGTGGGTAGAAGACTTTTGAAAATTTCTTTTTTTTTGATAAGGAACAACTTGTCTTCCATTAACCGTTGGCTCCAGGTGAATCGCCAGAGACCAGGACAGTTACAAAGTCGGGGACTTGGTTCAAAAACACCGCTGAACCCGAGCAGACAGCGCTCGCCCCATGCCGGGCTAGACAATCAGCCACTTTGTTGCATGATCTCGGACAGGCTCGGATCACGCATTGCACAAACGCCTCCGAAATGAAATTTCTAATCTGACGGAACAAACACCCATCCACACTCCTATCCATCTCTGTTGAAGTCAGGCCTTTCTGCAAATTTGTTGCATCCGTTTCGAGTATAATACGACTCATACCCAACTCCGCAACTCGACGTAGAATCATCAGCGCTGCCTGAGCTTCGGTCTGCAAAGGACTCAAAACTCTCTCCAATTTTCCACAACCCCCCTCCAGGAACTCCCCATTGTTATTACGAGCAACGAAACCCCATCCGCCTTCTTTTGTGCTGAGCCTGAAAGATGCATCCACATTGATCTTGTACATGTCCTCCGGTGGTGGTTCCCACTTCAAAGTGCCCCTTACTCCTTCCTGACCCTTTGTTTTTTTGAGCTTGTCAAAATCCTTAACATAGTAGTCGATCAGGGAGCAAATTTCTGGACCCGAGGCTCTTCTTTCTCCTACATTGACTTTGTTTCTAGCTGACCACCATCGCCAAAGTAAAACCCAGACCCGCACCTGAGTTCCTTCATCCAGGCTTCCGATTGCCTTCACTGTTTCCTTTGCCGTCCTGCAGCTAACAAGCTTGGATCGCACCTGCTCCAAATTCATCAGTCGCCAGCATTCCTTTGCTCCTTTGCACTTCAGAAACAGGTGTCCACAGTCCTCATCCACTCTATTGCACATCGGGCATATTGTTTCACGTTTAAGACCCCTCCGTGCTATGTTTCTCCCAACTGCCAAGCTGTTATGTGCAAACCGCCACACAAACATCTTGACTTTATTTGGTACTTTAAGCATCCATATCCTTTCCCAGTCAATACTGTCATCATCTTTCTGATTCAGCCCAGACCCGGAGGCATCTCTTGCATTTTCGTGTTCCCTCTTCCTCACTGCCACCTTATAGGCTGATTTTACCGAGAAAATCCCTTTTGGATCAAACTGCCAAGCAGGCCAGTCATCAATATCTGCATCCGTTTGTAGGGCTAGTATGGTTTTCGCATCCGACTCCCAGAAAATGTCTTTTACCAAAACCTCATCCCAGGAGCCAGTTGCCGGGTCCATGAGCTCGGAGACCCGTGTCAATACAGATCCACCCCTTGGGGTCACAGTTTTGCGGGTCAGTCCAGCGGGGATCCAAGGGTCAGACCAAATATGAAGCGAGTTTCCATAGCCTACCCGCCAAACCACTCCCTCTTTTAGCAACTGTGCTCCCTGCAGAATACTTCTCCAAGTATATGAGATGCCCTCTCTTGCACTACATTGCAGAATGTTACAATTTGGGAAATATTTGGCTTTTAGGACTTGACTGCATAGAGATTCCGGGTTTGTTAGGATTCTCCACGCCTGTCGAGCAAGCATGGCTAGATTAAAAAGATGCAGATCACGAAAACCCAGGCCCCCCTCCTTTTTTGATAAAGTCATCTTATCCCAACTCAGCTAGTGTATTTTGTTTTCTTTATCATTCTGGCTCCACCACCACCTTCCTATCATGGAGTTAAGCTCATCACAGAGACCTTTCGTCAGATCAAAACACGACATGGCATATGTTGGAATTGTTTGGGCAACCGCCTTGATGAGTACCTCCTTTCCTGCCTTTGATAACACCTTTTCTTGCCACCCCTGTATTCGCCCCCAAATCTTTTTTTATATACCCAAAAGCACTCTTGCGTGATTTGCCAATAGAGACAGGGAGCCCTAGGTATTTCTCATTTTTTGCTTCTTGTGAAATGCGGAGCTCAGCTCGGACTTGGTTTTTATCTGCTTGGCTTGTGTTAGGACTGAACAGAACAGAAGACTTATCCTTGTTTATCACTTGACCCGAAGCTCTCTCATACACATCTAGGATCCTTTGTAATTCTCTAGCATCATCCTTCTGTGCCCCGCATCAAGATTACGGAATCATCAGCAAAAAACAGATGATTTATCCGTGGCGCCTCCCTACAGACTCTGATCCCCTCAATCTTCCCCTCCTCCTCCGCTTTCTGTAGCATGGCCGACAACGCCTCAGCACAAAGAATGAAAAGGTAGGGACTCAACGGATCACCTTGTCGTAGCCCCCTTTGTGGAATCACTCTGTTCGTGTAGTGATCATTCACTTTGATCCGGTAGGACACCGTAGTAACGCACAGCATGATACGCTCTACCCATCCTTCATGGAAACCCATCCTCTGCATCACCCGCCTCAGGAAACCCCACTCAACCCGGTCATATGCCTTGCTCATATCAAGTTTTATGGCTGCAACTCCCCTTCTTCCACTTTTGCGCTGATGTAAATAGTGGGTGAACTCGTAAGCCAACAGCACATTGTCCGTGATCAAACGGCTGGGGACAAAGGCACTTTGTGAAGGTGAGATGATCTCCGTCAGAATACCTTTCAGCCGGTTTGCTAGAACTTTTGAGATGAGTTTGTACGCCACGTTGCAGAGACTTATGGGCCTAAGATCCTTCAGTTTCTTCGGCTTGCTAATCTTGGGGATCAACACAATCACTGTGTCATTCCAACCTGTTGGCATAGTACCCCCATTCAGTACACCCAGAACCTCCTTTTTCACTTTGTCACCTACCAACGACCAGAACTTCTTGTAGAAAATTGCTGGAAAGCCATCAGCACCAGGAGCTTTCAAGTCCCCCATACTTTGCAAGGCCTTCCACACCTCCGCTTCCGAGAACGGCGCAGTCAGGCCCTCATTCATGGCATGAGAGACCCGCCTTTGCACACACTCTAGAACCTCCTCCACCTGATCTCCTGCAGTTGACATGAAAAGCTTTTGATACTGATTAGCAATAAACATGTTTAGGTCTTTCCCCGCCACCCCAGCGCCGCCATCATCCACCAACTTTCCCACATGATTTTTTCGCCTCCGCTCCGACGCTTGGGCATGAAAAAATTTTGTATTACGGTCCCCCTGGATCAGCCATGTAGAATGGGTTCTTTGTTTCCAATAAATGTGTTGTTGATCCAGCAACCTTTCCAATTTATACCGCAGCCCGTGCTCCTTGTTTACTTGGTCTTGGCTTATCCTCTCCCTTCGACATCGCTCAAGATCAGTCTTGGCTATTTTAATCCGCTTCTCAAGCTCACCCAGGACACTGCGGTCCCACTCCCATAACTCAACCAGCAAGTGTTTCTGAATTTCCATCAAGCTTGTATCCCCCATCTCAAGTGCCTTGCTCCAAGCTTCCCCTACCCTAACCCCACATTCCTCCTCCTCCATCCACCTTGCTTCAAATTTTTTCATGATTTCCATTGGTTTGTTCCATTCCTTTTTCTCCCTCCCTCCCGTATCCACAATGACAGGCCTATGGTCAGAATGTCTTGGGTCACCATTCACAACACGAACAAGGGGAAACTTTGCTCTCCAAAAGCTATTCGCCACCGCCCTATCAAGTCTTTCCTTTGCATAACTCTCCGCCCTATGGTGTAGATTCCTCCATGTAAACACATCCCCCTCAAAACCAAGGTCATGTAAGTCACACTCCACAAGAGTTTCACGAAAACTTTCCATGCACCTTTCCGATCTCGGGGGGCCTCCCTCCTTCTCACAATTGAACATGATTTCATTGAAATCACCGCTGCACAACCATGGCATATTGCTTCTGTTTTTCAAAATTCTCAACAGCTTCCACGTTTTGTCCTTCTCCTCACTCCTTGATTCACCATAGATGCCGGTGAAGCGCCATTTAAATCCGTCCTCCTCCTGCACAGTTGCTTCTATATGGTACCGTGACATACTGTTCACCGTTAAATCAACACCCTTTCTCCAGAACAACGCCAAACCTCCACTTGCACCCACACAGTCCTTGACGCACAAATTTGGCATATTTAACCTCCACCGAAGAAAATCCAACCATATGCTATTATGTTTTGTTTCAGACAAGAAAAGCACATCCGGGGCCTCCTTCTGGACATCCAGAAGACCACGAACTGCCGGGCCACTCCCCAAACCCCGGCAGTTCCAAGCGATTATCCTCATTGGGACTGGCGGGATTGACCAAGCAATCCCGCCTCAACAATGTTGTGCTGCTCCTCTCCCCCTTCACTGACTCTAGCCCCCAAGCATTGCTTTTTCTTTTTCTCCACCCCCTCCTCACAAGCCCCTGGCGCTGGTCTCTTTTTGTGCTCGTCTCCCATAGCAAAATCGGGCTTCCCCTTTCCTGAAGCAGTCCGGGGACGCTGCTTAAACGTCGCCTTCTTTAACACATGTGACAAGCCGTCAAACATCCCCCCACTGCCCCCCACAATTTCCTCCTGCAGGACCACCTTATTTGTTTCTATTGCTCTTCCATCCGATCCCTTAACCCCCTCCACCTTACCATCCTCATTTCCATCAACCTCCATACGAGATTTGTCCTCAGCTTTCTCCCCCACATTCGCCCCGGGGGAGCCCCCCTTCAACTCCACTCGATTAGTGTTAAGTTTGCAGGCAGCCACTGGGCGCACCACCACCCCAACAGGATGTGCTTCTAACTCATTTGTTGATGCGTCTTTTACACTACCTTCGGAAATTGGCAGTGACTCCCTTCCCGCACTCTTATCCGCCGGAACTTGATCCTCAAAATCCAACCTCCTTTGCATACCGCTTCTCTCCACATTTGCCATTACTTTTAGTGGGCTTTTGCCGTCATCCTTCAGTTCGCCATCATTTGCACCCGTGATTTTCCGAGAGCCATCATTGCTAGCATCCATCTTGGTCCCCCGATTCTTTCCCCAACTCGACTCCTTTCGGTTCTGTTGGCTCCCTCCCGAGCTTCCACCTTCCGACCACCTCCCCCTGCCCTCCTTCTTCCTTGCTGGATTCACTCGCAGCCAGTCCCCGAACTGCTTCTCCTCCTGTCGCCAAACACCATCATCGCAGTCCTTCTCCACATGGCCTAGGAGACCACACGAATAGCAAAAATTTGGTAGGAACTCGTACTTGAACCTACACCAGAAATCGCCCCTCCTCCCTTCTCCATCGTGATACCCCGGACCAGAGGCTTGCGGATGTCAATCAAAACCTTTATTTTGAGATATTCCCCCACTGCAAGATCATCCTCATCCCTGTCCACATCCAACCCTGTGCCCACTGAGTTACCAATGCGACGACCCGTCTCAGCATTCATCAACCCCAAAGGCAAATCGAAGACACGGATCCATACCGGGATATGAATGAACTCCAAGTCCTTCAGCCTTTTTGTGTCATCAAAATCCACCACCACCAGCAGGTCTCCCCCAAACTCCCAAGGCCCCTCCAGGATCGCCCTGCGTTTACCTCCTGGCTGCAAAAATGAGAAGAGGAACAGGTTGTTGCCCAGCTCCTTGCACCGGATTCCCTTCTGGGGGCACCAGATCCTGCCCACCGTTTGCACCATGCCCTCTGCATAACCCGGCTTTGGTGAGAATAGTTTCCCCACCGCCTGCGGGATGTTCCCCAACTCCCTTACCTCCGAACTCCAAGCACCGCGCACCCCTTTCTTCTCCTGCTCCGTCAGCCTCAAGCCCCGAAGCAACCCATCCAGATCCTCCCCGCCGCCACTCTTCGCCTTACTCATCTCCTCCCCGCCCCCAAATTGCTGCAGCAGCAGACCCGCAATGGAAACCCTACGCCTCGCCCTCAGAGGAGAAACGAGACCAGACGGCTAAAGAGGTGGAATGGGGAAGAAAAATGGTGGACTACCTTCTCCCCCAGTCTCGCACTACCACTGCCGCCGGACTCCCACCTCCTCCCCCTCAGCCTTCGCGCCGCCTCAAACCACAGACATACATCACCCCCAAAGCACCCCCACCCCAATCGACTTGGCACCGTTCTCCACATCCCGACCACCAGTACTCACCTTGGTGAAGATCCCGCAGCCGCTGCGGAGCCCGGCCACGGCGGAGACGAAGTCCCTGCCGAACCTGGCAGCTGGGAGGCGCCGGACCTCTTGCAGCTCCGGCAGGTCCTCGCACCTCGCCGCCGCATGCACCAGCCCCGCCGCCGTCCTCCACAACCCGGCCACCCGCCGACCCCGCCTCGGACCCCGCTTCGCTTGCCGCGCACCAGCAGGACGCACACGACCGCCTCCCCAGCTCCTGGCTTCTCCTGATTCACCCCCGCTGGACCTCGCGGGAGCCCCTTCCCTGCCTTCCAGATCTTGGGGAAGTGGAAACGGAACTGGAGAGCGCACAGACCAGCGAGAGATTTGGGGAAAAAACCCAACCGAAACCCTAGCTGGGATGCTAGGGTTCGGACCTTGCTCTGAGTCGCCTTCGCCCCCTGCGGGAGACGAACGACCAGAAGACGACTTCTTGAGCGGCGACTGCTAGTGTTCACAAGGTAGCGAAGACTTCCGATGATGCTACGGTACTCAGTGACGTTGATGGTGGCACTGCCATATTTCTTGCTCAACTTTAGTCGGTTCTCCATCAGCGTCAAGCACGGATTGCACCGCGCCAGGGGCGTAGCCAGCCCGAGGCTTTCTCCATCAGCGTCAAGCACGGATTGCACTGCGCTAGGGGTGTAGCTAGCCCGAGGCCCAGCCTCGGGCCCAGCCCATTGCCCCGGTGGCCCGAGGCCCAGCTCCGCCCCTGCACCGTGCCATTCCCGCTGCTTCCAAAATCTTGCACGCATAGCTACTCTGTCGTCCTGTCTTCTTGCTTGACCTCGATGCCCAAATAATAACTTAGCAAACTGAGGTATGTCGTGCTAAATAGTTCCTTCATCTAGGGGCTTGAACTCAGTGATGCTGTCGACGCTTGAGCCAGTGATGATGAGGTCATCGATGTACACCCCCACGAGCAAGAATGACGAGGTCATCCCGATTGGTCTGATACACGAGCACGAGCTAAAAAGATTAATTAACAGGTGAACTCGCTCCTAATTAAATTTGACTTTGATTTATATGAGAACTAGCTACTACCTAATGCTAGTATCTTAATTGGTCTTAAGTTTGTGCATGAGGAGACGTTGGGATGTCAAAGCCAGAAGAAATCAGCTCGTGCATGCAAGGAACTCAAGGCGGGCCGTAAGGAGTTGGTGGTTTCTTTAGGGTGTGTTTGGTTTGTGGATGGAGGTTGTATCGTATATCCTGACTGAGTGGATGCAGGCTGAGTGGAATCGTATTTCAGAAAAAGAAGATGTTTGGTGAGGTTGCATGAGCGGATGCAAAAAAACTGAGATGCTGTTTGGTTGCCTGTATGAGCGGATGCAGTCTACCAAACCTGAGAGGCTGACACGTGGGACCGCATAAGATACACTGCATCAACCCATCCAGGATGGCCAGTGAAGCTCATTTTGAACGTATCCACCCATCCAGGATGAGGGCGTATTTTTGCATCCGCTCATGCAGGCTGCATCCACTCATACAGGCAACCAAACATGCTCTTTCTCAGATTATACGGATCTACCCAGCCAGGACGAAGGAGATTCAGGCAACCAAACACACCCTTAGTTGGTGAGCACAGCAAGAACAAAAGGCTAACTCATGTGGCTTAAAAAGCCCACAACCGTGCATCAAGTCTGGCCGAAGCTATGAGATTAAGCACCTTGATTAGGCTATGTGTTTGGGCCACGTGTTTTTTTAGCATTGTTGGTTTTTTTGATTTTGAGTTCGTATAGGATTGTGTTTTGGATATCTTGGCCGAACAGGATATAAGTCGGCATTAGGCCTATGAGCTATTGATCTGTGGTGCGTGAGTTAAATACCAGGGTTCTCCTTTTGTAATGATAGACTATGAATCAATGTATTATTTTTAGAGAGAGCTAGACGCTTGTTCTTCCTAGGGTTGACACATAGATGCAACCTAGAGGGGAATTGGGTATTCTCTACCCTGTTATTCTTGTGATTCCTTGTGTTTTGCAGGAAGAATGTCACATCTACTTTTGCGTGGTTGAGTAGATGAGGATCGAAGTGTGTGGTTGGGCGAATTCTTTTGTTGCAGATTGCTGTATTGAAACAATGGTTGGCGCTATCGGTTCGTCAGGTTGCATGGATCCAAAGTTATCCTTGATCCTACATTGTAAAGATCGGGCACCCCGTATCAAAAAACGTGTTGCCTCTTTCTCACCGGTACACTACATGCTTGAGTGGACTTCTTGTGAACCCAAGTGACACTAAGGTGGCATCCAGCTTCGAGTTCCAGGCTTGCGGTGCTTATCGTAGCCCATATAAGGCCTTGCGTAGCCTTAGTACTTCATTCTTGTGCTTGTCGTCGATGTACCCTAGAGGTTGTTGGACATATACCTCCTCGAACAGATCACCATTCAAGAACATGGACTTTACGTCCATATGATGTATCTGCCAACCGCCGTGCACCGCCAGTGCGATCAACACCCGCACCATCTCAATGCGAGCCACCAGTGCAAATACCTCGTTGAAGTCTACCCCTGTCGCTGTGCATATTCTTTTGCGACTAAGCGAGCTTTATGCTTAATAATGTTACCTTGATCTTTTTTCACCTTGAAGATCCACTTGAGCCCCATTGCTTGATGACCGGCAGGGAGTGTAGCGAGCTTCCAAGTGTTGTTGTCGTAGATAGACTTCAACTCTTCGTTCACAGCCTGCTTCCATGTCATGTCTGAAAGCGCCTCCCGTACACTCGTGGGCTCCTCAGCACCAAGGAGGCAACGGTTGCTGTGCTCTATGTCTTCATCAGCAGGCTCGGTGTCGTTGATCTGCATCACCTCAGTTGTGCTGTACATGTTTGACATCATACGATACCTAAGCAACATATCTTCGGAATCATGCGGTCTGCCAGTCGATAGTGTTGTCCACTGCACCGTAGCTCCAAACGATGTTATGGACTGGAGTGGTTCCATCGCCTGTGGTGTCACATGCATATTTGGCGAAGACGTGGTGCAATTGAATTCCACCGGAGTGTCACTCGTCATGTCGGTGTACTCGACGATGAATGTGTCGAGTTCGTTGATGCCAGTTAATGAAGATGACGTTGTCTAGTCCCATTGTCACTCTTCTTTGAACACGACATCCCGTGTCACATAGAGCTTCTTCGTGGCTGGATCGTAGACACAGTAGGCCTACGAGCTTTCTTTGTAACCGATGAACACCATTGGTGTGGAGCGATCGAAAAGCTTGGTGACGCCACGACCAACCTTCTTGACATGTGCCACACAACTGAACATGTGGAAGTAGTGGACTTTAGGCCTTTTCTTGTACCATGCGTCGTACAACATTACACTGTCTAGGCTCCAAGTCGATGCATGATTCAGGACGTGCACCGCAGTCTTTACTGGCTCACTCCAAAACATGCAGGCATCGCCATGCTCTTCAACATGTTGCGAGCCATCTCCACAACCCTTTGATTCCAGCACTCCACGACGCTGTTTTGTTGCGGTGAGTATGGCACAGTCATATACCACTTGATACCCATCTCATCACAATAGTCATTGAAGTTGGAGTTGAACTCCCCACCTCGATCAGTTCGAAACGCCTTCAGCTTGGAGCCGATCTCGTTCTCGGTGATGGCATTGATCTTCTGGACGAACTTGAATGCCTCATCCTTCAACTTGATCACCTCTAGCCACATGAAGTGACTATGATCATCCATGATCAGCAAAAAATAGCATCTGCTGCTCTGTGTGGTCAGCGTGATCGGACCACACAGGTCGCCATGAGCCAGCTCTAGGCCGTGCTCCGTGTGATAGGATGAGGCATGCGGGAACGGTACTCGATGTTGTTTGCCAAGGATGTAGCATACTAGAAGTACAACCCAAGTAGATAATAATATTGTATCACTATACAAATACCCATCCTATGGTGACAATAAAATCATGGTATTTAAATTATCATAGGGGGATTAATCAAATAGGTCATTAACTATCAATACAAATGTTTAGCCAAACCAAATACCGCCTAAACCTTGACCACCCAAACCTATTTTCCTTGTGTCATTTGATTATTTATTTGTATTTTGTTCCCAGCTCGTACTATGCAAAGTAGGAACTTATTTGTATTCGTTTTCCATACTAGTATTTAGACCACACGAGTTGGTCAACAAAAGAGCTACAAGAGCAATTCAAGAAGTCAAGTATCCAACCTAAAGACCACATAAACTTGGACAAGGAGGCAACTTACATGTTTTTGATCATATTGAACCCATTCCTTTAATTACTTATTTATCAGTATTTTCATTATATTATTTACACACTGTTATTTCATATACAATAAGTGTTTAGAATGACATGATATTTAGTTATATCCTACCACCTAAAAAAGCCATGTTTTATTGATAGCCATATTCACCTTGACAAGCCCTAATAATAATAAATAACTATAAAAATATACTATGGTAGTTTAGAAAATTCAATTACTTTACATTAGTAGCGACAGTGTCGCAGTGCACTGGGTTATTGAATTGTGAATGGTTATCTAGTTAATGTAAAGTAGGGACAACCTTATACTAAGTAAAGAACATAGTGATCATTCAACCACAAGTTTTGACTTGTCAATCCTAGTTTAGTAGCTGCTCAAATCGATTGAATCTCTACAGGAGTAAAAAGGAAGTTGGTATGGGAGGGGGTATAACCGTATTGAATGAATGTAAAGAAGAGTTGGCACGGGAGGGGGTATAACCATACTGAACGAAGGTAAAGAACAGTTGGTATGGGTGGGCATATAACCGTACTAAATGAAGGTAAAGAAGAGTTTGTATGGGAGGAGGTATAATCATACTAAACGAAGGTAAAGAAGAGTTGGTATGGGAGGAGGTATAACCATACTGAACAACAGTAGGGTCGCTTAAAATCGGGTGAGGTCACGAGCCACTTGAGTTTGTTGGGAATAAAGATTTACTAGGTAGAGGCTATATAAAGAGATGGGCAGTGAAAAGCCTTGTTTTCTCAACTTAGTCATGAGGGTTGAGGAATCTTATGAGTAAAGTTGAGTAGCTCTACAAAGTCATAATTAAATGGTATTCGAATACATCGTGCTTTCGGTAAATGAAGCTATGTTTAATGGGTGATTTCAACAGCAAAGCATAAGTAGATTTGAAAATATTTTGGAAATGTTGAAGGATTGTAATTAAGTTTGAAATCCCCAACTCCTTAAGAAGTTATTATTCTTTGTGTTTAAAAATGTTTACAACTAAAATTGCACCCACAAATACTTTAATCAATCCACTATATCCCCATCTCTTGAAAATCCCTGGCACATAGTTATATAGCATTTCCCCATTTGACTTGTTGAGTATGGTTAGTTGTAATCAGTCTTGCTTCATTTTCTACCAACAGAGATCAGATGAAAAAGAATGTTACAAGATTTCACGTTAGAGTTACAACCACACACAAGCGTTCCTGTGGAGTTTTCTTTGGTTCTTCTGATTGTAAGTTAAGTTTTAGGCTTGGACGCCCTTATAATTTCCAAAGTTGACCGTTTGGTCATATTTTAATTAATTTAATCCTATTTAAATGTTCATGAGCGGGCATGATTACGGGACGTACGACGACCCTGTTCCTAAAAACAAGGGTGTTACAATCATACTTGGTGGTTGAGATTAGAAGCCTTGGATAGAAGGATGGTAATATCAATAAAGGTTCTACTATAGAAGGTGAAACAAATATTGGTGACTTAGCTAAATAAGTTTTTGTGTCTTCAAGATTTGTTTGTTTCATTCAACTAGTGAAATTTATTATGTTTATGTATTACCTTAACGAAAGGTAAACAACGCTCTCCTGATCGAGAAATAAAATGGCTAAGTGCTACCATTTAATCAATTAGACTTTGTATCTCCATCACAGTAGAGGGTGCTTGTAAAGCTTCAATGGCATGTATTTTCTCAGAATTAGCTTCAATTCCAGGAGAACAAACGAGAAACCCAAGCAATTTACTAAAAGAAATAACAAAGGTACACTTTTTCTAGATTTAACTTGATATCATATTTATTCAATTGAAGGTCAGAGGTTTTAGTCCTCTTTATTACAAGATCATCTAATAAGCTTCTAAATTATGCCCTAATTGTGTTTGCATCAAGTGCTACTACGTGGCTCCAACATTCTTGAGTCCAAATGGTATGTTGATGTAGCAGTAAATATCGAATGGCATGACGAAGGTAGTCTTCTCTTCATCGTCTCTTACCATGCTAATCTAATGACAACCCAAATAGGCGCCTAGCAAAAACTCATCAATTCACACTCCTGCAATAGAGTCGACCAGCTGGTTGATACGGGGTAAAGACAAATCATCTTTAGGATAGGCAGTACTTAAACATGTGAAATCAATGCACATGCGCCACTTACCATATCTTTCTTGAGCATGCAGGATTCACAAGCCAATCTGGGTGGTCGACTTCATGAATAAAACTAGCCTATAAAAGTTTATTGAACTATGCTTGGATGGCTTCTTGTCGACTAGGAGCAAAACACTGTAGTTTCTACTTTAATGGTCATTTATCACCATATGGCTAGCCTGTGCTCAATCACCTCCCTTGGAACTCTAGGCATATCAGATGGTCTCCATGCAAACACATCTACATTAGCCCAAAGGAAGATGATGAGCTCAAGTTCCTATCCTCATTGAGTCCTGACTCAGTCCGAACTATCTTGGGCTGGTCGTTAGGGTTGAGTGGCACTTGCTTCATTCATTTGATTTAGGAGTTGCTTTCATTTTTCCCACCTTACTAGGTCTTTCTACTTTGTTAAGATCTCTTAATGGAAGTTGATCAACAATTTCTAAAGTTTTACGATCACAATTCAGAGTAGTAGGCTACGTACCTTGGATCGTGATGACACATTTAGGACCAAGAACCTTGTCACTCTAGTATGCGTGATGAGTGGCTGCCATAAACTTAGTTAGAGAAAGTCTTTCTAAGATAGAATTGTATGTTGACCCAAAGTCAACAATCTCAAAAGTAATTAATTCTGTTTGGAATTTTTTGAATCTCCAAATGTAACAGGTAATACTATTTGTCTAATAGGTATTATTGAAGCTCCTGGTACAATCCAAAAAAATGGATTCACCACTATTTTTATTTTAGAATGAGGAATTTGCATCTCATCTAAAGCATTGTTAGAAATTAGATATAAAGAACTACCACCATCAATTAAAACTCTTCCTACTTTGCAATTACTAATAGTAGGAAAAACAACCAACATTAATTTGCAAGGTATTGACATACCATTTGGGCAATCCTCCTGGTTGAAAGTAAGAGGCATTCCCGACCACTACGGGTAGTTTGGTTTTTCATAAAAGGTGTTGACATTGTTGACCTATCGCCAAGTTTATTTGAATTATCTTTTCTGATGAGTAGGCAACGGACACTCCAAAGATGACATTGGCATGATTATTTGTCATTTAGGCAAAGTTGGCATTGGCCCCTTTCTTGAGTAGATTGCATCCATGCGCTTCTGCCAAGTGCGGCAGTTATGCAAATCATAGTTGGATGCATTGTGGAGTAGGCACCAGTGACCATTGTCACTGGTCGAAGCAAGCCTATCGACCTTGGCTGGTCATTCGGATGACTACCTTGCTTTCTCCAAGGTCCTTTACCTTTGTTATACTTTGGTGGTTGCTCGACAATTGCGACCTCCCTTGAAGAGAATTTGGACATTTCTTTTTCTTACGTTTCCTCTTGTATCCCTCAGAGCTGGTTGACCTCTTCGAATCCTTCTCCTTGGGTTCCTTAAGACTAGGTTGAAGTGGGGTGTGTCCATCATCAACTTGGCAATTCCACTCCACGGCTTTGTGGGCATCGAAATAATGATCCGCCATGTCGAACAATTTTGCCACATTTCTTGGTGGGTGAATACTAAGGTCTTCAGTAAATCACTCATATTGTACTGCCTATTTGAAGGCTCAAATTGTATAATCATCAGTAATATCAGGAATAGTATTGTGGACTTCTACAAATCTTTTAACAATCATCAGTAATATTAGGAATAGTATTGTGGACTTCTACAATTCTTTTAACAAACTAATGTAGATACGTGTACAAAGAATTATAAAATGCATTCCATAGTTAATTGTTGCATAGGTATGCTTTCAAAATTTATAATCAAGATTGAGGGATACAACACGATAAGTCATGAAATAACATATAAAACAACACAAACTAATTAGTAAGAGCCTGTTCATATTGGCTTTGACTTATAAATAGTTACAATTTGTACAGAAGATTGTAGAAAGAGACATCCACGTGTGATTGTGGCCGATATAAATGAAATCACTACATTGTGTATTACAATTGACTAGTAGATCCCATCATAAAAAGATACACCGTTTAAAAGTTAGATACTGTAGAAAAACAATTTACTATAGAAAAGCAATTTTTAGAAGTCAATACGAATAGGGCTTAAAGTTGCGTCCAAACTATGCAAACTATGGAAACCGGTTCTTGGTTAGGTGGTGGAGTTGTGACTGTATGACTCTACTCACCAGGGTTCAAATCGTGGTGCCTACCTTTAGACACATAAGTGCGCTTTTAATAGGAATTTTGTAAAGTTGTGTATTTTGTCTTTCTTGTAATCGAAGAAAAAAACTATGCAAACTTTGAACCGAGGTACCATCAATTGGGCTAGCAATTAATTGTTGGTCACAATGATGTTAATATTGAGTGCTCGTGTTTCATATTTTATGCAAAAGATAATTGATCAAATTCTTGCACATTTTTGAATCTGAAGGTCAATTTTTGGTTTGCCTTCAAACACTTTTTCAGCTTAGCCAAGTTTATTGTGACACCAACATCATTCTTATACTATTGTCCAGCAACAATAGCCTTGAAAACTGATAGTAGAGATGTCCAATGGGCCAAGTCTTGGTGTGCCGGCCCGTGGCCCATCACTGTAGGCCCGGCCCATGAACGACACGGCCTGTCTAGCTCGTGGGTCGTGTGTTGGCCTGGTGGACCGTGTCGTGCCTAAGTCGAGCGGCGAGGCGGCACGGCCCGTTAGCGAATGCGGGCCATGCCGACACGGTACAGCACGGCTCGGCCGGGCTCCAACAGGAGTAAACGGGTAGTGCTGGCACAGCACAGCACAGCCCAGCCCGGTGAAAATAGCGTTATTTGACTGTTGGAGTGTAAAAAATTCTGAAAAATAGCAAAAAATTTCAAAAAATTTGGCATTTTTCTATAAAAAGGAGGGCATTTAGCTTCTATTCTTCACACCTCAAACCCGACTCTCATCTTTTTGTTTAGCTGTAAAAAATCTGATAGTGTTTACGCAAATTTGGCAAAATTAGTGAGAAATTCGTGCAAAATTCGAAAATTCAAAAAACTTTAAAGAATTTTCTGAGAGCTGCAGAAGAGGTAATAGTGATGCCTTATTTCAATTTTTTGCTATTATTTGTTAATTCAATAGTAAGTTAATTGTACTTTACTATTTTAATTTGCAGTTGATTCAATGGAGAACTACGATTTTTAACTCTCCGAATTTGGCCTCACGGCATAGGATATGCAATCCTTTCAAGAAGAATATCCATCCGCAGAAGGTTCACATCCACAACAAACTGTAGACCCAGAAGAAGCGACGGCCCCAGCGGCGCAGGGTCTAATCGATCCATCTTCTACTGGCTTAAGAGTGCAGGTACACATTAGTCAGGAGGAGGAAGGTGGCAAACCACCGGAGATTTTTCAAGCTATCTCAACGGTGATAGTGTCAATTTTGAGCAAGAGTTAAACATTCTCTCGTGGTGGCAAACCCAGAAAGTAACATATCCAGTGCTATCCATATTAGCACGGGATGTGTTGACTGTTCCTGTCTCTACGTCTTCTCGAAGTCAGCCTTCAGTCTATTTGGAAGAATAATCGAGGAGCAGTGAACAGGTCTCTCGAATGAGATAGTTGAAATCCTTTTGACCGTCAAAGACTGGGAACAAACTGAATTAAGACTCCAACATACTGTAGAGAATAGATACTTAGAAGAATCTCTTGATAATTTGTATCTAGATAGCAATTAATAGAATTTGCAATATTTTTCTTCAGATGTAGTCACTAGTGAGCTTTATATGTTGTATTCTTTTTTTTACCAAGATTTTCTCATGTTGAGTTTTTACTTGGTAAAATTTTTAATGAAGCAGTCATCCCATGCAATTTAACAAGTTAATAAAGCTTATTATGTCATTGAAAATAATTATCTTGATGATTAACAATATCTAAAATTTTCTATAATTTTTTTTGTAATTTTGTACAATTTTCTGAATTTTTTCTCTTTTTCTCGACTTAATGGACTAACCGTGCTGGGACAGCCCGTTAAGGCCTAACCGTGCCCGTGCCCGTGCCGGTATGGCATGGTCGTAGGCCATACCTAGGCTCACACCTCGGCCCATGGGCCAGCACGGCATGGCCCATTTCTTTGCTGTGCCTAAACCGAGCACGTGCTGTGCCTAAATCGGACCCGTGCTGTGCTAGCCTGGCACGGCCCATTGGATAGGTCTAGCTGATAGATTAGCATGTGTAGGCCGGTCCATGGAACGAATTGAAAATTCTCATCTCAACCTAGCCCGGTCCACTCGCTTACCACGCTTCCTCGTTAGTCGTCACCGGTCGAGTTCTTTTGGCCTTAAAGTTAGCTTGTGCTTATACCGTCTACAGTAACTAGCTTTTAAACGGTGTGCTTTTTCAAGTCGGGGTTAATAGAAAAATTATAGTAAAAGGTATAATAAGTTCAGTTGCACCGACTAAAATCACATACAACTATTTTCTGTATATACCGTCTCCCACAAACAACCAGAATTCAAATTTTAAACCATAAATAATACCCCAATTGATCATATACCCTCCATTTAGATGGAAATTCAGGATTTACCCTCCTGGCCCACGTGTCAGTGACTTATGATAACTCCACGTATTATTGAGATGGAGAGGATAAATCCTGAATTTCCCAACTAAAGGGAGGGTATATGATCTAATCTCCCTAAATAATAACCCATCTGCCAAAAAAAACCAACCCACCGAGCGTGCGAGTCTCAACTAAACCCCACCGCCGCGCCGCCCCTTCCGGAACCCTCTCGCCGCCGCCGCCGCCGCCGCCACCGCCACCCGCCGCGCCGCTGGGAGCCAGGCATGACGACGCGCATCGCGCCGGGCGTGGGCTCGAACCTCCTCGGGCAACACTCGGCGGAGCGCAACCAGGACGCTACCACCTATGTCGGCAACCTCGACCCCCAGGTTAGGGTTCCCCCACCTCCCCTCCTGCTCCCCCTGCCCGTCCCTGTAGATCCCTGCCTTGCTCTCCGAGCGGGCTTATCGCGTCCTGTCGCGTCGCCACGGACAAAGCTTGCCTGGAAATTGTGCTGCCTTTTGTGCGTGTGGCTCGCTGTGTTCCGTGTGCCTTTTGCGTGTGTGGCTCGCTGTGTTCCGTGTGCCTCTCTCGAATTTCTTTTGCGTGCTCACACGTAGTCGAATTTCTGCTGATGCATAGTGTTCTGTCCTTCACGTTGAATTAATT
Organism: Dendrocalamus latiflorus; assembly: GCA_017311315.1. Lineage (NCBI taxonomy): Eukaryota > Viridiplantae > Streptophyta > Magnoliopsida > Poales > Poaceae > Dendrocalamus > Dendrocalamus latiflorus. The sequence goes on from CM029676.1 coordinate 10,521,542, forward strand.
AGTCGTTGCTACTTTATTATAGGTGCACCCGTGTTCCAAGATTTGCATTCGAGTAGAATTAAACAAGGCGTCAGTGTGCTTGTCGACTGAAAAATTCACGCATAGTGTCCCTGGGTTAGCCGCACATCATGCGTGTTAGAACGTGGTTGGAGAAATCGGGCAGGTTTTTGTAGGTATTCCGAGTGTATGTTCTGTACTCTGAAGGAAATTACTTCTGAATTCTATGTAATATGGTCCATGTTGGTGTATGAAATTGAAACGAACAAAATCCATGTTGCTGCTGCTTCATGTTGCTATTTGGGTATTTACGTCTAGATAGCAATCACATTTCCTATTTGACAGTTACCAGATCGAGAACATTTTTACCTCCTCCAGGAGGAGATAATATACACATGAAGTTCTCTATGTGCTTATGAATGACTGTAACAATTCAATCATGTGCCTTCCATTGAGAAATTAAACCAACTAAAGGAACTTTTGCTGTTTTCTTGTAGTGTACAAAACTACAAACGTATATTGTTTCCTCAGATATCATTATTGCCAGGCACTCATACTGATAGTTCTCGTATTTGACAGGTTTCCGAGGAGCTACTATGGGAGTTGTTTGTCCAAGCCGGCCCTGTTGGTAAGTAGGAGTTTGCTCATCTTTTCTGACAGTGGGGTTATGTGATATATTTTATGCTTTTATCTTGCCCTATAACAGTATGGTTGATTCTTGTTTTGAAAGCATGGTTGATTCTTGTTGTGGAAGTATCTTTCGGCATCTTGTTGTATTCAATTTGTCTATTTTGGGTGCTGAACAGCGGATGGTCTGTTTTGAACAGCCCCCCTTTTCATATTTCACATAATAGAAGTTTCATCTCAGATAATTTTCTGAATACATTATTATGAGATTGATTAATGAAGTCTCCTTTATTTCATTTCTAGTTAATGTCTACGTCCCAAAAGACAGAGTTACAAATCTACACCAGGGCTACGGATTTGTAGAATTCAGGAGCGAGGAAGACGCAGATTATGTAAGTATGTTATGGCGTTAAGGCAGAATTTACCTTTTCCCCTCTATTTATTGTATCCGGATTCATTCAATTGGCTATCCATTACTCGTAACTGTTTGCTTATTTGTAGGCTATTAAGATTTTGAACATGATCAAACTATATGGAAAGCCAATAAGAGTAAACAAGGTAAGTACCTCTTTTGATTCCCCAGCCTCCTTCGGTGCTTTTATCTTGTATTTTTAGTTGCAGCAGGTATGTAATATACTACTTGAAAGGACATTCAGATTCCTTGAAATGTTGAATTTCATGACAGATAGTTGATAGTTTAATCTTAGGCACTTAGGAATTAGGATGATACTTCTTCAGAACATCAACAGACTAGATACCAATTTTCTGTTTTTTTTAGCTTTCTGTTTTTTTTTAAAAGTTTACTTCATTGTTTTTAGTCATTATGAAATTAGGATTTGAATATCACATGGACCTAACATGATTATGTTATCTCATTCCAGGCTTCCCAAGACAAGAAGAGCTTGGATGTAGGAGCAAATCTTTTTATTGGCAATCTTGATCCAGTAAAAGTCTAAAGCCAAATTTCTTTGATTAGTTGCTCATTTTCACATTAAGAAGTGGCTAATGGTTTTGAGTTTGCTTTGTCAACAGGATGTTGATGAGAAGCTCCTCTACGATACCTTCAGTGCATTTGGAGTGATTGTGACCAATCCTAAGGTGACACTCATGAAAACTTTTCTCTGCCTATGACTAGGCACTTTTTTTTTTTTTGCAAATTCTGCTAATGATCTAGCCATACGTTAGTATCTGATTTTATGAGCATTAGTCTATTATGAACTCAGAAGCAAACACGAACTATGGTTATGTTTAAGTTAACCTAATATCACTAAATTTACTCATCATAGTTCAGCTGCTTTATAGTGTTGTCTGCTTCAGCAGAACACTTATCTAAGTGTATCTAGTTAATTTCGAATTAAAAAGAGCCTATCTACTCCCCAGTACTATTTCTTTCATGTGTACCATGATACTCCAGAGATCAGATGAGTTAAAATCTTCTGTTCCCTTTCCCCTTTGCATATTGCACAGACGTGCATGTTTGTGTCTTCTTAAGATCAATCCACCCTGCCTGCTTTCTTCAAACTACGATAAAATAATTGTCAGATGTTTTTTTACATGTAATACCTCAACTGTATACCCTGTATCATTTTCTGAATCTAGTGGTCGTATAGAGTTATTTTATGATATCTTCCTTTGGTTTTTCAAGATAATGCGAGACCCTGAGACTGGAAATTCTCGAGGTTTTGGCTTTGTGAGCTATGACTCCTTTGAATCATCTGATCAAGCAATAGAGGTAATGTAATTGTCACAGTAATGCTCTATATTTAATCTTCTTGTCGTTCTAGCATATGTTTTCAATGGTTACCTTGTCTGCTATAACATCCTAGGCCATGAACAACCAACATTTATGTAACCGGCCAATCACTGTCTCTTATGCTTACAAGAAAGACACGAAAGGAGAGCGCCACGGCACACCAGCAGGTATTGTCTTTGAAATTTCTGTTGTGCTATTTGGTTCCTTGGCCACCAACACCAGAGTGACTTTCACTTAGTCAATATTCACTTCCTGGAAAAGGATCTCGAAGTTGACTTTTTAGTCTTTATTGGGTTTTTACATCTATGCAAGTCATATTTCTATTCTGGATCTGGAATTGATATACCTCCTGGAAATTCTCATCTTTGCACATTGACATTTTTAGGGCTAAAATTTCCTTGAAAAGTTAAGGATTAGCAATTCTTTTCTAAATCGATTTCGAAAAACCTGTTTGCCACTGGAAACACCATTTCCCGTTCGACTTGCATGTGTTACACATGCCACCAGTGTTCATTTTTAGCCAGGATCAAACTCTCCATGAGATTCGTACTTGCATTACTTATAGCTTCCCTATTCGTAGATAAGGCCGTTGACATTTTACGGCTAAAATTTTATTTTAAATGTTTTTTGGGGTTGAATTTTGGGGGCTGATATCTTCAACCTTAGGATTTCCTTTCAGCGTCTTAGAATTTAGTGGATATTATTTATCTTGATCATATATGTTGCAGTTTTCACTAGAGGCATTTGAACTACTATATATGTTCATCTACCATCTATATCACATGAAAGTTATCTTTGCTCTTCGCTGTCGCAGCCTATACAATATGAGGCCGTCTATATCTCCTTTTTTTAATAAAAAAAAAGTGTGCTTTACTTCCTGAAGTTTGTTCACACGTATTCTTATCAAATCCATTGTTGTCTGTTGACAGAGAGATTGTTGGCAGCGAACAACCCAGGATCTCAGAAGCATAGGCCGCACACAATGTTTGCTAGTGGTCCACCGACCCAAGGTCTTCCAAATGGTGGAGTTGGCGCACCTGTGCCACGACCTTTTGCCAATGGGACAGCTCCGGGACCGATTCAACACGTTCGACCGCCACCACCGCCACCTGTTGGACAATTCCCTCCAATGCAGATGCCTGGGCAGCCTGCTTGGCCTGCTCCTCCACAGACTGCGCAAGTACCACCCCCTATGCCACCTCAACTTCAGTACAGGCTTCCAGTGAGACCACCACCACCAAACATGATGGCTCCTCATGGCATGGTTAGGCCTCCGCCACCTCCTGCCAATATGCAAGCTCCACCTATGTGGAGGCCACCCCCACCACCACAACAAGCTGGTGGAATGCCACCGCCTCCTATGTCCATGCCGCCGCCACCGCCGCCACCTTCTGGTTAAAAATATGCAGGGGAAGGTTCCATTGGGTCAATATGGCACGCTGTAACTGTAGACTGAGGACTGAGGATTTTGGCGCCTTTCATATATTGCTATGTAACTTGCAAACACCAGGAGAAGATCAGAATTAAGAGAGTTTAGCTGACACTGGTACAAACTCTCGAGATTAACAGTTTGGTATTATGCTGAAGATGCATGAATTTTGTGATTATGTGTACCCCCTTTGTGTGGTTTCTGCTGCTCTCTGTTTAGGACAATTTTGAATTATTATCCATATTCTTTCATCATTGAATCATTACCGGCTGAAAATTGTATTTCTAAACCAAGCCCATTGTGGTAGATAATTGCAGTCCAACTTTGGGCTCATTAATCTTGGCAACCATACGTTGTTTCCAAAGAAAACTTTTGCTAATATTTTTCAAGGTATCCCTGTCCATATTCAATAATTTCCCAAAATTTCTGGCAAAGCCTGTTGTGACACCCATATTGTCCAAGTAGAAATTTTGTTACAACGACAATAAAGCATTTTGTTCCAAACAAGGTAACCTACAAATAAAACATTCTTAGTTAAAAAAATAAGAGTCTTGTCATAGAGTCTACAAGGCTAAAATCCTAAGGTCTACATTCTGTCATCTAAACTAAGAGCTTAAGATATTGCCTCTAAATTTTTCTTATGTCATGGTTATAGTACGTGGATCGTTAATGTTCATGCGCTTCTATCCAAAGTCAACTCTTTGGATACAGTCTAATTCCTCAAGTCTCTTTTAACTGCTTACTCTTATGTCTGTTTTGGTCGATCTCTGCATCTTATATTTTTGGTATGTCTTAAAATTCTACTACGCACTGATGCTTTAGAAAGTCTCTGTTGGACGTGTTTAAACAATCTTAAGCGATGTTGGACAAGCTTCTCTTCAATTGGTGTTACACCCACCCTATGACATGTACCATTATTGTGGATTCGATCCCGCCTTCCGTGACCACAGATCTACCGCATCATCATCATCATCCCTGTTACACTCATCTTTTGTACATGTTGTCTTTTAGTCACCTAGCATTCCGCTCCACATAGCATCGTAGGTTTGTTCGTTGTTCCATAGGACTTACCCTTTAACTTTTAAGGGATTTTTTATCACACAGATCACTCGATGCTTGGTGCCATTTTACTCACTCCGCTCTTATTCAGTGGCTCACGTTTTCATCAATCTTGTTATCCTACTGTAGCACTAATTCCAAATATTGAAAAGTGTCATTTCTAGGCATTATTTGTCTGTCCAAACTAACATCTCTATATGCCCTAACATCGCTAAAATCACACATCATATACTCAATTTTAATCTAACTAAATGTAAAGCCCTTCGATTCTAAAGTCTTCTTCCACAATTTTAGTTTCCTATCAATACCTATCCTATTCTCATCAACTAGCACCATATCATTTGTGAAAAGTATATACCAATGGATATCTCCTTGTATGTCCCACGCGATTTCGTCTATCACTAGGGCAAAAATATATAAGCTCAACATTGATCCTTGGTGTAGTCATATCTTAATAGAAAAGTCATTTGTATCGCTATCACATGCTCTAATGTTAGTTGCAACATCTTCGTATATATTCTTGATTAGGGTAACATACTTTGTTGGGACTTTTTTCTTTAATGCGTCTACCATATGATTTTTCTTGGCACTTTGTCGTAGGTTTTCTCCAACTCAATAAACATCATGTGAAGATCCTTCTTTTACTCCCTACACCTCTCCATCACCGTAGTCACTCTTCTTAAACGGTACTCAAACACTCGCTCCATTGTGCGGCTCATGAGCTTAATTCTTCTATAATTAGTACAATTTTGAATGTCTCTTTTATTTTTGAAAATTGATACTAATATGTTTCTCTGCCACTATTAGGCATCTTGTTCGACCTAAAAATACTATTAAACAAATTAGTTAGCTAAACGATTACCACATCTTCAAGGCATTTCCACACCTTGATCGGCATGTTATCAGGTCCCAATGCCTTACCTACTTTCATCCTTTTTAAGACATCTTTTACTTCTAACTCCTGAATTCTTCGAACAAATCGCCTATCGGTGTCATCAAAAGCCTCATCTAGTTTAATCATATTATCCTTATTGTCTCCATAAAATAGTTTGTCGAAGTAATCTCTCCACCTATCCTTTATCTCGTCGTTTTTCACCAAAAATCTATTGGTGTCGTCTTTGATGAATTTAACCTACTTGAAATCTCTTGTCTTCATTTCTTGAAGTTTAGCTATCTTGTAGATATCCTTCTTGCCCTCCTTTGTATTTAGCTTCTGATAAAGTTCCTTGTTGCAGCATTAGCAACAACAGTGGGTAGTTGCTACTCTTTCTCCATAGGAGACACACGAAAAGAGAGAGCTATAGATTGTCAGTAGTGTGTGGTGGGGGGAGTTGGTGAGTATAAATGAGTGAATATATCTGCCTCCTAGCCCTTGGGTTTATGTACCTGAATGGGCGCGCGATGGAAATTCCCTATCCTGCTCCTCAATAATTGCAAAGGGTAAGGGTATAGTGGTATATTCCTTTAGATATACAACATTATGCTATTGAACTTGTCCTAAGGCCCACTAGCTAATCCTACCGGCTCGAGGGTTTGCCCCCTCCAACAGTACTTCCTCGATAGCAAGCTCTGAGGTTCGGGGGGGCGAGCTGACGCAACCATTTGCCCTAGCCCCTCGGGGGCATAGATGCCCCAAGCCTTAAGGAAAGAGTCCACTTCCATTAGCAAAGTTATAGTTGCTTCGACTCTGAAAACCGTGACACGTAGAGGCGGAGCTATCAAGGCAGGGCTGCCTTACCAAGATGATGCCTACCAGGCAGGCGGCAAAGTCATAGCCTCTTCGTCGAGGCCATACCTCCGAGACAGGCAGTGCGTGGAAGCGGCATCACCCTACCGAGGTGATGCCTACCAGGTAGGCGGCGAAGTTGCGGGTGTCCCATCGAGGATGTGCCTCTAAGATGGGTGGCACATAGAAGTGGAGCCGCCCTGCTAAGGCGATGCCTACCTGGCAGGCGGCGAAGTCATGGTCACCCTGTCGAGGTTGTGCCTCCAAGATGGGCGGCACGTAGAAGTAGAGTCGCCCTGCCGAGATAATGCCTACCTGGCAGGCGGCGAAGTTGTGGTCGCCTTGTCGAAGCTGTGTCTCTGAGATGGGTAGCGCGTGAAGTAGAGCCGCCCTGCCGATGCGCTGTCTACTAGGTAGGTGGTGATGTCATAGCCACCTCGTTGAGGTCGCACCTCTGCGACGGGTGACACGTATAAGCAAAGCCACCCTATCGAGGTGATGCCTATCAGGCAAGCGATGAAGTTGTTGCCATCCTATCAAGGTCGTGCCTCTGAGACGGGCGACGTGTAGAAGTGGAGCCGCCTTACCGAGGTGATGCCTACTAGGCAGGCGGCGAAGTGTTTGCCACCCTGTTGAGGCTATGCCTCTGAGATGGGCGACACGTAGAAGCGGAGCCACTTTACCAAGGTAATGCCTATCAAGTAGTTGCCTCTAAGATGAGCGACGCATAGAAGCAAAGTCGCCCTGTCGAGGTGAGGCCTACCAGGCTGGAAGTAAAGCCATGGATGCCCCATCGAGACTGTGCCTCTGAGACGGGCAGTCCGTAGAAGCAGAGCCACCTTGCCGAGGCGATGCCTATTAGGTAGGCGACAAAGTCGTGGCCGCCTTGTTGATGTTGTGCCTATGAGACGGGTGACATGTAGAAGTGAAGCCACCTTGCTAAGGTGATGCTACCAGGCAAGTGGTGAAGTCGTGACCACCCTATCAAGGCCATGCCTTCAAGATGGGCGATGTGTAGAAGTGGAGCCACCTTGTCACGGCAATGCCTACCAGGTAAGTGGCGAAGTTAGGCGGAGCTTGGTGCCCTTACCAGTGGCTCAGGGTTGTGTAAAACTGTAGGACCGAAAAAGCAACAGAGGGGGTGAATGGTGCCAATTAAAAATTTTTCCTAAGTATTCTAGATCTTTTTCTCAAATAACTACATAGTTAATGAGAATCAAATCCAAAGCCGAAAACACAAAGCAAAACACTTAAGAATATAAAATCTTGAAGAACTCAGCCCCTAGAGGTTTGACCGCCAACCAGGGGCGGTCTAACCTCTCCTTGGCGATTTGACTACCAACCATGGGGGCGGTCTGATATCTGTTCTAGCGGTCTGACCACTATGAATAGTAACTTTAGGCAAATGAACAGTAAAATCAGCATAGTTGCGAAACTTTAAATTCACGTAACTTTTGATTGGATGATCCAAAAGCTGTGAAACTTTGTACACACATTGATTAAGATCTCAGGAACCTATTCCATGTATGGATCATAGAAACCAATGTCAAAGTTCAAATCTTTTTGAGATTTAAGCAAGGACGTACCAAAAGTGACATAAAACCAAAATCGATGACTAAAACTTACTCATGTGCAGAGGATAGCCAAGATGGCTTTGAATATATTTCCACATGTCACAATAAGCAAATGCATAGAACAAATCACTCCAAAAACCATCAAATCAATAAATCACTTAGAAGATAAAAATATGCAAAAACCAAGTTTCTTGATAAATTTTCTACCAAAGTATCTAGATTGGTAGATCATGATTCCCAGAGGTTCTCTCAATCTCTTATACATCCTTGGCACAACAAGATAAAGAAAGGGTGGGGAGAGGAAAAACAAACCAAATCAAGAGCAAATCAATCAAGTAAGGAAATAGCTATGGAGTAGATCAAAGATTGACTCTATTGCTGATTGAGGAGGAAAGTTTTACAGTCATTCCACCTTGTAGGATAGCGAGCACACCGAGCACTCAAAATCCTAACCTCAAAACAAGAGAGCACAAGATAGGTGGGTTGGATTAACCACAAGTCTCCGTCCCAACCCCTTTTTATAGATGGGCTAGCAAGTCACATCTACCACGTAGTAGATACTATCTACTTAGCATAAATGAGGGAAACACAGTAACTCCACATACATGGGTTTTAACTCACTATACTTATGCACACTTTTCAAATAGCATAAGACCGAATCTGTTAAATCCTTAGCATTGGTCCATCTTGATCAAACTAGCTCCACCTTGACCTAAATCGTTCTCTCAAGCACCACTCATATGCCACGGTTTTGATCAAAGGTAGTTTTCGGTATTTTGGCCAAACTAACAAAATACCCTTCACTAATCTGGTCATACCATTCATTGCAAGCAATCGCCATGCTTGTGATGTGTAGGTGCACCACTAGCTTGCCACATGTCTCCAAGTCTCTCATGTCTTAGTTCCACCGAACCACAGCTCATTTGGTCCGTCCAAGCCATATGGTACAATCCCGCCGTTCAAAATTGCCTTCAATATTTTTTGCTTTTCTCATACCATGTTTGAGCTCACCGTCTCACCCAACACCCTCGATCATTCTGGGCCTCAGCTCCTCCATGAGCGTAGTTCCGATCCTTACCGTTCTCCATGGTTTACTCTAAGTGACCCTGCATATCCAGAGATAAAGAAATTATTTTCAGACACAAATTCTTCATAACTTGACCCACGTTAGCTGTAACATAGCTCATGCAACATAAAACCACTGACCGTAGCCAACAAAACCTGTACTGCAACTAAAATCCACAGTCTTCAAAAACCACCTAAGCTTAACACTCCTCAGTTGGTTAGGCCAATTCATCAGGCCGGTCAGACCACTGACATGGGTTGGTTTGACCGCTCTGAAGCCAAGCGGTTAGACCACTGATGCCATCTGGTTAGACCATGGCACAATCCGGTTATACCAGCTATCCAGCTGATCGACCAACAAACTGCCAAAACAAATTTTCAAATTTTGTAAATTGCAATGGTTCATCACAACATAGGACTAGGGATGAAAACGGATCGGATACGGACGGATAATACCTCTACCATATTTGTTTTCATATTTTTTTCGGATACGGAAACGAATACGGATAACTCGAATACGGATAATATCGAATACAGATACGGATCGAATACGAATCGAAACGAATACGGTTACGAATATTTATCGGAACATGAAAACCCCTTAAACTATACATCCAAAATTAACAAACATACATAAATAGTTCATCTTGTCAAAATATTCATGAAATCTAAACAAGCATAGTCTTTTCATCCACAAGAAAATATACCCGATAGTCGATCATAACATAACTACATAAGTAGCAACAACGTGCAATTCATAGAATACATATGATGACATGATAGCAATTTAAACAAGCATAAGAACATTTCATTCCTCCATTTCATCCACCAAGTCCTCCATCTCAGCATCTCCTAAGACTTCTTGTGCCTACAAGTTTTATTTTAATAAGTACTCAAAGCAGTATAAAATAAAACCAAACAACTATGTAGTACGATGTAAAGACTAGCAAACCGTTGTCATCATGTATGCAAAATGGCGCTCAATGCCCTCTATGTCAATCTCAGTTATGATAGATCCACCAATGTTTCCACCACCTGCATGTGTTATCAAAAAAATTAAATTATGATCAAAGTTTCATCACATACTACATAGAAACCAATAAAGCACAAGAGCAAAACTTAACATTACCTTTCCTAGATGCAGCAGTCCAATCTTTGGTACAAATCAAAGCTTGCACGATATCAGGATCTAGACGACTACGAAATGAATCAACAACCCGTCCACCAGCACTAAATGCTGACTCCGAAGCAACAGTGGACACTTGAATAGACAAGAAATCTCGAGCTAGTGTAGAGAGAATAGGGAGCTCAGATTGCTTGACCTTCCACCATGCCAAAATATCAAATTTCTTTTTGTCTTTCTTTGGCCAATGCAGTAGTGGTTGCTCCATATACATTTCCAACTCGGTTTTGGCACATTGGCCTAAGGTACTACTGCCATGCAAGTTTTTTTCAAGGTCTGCATCAATATCATCATCACTCTCCTCATCCTCCAACTTGTTTACATTAAAATGTACTGTTTGCACATTTGTAGCTGCTGTCTTCATTGAAGTTGTAGTGAACTAGACACATAAACTTGAAATAATTGTTGAATAACACTCATGCACTTATTAATTTCTCCAGAAGCATTACTATGATAAATCTTTTCTGCAAAATAGTGTATCAACTTTGTCTTGTATCTAGGATCAAGAAAACAAGCTACAACAAGAGCCATGTTGGTCTTTTCCCAATACTTATCATACTTAATTCGCATAGAATGTGCCATAGTAGCTATAACTGGATCATGACTGTAACACCAATCATCAATTGCAAGCTTAATCTTACAAAAATGGTCAAAAAATAGATTTGCTGTTGGATATGTTGTGCCAGAGAAGAGCTCAGTAGCATCATAAAATTTCTTCAAACATACAGTCAATGATTGTGCCATAGTCCAATTTTATTCAGTTGGAGCACACTTCACATATTTGTTTCCATGCCGAAGAAAAAGTCTATCAAAAGCATGTCTATAGTAAATACTTTGCTTTAGCATGAGATATGTGGAGTTCCACCTTGTTGGAACATCTAAAGACAAACCATTTTTCACATCCAAGTCACATTCTGATGCACACTTTATAAATTCTTCCCACTGCAATGGAGAGTTCTTCACAATTGCAATTGTATTTCTGATATTTGCAATAGCTGGTGTAATTTGTTTCAAACCATCTTGTGCAACAAGATTTAAAATATGATTCAAACATCTCACATGAAAAAAGATACCATCACAGATCAAGGGAGCCTTTTTAAGTTTCTGTACTAGCCCCTTAGCACATACATCGTTAGCTGATGCATTGTCCAAAGTAAGAGCAAACATTCTCCTATCAAGATTCCAGTCCACTATGTTATCATAAAACTGTGTGCACAAGTTCTTTCCCAAATGATGTCCTTCTACATGCATGAACTTAATAATTCTTTTCTGCATACACCAATTATCATCTATCCAATAAGCAGTGATGCACATGTAACCTTTATTTTGGTTTGATGTCCACATATCCATGGTGGTGCTAAAGCGACATGATAGTGTTTTGAAGTAGTCATACAATTTCTTCTTTTCCTCCATAAAGATACTCAATATATCTTTCCTAATAGTAATACGACTCTTAATTAGAAAAGTAGCACGTAAAGACTTGATAAACTCCACAAAGTACTCATGCTCAACAATATTAAAGGGATATTCATGCATGATAATTGCCAAATAAAATTTCTTCAAACTGTCAGCCTCATCATACCTATAAGTCTCAACATATGTAGTGCTATTATCTTCTCCACTCTTATTCAATTTTAGAAGTTGTTGACCTCCCTTGATTTGGTGCTTTTTCGACAAGTGATTCCGAAAGACTGATGTGCCTCTCACACTCTCACAACGAGATTCATACTTGCACATGTTGCATTTGGCCCATTGCTCTATTATCTCCTTGCCATCTGGTCCTTTCGTCTTTTTCTCATATTTTGTGTAGTTCTCCCAAACTTCGGAGGTGCCCCTCTTTGCTTTCTTCGCAGCAGGAGCAGGAATGTCGGTCTCGGTAGCAGTCCCATCAGTCAAATCAACCTCATTCCTTGGCATCAATGCACCAGCAGTTGGATCAGAAGCATCTGTAGCAGTGGAAGGTAGTTGTGGCACCCCGGCAAAACAGGGGATGTATTGCTTACACTTGCCATGCTACTCGCACTTGTAGATTCCATCACAAATCTATCACAACATAATAAAGGGAATATATAAGATGATAAAGTTATAAAAGCACAATTAAATGAAGCTGAACCTAGCAACATGTTACACAATCAATTTCAGGGCACAAATACAAAGGGCACACCATGCGTGAACAGTCATTCCTAGGTCTTCTAGCAGAGAAAGAATGGCAAGGAATTTGGACACTAAGCATCGAATCATCCATGCCATTTTACTGCAAGAAACAAAATAATTATGAATGGTATGCAGCAAGTCAGCAGATATACTACTGAATCTGCACACGGCACAACTAAGCATTCCCTACAACGGAAATCTCACACTAATAGAGTCTACTTTTTGAACTAATCAAGAAGGCTATAAAAACTGAGCTTGCTGGAATGGAATTCAGCACACGAATCTAACAATCAGTTTCTGTAAATGTACACTGATCTACCTACAGTTGAGAGCATCCGTGAACTGTTAGTAGCATCTGGACAATTTGTTTCGACAATCAGTTTTTGTTTCATCAACCATCACAAATTAAGTTTTGCTCAATCATCACTAACTTACAGCAAACGGCGGCCGGCGGAGGCGGGCGGAGCCGAGCGGAGCAGGCGGGCGGTGGAGGCGGGCGGAACAGGCGGAGGCGGAGGCGAGCGAATCTGGCAGAGGCGGGCGGAGCAGGCGGAGCCGCGGAGGTGGAGGCCGGCGGAGCAGGTGGAGGCGGGCGGAGGCGGGCGGATCCGGCGAAGCAACGGAGGCGGAGGCGGGCAGAGCAGGCGGAGGCGGAGCAGCCGGAGGTGGAGGCGGAGGCGCGAGGATCAGGCGGAGGCGCAGTGGAGAACGAGAGTGGAGATGGGGGTCTGCGGCGGCCGGTGCCCAGGGGCAAAACCTAAACTCCCGGAGTGTTGAGGCGTCGACGGTTGGATCGTGGGGGTGGGTGCGATGGACGGCTGGATCGCGCATGAGTTGGAATGGGCCTGGGCTTCAAGCATTATGGGCTAAACTCCCAGATATCCGGTTTTGTATTATCCGGATTATCCGTATCTGTATCCGTATGCGACGGATACTAGGCTTACTGTATTCGTATCTGTATTCGATAAAAAAAATCCGTATCCATATCCGATCCGAGAAATATCCGAAAAAAAATCCGATCCGACACTATCCGTATCCGTATCCGTCCGGATCCGGCGGAAAATATCCGATCCGTTTTCACCCCTACATAGGACCTTCTCACATGGTCCTTCAAAGACTTACCTTATTGTTGCCTTTTCTAATAGCCTAGTTATGTTCCCACCTTCCGCCGCAGTGATGTACCTGCTAAAGGCAAAAGCACCATACGGTAGTGCGAAGGGACATATGCTACCATGTGTTAAACAAGGTGTGCGATAGCAATGCTATCTACTAGACCGCTATTCCCCTACCTTGATAAATAGCACCCACGGAGGGCGAGCGACATGGCCCGAGTAGAGCGCTAACACACGCGGAGGCAGGGTGACTGAACCGCCGTTCCCCTACCTTCGAAAATAGTGCCCACAGAGGTCGAGCAGTGTAGCCTGAGGAGGGTGCTAACGCATGTGGAGACAGGGCGACCAGACTATTGTTCCACTATCTTCAAAAATAGCACCCACGGAGGGCAAGCAGCGTGGCTCGAGGAGGGCACTAACGCATGCGGAGGTAGGGCGACCGGACTATCGTTCCCCTACCTTCAAAAATAGCGCTCACGAAAGCGAGCGGCGTGGCCTGAGGAGTGCACTAACACATGCGAAGGTAGGGTGGCCGGACCACTGTTCTCCTACTTTTGGAAATAGTGTCCACGAAGGATGTGCGGCGTGGCCTGAGCAGGGCGCTAATGCACACGACGATAGGGCGGTTGGACTGCTATTCCCTTACCTTTAGAAATAGCAGCCAAGGAGGATGAGCGGTGTGGCCGAAGGAGGGCGCTAACCCACACGAAGGCAGGGCGGCTGGACCGTCGTTCCCCTACCTTCAGAAACAACGCCTACAGAGGGCAAGTGATGTGGCCCGAGGAGGACGCTAACACACGAGGAGGCAAGACGGCCAGTACCCATGGAGGGTGAGCGGCATGGCCCGAGGAGAGCACTAACACACGTGAAGGCAGGGTGGCTAGGCCACTATTCCCTTACCTTCGGAAACAGTGCCCATGAAGGGCGAGCAGCGTGGCCTAAGGAGGGCGCTAACGCATGTGAAGGTAGGGTCGCTGAACTGTTGTTCCCCTACATTTGAAAACAGTACCCATGGAGAGTGAGCGGCGTGGCCCGAGGAGGGTTCTAAAGCACGTGGAGGCAGGGCAGCTGAACAGGCATTTTCCTACTTTCATAAACAGTGCCCATGGAGGGCGAGTGGCATTTCCTGAGGAGGGCGCTAACACATGTGGAGATAGAGTAGCCGAACCACTGTTCCCCTACCAAAATAGTGTCTTTGAAGGACGAGCGGCACACTCGCTAGAGTAGGTACTCCTTGGTTGGACACATGCGATGGTGTGATATGTACCGGGGACACCACTCGAGTGGAGGACTCTATGGTAGGACGCATGCGAAGACGCGATATGCACCAGAGGCACCGCTAGAGCGGAGACTCTTTTGTGGTACACACGCAAAGGCACGATATTCACTGGGATCACCGCTAGAGCGGGGGACTCACTGGTGGGACGCGTGAGGAGGCCTACATGAAGCCATGCGAGAGGAGGCGGAGGCACTGTGCAGAGCTCGACCGGCAGAGGCATTGCGTAGGCTGATGCGAAGGCGCTGCGCAGTGGGAGGTCGGGGTAGAGGTGCTGTGTAGAGCTCGGCTGC
Organism: Dendrocalamus latiflorus; assembly: GCA_017311315.1. Lineage (NCBI taxonomy): Eukaryota > Viridiplantae > Streptophyta > Magnoliopsida > Poales > Poaceae > Dendrocalamus > Dendrocalamus latiflorus. The sequence goes on from CM029676.1 coordinate 10,536,790, forward strand.
TGGAGGCATAGTGCAGAGCTCGACCGGCAGAGACACTACGTGGTTGGAGGCCGACGTGAAGCCATGTGGGTGAAGGTGGAAGCAGGGCCGAGGTTGCCATCGCGGAGGCTCGAAGCAGACTTTGCTGATGCGGAGCGTGGGGCGGACTTCATCGGTGTAGGGCACAGAGTGGTATTCGTTGGGACAGTGCGCGGAGTGGGCTTCGCCAGCACGGAGGTCGATGGACGTCGCGGAGGCCGACGGATGGTGCGGGGTTGAGCGGAGGCATGCACAGTCGATGGTTGGCGCAGAAGCTGACACGAAGCCATGCGGGCAGGTGCGGGGGCATTGTGAGGAGTCGAGGTCGGCAGAGCGGATCCTAGTGGCACGGACACTGATGCGGGGCTGACGCAGAGGCGTGCGAGGCTGCAACATGGCTGGCACGGATTAGTGTGCAGGCCCAGAGTTGCCTTCGCCAGGAATGTTTTGTACGGATAATCTATTTGTTATTCGAAATTATAAAAATATACCTGTGAAATGTTTTTTTTACAAAAATAGGCTCCAGTCGCCCAATGGTTGGGCGACTGGAGCCTTTCGCCCAACCCAGCAGCGACAACTGGAAAACCGCCCAACCGTTGGGCGATTAATTGCAACCGCCCCACCGTTGAGCGACTTTCATCCAGTCGCCCTCCCTTTGGGCGACTGTATGAAAGTCGCCCAATGGTTGGGCGACTGCATTCAGGCCCCCGAGAGAAAAAAAGAGAGGAAAGAGTCTATCTTTGCCGAAATTTGAAAAGTGCATCAAACCTTTGCCAAAAATAGTGAAAATTGGTGGAGCTGTTCTTCATACATCCAACAGACTCTAGAAAAAAATTTGAGCAATTTCGGCCATGGGATCAAAAGTTATAGCAGTTTCAGTCTGTTTCCGACACACCTTCAGTAAAACGGGCATAACTTTTGCATACGGTGTCCGTTTTCGACGTTCTTATACTCGTTGGAAAGCTAACGACGAGCCCGATCCAATGAAAATGACCCGCTTGTGCCAGTCGCCCTCCAAGACCTCAAAAATCGGCCATCTTTGGTTCTAAACCTGCGTCGCAAGTTTTTGATTTCTGTTTTTGCCCTTTTTCTTGGTCTTTCTTTCGGAATTTGGATTTTGCTTCAACTGAAAAGTTGTAGATCTCGTCGAAACCTTTCAAATGAGTATATATAAGCCATATAGAACTTTGCTATTTTATCTTTTCAGATTAGTTGTTTATATTGCATCGGTATATAAAACGATCGGTACATACGGTTTTGTCGGCCCCTGAGTGCAGTCGCCCAACCATTGGGCGACTGCATGAAAGTCGCCCAATGGGAGGGCGACTGGATGCAGTCGCCCAATGGGAGAGCGACAGGAACTTTGTCGCCCCCTGGTTGGGCGATAGGCTCCAGTCGCTCTCCCATTGGGCGACTTGAGCCTATTTTTGTAAAAAAAATTCGCAGGTATATTTCTGTAATTTTGAATAAAAAATAGATTATTCGTACCGAACATTCCCTTCGCCAGCATAGGGCATTGAGTGGGCTTTGCCGGCACGGAGGTCGATGGACGACGCGGAGGTCAAGGGAAGCGGGGCCCGGCAACCTAAAGGAGTGGGCGTGGAGCCGAGATTGGCGTGCGGGCGTGAGGCCAGGGCTCCTCCCTTAGTTGATTAAGCCAAAAAAGCCTGAGAGAGAGAGAGAGAGCAAAAGAGAGATGAGGCCAGTTGTGCTATTGGCCTTCCTTGTTTGCTTGCTAGAGACTAGAGACATGCACCATGGATGTTATGGCATTGCCATGGCGTCGCCTAGGTGTTGTGGTGGTGCAGGGAGGACGCTATGGAGGTTCACCACACCTTGGCCTGCTAGACGAGCACGTAGGAGGGTTGGTCGTCCATGGCATCTATGGCAAATTGTACGGTTATGCCTTGCTGGGTGAGTGTACTGAGGAGAGAACGAGCGCAACCGAGGGCCCAAGAGGTATGAAGTTGAGTGAGTGACTGTCGACTAGTGTTGTCTACGACGCGGTGAAGTGGACTTTTTAGCAGATTTGGCACTATTAGCGACGGTATTTACAAAAATAGCAGTATACGCATCGTATTTGTAGAAATATCACTTTTGCTGTCTGGTGGGCGAGCAGCAGCACCGGCGAGGCGACACGTGGGAGGGCCGCCGGGTGAGGAGACGGCAGGTGATTAAGCTGGCCGATTAGCTGGCTTAATTACCAGCCCTAATTTTTAGTGTTTATTTAAATTTTTAAATATATCAAATGAGCTTAAAAATTATGAAAATTTATGTATAGTCTCCTGACACAACGTACTTGACAGTGTAATTTTTGGGTAGTTTTATCCATTGTTAATGTTCAAAAATTCATACAATTTCCATATTTGTATGAGTTTTTACATATAGCAAATGATCTCCAAAAATTACAAAATTTTATATGAGGCCTCCTGACATAGTCATAGTTATTGTGTAATTTTTTGAAAATTTTATATGATCCAAATTTATCATGTTTATTTGAATTAATTTAATCATGAATTTAAAAATATTTCATGATTTTTTATAATTTTATACATTAGGAATACTTGTACAAGTAAAAGTAAATGTAGTTGTGAAAAAATACATCACACTGAATGCGATATGGCTCACCCATCTGAGGCACTGCTACCTCCTCGCCGTGTTTGCCTCCCTGTACATGGCCTTGTCTTCTGTTGAACACAAGCATGTCCCGTGGAATACATCAGTCGGTCCGGAGGTTGCGTCTCGGGTTGGAGGAAGATGGAGACCGTTCTGTTTGCTCAATGGCCGGCGGTGGTCTAGTAGACTCAGGTATAGTAGACTGGTTTTGGTTAGGGTTGATATCCTCCAACTAAGACATGCCGAACTGCGAGCCGCCTACAATAATGTCGTGAACAAAGGACTCTAGAAATCCCCTTGTGGTGCGAAGGAGCTCTCGCCTTGACCGTACCAAGATATTTACATATCTCCTAATTAATGTATCAACTAACTCTCTTAACTTACCTGTTAAGAACTCTACATTTCAACTACCTAGACGGATCCTACTCTCCTTAGCTAGCTTCCTTGGCCCTTGCACTCGTCGAGTGACATCCCGGCCCTTGCTCATTTATCACCACATCAAGATTCCAATATGGCGCGTGGCTAAGAGGGTTACGCTCCAACGAAAATATTTTGGGTTCCATTCCATGGAAATATACCTTTTTTTATATTAGCTTGTTCAGCCTAACACAACCCTTCTTTTTCTTAGCTTTAGACATGTTATGTAGAAAAAGCTACACGGGTGGATTTCCAAGTAGAAATCCTTGTAATTCGCGAAAATCGTGTGAAAACTTTTCAAGGGCACTATAGGCTCCACTACGAAATACCTGCAAAATGAACGAGACCAATAACGCCCCCGTTTGTCTTGCAACTTTGCGCGGCCACATCATGGTTTTTAATGAGGAAAATTTAATTATTTGCCACTCTTATGAGTCCAGTGGCAACAGATTTGCCACCCTGGCCCATTGTTAGTGACTCAGGTGACTCCACATGTAAGTAACAGAGTGAATTGGTCAATCTTAAAAGTGGCGAAAAATTGAATCTCCCTTTTAATGACGGTTGGTCCATTACTGTGTGATGTGGTCCGGTGAAACATTTGTTCCACCCTCTCTCCCTTAAAAATCATAGATTTGTAATTTCTTTGGACATTGCAGAGAGGTTAGAGTTAATAAGTACGAATGCATCATCCATTCTCTTTTTCAAGACAACGGAGACATCAACGTGAACAACGCATACAGTTTTAAGCTCAAAAAACCATTTAGAGAAACAACTTCGAAAAGCCATTTAAAGAAATCGATATATTTGTTTCGACTTCCAAAGATGTTAAAGCTAGAAGTCACGAAAAAAGTAAAAAAGAACAAAATCCACCCATGTGCTGGTACATGGTGGATATCACTGCTGCCTGCCTCCCTAGTGTCAACTTTCCCCTCCAATCTCTTCTCCCCTTTCCAACCTTTTCAATTGAATCATAATGAAGTATCCCAATTGTGTCTTGCTATTACGATGGGTGCAAGCATATGAGAGCAATGAGTTTAACAACCAAAGAAGTCAATGACATTATCGAGTGAGATCGGCAGCTCCGATCGCCGCCGTTGGCATAGACCATCCCAAGATAGCCATATCCGTCGTCTCCGCCTCCCGCGCCGCGACCGCCGGTTCCCACTCCGGCGTAGTTGACCCCGTTGTACGCGGCCGCTTCACCGTTGTCCCTGTCAGAACAAACCACAAACATGAGCAGCTTGCGTACAAAATGCCCCCATGAAACCACGAGATTACATGTATTCTTCGTACGTGCCAGACTACAAACTAATTGAGAGTTGTAGCTAGCTTTAAGTGCTGGTTAAGCTCAGATCTACTACTGCTGTCACAAGTGCAAACGGAATAAGAATTGGATTCCGAGGAACATGGTTTTCTCAGGAAAATGTGACGGACAGAACGACAAAAAGGGCACAGCATTTCCTAATGGTACCGCTGCCATTGGACCCAGTTCGATGAACTCTCACTTCTCTTTTCGGTTGGTTCAATTCCTAAAGGTCTTGTAGGGTCCCGAACGAAGGACACTATTGAGATCTAAAACGCTCAAAGAATATTTGCTGTCTCCAAGTGCTAGAATAATTCTGGTGTATGTATAATGTGCAGTTATTTCGCCTACATTATATACCTCCTTTTAATAAGCGAGACAGAACTGAGGTGCAAAAATCAGCGATCAGTGGCATGCATGTGGAGATGCAGACTGACTGCCTATCATACTAGCTCCTTAGACCTGGCTAAACGAGCTGGACCAACCATATCGATCCGAGGCATGGTACTATTAGTCTGGCTCAATCACAACATAACATGAATAGTAACTCTCCTGTGGTAGTACACCTCGGCACGGTATGAACAATAACTCTCTTGTGGTAGTGCAGTAAAATTGTTTGTGGTTGACAGTAAAATTACTTGTATTAGGATTACTGCACTTTTCTAAGCGCAAACGGATAACTTGGCAATAAAATTACTTACGACTGATAGTAAAATTACTTGTGACTGGTAGTAAAGATACTTACGACTCAACGATTGACAGTAAAAATTACTTATGACTGGAAGTAAAATTACTTATGATTGACAGTAAAATCAATAAGCTATCGTTGGCCCGTTTGGCTAAGCGTGCTTGCACCGATTTGGCATAGCCTGACCCCTCTTCATGTCGTGCCTGCGTCGAAAGACAGGCACATGCGCTGTTATGGTACGGCACAATAACTTATTAGACCAATCATATCGGGCCTAATTGAGTCATACTCTATCTGAACTTGTGTCGTGCCGTGCCGGATGGCCTATTTGGCTAGGTTTAGAATTTTTGGCATATTTGACACTGTTACAACCCGTATTTATAGAGATGACAGTATGTTTGCAGGATTGCCAAAAAATATCATTTTTGCCGCCCGACGGTGTACCTTATTTAGCTATTTGGTTGGAGCATATTTTTAGCTATACACAGCGATATTTGCAACGTCGGGGAGACAGACGCAACACAAGTGACAATTTCCATGAGCCAAATGCCTACGGTCCACTCTATTTGTTTGCATGCAGATTAAACAAAGCAAACAAAACCAAATGACCCACCCTGCTGCCCAATAGCCATGCCTAAACAGATATTAATCACCGGGTAATCACCTGCTAATCGTACGAATTATTGAGCAACATCCACAACGGATAAAATTATAAAACAAATTACACAATCAAGTACGTTGTGTTGGGAAGCTGCACATAAAACTTCGTAATTTTTCGAGCTCATTTGCTATATTTAAAAATTCAAAATCACCTGTAATTTTCACGCAACGGGTTCCATTCTTACAAAATGCGCCGAAAAAACACCAATACAGCCAAAAACTCTAGGAGGAGGACTAGTTTAATTAATCCTGTATTTTTTTATGGAAAAATAACCCTCTCCTACGAATATTTTACTTCAGACTCTCCTAATGTGGCGTACGTACCCTAGTACTCCAGCATCCTTAACAAAGTGAAGGCTATAGTAACTTCAGGAACTATTCATACAAATATCATTGTAGCCATTTTTCTTCAAATATGATTCTGAACATCTGTTTTTGCAAAGCTATCCTCTCATTGAGCTAGGCAGGTATCTTCCAAGATAAGACTCCCCTAGCTCAGCAAGACGACTTGCCGAGCCGATCGGCCGCGGTAGCGATTTAAATAGTGTTAATCATTCTTTAATAAGTACTAATCATACTTAATTAGTGCTAATGATGTTTAATTAGTAATAATCGTGCTTAAGTCAATCATGTAACTATGGCAGCTCGTCCTGCTGAGGGGAAGTGCTCGTCCGGTGCTGCCAAGCTATAGTGTCTCGATAAGACTTACTGAGCTAGTGTGGCATGGCATGCAATATATGTCATCGGTTGCGGCTGCCGAGTTTGGGAAATGAGTTAAATTTGTAAAAAACGAACATCTGATGATCAAATTTGGAAAAAAAAATTCTCTAGTGCTATTTGTGTGAACAGTTCTAACTTAACTTCATTCAGAGCACGGTCAGCCTTAAAAATAATTCGACGCACGTCGTCTACGCTCCCCCTTCTTCTGCTAGCGAATCGTACTACTGGTAAAATGGAAATAGACCAGTGATGCGGTAGGAAGGATGCCGACATGGTTCACCGGTTCGCCCAGTGCACAAGTGAATTTGTACTACTGCTACAGTGCTACTAACGCACATCTCGTTGCAGGTTTACATAACTCACGATCGGGCAGCAGCGTTATGGGCGCACGGGAAAGGCAACAATATCCGGTGCATGCCTGCTTGCCGTGTATTCCACGTCTCAAATTTTTGAAGAATTCGTAAAAAAAAAATTATAGCCGTACGAGATGATATATCCTCTGGGCATGCAAAATTTTAATATGAAACTTAATCGCATTTGTAAGATATGGAAAGGAGAATTTCGGCATATCAACTGATTATCAATTTCATATCTTAAATGCGATCAAGCTTCGTCTTTAAATTTTACATGTACAAACTTTTTTAGAAATATTTCAAAACTCTTAAGACGGGAATGCACGAAGGATGCAACAGATATTTTCCCCATGGGAAGGAGGGCCTTTTCACCGTGCGCGTGAGGTAGGGGCAAATTCTGCCGAAAATTCCTCGACCTGTTTCTGTGTCCGGCGACCCATGGCCGTTGGACGAAGTTAAAGGCACTGTATTTAAAAAGGCGTACGCGCAAAGGCGAAATGTTGGGTAACTGTGTTCTACGCGGTCCCACCTGTCAGTGATGCCATTTGACGTGTGGTCCGAGATATTCCTCCCCTGCCCCACGTAGGACGCGACAGGTAAAGCAGCCCCAGTACTCCACCTCGGTCCCAGCCGGCAGACAAAGGCCCGCTCCAGTGCTCCAGACAGCTTTACGATTTCTGGTTTTTTTTTTGGTTTCGATTTTTCTCTTTATTTTTTTATATTGCCTATGATAATATAATATTATTGTATATTTCTTAGAAAAAACTAATAGATACTCTGAGAAACTACGGCTTATAAACCACATTGGGCAGGAAAAGGCTAGGGTGACGTGGCACTTAAGTGTGCTGACATGGCGCCGACGTAGACGTCCTACTGTGCAATGCAGGTAGATGCAGCCCCAGATACTGTGCAATGCGTTTGGAAGGAAAAGCGAGGTGAGACGTTGGGGTGGGTACCTGGGGCCGCCGAGGACGCCGGCGTTCCGGGTGAGCTGGTCGACGAGCGCCGACGACTTGGGGTCGATGCTGGACGCCTTCTCGTAGATGGCCTCCAGCCCCTCGCCGGACGGCTGGAAGAAGGCGCCGTTCACCATCGTGTCGCCCTCCGTCCGCCAGTTCCACCCCGCCCACTGCCCCTCCGCCGTGTCCACCCGCTTCGTCACCTGCCATTTCACCGTACACAAGGACAACAAATAAAAAAGGGAGTTGATAAACAACACCGGATGTTTTGTCAAACTATTATTCAGACATCGAACGGTCACAAACTCCTCCTCCCTCCAAAAGAAACCGTCTCTAAAAAAGGATTGTTGGATCTCTCAGAAATCTAGATGATTATTTGAAATAAAACATCCCCATGATGGCTATACACTCCAAAAAATTGTCCATGGGTACATTATGCTAGGGCCCACTGTCAGTGTCAGCTGTTGCCATAACCCGGGCCTTGGATGCTCCAAATTATCCCCTGGCTGGACCAAAACAGGGGAAACACGATGCAAATTTTTTGTGCTCAAAGATAAGATATGTCCAAACTTTCACCAAACAGGATTTCACAGGACCATTACTACTTACTACCACCCTTTCACTCTGAAGCAAAAAAGCAAAAGTCAAAAAAGTGTGGAAAATATCAAAAAAGGGTTACATGGCTCTGGCTTTTACAGCCAGATTCTGAGTTGGAAAACACACGCAAGCAAGGACATGAAAGAACAGGACAATGGTCACGGTACCCAACTGCTACGCAGTACACGCACACTTGCATTTGCATCCCTACCCAGTAATTAATCCAAACGAAGCAATGAAATCTGAAACAGGGAGAGGCAAGCTGTGCTCTGCTCACCAAGCAAAGAGCAAGAAACACAAGAACCCAAGAACACGGCACGGCAGGGCGGAGGGAGCTCACCTCCTTGGCGTTGGGGTCGGTGGGGGCGATGTAGCGGTTGCCCTGGCTGTTGATGGTGGGGCTGGCGCTGCCGCCGATGGCGTACATCTCCCAGGCGGTGTAGTCGTTGTTGACGATGTGGAAGTATCCACGGCGGCAGCGGGGCATCCGCTGCACGAGCTGGACGCCGAAGTAATTGAACGCGATGGTGACCTGCATCGCCGAGTCAGGGAGGTAGTCGTCGCTGTGGCCCAGCAGCATCACCTCGTTGTGGTGAGAGAAGTAGCTGTTGGACACGGTGATGGCCGTGGAGCCCATGATGGCGTCCACCAGGCCGTCCGCGCACCGCGACAGCGCGCAGTGGTCCACCCACACGTCGCGCGCGGAGTAGAGCGAGATGCCGTCGCCGTCCGACCGCGTCCGCCACCCGTAGTGGGTCGGCGAGGAGCGGATGTTAGCGTTGCCGGCCGGGACGCAGTCGTGGACGTGCAGGTTGTGGATGATGATGTTGGAGACGTACTGCAGCGTGATGCAGGCGCCGCCGGCGATGTGGACGTTCGCGCCGCGGCCGTCGATGGTCTTGTAGCTGTTGACAAGGAGCTCCTCGTTGAGGCGGATGGTCATGTCGGCGGCGAAGACGATCCAGAGCGGGCCCTCCTGGATGACGGCGTACCGGAGCGTGCCGGGCACCGGGTTGACGGGGTCGCGGTCGGAAGAGTCGGTGACCACGTACACCGGCCCGCCCTTGCCGCCCATCGCGTTGCGGCCGAACCCGATGCCGCAGTCCGCCAGCCGCTGCCGGTCCTGCCGCCAGTCCGTCCCCGTGCACCGCCAGCAGTCGTCGATAGGGTTGCCCGTCATGCACCCGCCGCCGCCGCCGCTGGCCTCCTGCATCCACCTGCGCGACGTCGCCACCTTGCTGCCCATGCCAAGAACCCACCGCCATTACAGATTTACAACGCCAAAAGCATAAAAGATTGCTAATTTGCAGCACCAAGAACTGAAACACCGGACATTTGCGGCGCTACGTTGCGGGCATTCGACGGAGAAGGCAACGTACCTGTGGAAGTCGGCGACGACGGCGGCGGGGTTGGGGAGCGAGGAGTTGAGCAGGGGGAGGGGAGAGGCAGCGGCGGCGAGCAGGAGGACGGGGAAGAGGATAATGCGGGTGGATTTGTGGGCTCCCGCCATGGTTTCTTGCTTGGATTAGATTAGAGAGAGGTCGGAGTGGAGATGCAGTGGATTTTGTAGCAATGCAGGAGAGTGGCAGCAAGCAGCAGAGTGAGGGGGTAGTGGGGATGAGGAATTGGAGCTCGATTCGGAGTTCTTGATATTTGGAGGCTGGGATTGGGGCAACAATGGAGGAAAGAGGGGGTGGTAGCAGTGGGAATGGAGGGGAGGAAAAATATTTTGGGAGTGGGGGGCTGTTAAATGCTGCAAATGGGGAATTTTGGACACTATTGGACCCTTAAACATCCAAAATTCCGTTTTTGGCCCCCTAACCAAAAAAATTTCAATTTTGGACCCCTCCCGACTGCGTGTTTCTCCCGTTGCGCCACGCATCCCGGTCGTGCGGTCTGGTACCGCACGACCGCATTGTTCACGGGTCGTGCGGTACCAGACCGCACGACCCCTTCGCAGACCGCGCCTCTCGCCGCCCGACCGCAGTCGCCTCCCGAGCGCACGACTCGGCTGCTGACCGCGCGTTTTCTCTGCCGACCGCACGTCTCGGATGCCGACTGCGTGTCCCCGCCCGCGCGCACGCTGCAGACCGCGCGATTCCCTTTCCGTCTAATCCTTCCGCCGAAAGCTTCACGGGGTGGCCTTTTTTCGCCTCTTTGCATGCAGGTCATACAAGCGTCAGTAGTATGTAACATGGCCCCCCAATTTTTGCTGAATGGCTAAGGAGTGTTCGCAATAAAATACCTTGGAGCTCGCTTGGTGAGCAGATGCATGCGGTGAAGACTTCTTGTTTGCAGTTGAAGCAAAGACAGAGCGAGAGAGGGAGTGAAGGGAGGAAAAGAAAGAGTGGAAACCGAGATTTTTGAGTTGGTTTTGTTTGGAGTCAGCAGATTTTGCAATTACGAAAGTTGTAGATCGTCTTCTGAGCTTCAAGAAGAGGTAATTTTTGTCCCCGTGCAAGTATTTTCTGTGAATGTCATTAGCCCGTAATTAGGCAAACCGTCTGTCGTTAATGTTCTTATAAGGCAATACGGTGTTTATGTTGTAGGTAAAAATGATGCATGATGTATTGTAGTGTAGAAAATATCGTATTTTTTTGTTGAAGTTATGTAGTGTAATGTAGTTATTTTTTGATGACCATATGTGCTTACATGTGTAGGTGTAGAAAAAGTAAATATTTAAATTGGAGCATTTGTGGGTGATAGCAACAGGACTTAGATTAGAGACAATTTGTATAATTGGTAGGCTTAGTGAGACAACATGTAAAATTAAAATTGAGAATACATTTGAATTATTATAATAGAAATATGAGGAAAGTAGTACGAAGGGATAGTAAAATTAAATAAACTTAGAAAATGAAAGTAGAAAGATATATTTTATTGATTTATGTACGCTTTCTTAAGTGAAAGCCGCATGAAGCGAAATATACGGTAGCGCGGAAGAAAATTAAGTAATGGAAATTTTGCATTAATCGGAATTGAAATTGGTTAGTGGAAGCCGGCGTTAAGTAAAATTGTAGGAAAGAAATTTTACGAATTAGAAATTAAGGTCTATAAATAAGACCGCTGGAAATAAAAATGAAATGAATATGTAATTTGATGTATGTTAGAATTTGGAAGTAAAATAGTTGGAAATAAATTGTAGATTTAGAAATACAAAACAAATACTAGTCTGAAACACCGCACTGTTAATGTTAAATGAGGTAGTGAGTGTTTGATGGTACGATTGTTACATGCTGTGTACTAAAATTGTTGATTATGCACTTATGGTAGGTACGCAATGGCTGACATTCAACAAATGTTCGTGTTTTATGGGAGTGGTCTCGTACGTGATGGGCCGTATGGGGCAGACCTGTCAAATTGCGAGCGGACCGTGATCCGGGCACCCGATCTGAGCGCCATGAGCTTGTCTGAGCTACGGAGGTGTGTCCGTTCGGCGTTCGATCGACACACCACAAGGAAGAAGTTAGGATCGAGGCAGTCTATGCCTCAATGGTGGGTGATGGAAGGGAGAGCATATGACAGCTTTTGAAGGTGACCAATGACGCCTCATGGGCGAACTACATGGAGGTCGTGTGCAACCTTGATGCTGCGATATATGGGAGGCCAATGGTGTATGTCGAGTTCGTGGAGAGGGCAGAATCATCAGCCATGTTTGGTTCAGATGCCGCTGGTGGAGATGTAGTGGCTGGGTTCATCTCCGGCGGTCATGAAGACGCTTCTACGGGAGAACATGTGGGCGAGGAAGTGGGTGATGAAGACGACAGGAGGCGTGCGGAAAATTTCCAGCCCAACGAAGGTGTGGACGAGAGGTGGTGGGCCGCCCGTATTGACTGTCATGAGTATCTTGGGGATCAGGTGGAAGAAGAGGGCAGCGAGGAGGATGAGGAGGTGGAAACAGACAGTTCTGGAGAGGACGAGGATGGCGAAGGTGCAACTGGAGGGGTGGTAGGTCGTGTTGTGACCACGGACGGTGCGTACGTGTCGTCCAGACTGGACGACAACGCAGCGGCAACCCTAGTTCTGCCACAGGCGGAGGAGGGAGAATGGGGGTTCAGCGAGGGCGCACTCTTTTTGGGGCAGTGCTTCCGTAATAAGAGTGCTGTCCAGCAGGCTATTGCTAGACATGCCGTCAACATAAGCCGGACGTATCGGGTCCACAAGTCAAAGCCGGACACGTACGTTGTGAAGTGTGTCGACGGGTCCTGTGGTGGCAAAGTTCGTGCACAACGGTACAAGGGCGTTGGCACGGGGTTCCGGATAACAGTGCTGCAAGATCACAGTTGCGAGCTTGCGGGGCCAGTACATAGACATCGCAACATGACATCATCCTATGTTGCGGAGCTGGTCACGCACCTCATCCAGGCGGATGTGTCCATTACCCCGAAGGTTCTAATGGCAGAAGTAGCGAACACGGCGGGCTTCGAAGTGAGCTACAAGAAGATAAGGCGGGCGAAACGAAAGGTGCTGCACCGTATGTATGGGACGTATGAGGAGGCGTACGACCTGGTCCCAAGAATGTTGCACCAAATTGCACAATCAAACCCAGGCACGTACATAAATAGGCAGGAGAGGGTCCATCCTACGGAGGGCCCGAATTGTTTCATTCTTGACAGAGTGTTCTGGGCCTTCCATCAGGCGATACAAGGTTTCAGGTGGTGCCGTCCAGTGCTAACCATAGATGGGATGTTCCTATCTGGCAAGACTATTCTCACCGCAGTTGCAGCCGATGCAAATGACCAGTTACTCCTAGTGGCATTTGCAATTGTGGAGAACGAGAATACAGATAGCTGGCTTTGATTTCTTTGCAATTTGAAGCATGCCGTAGTGCAAGAACGCCCTGAAGTGTGCCTTATCTCCGACCGCAATGCTGGCTTGCTGTCTGCGTTGCGAACGTTGCAGAATGGGACGCAACCCCCCTTCCAGTGGAATGATGTGAAGAACCGCTGGTGCATGAGGCATATTGTAGCGAACTTCCACAGAAGGTTCCGTAGCAAGGACCTAATGAAGATGTTCAAGAAGCTATGCATGCAGAACCAGAAGCGAAAGTTCGACACCTTGTGGAGGCAGCTCGATCAGGAGGCCACCAAGCATGTGCATACAGAAGTAGGGGCCGTGGAGGGGGCTCCACAAGAGTCGGGGTATTCACACAATGGGTTCAGTCCAATGCACTTGACTTGGAAATGTGGTCTTTGTTGCACGACACCGGTGGGGCAAGATATGGGATCATGACAACCAACATGTCCGAGGTTTACAATGGTGTCTTGAAGGGCGTCAGATCCCTGCCGATCACGGCAATTGTGGCCGAGACTTGGAACCGTACCGTCGGGTACTTTGTGAATAGAGCCATGATGGTGCAGAAGCACCTTGACGAAAATAAGCAATACTCTGAGGTCATGCAGGCCTTCATGGACAGGAAGATGGAGAATGGTCGATCCCACATTGCTCAGCCCATTGATTGCTTAAGGAGGAAGTTTGAGGTCCGCCTAAGGCAGAAGTATGTCATGGGTCACATTAGAGGGGAGCGCAAGCAGGTATGCACGATTGGTGATGAAGCATCTTGCACCTGCAATAAGCCCCAGCTTCTGCACAAGCCATGCTCCCATGTGTACGCGGCCTGCGTTGTATGGAACCAGGCGTCGACACAGTACATCTCCAAGTACTACGACATGCAGCACTTGTATGCATCCTGGAGTGCAGAGTTCTATTCCTACGAGGTAAACATGCACTACAGGGAATTATGGCCAGGGGAGATAAAGTGGGTGCCCAACGATGCACTCAAGCATGTCGGTCGTGGAAGACGACAAAGCCGTCGCATCCGTAACGACATGGATGACAGCCAGCGAGGGGATCGTGTTCGGCGCCCGAAGTGTAGGCTATGCAAGACGATTGGCCACTCCCTCAGCCAGTGCCCAAACAGGCCGGCATCAAGCAACGCTCCGTAGTACCAACCACAATGTTTTGTTGTACCCATTGTTGCTTCGATGTGTTATGTGCGTTGCGATGTACCATGCATTATTCAGGAGGTGTACGCTGCATTGTTGGCTCCATGTATATATGTCATGCATATTACCATGTTATGTATGTTTTCGTACATTCCATATGTTGCCTTGTCGTGTGGGTCATATTCGTGTGCACATTTTATGTATGTTTTGGTACATTCCGTACGTTTCCCTGTCGTTACATTTGTTGTTAATTATGTTGTCATTTGTTGCATATTTTGTTATAAATTTAGACTCACTTGTTATCCTTCTTTGGCAGGACATGGCGTTCGAGTTGCTAGACCCCCGTTGGGATGAGCACCACCGATGCCATGCGTGGTCGTCGGGAGACGCACGAGGGCCTCCTTGCTTCGTCCTTAGGGGCCCCCGAGAGAACTAGTGTCTCGACCAGCGGTACATCCCACTACTGCGGGACATCAGGCTGCTGCCCATTGCCCGCATGTTGGATCTACCGCATGCGTTCTAGTATGATGCGCCGCTGCTTTCCGCTCTCGTTGATCGATGGAGGCCGGAGACTCACACCTTCCACTTCCGGTGGGGGGAGATGACGGTTACTCTGCAGGACGTGACGATGCTTACAGGTCTACCCGTCCGTGGTGCTGCTGTAGTGCCACCCCCAAAGGCAGCAGATTGGAAGGTCCGTCTGGGTCACCGGTTCGGTCATCTGATCCCAGACAACGCAGCTGGTGTGCCACATGGATGGCTTCGTCGCTACATGACCTGTCCTGCACACGCACATGAGGACGAGGTGCGGACGCACTTCGTTGCGTACCTGCTATATCTGTTCGGGTGGGTCTTTTTCCCTAGCACCACTGGAGACTCCGTGCAGCCTAGCTATATACACCTAGCAGAGTCCTTGGCGGATGGCTGGCCTGGTCAGGTGCCACAGTATAGCTGGGGATCAGCAGTTCTTAGCGCCACTGTAAGGACCCAGTTATTAACATCTGGATTCCTCTGTGATTACTGCACTATTCCCTGGATCAGTAGATAGTGCTCACAGTTACAGTAATGAATATCAAAATACATATCATGCGGAAGCGTAAAATTTAATAGTAGACTTACTCATGGGCCGATTAAGCCGAAATCATTAAATTGCAGCAGCGGAAGAACGAAGCATGCAGATGGGACCCTCAGGACATGCCCACAGGCAGCCAACTGGAGGTTCGCGACCTAGTCCTTGACATCTTCATCTTCTCGGCCAGCTTGTCCAATTCTTGTTGCTGAGGCGAGGTGATTTGACTTCTGATTCTGAATTTTGTCGCAAAAGCGAGCGTGAGCACTCCGACCCCGTGCTCCGCGAGCCAATACACAGAATGCAAATAAATAGTATGCATGGCATAACAAAGGAGAGGCTCGAGTTATTTTGTTTTGCAAGGAGTGCTTTTGAATACAATTAATTAAAAAGCCCTATGACTTAGCAATTTTGGAACAAATCTTAATGTACAAGGAAATGCATTATTAATATCGATTCAGATTCCATCCACCGTTGCATGGCATCTGCACCATATAGCAATTTCTTCAGCGTTATAGCCGCTTAACTTACCACTGGGACGACACCCAGGACAATTCCAAACCAGGGCCTTCCACTGCCCTTCCACTTTTTCATTCCCACCCACAAAGTTGTTTTTGAAACAGAACTATATCTGGTTAAGTTCCCATGTCCGCCCTTGACCGTGGGCACGGCTATTCGAATAGTTTTGACTCTGCAGAGTTTGCACACTTTACCCACAAGAGACAATTCACTCGTTGCCCCGCACGATTCCTTAGTAGTGCGGTTGAGCGAACCATCACAGTAACCGTTCAAAGTACCTCGCCCCTTCCATCATCTCACCCCTATGAGCTTGTCCCGCTTGCGGCAGGTCTCATAGGTTGTGCGGGAGTTCCCCTCCTATGCGCCTAGCAGCTGGATACTTCACCTTGCTAGCACGCCGCAGAAGAACTTCACCCTCTGCGGGTGTCCCGTTCAAGCCGTCACCCAGACCGCCACTTGCACTACCTCACCTCCTCCACCTATGATGATGACTTTCAGGGTTCGGTAAATCTACTAAGCCAAGTTGTACTTTACAGACTTGTGGTTGCACTGTTATACAGGGGAGGTCATGACAAGATTCAGTCCTTAGGGTTATCTGGGCGGTTCTACCACAAACCCCACTCTCGTGCACACCTGCACCATACCCCCGAACCATCCGCCCAGATAAATAAGCAATTTGAGGTTTTTGGGAATATAAAATAATCATATCCAATATACACCAGTCATTACCACCATGATTGCCCAATCAATTTTTGTCATGATTAAAAGTGATGCTTGGCGCTCTCGCACCCATGAGTACCTAAACAATACTGAGCATGGCATATAACTTACGGACTTATTTTCGAAAGGTTACTATTGTAATTTTGCTAAGGCGACAAAGTTCACATAATCAAGTAATCCAAAGGATGTGTAATATTATTCAAGGCAAGCAATTGGGCATATAACTAGAATCAATTAACCATGTATTTGCATATAAAATAACAGCATGCAATTTGATAATTTAAACAAAAATAATTTGCAGAAAATGTAGGTTCAACATGATCAAAGTATTGACTCGCCTGGTGCGGTTCACCGACGTCTTGAGCTCACTTAATGTTTTCCCATTCGAAGGCTCTGAGCCTTTAGTCTTTATCTTCACCTCAATCTCGGCCTCGCTTGATTCACTGATCCTTCAGGGCTCCAATTTCTAAGTACGTGCTAAGCAACTGAATCCAAGCAAATACAATAACTCAAAAGTCCAGGTAAATCCAAATAAACTCAATTTAGCTTTATTGTGAGTTAATGGGTGGATTGGGTGATTTGAGGCAAGGCCAGTGATGAATCGATCTTTTATTAACAGTTTCTTTTATTATTATTTTTTTTATATTTATCAAGGAAGTTCCCTGAGTTAGGATATATATATATATATATGTATGAATTTAGCCGAACATTATTTTGCTAAGGTTAGCATTTACGATTAAGGTATGCGTTTTATGCACAATGCATACATTTGTTGATTTATTAAGTTGGCTTTATAGTCTATGTATATATACATATATTTAGCAAAGGAAAGACATATTATTTTATGCGGGCCTAATATTAACTTGTTTACTAAGGTGTAGGTTTAACAAGATTATTTTTAACCCCTAACGACCCATGGGTTTCTTTTATTAGACTTACGAAGTCGTACTTTGGTATGGTACTTAGTTTATGATGCTCGGAGAACTGAGGTTCACTAGTGCTCCATATACATATTCATCACTAGATTATAGGTTATTGTACTTTTATTTGGTTTTATGATAACTAATTATAATTGCTATTATTTTAAAAAGGGCTCTCATGATATTTATATTTTAGTTACATATGATCTATATAAAGCCTACCCTTTTAAGTTTTGATCTTAAGTAATTTATATGCAAGATGATTTCTATTTGTAAATCTATATTACCTAATATTCAAATAACTTAATCCTGGGAAAATAATCAGTTTGTTAGTCTTGATTAACATGTGACTTTAGCCAATATTAAATCCAATTTGATTTTTGATCCATTTTCTTCCTACTGTTTACTACATATATATCTACAACTAGATTATATGCACTCCATTTGAGTTTATGCTAATTGAATTGTATTAGCTATTACGAAAAGGGCTTTCACAAATTCTAATTACCAAAGTCCATATAATGTATACCTAAAGCATACTTTAATTTAAGGGGCAAACTAACTTGTCGTACTTCTTTTACTTAAGTTCTATTGTCTAAAAACGATAGCTATGATTTATTCTTATGATAGACATATATGATCTTTGTAATCCTTACTAATTAGTTCCAATGTCATTTCTACTTAAAAGGCGCTACTTTTGATTAAAGGTTGTTATCAACTTATGTACCTTTAGTTGTTTTTTTGTACAACTTAAGTCTTAAAGAAAAAGATTGTATATATATACATTTAGGTGATAGCCTAGCTTGCTATTTGATTAAAGTTACCATTGGTATTTATTTGATGATGGCATGTTAAAGGTTGGAGCACATGTTTTAGTTATTACTTGGCTTAGCTTTAATTAAAATTTATTTATCTAGCAAGGGTTGTTTTACAAGGTTATATTTCAGTATTTGCTATTCAACAAAATCTACCACTAAGATTTATGTAATGGTAGCATTTCAGATATTGGGCATATATCTTAATTTTAATTAAGGGCAATCTTTATTAAATTTGGTCATTTAACCTAAGTTGTTTGTCTTTATCAATGTCTTTAGTTAGTATTTAGCCTTTTAGACAATTATTCAAACCATATTAATTAATCCTATATGAAACAATCCAAATTTAAATCTTCCAATAATCTCATTTATACGCTAATTAAATTTTATTAGCTTTCCTGTATTATTTCTAGATTTTCCCTAAATGTTTCCTAGTTAAAGTGGGCTAAAATCAGTAAAAACAAAAAGAACACATAAATGTGCATAAAAAGGAGTTCGAACTCGGGACCTGGGTGTTAATGGACAAAGGCGCTGACCAACTGGGCCTTGCCCGTTTTGTGATGCAGAGGGGAGGGCAAATTAGAAACGACCACCGCAATTGCTGGGCTCAAAATAGGGCATCCCAGCAGCGCTCGGTGTTGGCGTCGCCGGCGGCGGACGGGGGCCGGGGAACTGCCGGAAACCATTGAAATGGAATCCCCCCGAGGCGGGGATGCCTCTGGGGTGGCGGCTCCGGCCGGGGTGCACGGTGGCGAGCTAGGGGCGGCGCAGGGCTGCTGGCGGTGGAGCGGGAAGGAGGCGCCCGCGGCCGGGGAGGAGAGGGAAAGGGGCGGCGCGTGCATGAGCGGGAGAAGGACCAGTGGAACGCACCTAGGTGGCGGGCGTGGCCAGAGGGAAGCCGAGGCGGGCTGGCGACGTGCACGGCGGTGGTGCGGGGGAGGTCACCGGGGCCGGCTCACTACGGTGAGGTGGAGAGTTATGCGGTGCTCGAGGAGGCTTGGTGGCGACTTGGAGATGCTCCCGGCGAAGGGAATCGAGCCGGGAGAAGACGGGCATGAAACGGGGGCGGTGGCGGCGGTTTCGGCCGGCGACGGGGAAGAAGCCGCAGCGGTGAGCACGGTGCGGCGCTTTCCAATTCATTTGGACGGGGAGTAGCTGGGGGGTGGTGGCACAAAGGAATGCGCTCGATTTTGGAGGGGCTCACCGGAGGGCGGAATACGGCGAGGAGGCAATGGGCGTAGGCGGCGGCATCGCCCGTGCGCGGGAGAAGACAGAGGAGGAAGGGAAGCAAAAGCGGTGCGCAGGGAGTGAGGGAGGGGCCAAGGCCTCTTTGTAACTGGAGGAGGGGAGGCGTTGCTGGCGGAGGACCGGACGAAGCGGCGAAAGAACCACTGGGCATGGCGCCGCGCGGGCTCGGGCGCGGAGATGCGGGGTTCGACGCGCGGCGCAGAGCAGGAGCGGTGCAGGCGGCAGGGTGCGGCAGGGCGACAAGACGAGACGGCCACGCGGCAGCAGGCACATGATGGCGCGGGGAAGGAGGACGTGGAGCAAGCGTCGCCACGAGAGAGAGGAAAAAGAAATGGAGCTTCGGCCTGGAGAGGAGAGTGCGTGCGGGAAGGGGAGAAGAAAAAGAGGAGGTGGGGCTGGGCTGCCCGGCCTGGCTTCATCTCTCACTCTCTCTTTTTTTTATTTTTGTAATTCATTGCTATTTGTTTTATGCATACACATACATGTATATTTTCTTCATTTCTATTCTTGTACAGATTCATTTTTATATTTTTGCTCACTAGGTCTTTTGTATACATGTTTGTATGTGTTTTATTTATTTATTTTTGTTGCCCTCTTATAATACTATTTTTCAATATGAAATTTTATACTTCAATTTAAATCTCGCCCTCCTTATGTTGAATTATATTTTCAGCTTTTGAATTCAAGATTATAGATTTCTTTTACTTCCACATTTTCTTTTATGGCATTTTTAATTCTAGTCTTATTATTACCATCATCATCATTATTATTTTTGAAACCTTCTTAAAAACTTAAGAAGCACCTTAAAAATCCAAATTTCAAGAAAATACTTTGCACAAATAATTCAAAAGCTTTCATTTTTAAAATTCAAATTTTTGGGATGTTACAAACCTACCCCCCTTAAATGAATCTCGACCCCGAGATTCCGATAGAGCAGAAAGAATGGAGGTAGGTTATGTTGGTTAGCAATGGGTTTCAGGGTGCTGCTCGACATATAGCTCGTTATCTCCACAGGGAGATGAAAATCTGCAGAATAAGGGTTAGCACTTGGAGAAGTCAAAAGGGAAGAGAGATACCTCATTCTCCTAGATAGGTCGTAGACTTCCAAATGCTTGTTCTTTGACATCGTCGTCTTCACATCCTTGGAAAATGGAATAGTTGCCTCGTCTATTGGACCTATGGTGGTCATAGAATTCACACTGGTAGGTGGGTGGCACCAGTCTGTGCCCTAGGGAGTAGACGGCCTTAGGAATGCAGAGGTGACGATGGGCATATTTGTATGGCGGTCTTTCACTTCTACTGAGATTCCGTCCTTTAGTCTATAGCTTTGCCTAGCACGACGATTCTAGCTAAAGGTACGTCTAGTAGTCCTCATCACCAGAAGATTTCCAACCTTGCGAATATCCTTGTACTGGTCTGATTAGCTCTAAGTCCAGGTTGTTGCAGTCCTAATGGATATACATTGCAGTAGTTCTTTGGCAATTCTATCTCTTGGTACTACCCCCCTTAAATAAATGACGATTGTCATTACGGTTGGCGGCAAATTGATCTATGGGCTCTCTAGGTAGGTAAGGAAAGAATGTTGGTAGGACGACGTCTCGAATCTTGGTTCTTGTGCCGGTTGACGCCTGTAGTTTGGAAGGTTGTGGAAGCTTCACTCATCTTTGATCGCCTTGGTTTAGGCTATCTAGCACCTTGCTTTTGCGGACCCGATGGGGTTTTCAGCAGGAGGTGAGAGGGAATAGCATGAGGTAAGGATTGAATCGTGGGGATAAGGTAATCCAAACCCATTCTAATTTTAAAAGAGTACCACCCAGGGAGTTGGAGTGATACTGAGCCACACAAATTTTTAAAAGCTTTTCCTGTGACTGCGAAATAGGACGCCCGAGGGCAAGAAGACAGTGCACAGGGTCCAAATGAAATCTTACAACAATACATCGTCTACTCGGGGAGCACACACAAGATGCATAGGGTTCATCTGCATAGTCGTTTAGAACGAGACTACCTTATCTTCATGACCATCTTCGACGATCCTAGTCTTAAATTTTGGAGCAAGGGTAAGGGAAGAAAATAAAGTTTTCTTTTGAAATCCATAGAAGGAAGAGGAGAGTATCGGGAAGTAATTAGTACTCATTCTTGTAATTTTTTTAAATTTTTTTTTTGGAAATACAAAACCCTACAATACCCCTTTCCTTGTAAAGGTATACTAATCTCTCCAATATCCATCAATGTTTTGATTTACTCCCATATGATCTTCATACCTAATGCCTAGAATCCAACGGCCTTGAAAATTTTAACTTCCATTTTTGCAATTTGCTCTTAGGCTATCTTCCTTCAGTATTTTGTCACAGTATTATTTCCATCTGAAACCCCAAACAGCGGGCATCTTTAATTATTCGATACACCGATCATACACTTCCTATTGGATGTTTTCAATCTCATTAATCCTGCTATGGGTATCTAATTCTTCACATAAATCCTACCTTCCACCATAGATTTACAAACCAGATCTAAGGTTTCACTTTGACTATGTAATCCCAATCTCAAATCTATTATTTGTCAACTTGACCAGTCCTTGAATCCAATAGAAGTCTAGTGTTCTTTACCTTAGATCCACTGATGACTTTTGGTATCGAGATTCCCTAATAATCCGACCTGGTGTTATTGATTTAGATCCATAATTTGCTTCTCTAGTGGTCAACCTAAATCGTTATTATCTCCAATCTGACTCCTTGCTATAAACATCCTCCGGGATCAATATTATTAATCAGATCTACCCTCTAATATTTGTTATCACCTCTCCAATTTCTAAAATTTTCAGTTACTCCTTCTAGTTATTGACCATATCCTATTATTCCATTTGTTGTAAACATCTTCCATGAATGATACGATTTATCAGTGTTGTAATCCTTTAATTTGTTTCACACTTTCTATTTCTTCTGTAATCACTTACTTATCTGTCTGATCAATCTATTCATTTGAGCTCCACCAATTTATTCAAATTCCCAGTATAGGTATCTGATCTTCACGTACATCCTATTTCTGCAAAATCACTTAATTCATCTATCTAGGCAAAATATTTATTTAAGCTCCATCAACTTATTTCTCCCAAATTCACTCTATTGTTTCATCCCAGAATAAATTAAGTCTCAAGCGTAGGCTTCATAATTCTTGGCCTAAGGCGTGTTTTCATAGAGTGTTTACAAGAGGAGTACTGAATTTTTTTTACCACTTTGAATTTGGGATAAGAGAGCTTCAGAAGCAAATTAGCCAGGTCAGCATATAGATGAGGGGAAATCATCTAAGGGACATGAGAATAAGCAATATAACTTATACTTGCGAAAATAGATATTGGGAAATAGCTATAATTATGAACTAACGGCCAGGCTAACTAGGTCACGACCTGCAGTCGATATGCTCTGATACCATCGCTGTAAGGACCCAGTTATTAATATCTGGATTCCTCTGTGATTACTGCATTATTCCCTGGATCAGTAGATAGTGCTCACAGTTACAGTAATGAATATCAAAATACATATCATGCGGAAGCGTAAAATTTAATAGTAGACTTACTCATGAGCCGATTAAGCCGAAATCATTAAATTGCAGCAGCGGAAGAACGAAGCACGCAGATGGGACCCTCAGGACATGCCCACAGGCAGCCAACTGGAGGTTCGCGACCTAGTCCTTGACATCTTCATCTTCTCGGCCAGCTTGTCCAATTCTTGTTGCTGAGGCGAGGTGATTTGACTTCTGATTCTGAATTTTGTCGCAAAAGCGAGCGTGAGCACTCCGACCCCGTGCTCCGCGAGCCAATACACAGAATGCAAATAAATAGTATGCATGGCATAACAAAGGAGAGGCTCGAGTTATTTTGTTTTGCAAGGAGTGTTTTTTAATACAATTAATTAAAAAGCCCTATGACTTAGCAATTTTGGAACAAATCTTAATGTACAAGGAAATGCATTATTAATATCGATTCAGATTCCATCCACCATTGCATGGCATCTGCACCATATAGCAATTTCTTCAGCGTTATAGCCGCTTAACTTACCACTGGGACGACACCCAGGACAATTCCAAACCAGGGCCTTCCACTGCCCTTCCACTTTTTCATTCCCACCCACAAAGTTGTTTTTGAAACAGAACTATATCTGGTTAAGTTCCCATGTCCGCCCTTGACCGTGGGCACGGCTATTCGAATAGTTTTGACTCTGCAGAGTTTGCACACTTTACCCACAAGAGACAATTCACTCGTTGCCCCGCACGATTCCTTAGTAGTGCGGTTGAGCGAACCATCACAGTAACCGTTCAAAGTACCTCGCCCCTTCCATCATCTCACCCCTATGAGCTTGTCCCGCTTGCGGCAGGTCTCATAGGTTGTGCGGGAGTTCCCCTCCTATTCGCCTAGCAGCTGGATACTTCACCTTGCTAGCACGCCGCAGAAGAACTTCACCCTCTGCGGGTGTCCCGTTCAAGCCGTCACCCAGACCGCCACTTGCACTACCTCACCTCCTCCACCTATGATGATGACTTTCAGGGTTCGGTAAATCTACTAAGCCAAGTTGTACTTTACAGACTTGTGGTTGCACTGTTATACAGGGGAGGTCATGACAAGATTCAGTCCTTAGGGTTATCTGGGCGGTTCTACCACAAACCCCACTCTCGTGCACACCTGCACCATACCCCCGAACCATCCGCCCAGATAAATAAGCAATTTGAGGTTTTTGGGAATATAAAATAATCATATCCAATATACACCAGTCATTACCACCATGATTGCCCAATCAATTTTTGTCATGATTAAAAGTGATGCTTGGCGCTCTCGCACCCATGAGTACCTAAACAATACTGAGCATGGCATATAACTTACGGACTTATTTTCGAAAGGTTACTATTGTAATTTTGCTAAGGCGACAAAGTTCACATAATCAAGTAATCCAAAGGATGTGTAATATTATTCAAGGCAAGCAATTGGGCATATAACTAGAATCAATTAACCATGTATTTGCATATAAAATAACAGCATGCAATTTGATAATTTAAACAAAAATAATTTGCAGAAAATGTAGGTTCAACATGATCAAAGTATTGACTCGCCTGGTGCGGTTCACCGACGTCTTGAGCTCACTTAATGTTTTCCCATTCGAAGGCTCTGAGCCTTTAGTCTTTATCTTCACCTCAATCTCGGCCTCGCTTGATTCACTGATCCTTCAGGGCTCCAATTTCTAAGTACGTGCTAAGCAACTGAATCCAAGCAAATACAATAACTCAAAAGTCCAGGTAAATCCAAATAAACTCAATTTAGCTTTATTGTGAGTTAATGGGTGGATTGGGTGATTTGAGGCAAGGCCAGTGATGAATCGATCTTTTATTAACAGTTTCTTTTATTATTATTTTTTTATATTTATCAAGGAAGTTCCCTGAGTTAGGATATATATATATATATGTATGAATTTAGCCGAACATTATTTTGCTAAGGTTAGCATTTACGATTAAGGTATGCGTTTTATGCACAATGCATACATTTGTTGATTTATTAAGTTGGCTTTATAGTCTATGTATATATACATATATTTAGCAAAGGAAAGACATATTATTTTATGCGGGCCTAATATTAACTTGTTTACTAAGGTGTAGGTTTAACAAGATTATTTTTAACCCCTAACGACCCATGGGTTTCTTTTATTAGACTTACGAAGTCGTACTTTGGTATGGTACTTAGTTTATGATGCTCGGAGAACTGAGGTTCACTAGTGCTCCATATACATATTCATCACTAGATTATAGGTTATTGTACTTTTATTTGGTTTTATGATAACTAATTATAATTGCTATTATTTTAAAAAGGGCTCTCATGATATTTATATTTTAGTTACATATGATCTATATAAAGCCTACCCTTTTAAGTTTTGATCTTAAGTAATTTATATGCAAGATGATTTCTATTTGTAAATCTATATTACCTAATATTCAAATAACTTAATCCTGGGAAAATAATCAGTTTGTTAGTCTTGATTAACATGTGACTTTAGCCAATATTAAATCCAATTTGATTTTTGATCCATTTTCTTCCTACTGTTTACTACATATATATCTACAACTAGATTATATGCACTCCATTTGAGTTTATGCTAATTGAATTGTATTAGCTATTACGAAAAGGGCTTTCACAAATTCTAATTACCAAAGTCCATATAATGTATACCTAAAGCATACTTTAATTTAAGGGGCAAACTAACTTGTCGTACTTCTTTTACTTAAGTTCTATTGTCTAAAAACGATAGCTATGATTTATTCTTATGATAGACATATATGATCTTTGTAATCCTTACTAATTAGTTCCAATGTCATTTCTACTTAAAAGGCGCTACTTTTGATTAAAGGTTGTTATCAACTTATGTACCTTTAGTTGTTTTTTTTGTACAACTTAAGTCTTAAAGAAAAAGATTGTATATATATACATTTAGGTGATAGCCTAGCTTGCTATTTGATTAAAGTTACCATTGGTATTTATTTGATGATGGCATGTTAAAGGTTGGAGCACATGTTTTAGTTATTACTTGGCTTAGCTTTAATTAAAATTTATTTATCTAGCAAGGGTTGTTTTACAAGGTTATATTTCAGTATTTGCTATTCAACAAAATCTACCACTAAGATTTATGTAATGGTAGCATTTCAGATATTGGGCATATATCTTAATTTTAATTAAGGGCAATCTTTATTAAATTTGGTCATTTAACCTAAGTTGTTTGTCTTTATCAATGTCTTTAGTTAGTATTTAGCCTTTTAGACAATTATTCAAACCATATTAATTAATCCTATATGAAACAATCCAAATTTAAATCTTCCAATAATCTCATTTATACGCTAATTAAATTTTATTAGCTTTCCTGTATTATTTCTAGATTTTCCCTAAATGTTTCCTAGTTAAAGTGGGCTAAAATCAGTAAAAACAAAAAGAACACATAAATGTGCATAAAAAGGAGTTCGAACTCGGGACCTGGGTGTTAATGGACAAAGGCGCTGACCAACTGGGCCTTGCCCGTTTTGTGATGCAGAGGGGAGGGCAAATTAGAAACGACCACCGCAATTGCTGGGCTCAAAATAGGGCATCCCAGCAGCGCTCGGTGTTGGCGTCGCCGGCGGCGGACGGGGGCCGGGGAACTGCCGGAAACCATTGAAATGGAATCCCCCCGAGGCGGGGATGCCTCTGGGGTGGCGGCTCCGGCCGGGGTGCACGGTGGCGAGCTAGGGGCGGCGCAGGGCTGCTGGCGGTGGAGCGGGAAGGAGGCGCCCGCGGCCGGGGAGGAGAGGGAAAGGGGCGGCGCGTGCATGAGCGGGAGAAGGACCAGTGGAACGCACCTAGGTGGCGGGCGTGGCCAGAGGGAAGCCGAGGCGGGCTGGCGACGTGCACGGCGGTGGTGCGGGGGAGGTCACCGGGGCCGGCTCACTACGGTGAGGTGGAGAGTTATGCGGTGCTCGAGGAGGCTTGGTGGCGACTTGGAGATGCTCCCGGCGAAGGGAATCGAGCCGGGAGGCGACGGGCAGGAAACGGGGGCGGTGGCGGCGGTTTCGGCCGGCGACGGGGAAGAAGCCGCAGCGGTGAGCACGGTGCGGCGCTTTCCAATTCATTTGGACGGGGAGTAGCTGGGGGGTGGTGGCACAAAGGAATGCGCTCGATTTTGGAGGGGCTCACCGGAGGGCGGAATACGGCGAGGAGGCAATGGGCGTAGGCGGCGGCATCGCCCGTGCGCGGGAGAAGACAGAGGAGGAAGGGAAGCAAAAGTGGTGCGCAGGGAGTGAGGGAGGGGCCAAGGCCTCTTTGTAACTGGAGGAGGGGAGGCGTTGCTGGCGGAGGACCGGACGAAGCGGCGAAAGAACCACTGGGCATGGCGCCGCGCGGGCTCGGGCGCGGAGATGCGGGGTTCGACGCGCGGCGCAGAGCAGGAGCGGTGCAGGCGGCAGGGTGCGGCAGGGCGACAAGACGAGACGGCCACGCGGCAGCAGGCACATGATGGCGCGGGGAAGGAGGACGTGGAGCAAGCGTCGCCACGAGAGAGAGGAAAAAGAAATGGAGCTTCGGCCTGGAGAGGAGAGTGCGTGCGGGAAGGGGAGAAGAAAAAGAGGAGGTGGGGCTGGGCTGCCCGGCCTGGCTTCATCTCTCACTCTCTCTTTTTTTTATTTTTGTAATTCATTGCTATTTGTTTTATGCATACACATACATGTATATTTTCTTCATTTCTATTCTTGTACAGATTCATTTTTATATTTTTGCTCACTAGGTCTTTTGTATACATGTTTGTATGTGTTTTATTTATTTATTTTTGTTGCCCTCTTATAATACTATTTTTCAATATGAAATTTTATACTTCAATTTAAATCTCGCCCTCCTTATGTTGAATTATATTTTCAGCTTTTGAATTCAAGATTATAGATTTCTTTTACTTCCACATTTTCTTTTATGGCATTTTTAATTCTAGTCTTATTATTACCATCATCATCATTATTATTTTTGAAACCTTCTTAAAAACTTAAGAAGCACCTTAAAAATCCAAATTTCAAGAAAATACTTTGCACAAATAATTCAAAAGCTTTCATTTTTAAAATTCAAATTTTTGGGATGTTACAAACCTACCCCCCTTAAATGAATCTCGACCCCGAGATTCCGATAGAGCAGAAAGAATGGAGGTAGGTTATGTTGGTTAGCAATGGGTTTCAGGGTGCTGCTCGACATATAGCTCGTTATCTCCACAGGGAGATGAAAATCTGCAGAATAAGGGTTAGCACTTGGAGAAGTCAAAAGGGAAGAGAGATACCTCATTCTCCTAGATAGGTCGTAGACTTCCAAATGCTTGTTCTTTGACATCGTCGTCTTCACATCCTTGGAAAATGGAATAGTTGCCTCGTCTATTGGACCTATGGTGGTCATAGAATTCACACTGGTAGGTGGGTGGCACCAGTCTGTGCCCTAGGGAGTAGACGGCCTTAGGAATGCAGAGGTGACGATGGGCATATTTGTATGGCGGTCTTTCACTTCTACTGAGATTCCGTCCTTTAGTCTATAGCTTTGCCTAGCACGACGATTCTAGCTAAAGGTACGTCTAGTAGTCCTCATCACCAGAAGATTTCCAACCTTGCGAATATCCTTGTACTGGTCTGATTAGCTCTAAGTCCAGGTTGTTGCAGTCCTAATGGATATACATTGCAGTAGTTCTTTGGCAATTCTATCTCTTGGTACTACCCCCCTTAAATAAATGACGATTGTCATTACGGTTGGCGGCAAATTGATCTATGGGCTCTCTAGGTAGGTAAGGAAAGAATGTTGGTAGGACGACGTCTCGAATCTTGGTTCTTGTGCCGGTTGACGCCTGTAGTTTGGAAGGTTGTGGAAGCTTCACTCATCTTTGATCGCCTTGGTTTAGGCTATCTAGCACCTTGCTTTTGCGGACCCGATGGGGTTTTCAGCAGGAGGTGAGAGGGAATAGCATGAGGTAAGGATTGAATCGTGGGGATAAGGTAATCCAAACCCATTCTAATTTTAAAAGAGTACCACCCAGGGAGTTGGAGTGATACTGAGCCACACAAATTTTTAAAAGCTTTTCCTGTGACTGCGAAATAGGACGCCCGAGGGCAAGAAGACAGTGCACAGGGTCCAAATGAAATCTTACAACAATACATCGTCTACTCGGGGAGCACACACAAGATGCATAGGGTTCATCTGCATAGTCGTTTAGAACGAGACTACCTTATCTTCATGACCATCTTCGACGATCCTAGTCTTAAATTTTGGAGCAAGGGTAAGGGAAGAAAATAAAGTTTTCTTTTGAAATCCATAGAAGGAAGAGGAGAGTATCGGGAAGTAATTAGTACTCATTCTTGTAATTTTTTTAAATTTTTTTTTTGGAAATACAAAACCCTACAATACCCCTTTCCTTGTAAAGGTATACTAATCTCTCCAATATCCATCAATGTTTTGATTTACTCCCATATGATCTTCATACCTAATGCCTAGAATCCAACGGCCTTGAAAATTTTAACTTCCATTTTTGCAATTTGCTCTTAGGCTATCTTCCTTCAGTATTTTGTCACAGTATTATTTCCATCTGAAACCCCAAACAGCGGGCATCTTTAATTATTCGATACACCGATCATACACTTCCTATTGGATGTTTTCAATCTCATTAATCCTGCTATGGGTATCTAATTCTTCACATAAATCCTACCTTCCACCATAGATTTACAAACCAGATCTAAGGTTTCACTTTGACTATGTAATCCCAATCTCAAATCTATTATTTGTCAACTTGACCAGTCCTTGAATCCAATAGAAGTCTAGTGTTCTTTACCTTAGATCCACTGATGACTTTTGGTATCGAGATTCCCTAATAATCCGACCTGGTGTTATTGATTTAGATCCATAATTTGCTTCTCTAGTGGTCAACCTAAATCGTTATTATCTCCAATCTGACTCCTTGCTATAAACATCCTCCGGGATCAATATTATTAATCAGATCTACCCTCTAATATTTGTTATCACCTCTCCAATTTCTAAAATTTTCAGTTACTCCTTCTAGTTATTGACCATATCCTATTATTCCATTTGTTGTAAACATCTTCCATGAATGATACGATTTATCAGTGTTGTAATCCTTTAATTTGTTTCACACTTTCTATTTCTTCTGTAATCACTTACTTATCTGTCTGATCAATCTATTCATTTGAGCTCCACCAATTTATTCAAATTCCCAGTATAGGTATCTGATCTTCACGTACATCCTATTTCTGCAAAATCACTTAATTCATCTATCTAGGCAAAATATTTATTTAAGCTCCATCAACTTATTTCTCCCAAATTCACTCTATTGTTTCATCCCAGAATAAATTAAGTCTCAAGCGTAGGCTTCATAATTCTTGGCCTAAGGCGTGTTTTCATAGAGTGTTTACAAGAGGAGTACTGAATTTTTTTTTACCACTTTGAATTCGGGATAAGAGACTTGGAGACTTGGAGATGCTCCCGGCGAAGGGAATCGAGCCGGGAGGCGACGGGCAGGAAACGGGGGCGGTGGCGGCGGTTTCGGCCGGCGACGGGGAAGAAGCCGCAGCGGTGAGCACGGTGCGGCGCTTTCCAATTCATTTGGACGGGGAGTAGCTGGGGGGTGGTGGCACAAAGGAATGCGCTCGATTTTGGAGGGGCTCACCGGAGGGCGGAATACGGCGAGGAGGCAATGGGCGTAGGCGGCGGCATCGCCCGTGCGCGGGAGAAGACAGAGGAGGAAGGGAAGCAAAAGCGGTGCGCAGGGAGTGAGGGAGGGGCCAAGGCCTCTTTGTAACTGGAGGAGGGGAGGCGTTGCTGGCGGAGGACCGGACGAAGCGGCGAAAGAACCACTGGGCATGGCGCCGCGCGGGCTCGGGCGCGGAGATGCGGGGTTCGACGCGCGGCGCAGAGCAGGAGCGGTGCAGGCGGCAGGGTGCGGCAGGGCGACAAGACGAGACGGCCACGCGGCAGCAGGCACATGATGGCGCGGGGAAGGAGGACGTGGAGCAAGCGTCGCCACGAGAGAGAGGAAAAAGAAATGGAGCTTCGGCCTGGAGAGGAGAGTGCGTGCGGGAAGGGGAGAAGAAAAAGAGGAGGTGGGGCTGGGCTGCCCGGCCTGGCTTCATCTCTCACTCTCTCTTTTTTTTATTTTTGTAATTCATTGCTATTTGTTTTATGCATACACATACATGTATATTTTCTTCATTTCTATTCTTGTACAGATTCATTTTTATATTTTTGCTCACTAGGTCTTTTGTATACATGTTTGTATGTGTTTTATTTATTTATTTTTGTTGCCCTCTTATAATACTATTTTTCAATATGAAATTTTATACTTCAATTTAAATCTCGCCCTCCTTATGTTGAATTATATTTTCAGCTTTTGAATTCAAGATTATAGATTTCTTTTACTTCCACATTTTCTTTTATGGCATTTTTAATTCTAGTCTTATTATTACCATCATCATCATTATTATTTTTGAAACCTTCTTAAAAACTTAAGAAGCACCTTAAAAATCCAAATTTCAAGAAAATACTTTGCACAAATAATTCAAAAGCTTTCATTTTTAAAATTCAAATTTTTGGGATGTTACAGCCACATACCGAGGCTTGTGTGACACCTCGCAGCGTAGCGCGGCCAGCGAGCCGGTCCTAGCCGTCTGCTACCTTCTCCTTCAGTTGTGGTCGTGGGAACACTTCCCCGTTGGCAGGCCTGCCTTTGGTCGTGTTGTGCACCCTTATGACCTCAGCCTGCAGTTCTACAGCCTCGATGGTGGCGACGACCCCGTTGATGGGCCCACAATGGGTACACGTTGGACACATGGTCAGTTGAGGTGGGCAAGGGACAGACCGAGACGTGCGTACACGGATTTCCACACCAGGTTCGAGATTCTGCCCGACGCCGACATAGTCTGGTGGCCATGGACTCCACGGTTCAGTGCGGGCAGGATCACAGCTACTGGTTGACGACCTGCTACTTGGTGTTCTCGCACTGCGTCGAGCCATACAACCCACACCGAGTCATGAGCCAGTTCGGATTGTACCAACATGTCCCCCCTGCCAGGATGTCCTCTTGCAGACAGCACCCACCGTTGTGTCATTACACCATAAATTTAATTAATGAAGTAGTCTGTGCCCCTTCTAATTGTGTAATGTCTCAATGAACTTGCGGGCAATCGAGGAGAGGGCGAGCGACAGAAGACTGGAGAGCCACACGGCGACGGTGGACAGACGTGTGGCGTGACCAGGCGGATACGATGGTTGTGGATGAGACACGGCCGGACGACCCCGCGACGCATAGGACATACCTTGAGTGGTACGCTCCATGCACCCGCACTAGGCTTACTGGGGAGCCGCCACATCGTCCACTTGAGGTCGTTCACGAGGCCACTCTACAGGCAGGTCCAGACCGTCATCTAGCGGCACGGCACGACCAGGCGGTACGAGATTAGTATGTCATTAAACAGTGCAGGATTACATTTTAACTGACTGTTTGTTTCACTGCAGGTGGACCGCCTGCATCGTATCGAGGACGAGGCTGCTGAG
This sequence comes from Dendrocalamus latiflorus, assembly GCA_017311315.1. Lineage (NCBI taxonomy): Eukaryota > Viridiplantae > Streptophyta > Magnoliopsida > Poales > Poaceae > Dendrocalamus > Dendrocalamus latiflorus. Next base: position 10,569,441 of record CM029676.1, read on the forward strand.
TCTATACGCCGTAGGAAGTCAAATACGACTGAGCGGTGGGTCAGTTCGATGCGCAGCATCTACGATGAGGCAAGGGCTGCGATACGGTCTTTGAGTTGTGGTCGCCACCGAGATGACGTTGTTGCTACACGCGGTGGCGGACGTGGCCAGGGACCACCACCCCCCTCCGCGCCGCCGTCAGCACCACCATCAGCACGGCCATCGTCGTCGCGTCCATCCCAGTCCGAGAGTCGGCCCAGCTACGCTCGCTCGGTCTCCACGCGCTTCGGACCGGCGGTTGGACAATTGCCAACTATTTGTTCATCCACTCATTTACCATTTATGTCTAACCACATGTTCGTCTTGCAGCAATTGCGATAGGATGGCACGTTGCTACGGGCATCGTCATCACGGAGGCCGACGGAGGAGCGACTGCGCTCTCCAGGCATACGGGGGCCCACTCCAGAGAGCGACCCTGACTCGCCCCATCAACCAGAGGGGGGGATGCCATCGTTCATCGCCCCATCAACCCGTAGCGTGCAGTCCAACCTAGAAGACCGGGACAGGTGGTTTGGGCAGACCTATCAAGGCTTCACATCGCAGGAGTACATGCGCGACTACCCGTCGACATCGTCATTTCGACAGCCACATACCCCGGTATGCAGTAACGTACTAAGCTAAACATGTCTATTTAAAAGCCATCTAATCGCACTCGCAAAAAAATGCAGGTTTACTCGGAGCAACAGGGCCATGACGTTCACGGTGGGTCATCCGCTTTTCAGAGTACCCAGGTAATTGCCTTGTGATATTAAGATTCATTACAAACATCGCTGCCCATGTCCTAATTCACTTGTACCATCTCAGCAGCACATGGACCCCTCATCGACCGAATGGCTCAGCGCTATTTTCGGGACGCCAACGCAAGAGCCCACGCAGCCGTACGCAGGACCACCTCGGACGCAGGCCTCCCAGTATGACCTTCGAGATGCACCGCACTCGCCTAACCGGTTCACCTTCTCGGAGGATCACATACGGCGACCGACGAGACGACGACGAGATTCATAATGAGTTCATTGTAATGAGGCGTGATCGTTAGACTGGTGATGTTTTTGAAGTGCTTGATGGTTTGATGTTCAAAGATGGTTTCTTGTATAAAAAGGGTTGCTCTTAGTTCTTTGATTTACTAGGGCATACAACCAACAGAGATATGACAAAGAGATGACAACACGGGACAACCCACATAATAAGAAGGCATCAGGCAATGACAACACGAAACAACACATACATTGCACGTACATCAAATGTAGCAAGTAGTACAACCATCAACACACCAACCAACACAACAACTAAAATACAACAAAACCGTACACCTCGTCTAAGACACGATAACAACAAACACAAGAAACATAAGAAAGAAAATAGCTTGACGACAACATAGCATAAAACATTACCAACATACACGAGGAGAACCTCCAGCACTACAACTTGAGGATAACAATAAACACAAGAAAGAAAATAGCACACAACATTAAATTTATCTTCCACTCCAGTCTGTCGAAACGATGCCGCATCCCGACGGAGTCGCAACCCCCCACGACAACTCTCTCCTGGCGAACAATGTCTGTCCTTGTGCCCATTTCATCCTCCCACACCCAGAATCGGCAACCACCGGGGGCTTCCTGCGATCCAATGAGAAGACGATTTTTAAACATGCCACCACGATTTGAATGAACCCGAAACAATCTTACTCACCGAGTGATAGGAGCACTTGTAGTAGTGCCGCCCAGGATTCGAGGCCGTCTGTGAGGTCTTACGTCTAACAACTGTGTTGCATTTCGGGCAAGTCACTGTGGGTGTATGCGAAGAGCTGCTGAGCTGACTCATTGCCTAGTCGGGGGGAGTTAGCACGGAACAAAACTACACAGATTGGGAACAACTAATTCACGACGTGAGTGATAACAAGGCAAGGGACTAGGTGAGGAATGGCTCCCTTTTATAGGCTGTGGGGGGCAGGCTCAGTCACACAGACCACACAATAACACGACGTCACGCAATGACATGACAAAACGGGGCAGCTTTCCACAGTGACATGACAAAATAGGCCAGCTTTCCGCAGTGACATGACAAAAGAGGCCAGCTTTCCGCAGTGACATGACAAAAGAGGCCAGCTTTGCGCAGTGACATGACAAAAGAGGCCAGCTTTACCCAGGGACATGACAAAACGGGGCAGCTTTGCTCAGTGAGATGACAAAACATGCCAGCTTTTCACAGTGACAAGACAAAATCGTCCAGCTTTGCCCAGTGAGAAGACAATACCGGGCAGCTTTGCCCAGCGACATGACAAAACGGGGTAGCTTTGCCCAGTGACATGACAAAAGGGGGCAGTTTTGCCCAGTGACATGACGAAAGGGGGCAGCTTTGCCCAGTGACATGACAAAACGAGCCCTTTTTGCAGTGATATCACAACACCCCCATTGGCCACAATTCCTGTATGGACTGTTTGGACATTGTGGACCATGGTAGACTTGTGGTAGTTTAACCTGTATGGACTGTTTGAACGTTATAGACTATTTGAACTTCGTTCGTATGGATGTATGGACTATTACTATGCTTATGGACTATGGTGGGTTTGTAATGAGCTACTTGTTGTATATATGTGTATATGTTATATTCATGTGATATTTGTGTTTAGAGTGGCTCCAAAACAGGGAAAACTCTGCCAAAATTTTCTGACGTCCTTGATAAAAGTAGTTGATATGCCGACACGTTTGCAATGACCGTAGCTTGTTGTTTCAGAAATTATAATTACTGGCCTCTGAGAAGGCAATGTTGTAGCACTTATTTTGTGGAACGTACTGTTTCCTGCAAACGACTTAAAAGGCTACGTTGTACCAAATACATTGAATGGTCCAAGCTCTGAATTTATTACGAGACTACAGGCTCTGAAAAGCCTTCATAGGGACATTTATTGCTACATTGGAATCCTGAAAAAGTGAAAAGAAATAAGACCGTGTCGTCCTCTCCATGGACTATGCCCACTGCACCAGATAACCTGCCTACAAAAAGGCCTCCTATGTCTTCCATACCACATCTCCTCAGGCCATCACAATACTACTACACAACAATGTCTTCCTGGAGGTCCGACCCATTTGGAGTGCCAGAGTGGCATGAGCGCCCGAAGTGCCATTGCGGCTTTAGGACGATGTTGTGCGTCTGGACGGATCGAGTACAACGAGCCAACTACGGCCGTAGGTTCTTCAAGTGTCCAGACCTGGATGACGACTTCATGGTAACGACGACAACTAAATCCTTTGTTTCTCGTTATCGTTTTTCAACTTGATCCATGACATCTACCACGCCACACATAGCCTTGCGAGTTCATCGAATGGGTGGATCGGGCGCCGCCGGCATGGCCACGGAACCGGCCAATGGAGGTGGAAAACAAAGGACATTACTTTGTCAAGATGACTCAGGCTCACGAGGTGGAACGACAGATGCGGCTTGAGCAAGAGCGCCGCGTGAGGGTGGACCAAATCCGTCTGAAGGGCAAGGAGGATGAGCTGCAAAGGAGGCGGGAGCAGTTAAGTCTGCGTGAAGCAGCCATCAAGTGTCAGGAGGAAGAGCTTCAAGCTCGTGAGGCAGCTCTCAAGACCAAGAGTGACAGGAAGAAGGATGCAGCGGAGCCATCTTCAGGGCGCGAGAAAAAGGGGAAACAACCACGCTACACCTAATAGACAAAATGTAATAGACCCAGCGCCGAGCCTAGGGTCCAAAAACAGAATTAAGACGTCCAGGGGTCTAAATGTGAATATTTTTCAAATAAAGAGCTAGGTTGATCCGGTCCACGGAGGAGTTCGATGCCGAGCGGCCAAGGTAGGGCAAGTGGCCCCGGTCCACACAGTAGGTGGTACGCGCAGTTGGGTGGGTTGGTCGCATATCATGCTATATGTTATGCATGTAATAAAAATGTACGCGGCATGTTAAGCCCAGCTCTATTATGAAGTTTAATATCTCATCTTTTCGCAGACAACGATTCACGTAGCACCTCATTTACCAATATTAACATACCGGTTCTCACCGTACACGAATTCTCACTAACCTTCAAAATATCACTTACCACTTTATGTATCGACCGTTCTATGGTCAATCGTGCCTACAAAAATTTGGGTTAATTTTTTATGTATCTACAACTTACAATAAACATAAACTGTTATTACAACTTTATCTGATTTTTACGCAGTTTATAACTACAAAATTGACAAGACATACAAAAATCACGCGGATTGCAAACCCTAAAAACATACCAAACCCTAAAAGTCACATACCACTTTATATATCGATCGTTCTACGCAGAATCGTTCGTAAAAAAAATTACCAAATTTTTTTATGCATCTACAACATATAATCAACATAAACTTGTTTTACAATTTTATCAGATTTTTTCTGATTCACAACTGCAAAATTAACAAAACTAATAATCATTACAGTTCATGCACTCATTCCCACGTGTTCAATATCACTTTCCTTCATTTCGTCCAATTGTTCATATCACATTTGTGGTCAAAACAATTTTCATTAAATTGCTTCCAATAAAACAACATACCATGATCGAAATTTGTTATTGTCACTTTAACACATTTTTCACGGTCAGCAATATATGAAAATCACAAATACACTAATCGTTACTTCACACAAATTTCATTCGTACTCTACCAACCATTTTTAATTTTCAAAATTGCACAAAAAATTACACAAGCAGTAAAGTGGACTCCACTTCAAATTCATATTTTTTCACAAATCATTTCATATATACACAGAATTTTTTTATAAATAATAACTTTACAAATGCATAAATATATATACACCTAAATTACAACAGTAAACCCTAGATGAATCATGTGGTCGGCAAAGAAACGCGCGCTGGGGACTCGGTCGTGCGCTCGGGAGGCGCGTCGTGCGGTCGGCGGAGGGGTCGTGTGGTCTGGTACCGCACGACCCGTGAACAGTGCGGTCGTGCGGTACCAGACCGCACGACCGGGACGCGTGGCGCAACGGGAGAAACGCGCGATCGGGAAGGGTCCAAAATTGGATTTTTTTGGTTAGGGGGCCAAAAACGGAATTTTGGATGTTTAGGGGTCCAACAGTGTCCAAAATTCGCAAATGGGAGGGGGTTGAGGGGAGAATATGTAGGAAAGAGATAAAAAGGGGAGATGTGCGAAATGTGGCCCGTTCCTATTGACTTTTGATTTTCTCTCTTAGCTTTTATAATAAATAGTAAAATTTTGTAGAGAATATAGAGGGAGACGTTCTCGTGTGATTATAGTCAATATAAATAAAATCACTATAGTGTGTATTTCAATCGACTAATAGACCCGTTTTTAATTATCTAGTAGATCTCATTTTGAAAAGACACTCCGTTTGAAAGTTATGTACTATAAAAAAACTATCTATCATAGAAAAGCATATTTTAGAAACCAATACGAATAGAGCCATAGAGAGAGCAAAAACTTTGGTTGTCTTCTTTTTAGCTTTATGACTCATGCCTTATGACTTTTTTGAACAAATAAATAAGACGGCTTCTTCGTCACAACTTTAAAATTGCTTATCAGGACAATCTTTTTGAAGTTGCTAATTAGCTTTTCGTTATTTGGTTTATTTCGAAAAACACTCATGTTAAAGATCAAAAATCATAAATCGCAGCCATAAAATATAAGCCGTAACCGAAAAGAAACCATATTTTATTGCACACTTGCACTGCATTTATTTCTTTTTGAAGACCCATTTCTTGTGCAGTAGGATGTGTTTCGATTTTGGATTTCTTGATAAGTAGCACAAAGAAAAGTATGGGCCTATTCTTTTTGGCTGCGGCTTGTGGTTTTTGGGTTGTTTGTACGAGAAATTACAGAGTAACAGAAACTCACGTGCGGTTTTTGCCAATATAAATGAAGTCAGTAAAGTATGTACTACAATTAACTAGTAGACCCTATCTTGAAAAAAATACTCCGTTTAAAAGCTAGTTACTGTAAAAAAGCCAAAAGGCAGCTTTTAGAAGCTGAAAAGAACAGGGCCTATACGTTGCATTGGTACTGTGGGGAAGAAAATTTGCGCATTGGCAATGGGTTTCTCACCCGTTTTAAAACATCATTTACTTCTAATTTTTAGAAGCCAAAAACTATTTCGAATGCGCTGGCTTCTTAATGTAAGTTTTTCTTTTTTTTCCTTTTATATTATCTGTGGAGATATAACGGTGTTTTTTTTATTTTTTTTCTTTATTTTGTGCCATTTCATTTAAAAGCCAAAATTCATGGCAAAAACAAAAACACAACACTTTTAAAAAGGGTATAGCGGAAGTAAATAGGGATGGCAAAAAAAGCTCGCAGCTCACAAGCTGGCTTGGCTCAATTCGTGGAATGAACAAGCCGAGCCAAGCCAGGGGATTAGCTTGGTGCCTTAACAAGCCGAGCTTGATCCGGCTTGCAAGCTGCTTGGCTGGCTCAGTCGGCCCTTCTTACCATCTGGTATTCCTGGCAACCCGTGGCCCGCTATGGTCAACACTACAATGCTGACGCTGCTCACTCTAAATCTCATTCCCCTTCTTCTAGATCCAATTCCTAAATTCCCCTTTGCCTTCCCCGGTGCACTTCCCCAGCCGTCGTCGTCCGCCTCCACCCCTTTCCCATGGCCTTCCCTGTACACTATGTGTAGCCCTCCTCCTCCTTGTCGTCGTCTGCCTCCGCCCCCTTTCCCATCGCATTTACGTATGCCTAACCCTAGAAATAGCATAGCACCGCTGCTGCAGTGCCCCATCGCCGCCAGTCTCCGCTGGCCCCTCCCGTCATCCTCACCATCTACCTCCTTCCCATCGCCTTCCTCGTACGCGTAGCTCTCCTGCTCGCCATCCGCATTGGCCTCGTCGTCGTCGTCCACATCGGCTTCATCCTCGTCGTCCGCATCGGCCTCTCGTTGGCGTTCGGCGCATGGAACGGCATGCGCAGGGCTGCATGGAGTTGAAGAACCGCGAAGGGGGAGGTCCTCCACCTCCACCTCTAGCTCTGCATCGACCCTAGTGGCAGCGGTGAATCCCTCGTCAACCCCCTGTCCATGGCCACCTTGCAGTGGCAAAGCAGCTCCGACCCTGACAGCCTTAGTATATATGTTTGTCTATACAACATGAGTTAATTTTTTATGTATGGTCAAAGTAGTTCTTGCTTCTGCTGGTTTCTTGTGCTGGTATGATCATTTGAAATGTGAGCTGGAAAAATTAAGATGATGTCTTGTGTAGTAATTTGGGCCCCTAGATTGTTTGAGTTTATTAGGTTGCAGCTTAATGGTCAGAACAGTGCGTAGCTCTTTCTTTCCTAAAATTTTATACAATAACTTTGAATTCTGAGCCTAATGAGCCAAACTCGAGCTTGCTACCGAGCCAAACTGAATTACTCTTCTAGCTCGTTAGCTTAATTAGCCAAACCAAGCCTCCTCGCTAACGAGCTTTATCGAGTCGAGCCGGCTTAATATTCACCCTTGGAAGTAAATATCCTAACGTTATGCCATGAACCCCTTCAAGAATCGTGACTCTGCACGCGTGCACGGTGCACCTGAAGTCCTGAACTGCTGGCCTGCTGCACGCTCGTACTGTGAATTGTGAAAGAGGGAAACCAAACTCACCAAATGGCGTGATGGCACACGGCTTCTTTTAAAACAGGCGCGGCGCGGGCGGCCAACCGTGGAAGGAATTTTCAGTTGCCGCTCTCCATGGCCTCTAAGTTAGTATCTGTAAACAGCCTTTAAATTTAATATAATTTTAGATAATATATAAAAACTACTACTATCTCTAAGATGAAGCCCATAACTATAATAAAAAAGCAAAAAACATTGCATACTCAATTTTCATCCATCCCAATCCCTACACATTCCATCCAACCAATTGACCGTAGAATTTTTTATTTGCTAAAGGCAATGCTAAGTAAATTTACTAGAAGACCATTATATGCAGTATTTAGAGATAGCTTCCAAGGAATTCTCTCTTCTTGGAAGTAATTTTTAGTCAGTCTGTGTATGCTCTTACTGGTCACTGCTATGGAACGTAAACCGTCATAAACGCTGCTTTGTTAGTTGCGTTGTTCAGAGATCATACATGCTTGGTCCATGGAATCTCCTGCACTGGGACCGGGGACTATTTCTTGCAAAAAAAAAGAGAGTAAATTTACAAAGGAACGTACTTGTGTTGTGTACATATAAGTTGTTTTTTCCCCTGAAAAACCACGTATAAGTTGTCTTCTACGTTATCAAGGTTTGAACGATAGTCATCTAGCACAACGAAGGATTAGTTTGCAGTTGCAGTGGCTTTTTATCTACACTTTTGTTTTACTTTTTTTGTATGCATGAATCGATTGAGAGCCTCTTTGTCAAAGCTATCACAGAAAATTCCGACTAAAATTAGTAAAGATTCTCTAAACTAACTAGATTTCTAAGGCTGCGTTGATTCGAGGTTAAGGTAACCGGGTTAGCTAACCTTAACCCAGTTAGGCTAGCTTAATCAAAGTTTTATGTTTGGCAACCAACCTCATTGATCTAAATTACTGATTGACTAGATTATGTAGGTTCCGACTAAAATTAGTAAAGATTCTCTAAACTAACTAGATTCTTAAGGCTACGTTTGGTTTGAGGTTAAGATAACCGGGTTAGCTAACCTTAACCTAGTTAGGTTGGCTTAACCCAAGTTTTGTGTTTGGCAATTAACCTTGTTGATCTAAATTACTGTTTGGCTATATTATGTGGGTTTGCTGAGTTAGCGGTAGAAAACAGAATTTAGGATGTTAAGTTGTGCTAGGTTAGTTTATTCTCCCAATTTGGTTGGTTAACTTAATCCTGTGTTAGAATGGTAAGGCTTTGACCCGGTTAATTTAATCCTTCCTGATCTAAGGTTGTTTAGCGGATTAAATCCCTAAACCATCTCTTAACCCTGAACCAATTGGAGCCTAAGTGACCAGGATCCTTAACTAGATTAACATTTTCAGCCTAGATAGGATCTCATTTAGGCCCATTTCACCAGGGCATGTCTAGAACCTTAATTGGGCCTAGTAAATCTGGTTACACTTCTAACCAAATAGATGTGGTTTGTTTAATATAACTAATTGTCAATCAGTTACACCTATCAACGACCAATGGAGAGTAACAACCAACATTCCCTGGGCAGTGTCTACATGCATGCATTGGTCGGAGCTATGACGGTTTATCACATGGAAGTTAATTCGATACGTGAGAGCAGTTAATAGCTGTTACGACAAGATGTGACGGTTGACAAAGGACGCAACAGTTCAAGACAACAAGAAGACACGTGTGTGAAGTCAAAGGATGTATGTTACATTATTAACTGTCACCCCTTAGTTCAATATAAATTAGAGAGTGCGTGTCTCCAACAACATTTTTTCAGATATTCCTTGTAACCTTCATTATCCACGGTAATAAAATCTCTTAGTGTAGTATTGTCTCATCTATTTCTTAAGTTTGATAAAATACCTTGAGTCTCATAAATTGATAGTTGGCACTGTCCATGAGAAGATATTGCCATTCGAAGATCTTCACCGTGATGTTTTCTAGGCCTCGTGTATGCACGAGGAGAACTCCCTCGACTTGCCGATCTTTCCGAGCACCTTCCATTGACTCCGTCTTCATCTCTACATCAAAACATCTTCACATACTTTAACACGTACCCCGTGGCGCCCAATGACTTTATCGTCAAGTTTTCACGTATCTGGTCTCCCTAGATTATCTCTACTTGCACTGACCTAAGTCACTTGGCATACCACATGTACCAACTCACCTCGTCACGATCCTTATCTTCCATGTGCTTCCTGCTTGAGCCACGTAGTCTCATTTAGACTTACCTGGCCTTACGAACCTCAACTTTCCTGCCTAGTCCGTTCACTTGCTATCAATCACTAATGTTCTATAAGTCACCCGCATATTCAAAGACTAAGCAACCATCTTGAGCACAAGTTTCATGCACTTAGCTCACGTTAATCAAAATATGTATCATGCAATATAACACAACCAACCAAAAGCTCCCATGTCATGCACACACTCAAACTACTCAAGAACACTTCTCAATGTTCTCTGGCCATAGTAACCGATCTAACCGTGCTCCCTATGGCGGTCAGACCAACAACCATTAACGGGTCTAACCGGCCCAAATTGACTTAAATTTTCTAATGCCGGTTACACCGCCAAACTTAACTCTAGTCAAACTACCAAACAATGGCCAGTCTAACCGCATACACCCAGTGAACTGACTGATCCCACATATTGGTTAGACCAGTTACACTAACAACATCATTGAATTTTGCCAGCTTTTGCAAAATCAAAGTAAAACTCCACAAATGTGTCAATTATTCATCACTAATTATATATGGATCTTCTCACATGGTCCTTCAATCTCTCCCTTGATGAACTTATTGCCAACTACTCTAAAATTGCAAATTTGTGTTGGTTTTAGAAATTTAAAGAAAATTTTGCTAAAGAGAGCTCGACCTAGTTCAAGAGATAGAGAGTTTTTATGAAAATATCATTAACCTGAAGTTGAAACTCAATAATGGCTGAAGGGGGTGATCTGGTGCATTAGATTGATAGAACGAACGATAAATGTGTGTCCTGTTGAAAAAGGCAAAAAAACACCATGGCAACATTTTATAGTTTTTCCGCACGAAGATAAGCTCAGCAACGGTCGAAATTTTTAGTGGATTTGGCACTGTTGGCCACAATATCTATAAAAGTAGTAGTATACACATTGTATTTACAGAAATGTAACTTTTGATGTCCAGTGGGCGGGCGGCAGCACTGGCGAGGTGACGCGTGAGAGGCCGCTGATGGCAGGCACCTACCGCACTGCCAACAGACGATAGGTAGCCTGCTGCCCAGTGCAGAGACGGCATGTTGATTAAGCTAGTTGATTAGTTAGCTTAATTACATGCCCTAATTTTTTAATTAGTAGTTATTTGAATTTTGAAATATAACAAATGAGCTCAAATAATTATGAAAATTTATGTACAATCTTCTGACACAACAAGATTGTTAGTTACATTTTTGGGTAATTTTATCCATTGTGAATATTGCTCAAAAATTCATAAAATTTTGATATTTGTACAAGTTTTTATATATAGCAAATGAGCTCCAAAAATTATAAAATTTTATGTGAAACCTCCTAACATAGTTATAATTATTGTGTAATTTTTTGAAAATTTTATGTGGTCTAAATTTGCCATGTTTATTTAGGTTAATTTAATCATGAATTTATTCGGCTTCTATGCATCACTTTTGACGTCCGCACCACCTACACAGACTACCGCTACCCGTTATTCATCTTCGCTACATATTCGGGATGTATGTGATTTATATTGTATATCCAAAATATTCATTGTGACTAATATCATTTCATCTTGCAGCCTCCAACTCAACATGGGAGTGATGGCGAGTCCACCGATGACGATACAGGCTTTCGAGATGCTTCCAGAGAGCACTACACGATGCCAGGGTTTACAGCGTACGCAGGATAGAGTTTAGCGTTCACAACATACCCAAGATTTGGACACTTCGGTGGGTAGAGCTCCTCTGACTTCGCTGCCACGTCGTACGGTCAAGGCAAGAGCTCCTTTGTCCTTCATTCATGACATTATTGTGGACGGCTCACAATTCGGCATATCTCAACTAGAGGACATCAATCCTTACCGACCCAGCCTACTGTACCTGAGCCTAGTAGACCACCGTCAGCCACTGAGCAAACAGAATGGTCTCCATACCTCCTCCGACCCAAGACGCAACCTCCGGACCGACTGACGTACCCCACAGGACATGCTCGTGCTGAACAGAAGACAAGGCCACGTACGGGAAGGCAGACACGGTGAGGAGGTAGCAGTGGCTTAGATGGGTGAGTCATATCACATTTAGTATGATGTATTTTTTACTACTATATTTACTTTTACTTGTACAAGTATTCATAATGTATAAAATTCTAAAAAATCATAAAATATTCATAAATTCATGATTAAATTAATCCGAATAAACATGAAAAATTCAAACTACATAAAATTTCCATAAAAACACACAATAACTATAACTATGTTGGGAGACTTCACATAAAATTTCATAATTTTTGGAGCTCATTTCCTATATGTAAAAACTCATACAAATATCAAAATTTTATGAATTTGTGAGCATTATTCACAATGGATAAAATTACCTAAAAATTATACTGTTAAGTATGTTGCGTTGGGAGGCTGTATATATATTTTCATAATTTTTTAAGTTCATTTGATATATTTAAAAATTCAAACAAATACTAAGTAAAAAAATTAGGACAGGTAATTAAGCCGGCCAATCACCCGGCTTAATATCTGTAGTCTTCTCATCATGCGGCAGGTTGCCTATCATGTCCTCACTGGGTGGTAGGCTGCCTACCATCTGCTAGCGGGGTGGCAGGCGCATGCGCTGGTGGCCCCCCACGCGTCACCTCGCCGGCGCTGCCACCCATCCATCGGATGATAAAAGTAACATTTCTACAAATACGATGTGTATACTGCTACTTTTATAAATACCATCACTAACAATGTCAATTGTCAAATCCGCTAAAAAGTTTAGGGAAATGCTTTGCGTACGATGGTTATTGTACGACAACAGCAATACAACAAAGCACACATCATCAATCACTACGGTTTGTTCCAAACACATTTTGGTTCTTAAATTTTGAAAGTCTGGCTTTTGAACAGAATTATTTCTCAAGTTGGTTTCTATAAATCGTTTGTACAACTCACTGTAGTAGCCAATTTGAACAGAATTGTTTCTCAACACGAGTATCTCTTACTCCCTCAATCTTGTTGGAAATTAAGCGGTTTTAGCAACATTTTCATATTAATTCCAATTATAATGAAGTACAATAAAGCATAAATACAACAATATGAAAATGACATGAATATAATGTATTATCTCTTGAAAAAGATAAACAATTCAAAACGTTAACATATTGCAATATGCTGAATAGTACACAAAAGTGAGCATTTGAAATCTACATAATGCATAGATTAGAAATGATGTTTTTGCTCTCAGGTGAGGAGTTGCACAAGTTCTAAAACTTGGCTTTCTTCCACTCTTATCAATATTTCAATGATCACAGTGACAATTCCTCAAAGATTATGCTAGTTTGTCTAATTGAACATTTTATCAGTGTAGTACCAATGTCAAGAGCATGCAGAAACAACAAATTTTGGCAGAAATCAGACATAAGTAACAGATATGAGCTGCTGCAGAGCCAACTTATTTTTGGCAAGGCCAAAGAACAGCAGCAAGTAAAACTGAGCAGGAGACTGATCACTAGCAATTGACAGAGCTACCGACTAAACTCCACAGAAGTAGACAACTAGCATATGAGAAATCAAACTAGCAAAATAAATCTAGATTGTCACTGAGATTTCAATCTTGACAAATTCTCATAGAGCAATCAAAAGCCCACAATCTATCATGCAATAGTTCTCCCAGTGCCAGCCGTCAGTTAAATATCAGAGATAATAAACAGATGAACTAGCATGGCTAACTAATGCACAACAAAATTAAAGGAGTAGAGAGCAGATCACAGAGCAGTGGCAATCCAAGCCACCGAGATGACAACAAAAGGCAAGGCTCATCGCAAAGTTGATGTTCCAGAAAACCAATCATCAGCGTATACCTAGATATGAACGGAGAGGTAAACAGAGATACAATACCCAACTCCACAGATCAATACTCACCAAAATGTGAAGCCGAGGTACAAGTCGATGACGCACAAAGCCAACAGGAAGGAGATGAGATCTCGTTGTACTCCACAAGGCAAAAGCTGAGTCAAAAAACCAGAGAATCGCTGCGTGCAAGCACACGGTCCAGAGAATAGATCTGCGAGCAGAGAGCAAGAACACCACAGCCCAGTGACCACACAAGCATAGCGCCGTTGAGCTCTCCCAACCAACTCCCAAGGCCAAATCGCCAATGGATGTTTTGATATGAGTGATGAGTTCTTCTTCCTCTCCACAAATCCCCCTCTCCTATCTCCGATTTAAAGTCAAAGAGGCTAAACTCACAGGTGAGGATTCGATGGCTCCCACAAATGGAAGCACCGAAGCTTTCGCCCAAAGAAAAGGGAGGAGAGGGTATGAGAGGCATCGGCCCAGATCTGGATCGAGCCAATTGGGATGCCTTCTCTAATCTCTTCTCTCTCTTTCTCTTACATGTGGGCCCAGAACAATTTCCTTTTCCTTTATTTTCTTAAACCGAAAATGAGGGAAATTACCAAAATAGCTTAACAAATCTATCTCATAATCAATCAAAAGCCAAGAAAACATTTTACTTTTGAACGGAACCTGTAGCTCTTTCCAGAAGCCAAAAGACATATTACTTTTGAACAGAGCCTCTAGCTCTTCCCATCGGATAAACCCCCAAGCCAAGCAATTCAAAACATGGGTACGTGATCATCCAAGTTCATCAACTGTTGTATGCTTTTTACACCCAACCAATTCAAATCCACCTCTCTCTTATGTAACCTACTGCAACTTAGATTCAAATCAATATTTTTCTTATCCCATCGCATGAGCGTTCAAGCCCCCACCCAACCTTTCTTAGGGCTTGTTTGTTTCAGCTGTAGATTCTGAGAAGTAGCTGATGAGTATCCAGCTAGTCAGAATCTGGAGAAGCTGGATAACCCCAGCTTCTGGCTACTAGTTCATTTTCTGGATTCTGTAGCTTCTGGCTACTTAGAATCTGGATGAAAATCTGGACTGTTTGGAGGAGCTGCAGATTCTGGGAGTAGCTGCAGCTGCCAGAAGCTGAAACAAACAGGCCCTTAAGCTTTATCTGCATCCAATCTATGTGCACTATTTAAACAAGTAACTATGAGTTCTCGTAGCCAGGGTTGAAGCCAGAATTTTGGAATAAAAGATGCCAAATAAATTGTCCGATATAATTATATTCGATGAGAGATGCCAAATAACACTAACAACAATAAATTTTTTAAAAATATACAGAGCTACAACGCAAATGTGTCAAAGCACGAGGGAATGATCCCTCCGCCAGTGCTCGTAGCTCCAAATAAACCTTGGACCACCCTGTTGCATTGGTGGCAAGGGGGTTGGGGCCATGGCAAGAAGCACGCCATAATGTAAGTACACAGGTCAAAGAGGGGCTCGGCCAAGGCAAACAAGATGAGGGCCTGGCGGCTCGTAGTTGTGAACTTGTGATTAAGAGCGATGCGGCGGAGGCGGCGACAGCAACGATTAACAACCAGGAGGAGGCACATAGGGATGCTAGGATAGGAATGCGCGCAGTGATATCTTGTGCGCTTGGGCCTGGATTTGGACTTGAGTTGGGAGTATAGCGGCGTCGAAATTGTCATCGCCACACGCCCACACACCATTTCGAATTACCATCCACACTGTCAGTGAGCATCATGTTGAAGCCTTTACATTTATAACGACCATCCTTACATTTGGGCGACATACTGAGAAATTCGTGACCTGCCTGTCAGGAATATGCGTATTTTTATGATTATTATAATTTTTAAAACAATAATTGAATCAGCAGAGCATATATACTAGATATATTTGGAACTATAAAAAATAACATGATCATATACTCAAATATATTTATCATATATATATATATATATATATATATATATATATATATATATATATATATATATATATATATATATATATATATATATATATATATATATATATATATATATATACACACTAATAAGACAAAGCCTAGAACAAGTATGCTACTAACAGAAATAGACATCAACATCATAGCAGGACAGATATCTAGGAAACAATGCCTAGCCAAATCAAGTGATATTACTGTGGCTTATAGAGAATCGCTCCAACGTAGTCTGTGGTAGAGTCTGATCCAAGAAAGACAATGCGCCGAGGATGATGGAGAGAGAGGAAGATGTGTGCAATTGCGCGAACGCTTCCTAAAAACCTGATTTGTCCCAATCCATGCAGGATTGTGAGAGGCGCCAGCTTCGGAGACACTGCTCTCCTCATGTCGGTGCACGCTGAAGAAGGGATAGAGAAACCGAGGCTGCACAACAGAGAGAAAAAATGGGAAGGAAGGCAAAAATCACATTCTAAGAGGAGAGGCCTCCTTCACATAGAATCAGCCTCAGCAGAAACGGTTATCATTATTGTCATTACATTATTTTAATCGTGGTTAATATGTGCCATAACACCCAATTTAAACATTGTAATTTAAAATATCAGTTTCTACATTATATGCATGGTTTTGATGTGCAAAAAGAAGCTGCCGCTCTACACCCAATTGTACAAGAAATCGCTGGACCATTCACGCACACGTCGTGAGCGATGGCGTGAAGAGCAAGCATGTGTGTGTTCTTCTTTTGCTTGCTTCAACTAGGTAATATAAATGGGTCTCCTCCCACCTAGACAAGCAATATAATACTAAACTTCTCATCTTTCACTATGCATGAGTGGGTTTTTAGGATTTTTTTATGATTTAATTGAAATATCAAATGGACCAAACCCAAAAACTCCAACACTGCCCAGCAACAATCTTGACAGGTAACTTGGCAGAAAACTAGCCAGCATCTGTCAAGACTAGCACATCTTGGTAGCATATTTGAAGCCTGCTGGTATCCATGGTATGTTACTATGTCGGTCGGCTGGCGTATCGAGCATCCGAGCTGGTGATACGTAAAAAATCATGTGCCGGAACGGAAGGAAGTTGTGTCGTTCACGCGAGGCGATCGAACGCGAACACAACCTCCTATAAAAGCGGCCCGCGCGAGCCGCGGCGGACGGCCGTGACGTGGGCTCCTCTCGGAGTATTCCGCGCGCGCGCGGTTCTCCTTCCTTCCGCCGGGGCACTTCACCGCCGCGACGAGGTAGTGGTGCCTTATCATTCCCGCACGGTTTTCTCCCTTGCAGTTTACTCTTACGACGAGCCAAGCCTCGAACAGGAGAGGCTGTTAGGAAGAGAAGAACAGAGCGACCGCGAAATCAAGGCTTCGATTCTGAATTTCTGATGGGTTCTTGGTTTCTCTTCAGGTACTAGGAGATCTCCGAAGTAATCATCTGTGTTGGTTGGTTGGTTTAAGAGGTTTGGGCGTTGAGAGAAGGAACAAGAGGGGCAAGAGATGGAGATGGATTTTGGGGTCAGAGGCACAGTACGGGTAA
The DNA here is from genome assembly GCA_017311315.1 of Dendrocalamus latiflorus. Lineage (NCBI taxonomy): Eukaryota > Viridiplantae > Streptophyta > Magnoliopsida > Poales > Poaceae > Dendrocalamus > Dendrocalamus latiflorus. Next base: position 10,586,639 of record CM029676.1, read on the forward strand.
GCAAGCAAAGCAAAGCAAGGTTGGCTTCTTCTCTCTCCCTGTTCTAGTATTTTCCATCGAATTGCTGTGATTCTGTCGATTCGGCTCGGGAAGAAGAAATCCTTGAAATATCGACCTTGGTTACGTGTTACAGAATGCGCTCCAGATCGATCTCCAAGACCGGCACGAGATCCCCCCGCCATGAAATCAAGAAGGTTGGTGCTCATTGTTCCTTTGTTAATTGTCTGCTTGCTTTCAGAATTTGCTCTCTCTCTCTCTCTCTCTCGGTTCAGTTCTTTTGTATTTTCCTGCATGCCGTCTTCTTTTATTTCTCCAATCGGACGTACGCCTTCTAATAAAAAAACGACGGTCAAGATCAAGCACGGAATCAAGTGTGAGAACTGACAACTATCAGTTTCTCACTTGAGAAATTAAAAAATTCTTGTGTTTCTCACTTGAGAAATTAAAAAATTCATGTGCAAGATCAAAAAAAAAAATCCAAAATTACCCTTGCCCTTCCGATCTACATTCCACTTCCCACAACAAAAATTGGCGAGTTTTGCTGCGACTTGCAAGTGATCGGCCTGTGGTCCAAATGATTGCTACGTCCATGTGACACTGTCACTAGAATGAAGACGGCTATGAGAAAAGGCAAAGGACAAACAGACAAAGCATGCTTCACCATCAATCAAGATATAAACAACACTCAGCTGATTGAGTGCTGCATAACTGATGACATGATTGCTATGTTAACTATGTAGCTCCATTTATTTAGCACAACATATGTCAGGCCAGGCAGATTTGGGAGAACATACGCCAGGAGAAGCTCTGGCGCACGTCTTCCTCCAGCAGAGGCGGCAGGGACTGCAGCCTCTTCCTAATAGGTTTGCTTTGTATTCGTATTCGCATTGGTAGTTGGGTAAGAATCGGTTAAGGAGTCAGTGTTGTATTAGGATTGTAAGCCGGCTTAGCCGTGCAGAGTTTGGACTCTCCTCTATATATAAAGGGGATGAGATGATGCAATAAAGCTAAGAAGAATATTACCTGAATCTCTTGCTTTTCCCTTCCCTCTGGTTCGCCTGGACTCCTCTGTTTCTTCCGCTATCTATCTTCCAGCACGACCGCAGCAAACCCTAGTTTGCCCGGTCCTTGCGCCTGTCTTCTTCCGGCCCAATTCCTCTGTTCTTCCCGGCTTGTCCGCCCACGGCCAGCACGGAACCGCCAACTGCCTCCAGATCGCAGGTGCCTGCAAGACACACCTATAATTTGAGATCACGGCGTGACAACTTGGTATCAGAGCTCATGGCTGAAGAAAAATTTGCAACATATGACCAAGTGGCAGAAATGACGGCACATCTGTCTAAACAACTGGAAGAGATGACGGAACTCCTGAAGCAACAGCAGATCAGAGGGGATGAACATGGCGACAGACTTATAGCGCTAGAAAAGCAACCCGCAGGGGATGGCTTGCTACCAATTCCTGTCGGCCAAGCCCCAGCAGCGCACCATTATGGGAACGGAGCAGGATTGGCATCTGAAAAGCCCCCTCGTTTCCACAGATTGGAATTCCCTGCATACGACGGACAAGGCGATCCACTCAACTGGCTGCAGCGCTGCGAACAATTCTTCCGCGGGCAAAAGACACCATCAGGCGAGAAGGTATGGCTTGCGTCTTACCATTTAATTGGAATAGCGCAGCAGTGGTACTATCAATTGGAAAGAGATGAGGGGGAACCCGATTGGAAAAACTTCAAGGAGTTCATCAACTTGCGCTTCGGGCCATCGATCCGGCACAATCCCCTGGGTGAACTCCGAGAACTGACTCAGACCGGCACGGTGGAGGACTATCAACAGCGATTCCTTGCAATCTTGTGTCGGACGGATCACCTCCAATCACGGCAGCAAGTCTAGCTGTTTACGTCAGGGTTACGCGAACCAATTCGCACAGATGTGGAGCTGCAAAATCCGGGGGGACTCCAGATGGCGATGGCTTTGGCTAGGGCTTATGAACGTCATGCACAAGTTGCAGGACAGGACACCAATTCCTTGCTCAAAAAGACGGGGGCTAACTCATATCCACCAGCAGCAGCAGCACCGGCGGCACCAACAAAACCGACCACGGCCAGCAGGCCCAATTTTCCCGCCCTTCCCGCCCCACCATCCAACCCAACCGCGGGAGCCAGCCCAGGGACAGCTCGGCCCCGTCGCACCATACAGCGACGATTTCTCACGCCGGATGAAATGGAGCAACGGCGCACAGCAGGACTATGCTTCAATTGTGACGAGAAGTTCTCTCCTGGCCACCGCTGCAAGCGTTTGTTTCTCCTTGTTGCTCCCAGCGGAGGGTCCGATGAGGACGATGACTGGGACATGGCGGTGGAAGACAAAGAACCCAACATTTCACTCTACGCGGCAACCGGAATTGCGCCGCAAACGTCGCAGACCATGCAGCTCTAGGTGATAGTGGGCGGCATCCAGTTGCTAGCATTGTTGGATTCGGGATCCACACATAATTTCATCACAACAGCAGCTACTCAGAAAGCAAACATTCAAATGCAACCGTGCCATGGCCTGCGCGTGATGGTAGCAAATGGGGATCCCGTACAGAGCTCTGGGGTTTGCCCGGAAGTACACATACAGATCAATCAAGAGCACTTCAAAATCGACTGCTACTCTCTGCCCTTGGATGGATTTGATCTGGTACTAGGGGTACAATGGCTCCGCACATTGGGGCCCATTCTTTGGGATTTCGACAGACTGACCATGATGTTTTGGCGAGAAGACCGCAGGGTGCAATGGCAGGGCATGCCGACTGTACCATCCAGGCGGCAGACTTGCGCCATCTCCGGCCAAGAACTGCTGGATACACTACTGCTGGAATTTGAGAAGTTATTTGATCCCCCTCAAGGACTGCCACCTCCTCGCACACAGGATCACCGCATACATCTAACACCAGGTACCACACCGGTCTCTGTTCGCCCCTACAGGTATCCACAGCTGTTGAAAGATGAGTTGGAGCGACAATGTGGGGAGATGTTAGCACAAGGGATCATTCGCCCGAGTACGTCGGCATATTCGTCACCAGTCTTGCTTGTCAAGAAGCATGACGGCTCTTGGCGCTTTTGTGTCGACTATCGTGCGCTGAACAGTAAAACGATCAAAGACAAATTTCCAATTCCGGTGGTGGACGAGCTCTTGGATGAATTGCGCAGCGCCAAATTCTTCACCAAATTGGACCTTCGGTCAGGTTATCATCAGGTGCGAATGTATTCTTCCGATGTGGAGAAGACCGCTTTCCACACCCATGAAGGTCTCTTTGAATTCTTGGTCATGCCCTTTGGTCTGACAAATGCTCCAGCAACGTTCCAGGCACTCATGAACAACATCCTCCGCCCCTACTTACGTCGGTTTGTCTTGGTGTTTTTCGATGATATTATCATATACAGCTCTTCCTGGGTGGAACATTTGCGCCATGTTCGAGCTGTTCTTCGAGTCCTACAACAGCATCAACTCTCCCTTAAACGATCTAAGTGCTTCTTTGGCAAACCTTCAGTGGCTTACTTAGGGCATGTCATCTCAGCATCAAGAGTCTCCATGGATGAGACCAAGGTACAAGCTGTTCGCGAGTGGCCTCAACCACATTTTGTACGGGCCCTTCGCGGATTCCTTGGATTGGCAGGATATTATCGGAAGTTCATTCAAGGGTTTGGGCAGATTGCGGAACCACTTACTCGTCTTCTCAAAAAGAATGCCTTCTCCTGGACAAATGAAGCCGCAGGTGCCTTCCAAAATCTCAAAGAGGCTCTCACTACAACACCTCTATTGCAGCTCCCAGATTTCAACCTTGAATTCATAGTAGAGTGTGACGCGTCCGGGACCGGCGTAGGGGCAGTATTACACCAAGGCAATGGCCCCATCGCTTTCTTCAGTCGAATGTTGGCTGGCCAGCATGTCCACTTGGCAGCATATGAGCGAGAACTCATGGGTCTTGTGCTAGCAGTACGGCATTGGCGACCTTATTTGTGGGGACGTCATTTTGCCATTCGCACAGACCATTATAGCCTCAAGTTCCTCCTCGACCAGCGCCTCTCCACCATACCTCAACATCGCTGGGTAAGCAAATTATTTGGATATGATTTCCGGGTGGAATTCAAACCAGGGCGGCTCAACGTTGTGGCAGATGCCTTATCCTGCTGCGCAGAAGAGACAGCCACAGCATGCGCGATCTCAGGACCGGATTTCAGCCTCTTCCAGGACTTGCGGACTGAGACGGCCGCCACACCGGAATTGGTGGCTCTGAAAGCACAGATTGCAGATGGGTCATTGGGCGCTCCCTGGCAGATTGCAGATGGTCTGATTCTCCACAACAATCGGGTACATGTGCTACAATCTTCACCTCACATCCAAGTCATTTTGAGCACAGCGCATTCAACCGGCCACGAGGGGGCACAGAAGACGCTGCACCGCCTTCGAGGTGATTTCCATATACCACATGACCGCAAGCTCGTCGAAGACTTCGTCCGATCTTGTCCAGTCTGCCAGCGCAACAAATCCGTGCACCTCCATCCAGCCGGCCTGCTGCAGCCTCTACAGGTTCCTTCACGGATTTGGGAAGATATTGCGATGGATTTTGTGGAAGGATTCCCGCGTGTCAATGGTAAATCAGTGATTCTCACAGTTGTTGATCGGTTTTCTAAATACGCGCATTTCCTTCCATTGGCTAACCCATATACAGCCAGCTCAGTGGCCAAGGTGTTCTTTGATGAGGTGGTTCGCTTACACGGGATCCCTTGCTCAATTGTTAGTGACCGAGACCCAGTCTTCACGAGCACATTCTGGTCCGAGCTCTTTCGGTTGACGGGAACCAAACTCCAATTGAGCTCCGCTTTTCACCCCCAAACCGATGGACAATCAGAGGTTACCAATAAAATCATTGCCATGTACCTCAGGTGCCTCACAGGAGACCGGCCACGACAATGGATTCGTTGGTTACCTTGGGCTGAATATTGCTATAACACATCATTCCAATCCTCCCTGCGAGAGACGCCCTTCAAGGTGGTATATGGCCGGGATCCTCCAACGATCCGGCCACATTCAGCCATGGCAACCCCTTCACATGCCGTGGATCAACTCCTGCTTGAACGAGATCAGCTGCTGGCAGACATCCGCGACCGTCTCCTCCTCGCTCAACAACATCACAAAAACGCCTATGATGCAAAGCACAGGGAACTATCCTTTGAGATTGGCCAATGGGTTTGGCTTCGACTTCATCAGCGCCAAGCTCTGTCCTTAGCTGATAAAGCCAATCGCAAATTGGGTCCTCGTTATTATGGCCCATATCAAGTCATTGCCAAACTTGGAGAGGTGGCATACCGTCTCCAACTGCCCGCTAGAGCTCGCATTCATGATGTTTTTCATGTGGGTCTTCTTAAACCCTATTTTGGCACTCCCCCAACTGAACCGCCGGCACTGCCGACACTCCATCATGATCGGGTGGCCCCTGTTCCGCAGCATGTCATCCGCGTCCGACAAAACAATGGGGTACGCGAGCTTTTAGTTCATTGGGAGGGTTTGCAAGCTTCTGAGGCCACTTGGGAGCCATTGGACAAATTTCGTCAACATTACCCATTATTCAAGCTCGAGGACGAGCTGTTTTTCGAGGAGGGGAGAAGTGTCAGGCCAGGCAGATTTGGGAGAACATACGCCAGGAGAAGCTCTGGCGCACGTCTTCCTCCAGCAGAGGCGGCAGGGACTGCAACCTCTTCCTAATAGGTTTGCTTTGTATTCGTATTCGCATTGGTAGTTGGGTAAGAATCGGTTAAGGAGTCAGGGTTGTATTAGGATTGTAAGCCGGCTTAGCCGTGCAGAGTTTGGACTCTCCTCTATATATAAAGGGGATGAGATGATGCAATAAAGCTAAGAAGAATATTACCTGAATCTCTTGATTTTCCCTTCCCTCTGGTTCGCCTGGACTCCTCTGTTTCTTCCGCTATCTATCTTCCAGCACGACCGCAGCAAACCCTAGTTTGCCCGGTCCTTGCGCCTGTCTTCTTCCGGCCCGATTCCTCTGTTCTTCCCGGCCTGTCCGCCCACGGCCAGCACGGAACCGCCAACTGCCTCCAGATCGCAGGCGCCTGCAAGACACACCTATAATTTGAGATCACGGCGTGACAACATATGTCCTGAATTAACAGTGCTTCTGCAGCCAAATAGCTAGAGCAATTATACTGATTTATTGGAACCTAGTGTGCCTGTGCCTTTTGTTAGGGGGAAGTGTATCTATGCCTTATTTTGATAAATAAGAAAAGTGTAAAATGGCTCAAAATGTTTTGATCCCATACATAAGCACTGAAGAATTCTATGGCAAAAATAGTAATTTGGCAAGTTTTGTTTGGCTCATGGCTCATACACACAAGATTTGGAGTAAATTGTCCTCAAATTTTATAAGAAAAGACACCATACGAGTGGACATGGACATAGTATGTTCTTTTGTGGATAAGGATTTCAGTAACTGTTTTCCTTTTGTGACTTTAATCATTTAAATCATATGAACTTTCCTACGCCAGATTGTGGACTCACTGAAACTATTCTACTTTGTTGTGTATCACAGTTTATCTGCTCTCTTTGCAACAAAGAACAGGGTGTAAGTTCGCTAGCAAAAGTGCAATAGTATTTCTCGAGCATATTCGCCTTCTGGCTGTAATAATCGATTGAAAAATGTTCTTTTCAATCGATAAATGCAACAGAATTGCTCAAATTGCGGAGCGTGCATGCGAAACACTTCTGTGAAAAATGCAACTTCTTTGATGATGATGTAAACATTTTTGGAGTTTGAATGATGAGTCAAAAGTTAACACTAATGTGCCAATTATAGCATTACCTCATAAATGTTGAATTTTATTAATCTGATCGACACAATATTTGTTCCAGGTCTCAAAGAGTCAATACCGCTGTGATGGATGTGGCATTTGCAGGTAACTAACAAATATACGGATATGAAATCTTTCATGTATTTTCTGTTTCTTCAGAATGAACAATTTGGATGCTTTATCTTATTTCTTCAGAACTGGTGGTGTGGAGAACTTCTTTCACTGCAGTAAGTGCGGTATGTTCTGTCTGAACTTCTTCTTAGCTTTTCATTACATGTCGCCATTAAAGATTGCTCTTACGTTCGTGGTCCCCTTGTTCACGAACAGGGTGTTGCCATAGCAATGTCTTGAAGGACTCATCAATATAGAAAGAGCAATGCATTACAACTGTCCTGTCTGCTTTGAGGTGAGACAAGCTTGCCATAACGTTTTGTACTAAGAAAACAGCATTCCTAACTTTGATCCTAGAGACAATTTGCATCCACGTTACCCCTTTTTTCACTGACAGTATCTATTTAACTCGACAAAGGACATCAGTGTGTTGCATTGTGGGCACACGATTCATTTGGAATGCCTAAATGAGATGAGAGCACATCACCAGTAAGTATTTCTTCAGTCAACTTTACCTGACACATTTGCTCCTATAAATGGATGTGATGATCTCAACCTGTTCTATTTCCCAGCTTCTCATGCCCGGTGTGCTCAAGGTCCGCTTGTGACATGTCGGACACATGGCAGAAGCTCGATGAAGAGGTTGCAGCGACACCGATGCCAGAGTTCTATAAGAAGAAGATCGTAAGCAAATTGCACTAAAACTTGTACTACCATTACAATTACATGCTTGCATCTTTCCCATGATCCTACAGTGAACCTGACTGGAAGCTGAACAATGCTGTGCTTCTTGTTCTTCTTCTTCTTCCTCCTCCTCCAGGTATGGATCCTTTGCAACGACTGCGGGACGACATCTAACGTGCACTTCCACATCTTGGCGCAGAAGTGCCCGGGGTGCAGCTCCTACAACACCCGGGAGACAAGAGGCGGCCCAGCTGCGTGCTCCAGGATTTGAGCAGAAGAGACGAATTCACTAAGATGCTATCCACAAGCTGAGATGATCGAGCCTGAAGGTTGCGAAGCTGCTACGCTGCAGTAACAAGGAGGGAGGAAGGCGTTTCCTCTGAATCGACCTGGAAGGGCTCGCCGTCGCGCTAGCTTGCTGCAATATGAGAGAACCACACTTGCTACACTTGCATCAATCGAGGGGATTACCGTTTTACTCCCTCCAGTCAAAACAAATCGTTATGGGCAACGATACGGCCTCTAAAATATAATTTTGACCACTAATTACTATTATAATATATTTATAAACCCAATAAAATTATAATATTATAAAAATATTTTTCAAGACGAATCTATATATATGATTTTCATACATCTAATCTAAATATTTAAAAAGATACCAATAACAAAAGTTTTAAAAGTTTAACTACACGCATTATAAAATAACTTGTTTTTGTGAACCAGATGAATTACCACCTACATCGCGTTTGATGATATACTGATCTAAGGGCATCTCCAACCGGTTCTTTATCCTGCTCTTCATTGTATATTTACCTAATATGACTCAAGAAATGGACTCCAACCGGTTCTTTATCCTCCTCTTCATTTTTATCGAGTCGCTATTTTCTCCCGGCCGCTAGCTAGATTTGGCGAGCGCCTCCTCACTCGCTTCTCAAATAGCTAGGCCATTGGAATGCTAACTCAAATAGAGAGCTGAAAATAATAGCTAGCCTCTTCATCCTAGGAAATAGAGAGGGAGAAATGACTAATGGGATGGAGTTGCTCTAATCGGTGCAAATTGTGTTGTACATGAGCCTCTTCATAGAGCTCCTAGAAACAATTACACAATAAATACAAGAAGATAGCGATATGCTGATGTTACAACTCACAACTGGAAGTAAGCTTGTTCTTTTTATGGCCCTATTCTTTTTTTTTAACTTTTGATTCCTATTTTTGACTTTTTTACGGTAACTAGCTTTTAAACGAAATGCCTTTTTAAAATGGGGTCTACTAGTTAATTATATTACATACTGTATCAACTTTATTTATATCGGCAAAAATTATACATGAGTTTCTGTTACTCTGTAATCTCTCACACAAACAGTCCTAAAGTCATAAACCACAATCAAAAGTCATAAGCCTCAATAAAAAAGAATAACCCTATATTTGATACTCCTTGATGGTTTCCATTGCTTCATGGTAAAACTGTAGCTACAACCACAAGCTTGCACCATGCATGTTTGTCCACAGCAATAACCGTACATGCAGATGAGCACTTCACACCCAAACATACTTCAGCCCAGTCTACTATTCACGATTTCAGATAAAAAAACAAGCAGAAATATGAGTAGTATAGAACTTCACAAAATATGGGCCCACCGGACAGGCCTCGTCTCCCGCAGCCCATATTAGGCCTGTTCAATCCTTCTAGACTGGACCGCTTGTTATGTCCAAAAGTAGGAAAAAGGTTAGAACGAAATCCACTGCTTCACGGCAAAATTGTATCTACAACCACAAGTTTGCACCATGAGGGTTTGTCCACGGCTCATGCAAATGAGCAGCCCATACCCTGACTGGCCGAAGATACTTCAGTCCAGTCTACTATCATAATTTCAGATCAAAATCAAGCAAAAATTATGAGTAGCATAGAACTTCACAAAATCTTTTCCTTCCAAAAAAATTCACAAAAATCTGGGCTAACCATTTCTTCTACACTGGACCAACGCTTTTTATAGGCTGTTCATATTAGCTACAGCTAATGGTTTTTGACTAAGGCTCCATCTTTGGCTTATGGCTGAAATTTTACTGTAGCGGTTGAAATTTTACTGTAGCTGAAGGTGACTTATTTAGTGTAATTAACTTTTAAAAAAATCAAAAATAGAAAAAATATGTTAGCTTATTACGGACAACGCGAACGAATACGGAAAAAAGAACCGATAAAAAAGTTTTAAAAAGCCAAAAGTTTAGAAAAAGTCGAAATTTATGAATAGTACAAAAATAAGCCAGAAGCCAAAGCTGAAATGATTGTTGGCTGAAAATAAATAGTGATGACTGAAAAGTGGCTTTAAAAGGAGGGCCCGAGGGGGGGGGGAAGTGAAAGAGAGATATGCGTGAGACAGAAGTGAGAGGAGTGGGATAAATATTTAGTCAAATATCATGCAAAACAGAACCCATATGTGTTACACATAAAATGATCAATCGATTGTACGATATATCCAAGCAAATTTGACTACATCAATTAAATTCAAAAGTATTTTTTAAGTTTTTTATGTTCAAAACCATTTACCTAAATTGGTTAGAATTTTTCTGAATTCATTTGCTATTTTTCTTGGCTTATTTGGATTTCCTATAGTTTCTAAAAATAAAACTAATTTCAATGCTGAAAAAACCTCATAGGCCGATTTATCTCTCCAGCCCACTCTAGGCAAGTGAGAGGCTAGTCATGTACACATGGGCCATGGCCTCATGAGTTTGTCTATGGACTGACCGGTTAAGGTTTGACTCATGAGTCTAGTTTAATGGATATTCAAGATAAGTTTATCGGACCGATTAAATTCCTGGATAGCTCCGAATTCGATCTTGTATATAGGAAAACTATTTGTTTCTGAACACGAAATCCAACAAAAAAAGTTGGATATCTATTTTTTTGGCTCTGAATAGATTCGAATGTTTTTAGTCGGACGGACGGTGGAAAACTCTCTTTGCACCCCTAGGTGCTAGTACTAATGTGTGACTTGGTTTCCTCAGAAAGATGGATGGTCATGGTCTTGCGCTCGATACTTCTTTATTATGGCTCAGCATTTTTTGCCCACAAGACCACAACCCAGATGTTAACGGAATCGGTACGGAAACTGATACGAGTACTACTTAACTAACCGGAAAAATTTTATTGTGTACCGAGTTGTGTAACCAGCAAATGAGGCTATGACACGTGGCATAAATTACTGTAGCACTGTAGCCCGTACGAAATAATATTTTTTAGATTGATGCTGCAGTACCATATTGTGCGGAGAATATATTTTAAAAATAGTTGCTACAGTAAGATTGCCACATGTCGAAGCCTTATTTACTGGTTACACAGACTCAATTGTGCAACCGGTACACAATAGAAATTTTCCACAACTGGAACTGAAAGTTCTGGCTCCTTGGGCACAAATCCTAGCCAAACACATGCGCATCTTTTGATCGATTGTATTCCCTGTAGTGGCGGCGTCATATACAACGGACATGCTACTCGCACTAGATTTTTTACTTCTGACCACATGTGACATGCTAGTTGCTACTTGCACTAGTTGCGCCCTAACAATTTTGTTTTTGTACAGCTGATGCAAGTGCAGCATCCCGGCATTTTTGTTTTTGTTTTTGTTTTTGTTTTTGTTTTTGGCAGTGAGCCTGTCACTCTTTTTGGTACATTGCGACGACCGAACTGACCAATGAGGTGGTGCTGTGGTGGATGAAGCCTCTGGCAAACTGCTGATCCAACCATCTGATTTGATTAGCTGAACAGGAATCGCTCGACAAATTCGGTGCCCTTCTCTTTACAAACCATCGATCCCTCCTGTGATGCATATAATGGCATTGTATCATGCTGTTCCTGGCTGTCTACCAACACAGAAAGCCGGGCTCCCTTTTTAATACGAGAACTGGATCGATAGTACTAGGCAGTACCACACGCGCCGTCTAACATTGCATAAGTTCTGCCTCAGGGAGCTTGGTGGTGGCTTACCTTTGGGCACTGATGCATCTCTCAGAAGCTCGGGGCTTTAAATAGAACGGGGAGACGGTTCGGCACAGGGGTGGGTAATGGCAGCAGCGGCGTGCGACACGGTCGAGAGAGTGCGGGAAGGTGCGGCGCAGGTGGCTAAGGGGGAAGTACTGGTGGTCTTAGGCGTGGCAATGAGGCGGTTAAAGATTGTGGCTCAGGGAGGTCGCCCGAGAGATAGAAAGGAGTAGAGGTGGTGGCGGGAAAGATTGGCGGTGCTGACGAGCGGTAGGGCGGTTGAGAGAGAGCAAGAGGCGGGAGAAGCAAGGTAGTACGGCTTCTGACAGCTTGCAGTAGGGTGGCAGCGACGAGAAGGCGTGGGAGACGAGAGAGAGATAGGGCGGCGGCAAAAAATATTGGCGGCGGCGATAATTTTATACGGTGAACAGTGCTCATGCAAAATTGGTTCACTAGGGATGATACAGTAGGGAGTTTTGGGTATGGAGGGCTTGATTTTGAGCTGAATTAGACCAAGATTTAGGAGAAATCGAAATCAAATTTCTTCTGAATTTTTTCGGTTTTGTTTCAAAAGCTACACCATCTAATGACCGTATCATAACGCTCCGGATAACAAATGGCAAATACGAGTACGCATGCTGAAACACAACGACGCTTTTTTTTGAGACCGGACACATAACAATGTCGTACACACACACAGCTACGTAAACGGGCACACGTGACACTGTTGACTTATCAGTCAAACTTCGTAATCTTCCATCAACAATTATTTAATTATTTTTAGATTGATTGTGTTAAAACATTATTAGTATATTTGTGGTAAGAAATACTTCTATAATATTATACATCCACGATATTTTATAAATATATCGATATAAAATTAGTAAAATCAAAGTTTAACTTGGAAGACGGCAACAGGTCAACAATGCTAGATATTACGAAACAGATGCAATACATGCTACGCTAAGGGTGTGTTTGGTTGCCCGAACATGGACGGTCGGATCCCAGCTGCACCGTATATTGCAAAAAAATCTGGTGTTTGGTTGAATGAATTCACTGTAGCAGACTGGATCCGCTCGTTCCGCATACGGTCTCGATCCCGGACTAGCGGAGAAGGCCATTTCGGCCGAACGTGGCAATCCAGGACCGAGGGAGTCCAGAGAAGGGCGGGCTAGGATTACCTCTCGCGCGCTCTCCTCCGTGTCCTCAGCGTCGGTGGAGTCGCCGCCGCTCCCGCGGGTTGGAGTCGCCGCCGCCTCGCGTGGTTGGAGGCGCCGCCGGCCGTTGCCCCGGCCGCTGCCGCCACCCGCAGCGCCACCGCCGCCACCCGCGGTGCCTCCTCTCCCCTCGCCGCTGAGATGCGGCAGCTGGCTCTCCCCGCGCCGCCACTGGCGCGAAGGTCGGGGAAGGGGGAGCCGAACGGTGAGGTGCGGCGTTGCGGCGCGGGAGGCCCAGGGCGGCACCGGGGTGAGGAGAATCGGAAGGGGAGGCGCGGGAGGCCCAGGGCGGCGCCGGTGTGAGGAGAATCGGAAGGGGAGAGAGAGCGCCGAGAGCAAAGAGAAGGGGAGGAGTTGAGGCGTCGGTGGAAGAGGTGAAGAGAAAAAGGAAAACCGAGAGAAGTGGAAAGAAAAATAAAAATAGGGAAGAAAAAAGGGAAAGGTAAAATAAAGTAGGAGAAATAAAAGAATGTGCATATTAGAATTTTCCTTTTATTAATGTCTTTTCATTTAGAGTAAAGTTGTAAATATTTCCCTGATATACATCATCATATTGTCAAATACGTTCTTTTCAGAAGTTAAAAAAAATTAATATGTCATACTGTAAATAAATTACTATTAGGAATAACTTAGTTTGTGCAAAAAACTGAAAAAACATGTGAAGGGGGTAACCACACCACCTCTCACATTCGAGGGTCACTATACCCCACTATACAGCCAACCAAACACCTTCTCAGCCTACTGTATCCGCTCATACAGCCTCATATACAGCCTACCAATCACAGACTCATTCAGCCTGTATCCACAGATACATCGAACCAAACACTCTTCTTTTTCAAAATACGACCCTCCTCATCCAGCTTCCCCTCATCCAGGATATACGATCCCACTACCCAAAAGCAACCAAACACACCCTAACTCAATTCTCCGTGCTCGTCGCCTCTCATCCCTCCCCAGTCCAACTCCACCGCAGCAGAAACAGCGATCCGCTCCGCCAATCATTTCACTCCGCGCGGGAAAGAGGCAAGAAAAAACCCCACCGAAAACCCGTCACATCCACCGCAGGCCGGCCGCAGCGCACCGAACAAACGCCCCGGCGCACTCCGCGCCGGCTGCGACACCAGCCAGCTCTAATGCGCACGACCTGACTCAAACTGAACGCTGTTTCTCTTGTAATTTCGTTGATGTGGTAAAGATCTAAAGTATTTTCTCTATTTTTTTTATATTTCTCTAAAATTTCAAATCTTTATCACATTGATAAAAATACGAGAGAGACGGAAAGAAGAAAACAAGCTAGCTGAGTTCCCCAAACCCCACCCGCGCGTCCCTGCCGAGACGCCAGAAACGGCCGAAATCACGGCGCGCGAAGGCAAACCCCACGCGATCCAGGCCCAACCAACCCGCATGTCACGTACGCCCGGCCGCGCCGCGCATCCGCTCGGTCGCGCGTGGTTTCACCCAAAACGGACGGACGGACGGACGGACGCGCGGCCGGCCGCGGGCGCGGGCTCCTGCCACCGCGGCAGCCGCGTGCGCGCTGGCCGCCCGGCCCCGCGCCACCTGGCCCCCGAACTCGACTCCACCCGGGACGGCCGCAATAAGTAGCCGACCAGCCGTCCCACCCCATCTCCGTCTTGCCCAGTCAAAGCCAGCGCACCAGTCCGTCCTCCTCGGCTCTGCCGCCTTCTCCGCCTCCTCGTCCCTCTGCTCCTCCGCCGCATCGCTCTTAATACGCCGGCCTCACATTCCGCGCCGTTTCGCCTCGCGCTTCCCGCCGGATCGGCCCGAATCGAGCGGAGCCGGCTCTGAGGGAGTGGGAGAGGGGGCGGGCGGGGTGATGGGGTCGCCGGGGGCGGGAAGCAGCGGGCACGAGTGCTCGTTCAAGATCCTGCTCATCGGGGACTCGGGCGTCGGCAAGAGCAGCCTCCTCGTCCGCTTCGTCGCCGCCGCCCACCTCGACGACGACATCGCTCCCACCATCGGTACGTGCCTCTCCACCACGCCGCGCCGTCGAATCCGATCGGGCCTGGAGCTGGAAGGAGGCCATCCCAGTCCTGCTGTTGTAGCAGTAGAGTACTAGAGTCTCAGTACATGTACGCTCGTAGTGGCGGCACAATTCTGCGAGGAAGCTAAGCTAGCTGTCGAGGCACCGATTTAAGATGCCATCCGTGCGGCCAAGAAAGCTGCATGCTTGCTTTGCTGGGTGCCAGGCGCACGGGAGGGATTGGAAATACGCCGGAAATGCAGCTCAACTTATTGCTTCGGCTTCTCTGCTTCGTGTCCCCCACTTCGGCGTGCCCATGTAGTGAGTCAGTGTACAGCTCAATTAATACAGCGACCAGTCCATGGGGGTGATCCTTGTGTGGGAGTTCTCCTTCTCATTGTCTGCTTCCAACCTACGGCGAGTATGAAGTAGTAGGTAGCACTAGCAGATTAAGGGCATGGGTGCGATTCCACCCATTTTGGTGAACAAACCTCTTTTTTCCTTTTTAATGCCCGAGCTGTTTTATGCTTTTGCTTCTACTGAATTGTTCCGACTTTCTTGTTGTTGGTTGACCAAAGTTTGAAATTTTTGCCAATGCTGCAACTCGGTCTTGTATGCAGCGAATAAGTTGGCTTGGCTCAACCAATTTACAAGAAGTGGTGAACCGATTCAGGAAAACAGGAAAAGAGATGCACGGCTTATGCGAGAAAACTTGATTGTGCATATAGCTAAACAAAATTGCTACCTTATTCCCTATCTTTAGCCACCGTTTCAGAAAAAGCAATTAGACTATTTTAACTTGCATGTTCTAATGGGAATGGTCCCAACATGACCTTATGTATGTCCTCCCTACACGATTCCAATTTGGCCCTGTCCCTGTGACTTTTTTTACTGTATAAATTACATGCTCTTGGTGTATCATACGTGTTCTTTCATATGCCTTCTGATTTTGGTTTCACACCAATTTGCCAGGAGTGGATTTTAAAATCAAGTTCCTTACCGTCGGTGGAAAGAAACTGAAGCTGACTATATGGGATACTGGTGAGCTAAGTACTTATCAGATTATGAAACATAACACTTTTTATTATGCTATTTGAATCCGGATGGAAGGAAGCAATGTTAGCAAATCCTGTTCTGGTTTCTTCATCCAACTTGATTCATATAAAAATGTATTTTGTTTTCCATACTCCAATGGTATAAATAGTCTCGTACGACTATACAAGAACAAGTAGTCTTGTCACTTGTGGAATGATAGAGCCACTCTTGATACACAATGTGATTTAGGTGCACTTCTGCTTCTACTAGAGCTTACTTCTCATGCTCAACAATTCAAGCATGGTCTTTGCCAGTAGCAAAAGTAAGTCACAGTAAATGGTTATGGATGCAAACTTATTTGATGCAAGAAAGATGGTTGACATCTCATTCAGATGTAACAATGATCGAACATGTTGAACTAGTAGAACTATTACAGGCACCAACTTAGACAAGCCAAGAACAGCAGTAAGTGTGGAAAAAAGGCCAAGACTTGTTTGATTGGGTGTCCTAAACCGCTACAGGTTTTTAGCCTCACTTCAATTCTTTGCGGTTAAAATACTTTGCTTTCTACTCCTTTGGACCTCCCATCCATCTCTTCCATGATCACTGTCAGTGGTTGTAAGATTCCTAGTTTGCTTTGCACCTAATCTATTTGGGGTTCTTCCTCCACGTTGAACCTGCCCAATCCTAACATCATTGCTGATGGAGGTTACAACTCATAGATTTATAGCCCCACCTTTATGCTTTGTGCCTAAAATATTTGGGTACGTTCTCCGTGTTACCCCCTCCCCTCCCTTACATCATTGCCATTAGAGGTTCCAATATTCTATGTTTGTAGCCTCACTCATCTGCTTTGTCCAAAATTTGTTCAGTATTTCACCATGTTACCCACTTCTTACTCCTGCAGTACTTCTAGAATGTTTCTGATTCATCTATAAGCAAAAAAGAATTAAGTTATGGTGTTCTTTTTATCAAATAATCCAAAAGTTCATGTTCCATTGTTTTGCAGCTGGACAGGAGAGGTTTAGGACAATTACTAGTTCTTATTACAGAGGTGCTCAAGGAATTATTCTAGGTAACAAATAATGTTCTTAGGTGCGGTTGACTGCTTAAATATCTTGTTGTTCTGCACTGATGTAATTACTGTCACTCTGAGATCAGATATTTGAAATATGCCATCGAATCATGTAGATTGTCCTATTCAGTCATTCAGTGTGAATACCCACTATTAGGTTGGTCATCTACTGTTGCAATATCCCACGCTATGTATAATGTTGAGGGTTTGCATGATTGCATCAATGGGTTCTCTTGTGCTTTTCTTAATACTTGTGATTTCTCTTGCCTTGATGACCTACATTAACTGTGAATTGTGGACTTACAATGTCTGAAATTACTCCCAAGTTATTGATTTTGAGTACAAGGATGTAACCCTTTTACCACAGTGAAAAACGTTTTCATTATTTTGTAAATGGTACTTTGTATGTGAATACTCATGGACAATTTTTAAGTGAAGCATATCTTATTTTGCCACGGTTTCATTATAGTATGAATTAGATCTCTGATTGAACTTGGAACAACAATTCAGAATGATTGACCATTTGTCTGTTGCATTCATGGAAACTGATAAATTGTACATAGGTTAACGATGCAGCAATACATTATGATAGCCTGTGGTAAATTGATTAAGGTCTATTTTTTTTTTACTTTTGTGTTTTTCTCTTAGTATATGATGTCACAAAGAGAGAGAGCTTCACAAATTTGGCTGACGTATGGACCAAAGAAATAGAATCGCACTCATCAAACAAAGACTGCATAAAAATGCTTGTTGGAAACAAAGTTGACAAGGTAACATTTTTCCCAACACTAAATTGTTATTTCTTTGAAAATCTAGTGATCTCAGTCTTTAATAAAAAATGTTTCTGTTGTGACACAGAGTTTTTAGTGGTATCTATACTTTCCTATCCTTTTTCTTCTTTTTGGCCCCTAACTTCCTATCAGTTTCAAGAGTATCACACTATCACTGATGGACCCACACGGGAACATAGTTGCTGATCTTAGTTAGTTTGATGGTCCCATCTTGCAGGATGATGAAAGAATGGTCTCAAGAGAAGAAGGTCTTGCATTCGCACAAGAATCTGGATGTCTGTTTCTTGAGAGCAGTGCAAAAACACGACAAAATGTTGAGAAATGTTTTGAAGAACTTGCACTAAAGGTATGCCTACAGAAAGATATTAGGCCCCATAACCTTAGACTTAAAACCGACTCTTAAAGCAGATGCAAAACATACTTGCATCTTAGTAACTGACGAAACGATAAATGCCCTATATGGGAACATGGTTGACTTCTGTTCCTCAATTGCTGAAACTCGTGATCATACGCACGAGGGAACTGTGTTGCACATTTAATTTCTTCTTGGGTGATTTTTTGCTGCTAGCAGCATAGTCTATATGCATCATAAATAGCCCATGATTTCGCTACCGTGCAGATTCTCGAGGTTCCAAGTCTCTTGGAGGAAGGTTCGTCTTCGGTTGTCAAAAGGAACAGTCTGAAACAGAAGCAGGAAAGCCATGCAAAGCACGGTGGTGGGTGCTGTCAATAGATCCATGCCGCATGATTGAGCTTGATGTCTGTGGTAATGGCGTGCAACCAGCTCGTGCTACCCAACTCTAGCTGTTCTTGTGTTTTGTTGTAAATGAGTTGTATCTAAATGATCTGTGAGTAAAACGGGTGGAAAAAGGAAGCAATTTGTGAGGTTTTGGAGTGATTAAAATTGATTTGTACAAAGAACGCCATGTTCCTTTTTTGTTGTTTTTATTCCTCTTATCATCTCTTTGCTGTAGCAATTTTATAGTTACACTTGTTATGGTATCATCGGTCCTTTTTTTTGGTCAGTTTGTGGTAATTGTGGGGCCGAACATACATCATTCCGGGTGTTTTCTGTATACCATGAGTGCACTTCGTAGTGAAACTGGCAGAATTATTTGGTGTTTTTGTCTATGGAAGAAAGGAAACTCTCTTCAGTAGAACCTCTTGACTGACCCATGTTATCACGGAGGCAACAATGTGTTACAGTTTTGTGAGAGTTTTCGTTCTTAAATCTATAGTTCTCTGAAATTCAAAATAAGATGTGTAGTTCATCGGTAATTTTGACATAGAAGTTATAATTTTGCGGAATTTACTTCTTTTCTTTTGTATCAACAAGTTGAAGTTATATGAACATTGTGTTTTTGGCAAGCACAAGAGTGTGAAGTTCAACATGTCCGTGCACACTACAGAAGGTATTTTGGATTATGTACATCCTGATTTATGGGGACCATCTCGCAAGCCATCATTAGGAGGTGCTCGTTATATGTTGATCATTATTAATGATTACTCTAGAAGAGTTTGGCCTTATTTCTTGAAGCGTAAATCAGAAGTGTTTTCAGCATTCAAAGAGTGAAATGTTATGATTGAAAGATAGTCCAAAAAGAAAGTCAAGAAGCTCCGCATTGACAATGGGATGGAATTATGTTCCGATGAGTTCAACTCATATTGTAAGTCTGATGGCATTGTGAGACACTACACTGTTCCACATATACCTCAACAAAATAGTGTATCTGAATGTATGAATAGAACCATCATCTCAAAGGCATGTTGTATGCTATCTAATGCTAGTTTGTTTAAGTGTTTTTGGGCAGAGGCCACTTCCATAGCTTGTTATCTTATCAATAGGTCACCTTCTATTGCTATTGGTAAGAATACTCCAATTGAGGTATGGTCTGGTTCCCCATTAAATTATTCAAACTTAAGAATATTTGGTTGTACCACTTATACTCATGTTGATAATGAAAAATTAGAGCCTAGAACAATTAAGTGTATCTTTCTTGGTTATAAATCTAGTATGAAAGGATATAAGTTGCGGTGTCCTAAAACTAAGAAGTTTGTGATAAGTAGAAATATTATCTTTAATGAATTTGCTATATTACATGGTAAGTCCTCTATTAATGTTCCTATTGAGAGCCAACAAAAATCAAGTGTGCAGATGAAGCATGATGTTAATTCAGGTTATACACTAGACAAAGAAAATATTGCACCTATTGTTGAAGATTCTTCTACTGATGAAGCAAGGTATGAAGTAAGGTTAGTTGCAAAAGGTTATAGCCAGATTCCAGGTATTGATTTTGCTGATGTGTTTTCCCCAATTATAAAGCATAGCTCCATTCACACTCTACATAGATTGTTGCTATGCATGATTATGAGCTTGAATAGTTAGATGTCAAAAAACAACTTTTTTACATGGGGAATTAGAAGAAGACATTTATATGGAACAACCAAAAGGCTTTGTTATTCCAGGAAAGCAAAACCTTGTTTGTAGGTTAAAGAAATCTCTTTATGGCTTGAAAAATCACCTAGGCAGTGATATAAGAGATTTGACTTGGCTATGATTTCTCATAATTTTAAAAGATCATATTATGATAGTTGTGTTTATCTCAAAATAGTTAATGGTTTAGTTATATTTGCTTCTTTATGTTGATGACATGTTAGTTGCTGCTAAAGATAAGACTAAAATAGCAAAGCTAAAGGCACAACTTAGCAGTGAATTTGAGATGAAGGTCTTGGGTGCAGCAAAGAAGATTCTTGGCATAGAAATTATCGGAGAAAGACGGTTTGGCAAATTATACCTAAGTCAACGATGGTATATTGAGAAGGTCCTTCGTCGCTTTAACATGTATGGAGCCAAACCAGTGAGAACTCCATTAGCTGCACATTTAATACTTTCTTCAGTATCGTATCAATAGTCAAAAGACAAAATTGAGTACATATCTAGAGTTTCATATGCCAGTGCAGTTGGTTTACTAATGTATGCCATGGTATGTTCCCATCTTGATTTACGTGGCTAATCCTAGAAAAGAGCATCAGAAAGCAGTTCAGTGGATTTTTAGGTACTTGCGTGATACTTCTAATGCTTGTTTGAGATTTGGGAAAACTAGAGATGGACATGTTGGTTATGTGGACTCATATTTTGCTGGTGATTTAGATAAAAGAAGGTCTCTTACAGGTTATGTATTCACTATTAAAGGTTGTGCTATTAGTTGGAAGGTGACTTTTTAACATCTATAACCCTTGTGACTTGATGAATACCCTACAAAGATACACTTTACTGCATGAGGATCTAGCTTGCCGACCATTGGCTGGTGATCCTGTACAAAGCACACATAACTAAACACTTTCGTAGGTACTTTAAACTCCCGTTGATCCAATAGAAGTTCAGCTGGAGACTCCATTCCAAATATTTGAGACGACATGTGATTCATGAGATACACTGCCGTCATCACTGCTTCACTCCACAATCCCTTGGGCACATTCATTTAAAACATGAGTAAACGTGCTACCTCCAACAAATGTCGATTCTTCCTTTTAGCCACTCCATTCTGAGGCGGGGTTCATAGGCAGGTAGTTTAATGAAGTATCCCCTTTTCCGAGAGATACGCTACAAATTCCTTGTTAACATACTTAGCTCCATTATCATTTCGAAGAATTTGAACCTTTGCATCGAACTAAGTAGCATACACCCTATGGAAGTCCTAAAAACATTGAAGCACCTCACTCTTGTGCTTCATCATATAAATCCAAGTCATATGAGGATAGCAATCAATAAATGTGACAAACTAGTTAAAACCACTCACAAAAGTAACTGAGCATGGACCCCAAACATCAGAATATATTAAGATAAAAGGTTCATAGCTCTGAAGACCAATGCTACTATATGTAGATTGTGTATGCTTTCCAAACTCACAAGCATCACACAGGTTTACTTTTGTCTACTTTATTAAATAGATCAGGGTACAACTGACTTAACCTCTCAAATGACAGATGTCCCAAATGATGATGATGTAACAAAACTTTAAACTCTCAAACGATAGATGTCTGAAATGACGATGATGTAACAAAACTTCTCCCTTAACTCATCCTACAGCCACAGCCAGTGCCGCACCAACCTGTTCGATATACCATAGTCCATTATGCCTAATTCTAGTACCAATCCTCTTTCCGGTTCTCTTCTCCTAAAACACACATGAATCCTCATCAAATAGGTCAGTGCATTTGAATTGCTCAATGATAGAACTAATTGAAAGAAGGTTGACTGGAAAGGAGGGAACATGCAAAATGGAGGATAAAATAATGGATGGTGTGCACTCTATAGATCCTACACCCTGAATAAGTTGGAAGGCCCCATCACCAATTGGAACAATTTCGGAATGTGTATATGGAGTGTAAGATGCAAATGCATTGAGGGAATATGTGACATGCTTAGATGTGCCTAAATATATGATCCAATCAGTATGAGTGTTAATATGTGGATACAAGTGGATGTGCCTGAGTACCTTTGTCCACGTGGGCATAGTTGGCAAACTTACTAAAGGAAGTGGAATCATGAGGAGTCTCTAACTCCTTATCCAGCTGCCACTTTTCCCATTGCAGAGCCTGCTCGCCTATCAAAGTAACAGACGTGCTCTCTTCTGTCATGACCACATTGGACCTAGGACCACAAGGCATACAAGGGAGTTCACTCCAGAGGTACTGGAGGGAGAGCAACCTAGGAGTACCATAAGTTTCTTGGAGTGGATTCATCGCCACACTCTTGAATTAGAGAAATGTCCCCTTCTGTGAGACATAGACGGTGTGAGGTACAGAATTATGACGACCAACATGTCCAAGGTATACAACAGCATCCTCAAAGGCGTGCGGTGCCTCCCTATCACCGCGATCATCGAGGAGACATGGGCTCACACTATTACTTATTTTGTCAATAGAGCCGTCGCAGCTGAGCGAGAGATGGAGGAAGGCAAATAGTGGTTTAAGAACATGAAAAGGCATATGGACCAGAAGATGAAAAAGACCCAAATACATGACATCCGAGTAATCGATGGCCTCAAGAGGAAGTACGAGTTCAGGTTTCAGCAGAAATATGTCAACAGTCATGCGAGGGGGAAGGGAAACAGGCATGCACCCTGGGTGTTCAGGCGACATGAACCTGCAACAAGCCGAAGCTCCTGTATAAGCCATACTCGCATGTGTACAAGACATGTGCACAAATGAGGCAGATGTCTATGCTATACATCTTGGAGTACTACGACATACAATACCTTTTTGGTACATAGAGTGCAGAGTTTCACTCCTACGACATGGACATGAACTACAAGGATCTTTGGCCAGACAGGGTGCAATGGGCCCCGAACAAGGCCTTGAAGACAACTATGTCATAATTTAATGCATTGTCTGCCTTATTTTTTCATGTATAGCAAAACTTCTACGATATCTAGTTATGTTAGACTCATCGACAAACTTCTATGTGAGGATGTTGTAGAAGCGCAAGTGGCTTGCAAAGAAGGCCAAATATCTACAATACCCAGATTTTTCAATGAAAGATACTTTGGTACCACCACAGTATTTGGTCTCATAGTGTGTGTAATGATCTGGCGAAGATCATTCAGTCGACACATCCAGACATCTCCACCAGGGTGTAGTACACATGCTAGCACCACCTTGTAAGCATTTCTTTCACACACATCGATTTTCCACTCCTATTGATTTCCATAAAATTTAAACTTTAGCAACTGAATGTAATGGCAGCCCGAGATGCACTACCACTTTTTCCAGTGGATCGATGGCCTGGAGATGTACGATAGGGCATTCATCCAGCAGAAGTACATGCTAAACTACTCGATGTGGGCCAAGACCTTCGAGCGATGGAAACCTTATGTACTGGACCCTATTGAGGAGGCACAGTAGGAGCCTAGGACTCATGCTACTGAGACCGGTAATCGTCATAACTTTTCCCGTCGCCCAGGTGCACTCCATATAGAAGAGGTGAGTTGCGTACAATTCATGTCCTGATTTTGTATTTGCCCTTTTGTTCTTCTAACAAAATGCAATCGTCCAGCATGTATTGTAGAACATGGGGGACTTCAACAAATGGCACTGACGTGGGGAGTCCCGAGACATGGGGAAGGGGAAGGCACCTGCGACTGAGCCCAGCCATCATAGCGTATCCGGTCGCCCGGGCGCTCTCCATATCGACGATGCGAGTTATGTACAATTTACATTCTTGTTACGTTTTGTGTTGTATGGTGTACTTACATCAGTAGGACATGGTCGACTTTGATATACGACATTGACGTGGGAAGTGTCGCAACAAGGGGATGAGGAAGGCTCCTTCGACTGAGATTGGCCGACGTCGTGGCATATCCGGTCACCCAGGCGCACTCCGTACAGAAGACGTGAGTTATATACAATTTATATCCTTGTTACTTTTGTTATTGTATGATCCACTTACACCACGGAATCGCAGGACATGGACGACTCCAACACTCGTCGCTGCCGTGGGCAACCCTGAGACAAGGAGCAGTGGCTATGGCGCCGTGGAGACTAGTTGCAGACATCATTGCATAGAGGATAGGTCCAACTACCCTCATGAATAACATTGTTAACTAGGATATTCTTTGTTAATTTGTTGGTTCAATGTGCATGATATTCGACTGAGCACCGCATGTCACTAATTATGAATAAATTAACATGGCTAATTAGATGGATCCTTCAAAAAATATAAAATCTAGAAAAATTACACAATCAAATCCACTATGTAAGGATCTTTAAAAAATTTCATACTTTCTGGTGGCAATTTTCTATATCAAAAAATTCTTAAAAATAGTATACTTACATGAATATTTGAGTAAAATTCCAACAGATAAAAGTATGGAAAAATTACATAATCAAGTACACTGTCGGGAGGCTCTACAAAAAATTCATAAATTTTTGAGCTCATTTGCTATGTTTAAAAATTTCTATATAAAGTATACACCTAAATAAATTCAGTAATTAGAAATAAATTAACACAAATTAACATAGATGAACCGAGGACGTGTCGTTGCTCGGTTCATCCCGTGCGGTGACTGTGTGGTGCAGATGATATTTTCGCAAATTTTGCGCGATGGATGATATTCTTACTAATACAACGTGATACAGTGTAAGTACGGCCAAAAAGTCTTCGACATCCTTTTTATGTCTATTATCTTCATGTCTCATTTGTCATTTAGTTCGTTCGTTAGTTAGTTCGTTTACCTTGAAGGATAGGGAGTGGGGGGCTAAGGCGAGCACGTCGCCGTTGGCCTCGGAGAAGCAGCATAAGAAGGGGACCGCCTAGCCGTCAGCGACGAGGCTGTGCGCGTGCGCATCCACCACCGCCATCTCCTTTGCCACGCGCCGCAGCTCCGCGAACTTGGCCTCCATCTCCCCTCCGCGGTCGGTCGTCGCTCGCTGCCTCTCTCTCCCACTCTCGCGTGTCTCCAAAGATTTTTGGAAGCATCCTCGTATGACCGAGCGAGCCGAGCGGGGACTTCGGGGATGGGTGATGGTATTGTGCGCTCCGGGGTAGGGAGTTCTTTGTAGGAAGTGGCACAAATATGCAGAAGGAGGCTGGGCATGGGCACTGCGCGAGCAGCTCTCGCGCGCGCGCACGCATGCTGCAACTACGAACTCCTGATGAGTGGTTGGGACAGAGCCACACCCCGGACAGGGTAGACTTCAGCTTAGAGTATAAAAAAATATTTAATGTACAGTTCGGGTAAATTTAGTTCAGCCTAGTAAACATTTTTATAGTCCAACCCAGATAGTCTAAATCATTCCAACACTAAGTTCGGGGCGTAATTAAATCTTAGCTTCACCACTGATGAGTCAGTGGTGTGCAGTGGCCGTGGCAATGGGATGGAGGGTGGCTATCACGCGGGTCCCGGTTGTCAGCTATGGTGTTTGGTACTTTGGTTAGATGCGGTATAAATGCAAGATTGAAGCATGTGGTTACTGAAAGCCTCATGTGGCTTTAAGAAAGGGATATTTGGCTCCTCGCCATTACAATTTTCCAACTTTTGAAAAACGCCATTACAATTCAGCTTATTGGAAATCTGCCATTACAATTCTCATTCCCCCGCGCCCATGCCCTGTTCTACGTCTGGCGCGCAGCTGGGCCCACTTGCAGTCGCCGTATTCCCGTATCTCCCCATATTGCCCCTTGTTCGGTCGGATCAGGCAGCGGCTGTCCTCCCCATTCCTCTCCCTGCGACGAACCCTAACCTACGCTCTGTCCGCGGCGATTGGAGGCGTCGGCGGCGATTGGAAACGACGGAGAAGAACCCTAACCACTGGTGCGCGTGCACTGAAGGTGATGGAGGTGCCCTGATGGCGACGTCGCCTTCGTTCGCGGCTCGTCGTCGCACTGGTGCGGCGGCGATGGAGGACGGCGCTACCAGGTACCTAAAGCTTCTGATTTGTCTCTGTGTGGTCATCATAGCTGGCGATTAGGGTTGATTTGTCTCTGATTTGTTTGAAATGTATAAGGAGGAGATGAGGTGCCAGGTTGTAGTAGGTGTATTTGATATGTCAATTTGTGTGCAACCTGTGTTTGATGAACTGGAGCCTATCTGTGTGGTTCCTCCTGATGATGCAACTGATGGGTTAGAGGCACATGTAGAGCCTGGTAGAGAGGCACAGGCAACTGTTAACATGTGTACAGAACCCAGTAGTGCTGCTCCTGAGAATCCAGAGGCAGCTCATAACATGTCTGCACAACCCACTAGTGCTGCTCCTGAGAATCCAGAGGCAGTTGATAACATGTCTGCACAACCCACTAGTGCTGCTCCTGAGAATCCAGAGGCAGCTGATGAGTTAGAGCCAGATAGGGAGCCTGATATGTTTGATAATGCCGAAGAGTATGTGGGAGTTGATGATGAGGGCATGTATGATACAGTGCCACCTGCTCCTGAGTTTGCACAGCCAACTGACAATGCTAACAATTATTCTACTGCTGAGCCACCTGATGAATTTGTCAATGTTGAGGCAGAGGTGGATGATGCTGACCCTTTGGAGGTCCATGTACTTCATGATCCTGAGAACCCAAAAATAGTCAAGGGGGAGTTATTTCCTGATATCATTGCATTCAGGAAAGCAATAAGACACTATGCAGTGAAGACTGGGTTTGAGTTTGCTGTTGGTTACAAAACAGACAAGACAAGATTCATAGCAAGGTGTGCTGCTGAGGGATGCCCTTGGAGAATACATGCTTCCACCATTTTTTATAAGAAAACAGTACAGGTACATTTTCCCTTTGTTCTATTCAATAATTTCAGCATGTACATATTTCGAAATGCATGACATGTGTTTCTGTCTTTGTCTTTGTCTTTGTGCAGATCAAGGTACTTCCTGCTGAGCACAATTGTCCTACCACCAAGCTTAGAGAAGGGAAAATGGCTACTCAGGGCTGGTGTGCAGATAGGCTTGGAGATTGGGTTAAGAAGAACCCAACAAAGGGAGCAAAGGATGCCAAAGAGAAATTGGAGGGTGACTTTGGTATAAAGCTGAAGTACTCAAAAGCTTGGTCTGGTTTGAAGGTAGCCTTGGATCAAATTCATGGTAAGTACGAGGAAAGCTTCCAACTTATTTTCAATTGGGCTGCTCAACTAGAACAAAGTTCACCTGGAAGTCATGTAGAAATAGAGTTAGAGAAGATTGGTAAGAAGAATAGGTTCAAGAGGGTTTTTGTTGCTTTGAAGCCATGCATTGATGGATTCCTAGCTGGTTGTAGACCCTTCATAGGAGTAGATGCATCTTTTTTGCATGGAAAATACACTGGCCAGTTGGCTTCAGCAACAGGTGTTGATGGCCATAACTGGCTTTACCACATAACATATGCTGTTTTTGACTCTGAGACTGAGGATAACTGGAAGTGGTTCCTTGAGAATTTGCACAAAGTCATAGGAGACCCACCAGGACTAGTCTTATGTTCAGATGCTTGCAAAGGATTAGAGAAAGCTGTAGGGGCTGTTTTCCCACAAGCTGAAAATAGGGAGTGCATGAGGCACATGTATAGCAACTTCATGAAACACTACTCAGGGGATGTTTTCAGTGACCATCTGTACCCTGCAGCTAGGAGCTACACTGAATACATGTTTAAGTGGCACATGAAGAAAATTTTTGAGTTTGCTCCACCTGCAATTGACTACCTTCAAGAGCATCATGGTAGGATATGGTACAGATGTGGCTTCACTGAGGAAAGCAAATGTGACTATTTAACTAATAATGTTTCTGAGAGTTTCAATGCTCAGATCAAGCAGTTGAAAGGTCTTCATCTGCATGAGTTAGTTGACAGGATAAGGGAGCTGATAATGGAGAAGAGGTACATTAGAAAGAAGATTGGACAGCAATGGCAAGATGGAATCCTACCAAGTGTTATGAAGGAACTGAATCTTATAAGCAACAATCTAAAGGTTGTCAAGGTTACAGTCAGTGATGAGGACTTTGCAGAGGTGACACTGCTTGATGATTGGAATAAGCAGAGGAGGCACACAGTGGATCTGAAAAATCAGAAGTGTTCATGCAGGGAATGGCAGATAACTGGAAAGCCATGCAAGCATGCCTTGGCATGGATACTGTCCAACAGAGGTATGCAGATAGCTGACTTTGTGCATGAGTATTACTCAGTTGGGAGGTTCAGAGCTGCCTATGTAGGCAGAGTTGAACCAATGACAGACATGTCCCAGTGGCCAGAAGTCAATCTTGGGTTCAAGGTTTACCCACCTTTGCTGGGAAGAGCACCAGGTAGGCCAAAAGTGCAAAGGCAAAGAGGTTGTCTAGAGAAAAATGCCAAGAAGAAGAAAGTGAGATGCAAACGGTGTGGAGGTTTTGGGCACTTCTCCAAGACATGCAAATTTGAGATGGTAGGAGAAGATGGTGAGACTGCCACCAGGAAGAAAAGGTTATAATTGACTTCGAACTCTTTACTGTTATATGCCTTTTGATGTCAATTTGTGTTTAACTGGAACATGTTAATACAGGAAGAGAACAGAAGCTCCTGACACGGCTGGACCATCCAAGGGGAAGACAAAGAAGGCACCAAAGAAAACCCCCAAGAAGAAAAAAACACCCATGAAAAAGAAATACAAGAAGGATGCAGCTGCTCCTCCAGCAAAGGTTGTCAGAAGCCTCAAGGACCTATTTTCTGATGCTCAGTGAACTGGATGGTGGTTGTGAATCTATTCTGTGACATTCTTTTGTAATGTAATGGCTGTGATAGCCTCTGTCAACTTCTTTTGTAATGCAATGGATGTAGAGTTAGTGGGTGCCTGTCATGGCACTCCATAGGAACTGGCCCACTAGATTCCCCCTCTTGTTTCAATGCTGATGCCGAACTTGGCTTGCCGTGTAGACTACTGACTAGTGTACTGATCTGTAGCTGAAGCTGACCTTGTAATATTCAGATGCATGGATCCAAACTCCCATCTGTTGGTAATCCAGATGCTTTTGTAATGAAAGTTTCCAACTCACTAATTTCTGGCTGTTAGGTTCTATTGTAGTTTTGTTATGGAGTATGAGATCCATACAATTCTGGATACAGCTACAGTTGCAGCTACTCCTTTTGTTATTTACATGATTCGATTCAAACTGAGCTTAACATATATGCTGGACAAAGATAACTTTGCCTTGTACTATGTGGTAAGAACAATATTAATCTCTTAACTTCAAAGCAATGAACAATATTAATCTCTTAACTGTCTTTTGCTGACAACTTGAACAAGCAGAATGCTGTTGACAAGCAGAAATGCAGTCTGTATGCTATTCAAGAATCTGAAATTTCAGACAAATTTTTTGATTAAATTTCAGATTCCATTCATCAACTTCAGTCACTCGTACATTCAACAGATAATGAAAGTTTACAACAGCTAAGACCAACAAAATCTTTCTACATTGCACACAATTCACTACTTCCAAAGTTTGCTCATAAGACAACCAATAGCTACACCTACACAGACTGCTGCTATGAGAACATAATCCATCTTCATCTTCTGTACTTGGACCTTCACCTCCCAAAGATCATTCACAGCACTGTCAAATTTCTGCTTCATTTCATCCAGTTCTTGCTTCAGGTCCAAAATAGGGTCCACAGACCCATGTCCACCTTCTCCTGAACTGAAATGGATCACCTTCTTCGATCCAATTTTGTGCTGCTCTGGGTTGCGTAAGAATGCATCGTACTGATCCTCGGACATGATGATGCCACATGTTGTTGGGTCACCCTGCATCCCACGAAACCCTAGCCGCATCAAAACCATCCAACAACTCAAAATTGAACAGAAATTGACTTACTTTGATGTTGTTCGGGCACTTGACGAAGGTCTGGCCATAAGTACCCCGTTGTTTGCTTCTGATTCGTACCAACTGCACGCGGCAATCCGGGTAGTCCACGAGTGGGTTCAACGGCGGGCTCTGGATCCCCCCGTCCGTCGAGCTGGAGCTGGCCGCCGCTGCTCCCCTAAGCTGGCTACCACTCATCAGCCGCCGACGCCTCCAATCGCCGCCGCCGCCTCCAATCGCCGCGGACAGAGCGTAGGTTAGGGTTCGTCGCAGGGAGAGGAATGGGGAGGACAGCCGCTGCCTGATCCGACCGAACAAGGGGCAATACGGGGAGATACGGGAATACGGCGACTGCAAGTGGGCCCAGCTGCGCGCCAGACGTAGAACAGGGCATGGGCGCGGGGGAATGAGAATTGTAATGGCAGATTTCCAATAAGCTGAATTGTAATGGCGTTTTTCAAAAGTTGGAAAATTGTAATGGCGAGGAGCCAAATATCCCTTTAAGAAAAGGTTGTACATCAAAAAATGGGATCTGTAGGTTAGACTTGGACCATTTGTTTACATCTCAATTTGCCACAATATAATAAATTATTAAGGACATGTCTATCACATAGGAAATTCATCACGAGAAATCTGAATTCTAACAGGATTAGCACTTACTAAATCGGGCATATTGGGTCATAATGGATAGCATAACAGAAAGGGAAGTATTCTGTGCTGAAATTAATTTACTCTTGGTGCTAACATGTGAGCTTTGCGCATAAGCTGAAGATGTTCCATTTAGTTGCCGTCGATACGAGACCGGATAGTACATTTAGAAGCACCCGATCAGATGCGGAGACCGCCAAAAACGCAAAAGGATTCAAAAAGGACACAAATGATCAAGTGTATTCAATATGAATGTCTAGGATTACAAAATGGTCCCCTTCTTCCATTACAAGAGGTCCTATTTATATGGGGAGAGGAAAGCGAGTGGAGTTATAAGTTTGCCCTCAAGTCTTAACTTACCCCTAAGAGTATCCATGTCATTTGCCCCGTGTGGGCCCCGTCATATCTGGGACTCTAGGGTTGGTTTGTGGTTGGCTTCAGACACTGTTCGAGGTTAGCCGCAGACCTCCCCGAGGTCGGCCCCAGACCTTACTCGGGGTCAACTCTGGACCTCTCTGGGGTTGGTTTGGTGTACCTCGCCTAGGCCGGCGAGGGGCGCAACAGAGAAAGGAGAGCACAGGGGTTCGTTTCCACCTTGACTCGGGGGCTCGGTGGTGCTTGAAGATGGCCAGCGACGACGAAGGGCGACGGTGGCGCTCGGGGCTCTGACGAAGAGAGGTCTCCGAGAGTGCTCAGGCTCGGCAAGGAGTGGGCGGGCTTGGCACTGGCACGGTGATCCCGAGGGCGGCGTCTGTGGGAAGCGAAGGTGGCTGAGGATTTCTATGAACTTTTCTGGTATTTTTTTGAGCTTTATTTGCTTTTCTAGTGTTTTCTGAAAATAAAAAAGAAACTAAAACTCCAAATCCTCCCTCCGGGCGATGCGTGGATGATCTAGATCAGCCCACATCGCCTCCCAGCCTAAATCCCCGTTGTTCGTCCCCACTTCTCTCTCTCTCCTCTCTCCCGCACTCAGCCGCCCGATCCGCCCCGACGCCACGCGTCGCCATCAAGGCCTGAAAGCATCTAGGCCCCTAAAAATAGTTTTGGTAATTAAATGACATCATGTGAATATGAGACTAACGTGTTTTATGAGCATGCAAAGGTTAGTCTATATATGTGCTACAAGATGCAAGCCAAAGGACATATGTGAAGACCAAAATTGGCTCAAGATAAAGGTATACTTAGCGTAGGATCCTTTGTATTTTTACCGGTCTTTGGTGAATGATGGAAGACCGGATTATATGATAGATGGTCGTACCATCAAGAGGGATCTTGGCAAGTAACTTGAAAATATGTCTCTTGAGTCATATGGATCAACATTAGAAACTTGCATTTATAAAAAATCTGTTTTAAATCAAAATCTGTGCTCTGTCTGGAATAGCGGTAGTACCGCAGTTTAGAACGTCGGAACTACCGGAAAGCGGTAGTTCCGCGCCCAAATGCGGTAGTACCGGCAAGCGGAAGATCCGGTTTTGGAGCGGATCAATTTTTCCAGAGAGCACCCTTGGTCCATTCTAAAATCTTGCGGAACGGAAGTACCGGCTGGTTGAACGCCGGAACTACCGTAGAGAGCGGTAGTACCGCATCCTTGAGCGGTACTTCTGGATCCCGGAAGATCCGGAGGAAGAGCGGATCAACATTTCCAGAAAGCTCCCTCCGGATGGAGTCCGAATTTTCCTCGAGCGGAAGTACCGGTGATTTTAACGCCGGAACTACCGCAGGTTGCGGTAGTTCCGCTTCTCAGAGCGGTACTTCCGGAGTCCGGAAGATCCGGACCCAGAGCGGATCAAGATTTCCAGAGAGCGCCAAAATTTGGGACCTTTCGGAGTTTGGCTAGAGCGGTAGTACCGCGCCGACTTTGCGGAACTACCGGCAAGCGGTAGTACCGCAAATGTCAACGGCGGTAGTACCGCACCGCCAAATCCAACGGTCACTGCAGAGCTCTGACATAGCCGTTCTGGCGCGAATATTTGGTTGCGATAGTACCGGCCTCAGAGGGTGGTAGTACCGCTCGACCAGAAATTTTTCTGGAACTTGTGTCAAACGGCTAGTTTTGGTTGGTGGAGGCTATAAATACCCCCACCACTGCACAAGGGTATAGTTTAGAGACTCATTACATATTCTTTGAGCCCAACTGCATTCATTCCACCCATATTCTCACTTTGAGCATTAAATTGAGGTGGTTTTGCAATTAGTGCAAGTTTTCATTTGTTGATCCACATTGGCACTAGAATTGCGTTCAAGTGAACACCGGGGTTTATTACTCTTAGTGCTTGCCGGCACTTGGACGATCCGGTGGAGATTGGCTTGGTGATCTTCTCAAGAAGATTGTGAGAAGACCCGGCAAATTGTGAAGGTCGGAGCTCGCCTACCCGGAGTGGGGAAGAGCTACATTAGTGATCGAGGTGCTTGGCTCAATTCGTGGAGCCGGTCCGATTCGTCTGGGCTTACCTCAACGTGGACTAGGGGAAACCGGCAAGTTTCCGATCACCACGGTAAAAATATCGGTTGTGTCTCTCGTCTCCTTAGCTCTTGTTTATTTGCTTCATTGTGATCATTTGATTGTTTAGAGCTAAGTCGGCTAAGTTGTTAACTAAAATTGCATAGGATTAATTTCTTTACATCATTGTCACTTAAATTGTGAAGAATTAATCAAGTGAACAAGAAAAATTTAAAAACCTCCTATTCACCCCCCTCTAGTCGGTATCATTGATCCTACAAGGCCGCCCACCTATTCCCCTCTCTCCTCCGCCCGGGCCCACCTGGCAGTCCCCGGCTTGCCCTCTCGCTGCTGACCGGCCTACCAGTCAAGCGCTCCTTCCTCCCCATCTTCTTCCTCCCACGCCCGACTGCCGAAATCACCGCCGCCACCTCGCAGGATCCGGCACGGAGATGGCGGGGTTGGCGTGGGCCGCTTGGGAGAGAAGAGAGAGGGAGAAGGGAGGAGATCCGGGCAGGCGAGGTGGCGGCGGGAATGGCGGCGGTGATTTCGGCAGTCGAGCGTGGGAGGAAAAAGATGGGGAGGAAGAAAGAGCGCTTGACTAGTGGGCCGGTCAGCAGCGAGAGAGGGCAGGCCGGGGACTGCCAGGTGGGCCTGGGCGGAGGAGAGAGGGGAATAGGCGGGCGGCCTTGATGGCGACGCGTGGTGTCTGGGCGGATCGAACGACCAAGCACGGGAGAGAGGAGAGAGAGAGAAGTGGGGACGGATGGCGGGGATTTAGGCCGGGAGGCGATGTGGGCTGATCTGGATCGTCCACGCATCGCCCAGAGGGAGGATTTGGAGTTTTAATTTCTTTTTGATTTTCAGAAAACACTAGAAAAGCAAATAAAGCTCAGAAAAATACCAAATAAATTCCAAAAATTCCTTAAAAAATTCATAGAAATCCCTGGAACAATTTTGGACTTAGATAAAATATTTCCAACTTAATTTCAAAATAGATTTTTATACTTAAAATACTTTTTAATTTCAAAATAGATTTTAAACTCCAGAAAAAACAGATAAAAGGCAAATAAATCCAAATAATTAATTTGAAATAGGATTTTTATAGAAAATGAAAATATCATTTTATATAATAATATTTTTAGGTTTTACTTAAATTACTTTTCAAATCCAACCTTTTTAAAAACAGAAAATCAGGGCAAAACAAAATTAAAATTTAGGCAACCAAAACACTTGTTTTTATTTTAAACCAGATTAATTTAATTTATAATAATTTTTTACTCACAAAATGAAATAAATAGCTGGACTGTTACAACCCACTACAGGTAAGAAGACAAACATGTAGGGCACCATCTTTTCCTTTGGAAGATCCTCCGGAAGGTCAAGCTCTACATCGTCAAGTGGTAGATGTAGAACAATCCATGCCATGGCTCGCAGAGAACTATCAGTCTTTTTGAACAGCGATCTTGTGCCTTAACCACACAGAGGACTTCAACATTTTGGATTGGTGGTGCGAGCACAAGCTAACATATCCGGTGCTATCCATATTAGCACGGGATGTATTGACTATTCCTGTCTCGACGGTTTCTTCTGAGTCTACTTTCAGTCTTTCTGGAAGAATATTGGAGGAGAGAAGAATAAGACTCACGAGTAAGATGGTGAAAATACTTCTTATAGTGAAAGACTAGGAACAAGCCAAAGCGCGAGTCCAACACTGCGGGTGGATATAGAGTTAAAATACACGTTTAACAATCTGTATCTAGATGATGACAAAGGCAATCAGGACGTCGATGACACCATCGACGATTCTTATAGTATCCATCTATAAATTATACTTTTATGCTTTTTCACCTGTAATGCTCAGGCTGTATACTTTTTTCTTTGCCAAGATTTTCTCGAGTTATGTTTTTACTTGACAAAGTTTTTAACGAGGCAGCCATTTTAACATAAAAAAGCTCGTTATTACATATCTACAATTTATTATGTATTTTCTACAATTTTTATAATTTAATGTGTCGTTTTGTATAATTTCTACAATTTATTGTATCTTTTTTTTTCTAATTCTACATATTTTTTAACCATTCAGTTTTTTTCAAAAAATTCCGGGTTGAACAGGCTACACGACATGTTGTGCCTCTGTGGTCCAATGGGCCAATCGTGCTAGCTCGACACAGCACAAACCCCTGGGCTGGCGTGGCACAGCCCATTCTGACTGACGGGCTAAACGAGACCGTGCCTTTATGCCCATTTGGGCATATCTAGTGATTATACGGTGTAATCATCATATTATGCAACATAACCAGCCTATTATGCGACATAACCGGCCTGATTATGCGGCATAACCGGCTAACCGACAGGGGCATCCGTTACTTGTATAGTAGACCCGTTTTTAGAACAATGATGAAAACACACAATCCTGATGAGAAACATAACTCTGAAGATGCTATTAGTCCAAACAAAAACTTTGGACATGTTGAAATTGCGAAGGGGATATTAAAACTGCAAGCCTGAAAGAGAACAACATTAAGCATTAAGGTCTAGACGTCTAGTAGCAAGCAAACCATACCGGCAGCCATGGGGATTGGTGAGCCACGCAGGTAAACTCTAGGAAACTGATGAAGAAAATGGGCAAAAAGGAAAAAGCAACGGTGGCATCGAAGTCGAACAGCCTAAAAAGGAAGAAAGCGGGGATTAGGCATGGACAAAGCATCCAGCAGATAAAGAGCTACCAAGAAGACACAAAAAATGACATCAACGAGAAGGGCGACGGATGCATTCTTTCTAGCGGTTGGTGCTGACCATGCCTGCACAATCCAATACAACTACACAAGTGACCCAAAATTAGCTAGTTTGCATTACTAGGCTGTCGTTGCCTCATTGTCATCTCGCTAATAATTTCAAAGGGGGATACATAGAGTACGTGGCAGGACATGTTAAACAACGAAAATCCAAAAAGAGGAACTAAGGTGACACACAATCAACCCATTATCTTCACAAAGTAATACTAATGCTCAAGCAAAGCCCATCCAATGTACCCAACCTGACATCACAATTCACAAACACCTGCATCATTAGGCTTTCAGCTCACGCAAGAAAGGTATCTACACATGTTGTCTCAAATGAGAAAGGGGAAAACAATGTGTGCACTAACTGGTATTCAGTTACAGGCATTAATCTTCAGTTCTTCACACACTACTTATTGTTTTCACTTTTCAGACCAGGCGTGTACTGATCTAGATTCAACTGAATTTGTATCAAAGACACCAAATGTCAAAAATTCGAACAGAAAAGACATAATACGATAGCAGTGAGCAAATCGCGGAGTTACAGCAGAGAGGCAAAACACAGCTGCAGCAAGGCAACATCAATTCATCGTTTCAGTAATTGGTACAAGTCCTGATGCAGGAATTCAACAAACTAATGCAATCTGGACGCACAAAATCGACAATAGTGTTATAGGAAAACACTGATATGAACTAGCTAGCTACAACAAGGCCACAGGTGCTTAAGAGACAACAACAACATGTGAGTTCAAAAATATTCTATCAAGCATAATATCAGAGACTCTCAGCTCACCTTTCTCCACAAGATATTCAGGAGGATGTCGGGCATGTATTGACACCATTCTTGCAATCACGTGTAAGATCATTGAATGTCTCCACCCGCCTCTTCCCCCTCAGGAACACCTCAGTGTCGACTGCAACCCTCATGTATCCATCGAATTCCACTGGGTTACCATTGTTCAATTCCTTTGTTTCAGCATACCACTCACTGTTCTCATCCCACAAATCCTTGAAATCATCCAGCAAGTGTGTTGTGTACTTGCCCTTAAGTGGGTCAAAGAACGATTTATCGGACTCATCAGTAGCAATGTACAAATGCCGGCCAGCACCGACCTTATCATTAAGTGCCACAAGGATATTTTCTGGTGAGGTATCTCTCTCAAGGTTTGGCCACAGTTGTGTGTTTTGGGCTTTCTCCCCTCTCACGATGTGGACCGAATCAAAGTCCCAACTCATCTGGGAGGCAATGGCAGACACAATCTCCATCAAGCGGCGTGACTTCCATAAGAAATGCCATGGGCGCTTGATCACTGCCTCCGTCTCACCCTCGCATACACGTGACCAGTAGTTATCCGGCTCGACATTCCCAAACTTCCTCATGATCAATGTGTCCTTGACATCGTGAAGTTTCATTGGGGTCACCTTGATGTCTTCAGTATAGTAATTCTTCAGCCTATCCTTCTTGTGCCACTTCCCCCAATCTGTCCAGAACTGGCTCTGGTCGATCACTGATGCCGATTCTTTCAAGTGTTCGAAGTCAAAGTAGAGCCTAAAATCTTTTTCTTCATCCTTGCCACTTGAGGTATATCGTGAATTGAGGCAGATGTTGAGGTCCATGACAAGCGTCCGGTTCAAGAACTGTGCCTCACCGAGCGCACACAAGAACCCCCAAATGTAGTGGTTCATGCTCTTGCACCTCTCGCCACCACCTATGTAAATGAGGTACTTTCCACGGCTGAAATCGGACTCAGAAGCGACCACCGGCAAGCTGTCGTTGACAGCCTCACCGACAACCAACACCGGCTCGGCAGCAGCCGTGGTGTCTGCGTTAGCAGCGTTCTCGTCAAGCCTCATCTGCGTCTTGCCCGGCACAAAGTCCGTGGCCGTCGCCGCCTCGCGCTTGCCCTTCTTCTCCTTCTTGCCCTTGCGGCGGCCGCTGCGCTTGGCGCCAGTGCCGGAGTGGTACTCGCCCACGCTGTCCACGACGAGGGAGCAGGTGTTGACGTCGCGGGTGACCGTGAACCGGCGGTAGTCCTTGTAGTACGTGGTGCGTCCCTTGGCGTCCTCGGCGGGGCGGAAGCGCCAGGCGAGGTCGCACGCCATGGGGCTACCCGGCACGGCGACGGGGCGGCCGAAGCGGTAGAAGTGGAGGTCGGGGAACCGCTCGATCGCCGTGCGCATGAGCAGGTTGAAGAGATCCCTATCCCCCGTGCAGTCCACCGGCGCCTCCGTGTCGCAGGAGACTGCCTCGGCGATGGGGTTCTCCTCCGCCGCCGCCCCCGCGGCCGAGTCGGCGTCGGTGTCGACGGTGACGGCCCGCTCCGTCCCCGCCTCCGCCTTCTCGGACGCGACGTCGGAGAGCTTGATGAACGGGACCGCCTCGGCGACGACGGAGGCCTCGGTGGGGTCGGAGGAGTTGGAGCTCGCGGCGGCGGCGAAGTCCTCCCCCGTACGGAGGACGGAGTCGTCGGCGAGGAAGGTGGAGTTAGAGGTGGCGGAGGTCAGGAACGCGGTGAGCTGGTGCGACGACGGGTGCAGCAGCGGGTCGTCGGGGCTGTGGACCGCGGCGAGGAGCGTGAACGCGAGGACGGCGGCGACGAAGAGCGCGAAGAGGAGGTTGCCCCCCGACCGCAGCGCCGCGCGCAGGTCGAGCGGGCCCCCGCGCCACTGCGGCGCCGACAGCGCCGCCGCACGCCCCAGCATTCGCGCGGATCTGGGTGACGGAGACCTGGATGGATCGGGGGAGCGGCAGAGGCAGTGAGGACGAGGAGGGGTTCTGAGACGCCGACAAGGAGACAGGAATGAATGACGGATGAGCGGACGTGAAGTTCACTCCAGTGTTTCACTGGGGAACGCGGCCGCCGGTGTTTGGGGGGGTCGCTGCCTTGGTCGGATGGCCCGTTGACTGTTGTGGCCCTGGAATTTCGGCCTGTTTTTCGGGGTTTCCATGGGCCCTTCGTGGGCTTCGTTTCTGCGTGGTCGCAGCATTTTTGGAACGAGGTTTGTCGGGTCCCTTGGAATGCATTTCTGTTCCACTGTTCATAGAAAAATAAATATGAGCTCCAACCTCATGTTATTTTTTATTTGAGAAGTTCAATACATAGATCCTGTTCTTTTCAATTGCGGCTAATAGTTTTTTGCTATGTGTCGTAGGGGTGACCCCCACCTAAACCCAGCAGGCCTGGTAAGAAGGAATAAGGCCTAGAATAGGTCATGTGTAATGACATGACTGCCCTCAAAGGGGATAGCCAGATGTAAGGGTATAACTGTAAAAGCACTCCTCATGCGTATATATATATGGGTACCAGCCGTGGGGAGGACCCAGGCCATTACACTTATCTTCATCACTCTCCACTACCACCTCTCTCTCTGTTTGGTCTGTAGCCACAACAGTTGGCGCCGTCCGTGGGGAGGACGAAGACAAGCCTGAAGACCGAAGAAAAAGATGGCACCGAAAAAAGCTCCCTCAGTGGCGGCGAAGGGAAAGAAGGCGGCCGGGCCGGAGCGTCGTATGGGTACCAGAGCTTCGGCGTCGGCAGCGGCGGACGCGGGTGGCGAGGCAGGCGCCGTGGCCGGAGACGTCGACGTTCGCGCGGCGACGACCAACCCCGCCACCGGCACAGCGACGACCAACCCCGCCACCGGCGTTGCGAGGACGGACCCGGCGGTCGAAGACGTCGACACGGGTGCGGCGACAACCGACCCCGCCGACGCGACGACAGCCGACCTCGCCGCTCCCACTGCAACCCTCGCCGGCGGTGTGGACCGGGCGGTCCGAGGTAGCCATGACGGAGCGACCGGCAGCTCGGGACCCCGCGATGCGGTCGTCCCTGCGCCGACCCGCCCGTCGGAAGCACCGGCGACCCCGCCCGCACCGGGGATGGAAAACGCCCTGCTGGCGGCTCTCAACGCGTTCCAGCGGGAGTTGGGGGACCTTCGCGGAGCCGTCAGAGATATACAAGAGGCTCGGAGTCAGCCGGCTGCGCCAGCAATCGCGTCCGAGCCCGCGCCGGAAAGGGCGGACAGTCGCGAAGCCCCCACGTCCAGCCGCGTGCCGCTGCGACGCGTGGATCCGGAGTCCCCGCTCTCGGCGGGGCTGCAGCAAGCGGCATGGCCCGAAGACTTCAAGTTCCCTAGCGCCCTCGACTCGTATAAAGGCGACACGGACCCCTGTGAGTTCGTGCGCGTATACGAAACCGCGATCGAAGCCGCGGGCGGAGATGACACCACGAAGGCGAAGGGACTCCCCCTCGCACTGCACGGAGTGGCACTCTCTTGGTTTTTTACCATAGAGCCGGGCTCCATCTATGTGTGGGAGCAGCTTCGCGACCGGCTTCGAACCAACTTTCAAGGATATCATGTCGAGCGAATCGATGTGGACCAACTCTTCGCTGTGAAGCAGGGGCCCTCGGAGACGCTCCGGGACTACTTCAAGCGCTTCGCCAGATGTCGAGGCCAGGTACACGAGGTTAATGAAACCACAGTCGTTAATGCCGCCGTACAGGGCCTTCGCCCGGGCCCGATGGCCGAATACAACGCGCGGAGGCCAATTACGACAGTGGCCAAGCTCTTCGACAAAATGGACGAGTATGCGCGGGCGGAGGATGATGCGCGAAGACGCAGAATCACCGCCCTCGGCCTCGGCCTCGCCCCTGAGGAGCGGCCCCCGCGCGAGGTCGGGGCGGGTGGCCCCTCCTCGAAGCCGGGCCGTAGCCGAAAGCCCCGAGGAGGCCCTCACCGAGGCAGTGAGGACGAAGTACAGGAAGGCTCGTCACGGGGTAGGCCCAAACCTCGGCGCCGCCAGCGCCGGTCGCAGGCGGCCCATCACATCCTCGCCACCAAGAGCACCCGCCAAGGACCTGACCCCGCCCCACGGAGGGGAGTCCAGGGGTTGGAAGGCGGATTTGACTACGACAGCCAACCCCGCGCAGAGCAGGAGCTTCTGCGCTATGGCAAGTGGTGCGAGGTACACGGCTACGGCGATCATTCCACAAGGGCATGCATCGCGGTGATGGAGCTGCGGAGGGCAACGGCCGGATCTCGGACTCCGCCTCCTCGGCCCCCCGCCGAAGCCCACGTGGGGCGCCCAAGGGATAGCCCCACACGGGCCACCGCAGCGGACGGTGCGTAGCATCACGTCGTCAACGTCATCACCGGAGGCTCTTCCTCAAAAGCCCTCGGGGAGCAGCCGCAGCTGTGGATGCCGCCCCGCAACATCACCTTCGACTTGAACGACGCCAGGGGCGTGGAGTACCCTCACCAAGACCCTCTAGTCATCCAGGCCCACATAGCATGCTGCGAAGTGAAGCGCGTCCTTGTCGACGGGGGAAGCTCCGCGAACATCTTATTCGCAGACGCCCTCGACCGCATGGCAATCCCTCGAAGCCGGCTGGAGCCGCCAGGAGCTCCACTTCAAGGCTTCGGGGGTCAACAGCTGCAGGCCCTGGGGCATATTTCCCTTCCTGTCACCTTTCGTCAGGAGGGTAACAAAGGTAACATCCGGACCGAGCATGTCACCTTTGATGTCGTAGGCATCCCGCACCCCTACAACGCCATACTAGGGCGACCCGCCATCAACTCCTTCGAGGCAATCCCGCACCACGCCTTCTTGTGTGTAAAGCTCCCGGGCCCGGAGGGTGTCATCACCATCTTCGGCGACCAGGACCTGGCAAGACGCGCCGAAGGCGGCAGCCGCGTGCCGCATCGCCCGGTGCATGCCCTCTCCGGCGCGCCCGGTGCTGGGCCTTCCGCCCCCGGGTGGACGCCCAAGCCGCGGCCCGAAGGCGGCGTCAAGAAGGTGCCGCTCCAGGCAGAGGGGCAGTTTGTCTCCATTGGCGAGGGGCTCCCACCGGGGGTCGAGCGGGAGCTGCTCCGAGTACTTCAGAACAACGTGGACATCTTCGCATGGTCCCCGGAGGACATCAAGGGCGTGGATCGCGCGGTAATCCAGCATCATTTGGCGGTCCGCCCCGACGCCAAGCCGGTCAAGCAAAGGCTCCGGCGCATGTCGATGGATCGGCAGCAGGCGGCCAAAGCGGAGGTGGCGAAGCTTCTTCGCGCCGGGGTCATCCGCGAGGTCCACCATCCCGAATGGCTCGCTAACCCGGTGCTCGTCAAAAAGGCCAGCGGGGCCTGGCGCATGTGCATTGACTTCACGGCACTCAACAAGGCGTGCCCGAAGGACAACTACCCCTTGCTGCGCATCGATCAGCTGGTGGACGCCACTGCTGGGTGCGAACTCATGAGTTTCCTGGACGCCTATTCTGGCTACCACCAGGTATACATGGCCAAGGACGACGAGGAGAAGACCAGTTTCATCACACCCCTTGGGACGTTCTGCTTTGTCAGAATGCCCTTTGGCTTGAAGAATGCAGGCGCTACCTTCACCCGCCTCGTCGCCATTGCCCTGGCCGCCCAGCTCGGGAGGAACGTCGAAGCCTATGTCGATGACGTGGTGGTCAAAACTCGGCAACTTGCTCTACACGGCCGGGACCTCCAGGAGACCTTCGACAACCTCCGGAAGGCGGGCATCAAGCTCAACCCCGACAAATGTGTCTTCGGGGTGCAGGCGGGCAAACTCCTCGGTTTCCTCGTGTCCGGGCGGGGCATCCAGGCGAACCCCGACAAAGTAGACGCTATCCTGGGTATGGAGCCACCCAAGACAACGAGGGAGGTCCAGAGGCTGGCGGGCCGCATGGCAGCATTAAGCCGCTTCCTATCCAGGGCGGCGGAGCGGGGCCTGCCGTTTTTCAAGACACTCCGTGGGTGCGAGGGGTTTCGTTGGGACGGAGAATGCGCGAAGGCCTTCAACGAGCTCAAGCAGCACCTGGCAAGCCTCCCCACTCTGGTCGCCCCAGCACCAGAGGCTCCCCTCCTGCTCTATCTGGCCGCGTCAGCTACCGCGGTCAGCGCCGTTCTCGTCTTAGAGGAAGGCGCCATGCAGCGGCCTGTCTACTTTGTCTCCGAAGCCCTTCAAGGCGCCAAGACAAGATACACGGAGCTGGAGAAGCTCGCCTACGCGCTGGTCATGGCCTCCAGGAAGCTTCGGCATTATTTCCTGGCTCACCCGATCACAGTGCCCTCCTCATTCCCCCTGGCGACGGCGTGCACGGTTTTTGACTTGAGAAGCAGTTTGGAGAACCTGTTTCAAGAAGTCATTCCATTTGTTTTGACTTTCGAAGAAGTTAAAAGGCCCAAAAAGCGGGGCTATAGGCTCTTCTTTTGGGGCTGTGACTGATAGTTTTTGTCTGTGTTTTTCAAGACGCGGAGAATGGCGGAGCCGCCAACACGAACGACACGATCCAATTGACTAAGGTCATAGTTTTTATTCCCACATCTAACATCGTAGTTTTTATACCCACATTATGTTATTCAAAGTACTTCAAAAATGCATAAATGACATCATAATTCTAGATTGCTTCAATATAAAACATAATAACTATCATAATATAGCAATGTAGCATAGTAGTCGGTAGAGATACAATTTAAATATCTAAATAGCAAAGATTTATTCTCTATCTTAGCCCACTATTTCTTCCATCTCTTCATCAATA
The DNA here is from genome assembly GCA_017311315.1 of Dendrocalamus latiflorus. Taxonomy (NCBI): domain Eukaryota; kingdom Viridiplantae; phylum Streptophyta; class Magnoliopsida; order Poales; family Poaceae; genus Dendrocalamus; species Dendrocalamus latiflorus. The sequence continues at coordinate 10,630,087 of CM029676.1, forward strand.
GTAGGAGTAGAACAAGAAATAATTTGATTATGCACCACAATAAATATTTCAAGAATCATGGTCATACCTTTTGAACCATGATTCTTAAAATCCCCTCTTATGATTTTCAAACTTTTTATGGAAATTTATGACCAATTGGTTGGCATAGACCCAATTGCAAATACTCCCTTCTAGCAGTATCCCTAATATCCACATCTAACTCCTCAGTTGGTTATTGAAGTCCTGGATCACCAACAATGCCATCCGGATTAAGTGCAACATGGAGATTAATTTGCTCAGTGTGACTACCTCCGGTTGCTACTATTTCTGGAGTGGATTGGTTGATCTGTGCGGAAAAATAAGATGACAGCATCTTTGTCCTCTTCATATTGTGTTTCTAAAATTTCTAAATCCGATTGTCCTAATATCCTACATATAGCAAATTATAATAACATCAATGTCTGATTCACAAATAAAATCAAATAATTCATACTCAAATAATTTTGATTTTCAGATTCATAATTCACTGATTATCAAATACTAAAATAGTCAAATTCATACTAACTGCAAATTAGCATGAACTAAAAACATCAGTTCAACAGCTAGCCAGCTACCTAATTAGTAAACAACATCACCATGCTGTTACAAGGCACAACTCTAAAAACCAGAGTTTTAACATGGAGTGCCAAAGACACAGTTTGTTTGGCACTGTAGAGTGTATAAAACAAATTTCTCCCCACATAAAACTTTCATAAATAAGCATTAATATTTCCCACAGCCATAACAGACTCTAACAGGTAGGGTATATATTTTCAAAGAAGAGAAATGGACTATTGGCTAGCTGCTATAAATTCATACTCACATAATTTTGATTTTCAGATTCACAATTCACTGATTGTCGAATACTCAAATAGTCAAATTCATACTAACTCACAGAGAGATTAGAGATTGAAATTAGCAATTGCATTCATGATTCATACTCAGAGGGAGACTATAAGATCACGCATGGCGGCGAGGGGAGGGGCCGAACTGCCGAGCGGCCAAGGGGACGAGGGGGCTTGCTGTCAAGGCGGTGAGTGTTGACCACGACTAGTAGCCTAGCACACGAGTTGCGAGCCGTGAGGGGAGGGGCCGAGGGGGCTTGCCGCCGGGCGCTAAGTGCCGGCCAGCACGCGAGCCGTGAGCTCGAGGGGAGGGGCCAAGCCGCCAAGGGGCCATGCCGCTAGCCAGCATGCGAGCCGTGAGGGTGCGAGGGGAGGGCGGAGTGGCGTGGCGCCTAAGTATGCGCGAGACGGTGAGAAGATGAAGACTCGAACGCCGGCGGCTGGGACTTGGGAGACTCGCTCGGGGATATGGGGAGACTGGAAAGGAGGCGCTAGGGTTGAAGGGATGTGGGCTTGGGTTATATCGGGAGCACAAGAGCGGGAGGGAGGGAATGGGTTGGGATTTTAAATGGGCTTGATTCGTGGGAAGAGGATTAAGAATTAGAAATAACGTGGGCTAAATTACATGATTTATACCCGGGCTGGGCTAAAATTACTTGAACTAGTAATTTTTTCACATCCTGGACTGAAGCTTATGCTATCATAGGCCCAAATCCGCCCCCGATCAGGGGGTAAAACAATTAACCTTGATCTCACCTGATTTGGGCGCTGTTTTGCTGCGTCCATTCGATAATCTATCATATTGTTAGCAATAGATCGTTTGGGATTGGGTGCAGTCGATGAGCACGTGCAAAAGTTCGATTTGGATGAGTTGAGCTTTTTGGGCTGCATGAAGAGGAACGAAATTTTATTATTCATCGTGCCCATAGGATAACTAGCTTGATTTAGCTTCAATTTGATGGCCTTTCTTTTAAATGCTTGGGATTTTGTGATGTTTAGGGGAAATGGTGGTAAAATCATAGTTCTTGGCTTCCTGCCATGTCCGTATTGCAATGTTAAAACTTTGTAAGGAGTCAAATTTAGAAGCACGGCATACATGTTATGTAGTTTGTTACAGTCAACTGACATGTTGCGCTACTCTCCAACAGGATGGCCCCATCACTAAGAATACAGGCGGTCCAGCTCCAAGTGCAAGAAGAACGTCAAATGTTAAGGAAGGTCAAACACAAAAACCGGAGGCAATTATCAGCAAAAGCCCATCCGAGCGTTGGAAATTACCTGGTGTTATTGCATTGTCTGATTCCAGTTTGAAGGTATCTGATTCCAACTTATTTACAGTACTTTACACTAATTGAAAGTAGAATTTAGCTGTCAGTTGAAGTTTATGAAACTTGCGATCTCTACCTTTCTAACAAAAGTTGATTAAATGCCTATATCAATTTTTGGTGAAATACAATCACATGGTTAATTACTATCTTTGTATTGACTATTGAGTAGAGCCTAGAGCAGTCTTGGACAGAATTCTTGAATGCAGCTGTAAATTGCTATTCATGGTTGGTAGACTGACATGTGGCCTATCCCTTGACTGCGCTAGCCTATTAGGTCTGGCGCTGCATTGAATGCATCTACAGATTCATCACCTAGTGATGAAACACGCCTTTTATTCGTTTAAAGGCCAAACAGAATAAATACAAAGAAAGAAGGATTTTTTTTGCAGTTTTAAAAAATGATAAGACTAAATGGCAAAATACCAAAATTCCTCATAACCCTAGCCGCCGCCTGTTTTCTTGAGCTTGGCATTTGTTCCTTCGCCCCCACTGCTTCTCTCCCTCCTTCCACTATCTCCTCCACCTCCGGCATCGACGAGGCCGAGCCAGGTCGTCGGCGATCGGTCCCTCTTGTCGATTCACTGGCTCACAGCCGCTGGAGTCTCTGCGACAGAGGAGGCGTGGACTGGAGGAGGCGGCGGCAGACCGAAGGAGGCGGCAGAGAGCTGGCCGGCAAAGCAGGAGCTGGCTAAGCAGTGGATGCACAATCTGGTGGAGGAGACCGGATCCGACGGTGGATCTGATGGTGGATTTGGTGGTGGTGGCGACTCCTCGCTTTTTCGGGCAGTGGTAGAGACTTCTCCTAAAACCCCAACCCGTGAGCTACGGAGTATGCGTCTGGATTAGAGTCTTAACTCAAGTGACTTTTAACTCCTCCCCCTATGGCATCCACCGACGACGCCTTACAGCCATAATGTCGCCATGACACCGCCACAGCGCCATATCGCCTCCATGGCGGACGCCATACGCCGCAGGGCCATGCCGTCCCTCCAGTCCGCCACATTGATATACCGATGATATATCGCTAATATACCAAAGCCTCAACAACCATGCTTCTACCTTTTTGAATTACTATTTTTGAAGTACTTTAAATTTTTTTATTTATTTTCAAAAACACAATTTCCCTTTCAGTTGTAGTTTTGGACTTTCTTTCTGTGATTGTCTTTTCGAATAGGCAGTGCCTGAGGAAGTCTGGCATTATGGCCTCCACACGAGTACTAGATGTCAGTAACAACTAGATGTCAGTAACAACTGCATTGAAGCAATTCCACAGAAAATCACTGTTCTTAAATCTTTAAATGTGATTGTTCTTACCCAGCATGTCGATTGACGCATTTTCTTCATTCATAAGGAAATATAGTTGAAAGTTTCGTCATTTCATCTTGTAGAAATTGCTCCTAAATGCCAATGGTATAGCTGATGGCAACATCTGCTGGGAAGGTCTATCATGCCTTCAAAGACTAACAGTTTTATCTTTTAATCTATAGGATCGGACAGGCAACAGAGGGGAAAGGTGAATGGTGCCTTTAAATTCTTCCCAAATATTCACTTAACCCGTTTTCTCTGATAGCTACAGAGCTATAAAGATTAGGGTTGAAAACTCACTTGAAAACCGCAACAACAGAGAGAATACAACAAGAAAACACACTGTGGTCAGAGACTGGCAAAGTGGTCAAAAACTTACAACGTGGTCGTAAGTTCAACAACGTGGTCAAGAGTTGATAGAGTGGTCGTTAATCCGACTACCAGGCGGAAGTACAACGTGGTAGGAAATTACCGTAGTCGAGAACTGACTATACATTGGAAACCAATGTAGTCGGAAGTTCAACGTGGTCGAAAATCGACTATTGAATGGAAATCACTGTAGTTGATAACCACCGAGACTAAAATCAACGTGATCAAAAATGGGTGTAGTCGAAACCAACGTGGTCGTAAACAACATGGTTGAACATCAATGAGTGGTCGAGTAACCAACATAGTCGGAACCAGTCGGCAGCCAAAATGATCAACATGTTCATTAACCAAGAGGTGGTCGAACAACTAACGTGGTCGAAACCAGACTGCAACCAAAAGATCAACGTGGTCGTAACCTATGTGGTCGTAAACCAACAGGTGGTCGAACAACCAACGAGGTCGAAGGCCAATGAAAGATCTGCTACCAGCATGATCAATTCAACTCAAAAATCAACTAGAAAAAATGAGGATCCGTGAGTAGTCAGAAACCCCATGCGGTAGGAAAAAGTGAAGTGGTCAGAAAAATGAATGTGATCAAAACCGGTGTGATGCAGTCTGGAACTTGACCACGGTCGAAACCAACGTAGTCGTAAAGCTGATCGACATTTCAGATAGTGCACCGACAACCGACTGCTTCAGTTCAGATTCAACAGAAGAACACAAAGTAATTGAAAGATCTGAGCGTGATCGAAGACAGCGCAATGCGATATGAAACTCGACCGTGGTTGAAACCAACATGATCATAAAGGCGATTGAGATTTCAAATAGTGAATAGCTCGACTGTTTCAGTTCAGACTCAAGCAAAGGCAGGAAAAACATGAGGCACTCAGAATGCTGAACATGGTTGAAAGCAACATGATGTAATCTGGAACTCGACCGTGGTTGTAACCAACTTGATCGTAAAACTGATCGACGTTCCAGACAAAGATTGCGCTGACTGTTTTAGTTCAAATTCAAAATGACAACATAAGAATGCATAGTGATCGGAAGATTGAACATGTTCGAAAACATTGTAAATGATCGGAAACTTGACCGTGGTTGAAACTAGAAGCCGTCGTGTCAGACCCAGATTTTACAATCCGGAATCTTCTGTGATTCCACCGCACTATTCCCTGGATCAGTAGATAGTGCTCACAGATTACAGTTCTGAATATCAAAGTGCATATCATACGGAAGCATAAATATAATGGTAAACTTACTTATGGGACGTTTACGCCGAATTCATTATATTGCAATAGCGGAAGAACGAAGCACGCAGGTGGGACCTTCAGGACATGCCCACAGGCAGCCAACTGGAGGTTCGCGACCTAGTTCTTGACATCTTCATTTTCTTTGCCATCATGATCCAAAAGTATTGTTGAAGCATAGTGATCTGATTCCTGCTTCTGAATTTGTCGCAAAAGCGAGTGTGAGCACTCCAACCCCGTGCTCCGCGAGCCAACACACCAAATGCAATATATAACATGTATGGCTAGTCAAAGGATGGCTCGGGTTTATTTTATTTTTGCGAAGAGTGCTTTTGAATACAATTACTTCAAAAAAATTCTTAAGACCTAGCAATTTTAAACTCAAGACTTATATTGGTAAAGTAAGTTGATCTTATAATTGACACAGATTCCATCCACCGTTACATGCATTTGTATCATATACATATTTCAGCGTTATAGCCGCTTAACTTACCACTGGGACGACACCCAGGACAACTCCAAACCAGGACCATCAGCAGTCCTACACATTTCCATTATCACCCACCAAGATTTTCGAAATAGAACTATATCTAGTTAAGTTCCCATGTCTGCCCTTGACCGTGGGCACGACTATTCGAATAGTTTTGACTCTGCAGAGTTTGTACACTTTCACCACAAGAGACAATCAACTCGTTACCCCACATGATGCCTTAGACATGTGGTTGAGCAGACCATCACAGTGACTTTTCAAAATATCTAGTTCCTTCTCTCATCTCATCTTATGGGTAGCCGCCCACTTGCGGTGGGTCCCATCTATGCGCAGGATGTTTCCCACAGCCACTAACACAGCTTGGGCTTCTACTTCCCACAACGTTAGGACAGCTGGGCAACTTCACCCTCCACTGGTGTCCCTTCAGGCCCCCTTGCCATAGCGTAGCCCCATCAATCCACTACCAGTGAGATGAGTCCGGAATTCGATAAGTTTACTTAGCCAAATTGTATTTTACAGACTTGTGGTTGTACTATTTTACACGGGTTGACATGACAAGATTCAGTCCTTAAGGTTACCCGGATGGTTCTACCACATCTCACATTTTGTGCAACCACTGCACCACATACCAGCCACCAAACCATCCATCCAGGTATTTAAGAAATTTTAGGATTTTTCAGAGGTAGAAAATATTGTGTCCACTTACTACAGTCATTCCATCCATGACTGTCCCAAAATATATCATACTTTGCAAGTGTTGTTTTTAGGGCAGCTATGTACCCCCGTTTTATCTAGCAATACTAAGCATCGCAATATTTATTTGGACTTACTAATAAAAGCTATGATAATATAAACTTTGCTAAGGCGACAAGGTTCACATTGTTCAAGCATTTCAACGGATCATTATTAGCAAGCATTATATTAGGTGTATAACTACCATTTCTGAAAATGAACATATTTTTCCACATAAAATAACAGCATGCATGTTGATAATTTAAAAGAAATTAACTTTGCAAAATCATAGGTTCAAAATGATCAAAGTGATAACTCGCCTGGCGCGGTCTTGAGCTCACACAATGCTTTCTCTTGAACTTCGGGTCTTTTTCTTCTCTTCCCTCTTAATCTTGCTTGATCCCTTGATGCTTCAGGACTCCAGTTTCTAACTACGCGCTAAACGACTGAATACAAGTAAAAGCAAATAACTCAAAGGATCCAAATAAATCCGAATAAACTCAATTTAGTTTTATTATAAGTTAATGGGTGATTCGGGTGATTCGAGGCAAGGCCGGTGGTAGAATTATGATGACTTGATCTTTTTGTTAATAATCTCTTTTTATTATTTTTGTATTTATCAAGGAAGTTCCATGAGTTAGGTTAGGCCTATGACTCGGTGTATTTTGTCGAGTGTTAATGTTCAGAGCATATGATATGTATATAAGCAATATTTGCAAATTTTAGCTTCCAGAGTTAATCTTATGGGGCTATGTCTATAGCATTTTGTGATATGATACTTTATGTACCTCCATTTATTACTAGGCTAAGTTTAATTTGAATTAGGGTCTATTTATACGGGTTCTAGCTTGTTATAAAATTTATGTTTAGTATCGTTATTCACTTAAAACTAACATTAAATTTAATTAATGTCACTTTTATTACCTTGCATTTGCTTTAGCTACCATTAGGCTTACTTTTACTCCTAACTTAGTTATCTGAGCAGAGCTTAGTATAAAAGTAGGTATCATTTTATGTGACCCTAATTGCTTCGTGTTAATGGTTACATCTTTACTTTAAAGTACCTGTATGTCTGTGAGATTATTTTGTTACTTGATGACCTGGGGCTATTATGTTAAAATATGTCACCGAGGTTTGTTTATTGATGGCATGATAACTATTGGGCAAATATGCTTACATGTTAATTAAAGGCCATTTTCATTAAATATATACATTTATCCAAAGGCTGCTTCTCCTCATTAATGCCTTACTATATAATTAGATTTACAATGTAAATATTAAAGTTACGCTAATCATACATAAACTCCCTAACTTTTCCTAAGTCTTTACTTTAATTTAAGATTAGATTTAAAATGGATGCTAAAGGCATACTAGCCATGATATTAACTAATCCCTGATTAGACACGTATTAAGCTCATGTATCTCCTAATAAATTTTGTACCTTTTATGGATGTATTTTTGAGTAGAATTTTTATTAATTTTGGACTATACACTAAACCACATTTTATTAATGACTTTAATTGATAACTAGACCTCATCTAAATATCTAAACTATATTAGTTGTTCATATAGTAAATAATCACATATTAAAATGTTAAGTAACCTTAGTTTACATACTAATTAAATTTTATTAGCTTCTCTAAACTATTACGTAATTTTTCTTGATTTTTATCAATTAATTTGAGCTATAAAAAGTAGAACAAAAATGTGGGGGATAAATTGAAGCCGACTGGAATCGAACTCAGGACCTCTCGGTTGATAATTTGTTACTCGAGCGTTGCTAGCCAAATGGGCCTACGGCCTGGGCTGAAAGAGGGAAGAGGAGAAATCTAATTATGCCGAGTTACAACCGGGGTCAAAGCAGAGGAGCCGCGCCGGCGCTCGGGGTTGACGTCGCCGGCGGCGGACAGTGGCCGAGGGGTTGCTAGGACCGGTCAAAATGGGTCACAGGGAAGTTATTCTAGCCACAGGAGGCGGCGCACCGGTTGGAGCGACGGCGGGGTAGGCGGGCAGCAGCGCAGCCGGCGGCGAGGTGCGCACGGGGCGACGGCACCAGAGGGGAAGGAGAAGGGGGTCTGGGTAGGCGTGAGCTGGAGAGGGGCATGGGTGAAAGCATCTAGGCCCCTAAAAATATTAGTTTTGGTAATTAATGAATTTATGTGATTATGGGACTAATGTGTGCATTAAGTGTTTGAAAGGATAAGTTCAAATGGCAAAGAAAGAGGCTCACAAAATATCCCATGAAGATTCAAGATCTCTAGGGCGACAAGGTAAATAGTTTAGGTATCTATTTTATTTTACCGGTCTTGGAGTTAGGTTGGAAGACCGGATTATAGGATAGACGCCGTACTATTAAGAGGGATCATGGTGATTGTTTGATCATGTTCAAATGTGCCCTTTGGATCAATTTAGGATCATGCATGCACTTAGAAATTAAAATTAAATCAAATCTGTGCATTGTCAGAAAATCCGGTAGTTCCGGATTTCCTGAATTTTCAGGATTGTTTATTGCAACGGCTATTTGAGGTTGGTGAGGGTATAAATACACCCCCACCAGAACTTGGACGTGTTGTTGAACATCCATTGAATACATTTGAGCCTAGTGCAACCTCTCACACCTCATTCACTCACTTGTGCATTTATTTGAGGTAGTTGACCCAAAATTCAAGTGCATTGCATTCTAGTTGATCCATTGAGCACTTGAGTGAGATCAAGCCGTAGTGGTCTATTCTCTTGGTGCTTGCCGGCACCTAGACGGCTTGGCGGAGTTTCGGTGATCTTCTCAAGAAGATTGTGAGAAGGCCCGGAAGATTGTGAAGGCTTGGAGCTCGCCTACCCGGAGAGGGAAAGGGCATCCAATAGTGATCGAGGTGCTTAGGCTCATTCGTGGAGCCGGTCCGATTCGTTCGGGCTTACCTCAACGTGGACTAGGGGAGACCGGCAAGTCTCCGATCACCACGGTAAAAAGTAATCGTGTCAATTGTGGTTTGCTCTCTTGTGATCATTTTCATTCAAGCAACGCTCTTCATTCATATTACTTGATTGCTTGCTTAGTTAGAGTAGTAATTGTTGTTCTCTTCCATTCGTTATTGCTCTTAGTCGATTACTTGTGCTAGTGCTAGTGTTATCTTGCTCTATCAATCCATCAAGTTTAAAATTGCTGATTAGAATTAGACGAAAATTTTAAAACCTCCTATTCACCCCCCTCTAGTCGGCCTCCTCGATCTTACAAGTGGTATCAGAGATTGGTCTCTCAAATTTAGACTTAACCGTCTAGAGAGAAAAGGATGGCTAGTGAGGGTATAGCAATAGGAAAGGCACCTCTATTTGATGGCTCAAATTATGCTTATTGGAAAATTAGAATGTCTATTTATTTAAAGGCCATGAGTCCTCAAATTTGGAAAGTCGTAAATGAGGGTTACGTTATGACTCTTGATCCGGATCACCCAACGGATCAAGACGGGCGTAATGCTCATTTAGACGCCCAAGCTATGAATGCTCTATTTGGAGCCTTGAACGCGGATGAGTTCAATAGGGTGAGCAATCTTGAGACGGCTCATGCTATTTGGACCACCCTTTCGGAAATACACGAAGGGACATCCACGGTCAAGAAGGCCAAATTGCATCGGCTTAGGATCAAATATGAGACATTCACAATGTTGCCCCATGAAGACATCAATGAGATGTACTCAAGGCTCAACAACATTGTGAATGAGCTTAAGGGCCTTGGAACTAACCTTTCCGATCTTGATATTGTTCGAAAGATGCTTAGGGCCTTGCCGGAGAAATATGAAGTGTTGGTGACTCTCTTCCTCAACTCACCGGAGTTGGCAAGAATGACACCAACGCAATTGTTGGGCAACCTCATCACCAACGAGCTCTACAAGAAAGACAAGGAAGAGCTCTTGGAGCAATCTTCTTCCAAGAATAAGAAGATCACCGCTTTCAAGGCTAAAGCAGTAATGAGTGAAGAATCCGAAGAAGATGATGAGGAGGACTCCGAAGAAGAATTTGCGTTTCTAGTAAGAAGAATGAAGAAGTTCATGAGAAGACGCCCATTTCGGAGTACAAGCCATGAGAAGACCAAGAAATGACATTCTTCCTCCAACAAGAAATTTAGCAACATTCGTTGCTATGAACGTGATGAGAAGGGGCACATTGCCTCTCAATGTCCAACAAAGAAGGATGACAAGGAGAAGTCATCAAAGAAGAAGAACTACAACGGCAAGAAGAAGCTTTTCAAGAAGCTTCACAAGGATGGCAAGAATGAAGCTCATATTGGTGAGTGGAACTCCGAAGAGGAGTATTCGGACTCCGACTCAAGCGAGGACGAATCTCCCAAGAAGAAAGGGCTTGTGAGCATTGCAATCAAGGAGGCTCCATCACTATTCTCCACTCCTACATGCCTTATGGCTAAAGGAGAAAAGGTAAACTTGCTTGATGATGATGAGCCTTCATATGATGACTTGATGAATATGCTAGTTGAATTGAATGAATTTCTTGGAAAAGAAAAATCAAAGTTTAAGGTCTTAAAGAGAGAACACACCTCTCTCAAAGACTCTTATGAGGAGCTAAAGGAAGCTCATGATTTGCTTCTCCAAGAAAATCACAAATCTAGTACTAGCATTGGAGTTACTTGCAATATCTTGAATGAAATGTCTAGTATAGAAATTTCAAAGTCTAGCATATCTACTTGTTGTGATGATTTACCTGCCATACCTTGTTCATCAAGTGTAGATTCTAGAAATGCTTTAAATCTTGTTCATGATGATATCATTGCTAATGAAAACAAAAATTTAAAAGAACAAGTGCTAAAATTAAACAAAAGTTTAGAGAGGGCTTACAAGGGAAAGGAAACCCTTGATAAGTTACTAAGCGATCAAAGATGCTCTTTTAACAAAGAGGGACTTGGATATGTCCCCCAAAAGGGTAAGAAGCCGGTATACAAGCCTCCAAGGTTTGTAAAGGAAAATGGTAAGTATTGCACAAAATGCCGGTGTATTGGACATATGCCAAATGATTGTTCTAAGAATAACATGCATTCCATTGGTTTATATGATTCTTGTTATATGCTTAGAAAATCCACAAATGGAAATGTTATTGCTCATTTCATTGGCACCTCGATTTTGGGTGCTAAAAAGAAATCCATTTGGGTACCCAAGACCTTGGTCACTAACCTCCAAGGACCCAAACAAATTTGGGTACCTAAAAGAACTTGATCTTCTTTTGTAGGTGAACTACAAAACCGGTGGAAGGCATTGGGTGTTGGATAGCGGTTGCACCCAACATATGACCGGAGACCGGAAGATGTTCACCACATTTGAGAATGGAAGCAATGACAAAATCACATTTGGAGACAATAGCAAAGGAAAGGTATTAGGATTGGGTAAAATCGCTATCTCAAACGACCTTTCAATTTCTAATGTATCTTTAGTTGAATCATTAAATTTCAACTTGCTATCTGTTGCTCAAATATGTGATCTAGGCTTAACATGCTCATTCTCAAAAGAAAATGTTATAATCTCAAAAGATAATAATAATGAACTAGTCTTCAAAGGCTTTAGATTTGGGAATCTCTATTTGGTAGATTTTTCTTCAAATGAGTCTTGTTTAAAAACTTCTTTAATTGCAAAAACTTCGTTGGGTTGGTTGTGGCATAGAAGGCTAGGTCATGTGGGAATGATTCAACTTAAAAAGCTTTTTAAGCATGACTTAGTGGTTGGCTTAAAGGATGTAAAGTTTGAGAAAAATCGACTTTGTAGTGCTTGTCAAGCCGGAAAACAAGTCGCTAATTCTCATCCTTCCAAAAGTATCATGTCAACCTCTAGGCCATTAGCGCTCTTACATATGGATTTGTTCGGGCTAACAACCTATAAGAGCATTGGAGGTAATAGCTATTGTTTAGTCATTGTGGATGATTACTCTAGATATACATGGGTCTTCTTCCTAAATGACAAAAGTGAAACCTCCGGGATTTTCAAAAGTTTTTCAAAAAGGGCTCAAAATGAATTTGATTTTAAAACAAAGAAAATTAGGAGTGACAATGGTTCCGAGTTCAAAAATACAAAAGTTGAAGACTTTTGTGATGAACTTGGAATAAAGCACGAACTTTCCACAACCTACACTCCGGAGCAAAATGGAGTTGTAGAGAGGAAAAATCGAACATTGATTGAAATGGCTAGGACAATGCTTGATGAATATGATACTTCCGACAAGTTTTGGGCGGAAGCTATTAACACCGCATGTCATGCCATAAATCGCCTCTACTTACATCGACTCTTGAAAAAGACTTCCTATGAGCTTCTTGTTGGAAGGAGACCGAACATCTCTTACTTTAGAGTATTTGGTTGCAAATGCTATATTCTAAGAAAAGGTGTTCGACTCTCAAAATTTCAAAGTCGATGTGATGAAGGTTTCCTTTTAGGGTATTCCTCAAATAGTAAAGCCTATAGGGTCTTTAATAAAAATTCGGGTTTAGTGGAAGAATCATGTGATGTTCAATTTGATGAAACTAATGGCTCTCAAGAAGAGCATGAGAACTTGGATGATGTAGGAGATGAAAGTCTTCGCAAGGCAATGGAGAACATGCAAATCGGAGACATCAAGCCAAAAGAGGATCCAACATCACCAAGCTCATCTAGACAAGTGGAACCACCCTCCTCTTCCACAACAAACGATGTTCAAGTTATAGAAGATGAAGAAAAAGATCAACCGCAAAATATTTTCAAGATTCACAATGCAATAGCCAAGGATCATCCAATTGACCAAATATTGGGTGACGTAAGTAAGGGTGTTCAAACTCGCTCTAGAGTAGCTTCATTTTGTGAACACTATTCTTTTGTATCTTCACTTGAACCTAAGCGTGTAGAAGAAGCATTAGATGACCCGGATTGGATAAATGCTGTGCATGAAGAGATGAATAACTTTGCTCAAAACGATGTTTGGATTTTGGTGGAGAGACTCAAGGAGCACAATGTCATTGGCACAAAATGGGTCTTCCGGAACAAACAAGATGAGAACGGAATTGTGGTAAGAAATAAAGCAAGGTTAGTGGCTCAAGGTTATACTCAAGTCGAGGGCTTAGATTATGATGAGACGTTTGCGCCCGTTGCTAGACTTGAATCAATTAGAATCTTGCTTGCTTTTGCATCATGCTTTGACATTAAATTGTTTCAAATGGATGTCAAAAGTGCATTTCTTAATGGTACAATTTCTGAATTAGTATATGTGGAACAACCCCCGGGATTTGAAGATGCTAAATACTCTAATCATGTGTATAGATTATCAAAGGCGCTATATGGTTTAAAGCAAGCTCCTAGAGCTTGGTATGAGCGCCTTCGTAACTTTCTAGTATCAAAAGGCTTTAAAATTGGTAAAGTAGATACAACTCTATTCACAAAAATTATTGGTGATGATTTCTTTGTATGTCAAATCTATGTTGATGATATTATATTTGGTTCTACTAATCAAAATTTTTGCAAAGAATTTGGTGAGATGATGTCTAGAGAATTTGAGATGTCAATGATTGGTGAGCTAAGCTATTTCCTTGGACTTCAAATCAAACAACTTAAAGATGGGACGTTTATAAGCCAAACAAAGTATGTGAAGGATGTACTCAAAAGATTCGGAATGGAAGAAGCCAAACCCATCAAAACACCCATGGCAACAAACGGGCATCTAGACCTCAACGAAGAAGATAAGTCGGTAGATTTAAAGCTTTATAGATCCATGATTGGTAGTTTGCTCTATCTTACCGCATCTAGGCCCGACATTATGTTTAGTGTATGCATGTGTGCACGTTTTCAAGCTTCTCCAAAAGAGTGCCATTTAGTGGCCGTAAAGAGGATTCTAAGATATTTAAAGCATTCCTCAAGCATAGGGTTTTGGTATCCCAAAGGTGCAAAATTTGAATTAATTGGATATTCGAATTCTGATTATGCGGGATGCAAAGTGGATAGAAAAAGCACCTCGGGTAGTTGCCAATTTCTAGGAAGATCTCTAGTGTGTTGGTCATCCAAGAAACAAAATTCCGTAGCACTTTCAACCGCCGAAGCCGAATATATTTCAGCGGGAAGTTGTTGTGCTCAATTGCTTTGGATGAGGCAAACATTGTTGGATTATGGGATCAATTTTGATAAAATGCCTCTTTTGTGTGATAATGATAGTGCTATCAAAATATCCAATAATCCCGTTCAACACTCAAGAACCAAGCATATAGATATACGTCACCATTTCTTGAGAGATCATGTGAGCAAGGGAGATATTGAAATTAGCCACATCCGAACCGAAAATCAACTAGCAGACATTTTCACCAAACCATTAGATGAAAGCCGCTTTTGCAAATTGAGGAATGAATTAAATGTCATAGACTACTCAAATGTAGTTTGAAATCTCATTTCATCCATTTCTGCTCTTTTGGTGTGCTCATAAGGATTTTTGTTGGTTTTTCCCTTTTTTTGGTCAAAAATTCGTTTAAATTCATAAAAATTAGTTTCAAAATATAGCATTAGCTCAATTGATGCATAATGATCCTGAATGATTTTAGTTGGATGCAAAACTAGGGATCATTTGCAAAATTTCAAGTTCTAAAAGTCAAATTCTGAAAAGTTCCAGAAAATCCGGAACTACCGTAGTCCATTGTGCGGTACTTCCGCTCCTGACAGAAAAACCGGAACTACCGCAGTGTAATCCGCGGAACTTCCGGAATTTCTGTGAACACGGTACTACCAGCGTGTTACGCGCGGTACTACCGCTTTCTACGGGATTCAATGCGGTTTCTAAAAACGCCAACTCCTCCAACCGTTACTCCTTACCCCTTTATCTCTTTTCTCTCTCATCTTCACTCCTCCCAAACCGCAGCCGCCTACTCCTCTCCTCTTCCTCTCCTCCATCCTCTCTCTCCCAAGAACCTCTCTCCTCTTCCGATCTTTGAATCCGAGGGGAGTTCTTCGTTTTTGGGTGATTCCTTGCACTCCAGGGTTCTCCTCCTTCGACTTCACAAGGTAAATCGGATCAAAATCCCCCTTTTATCTTGTTCTTAGAACCCTAGGTGGAGTTTAGGTTAAATTTGAAATGTGATGATTTTTGCTGAAATTTTCTTGGGCAAAGTAGTTTGTTTGGGGTATTAGAATGTTTATACATACATGCACTGGATTCAATCGAAGAAATACCCCAAAAAGATTCAATTTTTATCATGCCCTAGAAATGTCCAGAAAAACCGGAACTACCGGTTGAGCGGCCGGAACTACCGGGGTCCCGGAAGTACCGCATGTTTAATGCCGGAACTACCGGATTTCCCGGAAGTTCCGCAGTTTTGCCGCCGGTACTTCCGTTTTTCCTGGAACAGCAGAAATTCATTGCTTTCAATTTCAAACCTACCTTCGCGTATTCTACCTCATACCTTGATTATCCTATTGTGTCATTGAAGATGCCGAGGATGAAGAATGTCTCGCACAAGTCTTATGGGGGCACGGCTGGTCAATCCTCCTCCTCGACTCCTGCATCTCAGATGGCGGAGCACAAGGGCAAGGGTCCCGCCTCCGACCCTGAGAGTGACTCAGAGGATTCGCATGAGAGCGGATCTGAGGCCTCGCATGAGAGCAAGGATTATGCGATCTCAGATGAGGAAATGCCTGAGGTAACTGCAGACGAAGAGGTGGACCTCACCAAAATCACAAATGAGGATTATGCTATTCTTCGTCGCCGCAGTCAGTATGTACGCCATCGAGACTCAATGAACCCCCAATTTCATTCCAAGTTTCAAGAGAAGGTGTACCAGGAGATGTATGGTCCAGCTCGCAAATTTGCTGCACATAAGTATGTGGACTGGGATCACTTATCGCAGATCGACAAGTTCAGTGGTGCTTATCAGCTCTTTCAGCGAGCCGATATCCATCAACTTGTTGCATTCAAATGCAACTATATGGACAACATGATCAGACAGTTCTATGCTACCCTGTACATCTCTCCCAACTTTGAGCATCTGAGTTGGATGACAGGGACCCAGTTCATAGAGTGCACCAGGCACGAGTTTGAGTTAGCACTTGGGACGGAAACCAGTGCCTATGAGAAGGTGTTCAGCAAGCGAGCTCTCCCTATTGCTGCATATTCAGAGTACTATGACCAAGCTGCTGAACGGTCACTGGAGACGACAATGGGCTTACTCCCTATTCCCAGCCTTGTCAACAGGATCATCAACCACACCATTCTTCCCAAGAGTGGGAATTATGATGCTATTCGTGGCCATGCGTGGAATGTAATTGATTACATTATGCGCGGCCAAAAGTTTGATGTGGTGGATCTTATCATCAGGGGGATCGACGCCAATAAGAATGACAAACAGAAAAGGATCAACTTTGCACCATTTATCATGGCTGTGATCATTCGGAAGACTGGATACCGAGGAGCACTCTGCACCCCGCACAAGCCATACAAGCCGCGTGCAGAGCCTCCTGTTCCTGCTCCTGCTCGTACCCGTGCTCAGTCTCAGCCTCAGCCTCAGCATCAGGCAGCTGCTGATCCTCCTCCCCAGGGCGAGGGCGATGTGTTGCTTTCTCAGATTTACTCCGCCATACTCAGACTTGAGGAGCGCCAGGATGTCTTGATCTCCACTGTGTCGTCTCTTGGTGATCGCGTATCAGCCTTGGAGAGTGCAGTTCATCCGCCTTCTCCAGTCCGCTATGGTCGTCGCACTCGTCGCCGTGGTCCTCCTTCTCCCAGTGCAGCTCAGGACTAGCTCCTCTTTTTGGTACTTCGATGCCAAAGGGGGAGAAATTGTAGCTAGGAGAAGTTTTAAGTCTTTATCTATCGTTGTAATAAAGTATGGTGAAACGAACCATGTAATGCTTATTGTGTGGTTTAAACTCTGTGGACGTTTAGTATTTTAATTTCTGATGCATTGTAATGAACTATGTCTTGTCCTTAATGCAATGCTTGTTTTCCTTAATGCAATGCTTGTTTACTTGTCTATTGCGTATCTTTGAATTTTGGTGAATGTGCTGTAATGCTATGATGTAATCATGCCTAATAAATTCCTGTAAAATTTGATGCACATGTTTAGGGGGAGCTCTTTCTTATTAGTTTCTAAAATGCAAAAACTCCCCATGTTCTAAAACTGCTAAAATTTCAAAGACTTTGTGATATACATCTTGCAAACTAAGAGTATATCCAAATCTTAAATTCTTCTCATAAATTGCTCTTGTTGTCATCAATTACCAAAAAGGGGGAGATCGAAAGCATCTAGGCCCCTAAAAATATTAGTTTTGGTAATTAATGAATTTATGTGATTATGGGACTAATGTGTGCATTAAGTGTTTGAAAGGATAAGTTCAAATGGCTTAGTATAAAAGTAGGTATCATTTTATGTGACCCTAATTGCTTCGTGTTAATGGTTACATCTTTACTTTAAAGTACCTGTATGTCTGTGAGATTATTTTGTTACTTGATGACCTGGGGCTATTATGTTAAAATATGTCACCGAGGTTTGTTTATTGATGGCATGATAACTATTGGGCAAATATGCTTACATGTTAATTAAAGGCCATTTTCATTAAATATATACATTTATCCAAAGGCTGCTTCTCCTCATTAATGCCTTACTATATAATTAGATTTACAATGTAAATATTAAAGTTACGCTAATCATACATAAACTCCCTAACTTTTCCTAAGTCTTTACTTTAATTTAAGATTAGATTTAAAATGGATGCTAAAGGCATACTAGCCATGATATTAACTAATCCCTGATTAGACACGTATTAAGCTCATGTATCTCCTAATAAATTTTGTACCTTTTATGGATGTATTTTTGAGTAGAATTTTTATTAATTTTGGACTATACACTAAACCACATTTTATTAATGACTTTAATTGATAACTAGACCTCATCTAAATATCTAAACTATATTAGTTGTTCATATAGTAAATAATCACATATTAAAATGTTAAGTAACCTTAGTTTACATACTAATTAAATTTTATTAGCTTCTCTAAACTATTACGTAATTTTTCTTGATTTTTATCAATTAATTTGAGCTATAAAAAGTAGAACAAAAATGTGGGGGATAAATTGAAGCTGACTGGAATCGAACTCAGGACCTCTCGGTTGATAATTTGTTACTCGAGCGTTGCTAGCCAAATGGGCCTACGGCCTGGGCTGAAAGAGGGAAGAGGAGAAATCTAATTAGGCCGAGTTACAACCGGGGTCAAAGCAGAGGAGCCACGCCGGCGCTCGGGGTTGACGTCGCCGGCGGCGGACAGTGGCCGAGGGGTTGCTAGGACCGGTCAAAATGGGTCACGGGGAAGTTATTCTAGCCACAGGAGGCGGCGCACCGGTTGGAGCGACGGCGGGGTAGGCGGGCAGCAGCGCAGCCGGCGGCGAGGTGCGCACGGGGCGACGGCACCAGAGGGGAAGGAGAAGGGGGTCTGGGTAGGCGTGAGCTGGAGAGGGGCATGGGTGAAAGCATCTAGGCCCCTAAAAATATTAGTTTTGGTAATTAATGAATTTATGTGATTATGGGACTAATGTGTGCATTAAGTGTTTGAAAGGATAAGTTCAAATGGCAAAGAAAGAGGCTCACAAAATATCCCATGAAGATTCAAGATCTCTAGGGCGACAAGGTAAATAGTTTAGGTATCTATTTTATTTTACCGGTCTTGGAGTTAGGTTGGAAGACCGGATTATAGGATAGACGCCGTACTATTAAGAGGGATCATGATGATTGCTTGATCATGTTCAAATGTGCCCTTTGGATCAATTTAGGATCATGCATGCACTTAGAAATTAAAATTAAATCAAATCTGTGCATTGTCAGAAAATCCGGTAGTTCCGGATTTCCTGAATTTTCAGGATTGTTTATTGCAACGGCTATTTGAGGTTGGTGAGGGTATAAATACACCCCCACCAGAACTTGGACGTGTTGTTGAACATCCATTGAATACATTTGAGCCTAGTGCAACCTCTCACACCTCATTCACTCACTTGTGCATTTATTTGAGGTAGTTGACCCAAAATTCAAGTGCATTGCATTCTAGTTGATCCATTGAGCACTTGAGTGAGATCAAGCCGCAGTGGTCTATTCTCTTGGTGCTTGCCGGCACCTAGACGGCTTGGCGGAGTTTCGGTGATCTTCTCAAGAAGATTGTGAGAAGGCCCGGAAGATTGTGAAGGCTTGGAGCTCGCCTACCTGGAGAGGGAAAGGACATCCAATAGTGATCGAGGTGCTTAGGCTCATTCGTGGAGCCGGTCCGATTCGTTCGGGCTTACCTCAACGTGGACTAGGGGAGACCGGCAAGTCTCCGATCACCACGGTAAAAAGTAATCGTGTCAATTGTGGTTTGCTCTCTTGTGATCATTTTCATTCAAGCAACGCTCTTCATTCATATTACTTGATTGCTTGCTTAGTTAGAGTAGTAATTGTTGTTCTCTTCCATTCGTTATTGCTCTTAGTCGATTACTTGTGCTAGTGCTAGTGTTATCTTGCTCTATCAATCCATCAAGTTTAAAATTGCTGATTAGAATTAGACGAAAATTTTAAAACCTCCTATTCACCCCCCTCTAGTTGGCCTCCTCGATCTTACAATGGGGAACTCACCGGAAGTGACGGCGGGGCCGGAGAGGGGCCGAGGTGGGCCGGTGGCGTGAGGCGGGGTTGGGAGGCGGTGGCGCTCGGCGCCGGTGATGAAGAGGTGGGGAAGGGCCCGGGCGACGGTGGGGGAGAGTTGAAGGGGCCATGGTGGAGCTCCTGGGCGGCGGAATCGGCCGGAAATGGTTCCAAGCAGCCGGCCTCCCGATGGCCGGAGGTGAAGAAGAAGGAGGTGGCCGGCACTCTATGCTGCACGGGAGGGCAATTCGCCGTAGGGGCGGGGTGTCGGAGGTGTGGTGAGGAACTGGAGAGGGCGCGCGCGTTCTTATATGGGGCGAAATGACCAGGCGACGTGGGAGCGCAGAGGCGCAGCAGGCATGGGGGCGGCGGAGCAGGGCACAGGTGCGCGGCGCGCAGGCGGGAATCGCGGGCACGTGGAAGAGACAAGTATGAGTGCCTGCGTCGAGGTGACTTGGGCGCGGCCGTGTGCGAGGCGACGGGAGCGGGTCAGCAACGAAACCGGGCGCATGGGCGCCACGGGGAGGAAGAGCAGGCGCGGAGCAGAGAAAAGGGACCGGGGGGGGGAAGGAGGAGAAGTGGGCTGCGGCAGCTCGTGATGGCGATGGGGCAGGCATGCGGCAATGATGGACGAGTAGGGGTAAAGCGCTGGCGGTGGGGTGCATGAGCGCCACGGGGAGGCGAGGCAGAAGAAGGATCGGGGAGGAGGAAGAGAAAAAGGAAATGGAAAAGAAAAAGGGAAGAAGAAGGCCATAACATTGTTTGGGAATTTTGATTTAAATTTTTGTTTCATATTTATGATCACTGATTTTTGCATGACATTAAGAATCTAAGCTTTAAATCTTCAACTATTTAAATGTGAATTATTATTATTATTATTTTTAACTCAGGTTTCTCTCTCCTTGTACTGGATCATCTTTTCAGATTCGTATTTAAAATTTTAGTTTTCTACTATTTGCACATTTCCTTTTAGGGTACTACTAATGAGTTTCTTCAATTTTTTTATCTCGACCAAAGCTCAGAGAATCACCATAAAATCCAAATTTCAAGAGAATATATTGCAAAATAATTGAAAAGCTTCACATTTTCAAATTTAAATTTTTCAGGATGTCACACGTCGTAACAAACTCGGAAGAACAGAGAGTGCACGACCGCAGGATCCAACTCCTTATAACTTTTGATTAAAAGATCCACTGACCATGAAACTTTGTGCATAACATGGTTAAGGTCTCAAGAGGTTGCTCTAATCTTTGATTGAAAACTTAGCAAGCAAATTGAGAGCTTTATGAGATTACATCGAGCGTGCACAAGAACTGAAACTGTGAGATCCAAAAGACAACCAGACCATGCCTGTGGGAATAGAATAGCCAAGATGGCTTTGAGCATGATTCCACAACACCCAGCAAGTCAGATCATCAACAAGACAAGCAAGAACTTTCTCTCAGATCAAGACGAGAAAGAAACAACTGTAGAATAGAAGAAAAAGAAGAACAGAGGAAGAATCAAATAGAAGCCAAGCAAACTCAATCAGAGAAGAGATACGCAAAAGCTAAATCAAATATTGATGTATTGCTCAGATGATTGGTTTCACAGCCATTCTCTTTAGGAGGACTAAGCTCTAACTCTAGAGTCAACCCCCATTCTCTAACCTAACACACATTGGAGGGAGGAGGAGCCAGCCACCACCAGACCTAGCTAACTATCTCTCTCACTCTCTCTTGCCTCCTCTCCCCTTTTATAGGCTCACCAATGAACCCTAGACCTAGTGTATCCAACCATTAGTCTAAATCGGGGATAATATGTTAACCCCATCTAACACCAGGTTTTACTCACGCATGCTTCTTAAAGCAGCTTACATGTGGCCCCAATGACTTGTCGTCAAGCCTCTCACATGTCCAAATCCCACCGAACCATCCTCGCTTGCAAACGAGCCAAGTCACTTGGCACACCACGTGCTTCTCCTTGCACATGACAGCATCCGACATCCTTGACCGTCTAGACCTTGACTCCTCTCTGAGCCTAGTCCTGGTCTACCTCACCGTTGCCCATCATGTCCACCTCTGGTAGCTCCCGCTCTGGTTTCTTGTTGTCCCGGCTTGCAACCACCTCATTAGCCTCGGTCATCTTTAGCTTCTTCTTGATTGTTCTGAATCTCAACACCTCCCTGTGCCTAGTCCCGGTCCTCCTACGCCTCACCATGACCTAACTCTGAAGTCCTGTAACTAACACCAACAAGCAAACTATCACGTAGCACCGCATGATACATAAAGATCATCAATTTGCACAATCAAAATGTATTCTAGTGAACAACCCTGATTAGAACATCAATATTCCAGCGAACATCCTCAACCCACCGACTGATTTGGTACGACTTATGAGTACTCGGACACTCAAGAAAAGAAGTACTCATAGCCCACGAAATCCTCCCAGCAGCCTACGACCACACAATAAGCCGCTACGACCATGTAGAAGACACTACGACTATCGAGGACGCAAGCTAAGACTACCGCACAGAACGGTACGACTATCGCAACGATCGCTACGACTATTGTTCACATCAGCTATCGCAACGATCGCTACGACTATCGTTCACATCAGCTATGACTTACCAAAGAAGGTTGCTACGACCTATGACTACCACAACCGATAGCTTACGACCATCGATCACGACCAGGCAGAAAGCTACAACCATCAACAACTATCGATCACGACCAGGAAGAGTTACGACCATCGATCATAGGCTACGACTTACGATCGCTATGGCTTACATCTACCAACATCACAACATACAACTGCCGATCACGTCCGGGCAGTAAGCTACGACCATCGATTACAACTACGACTATCGATCACACATGGTCGTTCAGGCACTGAAGCTTTTAACCAACCCATGGTCGTTATGTCGATTGGACCATCCGACCACACAGTCGTACACAACTGATTGAACCGACCAGATCTACCGACCACCAAGTCGTAAACAGCGAAAGCTCTAGTACTCACACAGATGAACTCACAGACCACAAAGTCGATAGCCAGGCTAACTCGAGACAAATAACGAAGTCGACAGACCAAGAAGCAATATTTTGCAAACTCCTCAAAAACCAAACTCAACCTTCACACATACTCTAATCCAAAAGTCAATTACTCATCACAACCATGGGGTAACCTCCACATGGTCTCACAAAACCAAAATCGGTAGGTCTAATTTTCAAAATCCTGTTATATTATTCGCACTATGAATCTTTGTTATGTTGCCCATGGATATAAAAACAACCTTGTATTCTTCTATAATTCCCGTAAATTTATCATATTCCCCATTGTCTCATGTATTTGTGCTGTTTCTCCAATAACGAAAACCTTTCAGCTGTAAAATAATTTTGCTCCTGATTCTTATACATCTTGTTTGACTAACCTGCTGTGACCATTGACCAAGATGTTGACCCAGAAGAAACCAATATTTGGCACAAAATTGAAACACTTAGGTCATATGTTGAAAGAACAGGAGAGCAATGTATTTTATATCTTAGCTGCTTTTTTTTTTCTTGAATCACGTGATGATGGAATCCTTGAGGTGCTGAATTTATCTCAATGGTTAGTCTGGTGCAAATTGTGCTTCTATCTCAAGTTTTCGTGGTTAAATGTACAATTAAAAAACTACCGTTTTAGTTTTAGTTGGTAAGTAACCATTACACTCTTGTTCACTCTTCGCTAACATCTACTTATAGAATTTGTCACTTGACCTTCCTCCTGCTATCAAGACAGGAGAGAGAGAGGTGACCATATATATGTATATATGTACAGGCTACAGTGTATAACGTTTGCCATAGCATCGCCGCGGCATCGCCGTGACGTCGTAGTGCTTCTTAGGCACCGTGATCATCAGCTACGCCATGAGAACCGTGAGATACATACATTTAGAGTAGGAAAGCCCACTTTTTGTATCTGTAACCAGTCTCTTATTGTTTTATATAGCTGGTTTCAATTCGGGACACTGAAGTAGTTTCCAAGTTCTGACTTTTCATGTTATGGTTATCGTTATGCTTGTACCCCCACCATGGAGAAAATTGCTATTATAGGACGCGAAACAATGGGCTTCGCTATTATAGGACTCCAAACGTCGACTTCGCTAAAACGACCCCTGCAATATTGGCACTTTGTTATAGATGACATTTGGTATTTTTAATCTCTTTTCTCAACTAAAATACATGTATTTTACCATGATGTGACCGTATTGCCCTTCTGCCGTATTGCGCAGCACGTGCGTAGGCGAGAGGGCGTGGCGCCGCCGTGCACCGGCCGGCTGCTCGCGCCGCCACCGACGCCAACCCCACCGGGCCGCCGCCGCTACCACGCCATGGAAGCCGAGAGCGCAGGCGCGTACGCAGGTGTGCAACGCAGCGCCGCCGCATGAACCTCACCGCCGGCCGCCGGCGCCGCCACCACCGCCCACAACGCCGGCGCCATGCAGTCCCCATGCACTCTCATGCGGCCACAAACGGAGGAGAGAGAGATTGGGGTGCCTAGGAGAGAGAAGAAGAAGTTTGAGAGGAAGATATACCTGGGAGAGAAGACGGCGCATCGGAAGGCAAAAAAGAGGAGATCCTTTTATATATTAAGGTTTGGTGAAATACTGGGAGAAGGGCAATTCGGTCATATTATGGCAAAATACATGTATTTTAGTTGAGAAAAGAGATTAAAAAGACTAAATGTCATCTATAACAAAGTGTCAATGTTTCAAGAGTCGTTTTAGCGAAGTCGACGTTTGGAGTCCTATAATAGCGAAGCCCATTGTTTCGCGTCCTATAATAGCAATTTTCTCCCCACCATGTGATAAATAGTCTATTTGCTCTTCATCCAGTCATATGCAGTACTTTCGTATAGCTGATGAACTTTACATCGTTATTGCCTGGTTGGTCTTGGCTCTGATGCAGACATTTTGCAGTGCTAGTGTCATTTTACCTTTTTTTTTTCCCCAAAAAGGTGGAGGGATGGGACGAATTCGACGAACGTCGGAGCAGCTGGACTTCCGGGTGGGATCATCCGGCGTGTTCGATGAAGGTGCGGATGATGATAACAGGCGCGCATAAATCTCTCTTGCTATAGGCAAAGATTGTGTGCACTGCCGCTGACATTGTCCCATAATAATTGAATAATTGTACAATCGAGCACAAGTTTTTTTTCCTTTGAAGTGCATCTAGCACAAGTTATGAGATGATGTTACTACTCACGTTCCGGATGTGCGTTTGTATTCCCTTTGCAATAAATCCATATAACACTATAAACTTTATATAAAAGTCTATTTAGCATCTTGAATTATGAAACTAAACAATTGATCTCTCGAACTTTACAGTTTAATTTCGGTTTCGCATGATAGTATTGTCCGCGTGACGCGATGAGTGGGCAATTTTACCTGAAGTTGTAAATACCATTTCGGTACAAGCGGTATATACCGTACCGTCACCTAAACAGGTACAAAGTACCTCTATATATCGTACCGGCCTTAATATCGGTCAATACTGGCTTAATACCAGTCAATACCAGTCATATCGGCTTTTATACCATCAATACCGGCCTTGATACCGGTTAATACCGGCCATACCGGTAAAATTGATAATATTGTCTATTGAAATATATATTATATTGACAGTACCACTATGTATTTGGAATAAAATTACAAGTAACATTTGGTGTGCATATAATTAAACAAATATATACTTATAAATATATATATATACTCGTATTTATATTAAATTATGGACCGGTACCTGTACGATTAAGGATAATCGACAAGAGGGGGTGAATAAGAGATTTTAAAATATCTTGCTTTCTAAAATTACTTTCTACAAATTTAGAGCTAAGATTTTTATTGCAATTTAATACCTATTCAATTCTAATAAAGCTAAGTCACGACAATCCAAACCTCTACAAATAAGGTTCTAGCTTAACAAGAAATGACAATTTCAATAGCTAGGAATATAAATGCACAAGTAGAGTCAAAGAAATAACCAAATGGAGAGAAGTGACGTTTTGACGTGGTATCAAAGACTTATCGGTCTTCACTAATCCATGTTGAGAAAAACCTAATTGAATTGGACTAGCTCTACGAATTAAGCATCACTCCTTGATTCCACTAGTGGTTGTTCTTTCTTCGTGGCGAACATCGAGCCACTCATAATTTGGCGCGGGGCCTCTTCACAATCTCCTTGAAGAGATCACCACGCGAATTCTCTCCAAGCGGTCTAGGTGCCAGCAAATACCAAGAGTAATAAACCATGATCTTCGATTAACAGAATTCAAGTGCCAAAGATCAATCTACAATGAATGCACTTGAATTTGGGCTCAACTACCTCAAATGATGAAAATAGAGTAAATGAGGTGTTTGAGGTGCTCTACTTTCTTAAGGATGTACCTCAAATGATGAAAATAGAGTAAATGAGGTGTCTGAGGTGTTCTACTTGCTTAAGGATGTTCAATAGAGCAAATTCTTACTGTCCTTGAGTTGGTGGAGGGGTATTTATACCCCCACCAACCAATTTGACTGTTAGGGGCAAGATCCTGAAATGTTCATCACGAGTGGTAGCACCGCCGTTCATCGGTCGGTACTAACGCACCCGCACTGACTGCACAGCAATGGCTATAGCAAATGAATTAAATGCCTCTGAACTATCCATTGAATTTACGGCACGGTACTACCGCCGTTGTAAATGCGGTAGTTCCGTTTCTTCGAAGCAGTACTACCGCGAGGTCCAAACTTGGCCCTCTTTGGAAATAACGTACCGCTAATTAACTTTCGGTCCTTTCGGTGTACGGTAGTTCCACTCAAGATTTATAGTCATATCGCGATGTGGTAGTTCTGCCAAATGAACTCTGGTACTACCATTTTCCAGGAGAGCAAACATACTCCAAAGGTTTCTCTCTGGAAAATACGTACAACCAACTAGGTTTTGGACTAACCGGAATGCGGTAGTACCACACCACCTTCCTAGTTATACCGCAATGTAGTAGTACCGCCATGTAAACTCCGGTACTATCGATTTTTCTGAGAATGCACAGTTGGCTTTTAATTTAAATTTTAAGTGCATGCATGATTCTAGATTGATCCAATGGAAAAAGAACACGTTGTCAAGCTACTAGTCATGATCCCTCTTAATAGTACGACATCTAAATTAAAATACAGTCTTCCAACCTTTTCTCCTAAGATCGATAAAACTAAAAAGAGATCTTAGATTACTTATACATTTGTCTTGAACCATATTGATCTTTATGTTGACCTTTAGTATGTATCTCCAGGTTGTCACATTCACAATGGGGACTAAACCTTTTAAACACTCGATAAACATGTTAGTCCTATATTCACATATTTTCATTAACTTCTAAAACAATTTTTATTTGCCTAGATGCTTTTAATCTTCCCCTTTTTGGTAATTGATGACAATCCAATCAATATGTGAGATAGATAGAATTTTGAATATACCACTTGTTAAACAAAACGAGTTTTATATTCGTGTTATGGCTTTGAAAGACAAGTAATTCTTGCAATGAGCTCAAATGGATTTTGAGAATTATTTGCTTTTAAAGTCATTTCAAAAGAACGCTCCCCCTAAACATTTGCATATAAATTTAAAAAGTTTCTTTGCAAGCATATATAGAAATTTTTGGTGGAGTTTCTTTTGTTTGTTGAACTTGAGGGAATTGACAATACTATAATTAAACTCAACAAGATAATGATTGCAATTCATTGAGAGTAACATATCTTAACCATAATATCAAGTTCAACATATTACATAACATGTTTACATAGCATAAAACCTAACACCATGACAAAGTTCACAAGTTCATTACATCACAAGGAGACATAACATACATGTAGGTACTATATAGTAGATTAGATTTTCTTGCTACTCCTTTACTTTGCTTCTCCCCATTTGTGCCTTCCTTTTCTTCCCCCTTGGCATCAAAATACCAAAAAGGGTTACTCCTGCGGTCCCTGAGGCGAAGGATTACGGCAGTGACGGCAGCCGTATCGGATTGGAGAGAGAGGATGAGCTACAACACGCTTAAGAGAGGATACTTTGTCCCCAAGAATAGAAACGGTGGTGGTCAAGGAAGCAAGTTATGCAGTTGTCTTCAACTGGCATCCCTCTATCCTTAGCACTGCAGAGTAGATCTGAGAAAGCGAACTGGTATCATCTGCTAATGCTGGAGCGGGAGCTACCTCTTCCTCCTGTGCCTGAGGAGGAGCTGCAGAGATAGGAGGAGCCTCTCATGGCTTGTCGGGCTTATGGGAGGAGCTCAACCTCTATGATATCCATTCTTTCGGATGATCAAGGTCATGATATAAGGATCGTAGTTGATTTTTTTTTGACTCGATCATTCTTAGAGGAAGCAATGTCCCAAAGAATAAGATCTACCACATCAAATTTCCTACCATGCGTAATATTATCTATCAAGTTCCAACATGTCCTCTAATGGCATCATAATTCCCGCTCTTAGAGAGAATGGTATAGTTGATGATCCTATTGATCAAGCTGAGAATAGGGAGAAGACTTGCTAACTTGCCTAGAGTATATCTTACATTTCCATCATAAAACTCCGTCCAGGCTGGGACCAAAAGGACAGCTCTGTCATAAACTTTCTCATAGCTACTTGACTTGGTCCTGAGAGCTAGCTCAAATTCATACTTATGGCAATCCAAATAGGTAGTCCCTGTCATCCATGCCATATGATAGAAATCAAGAGACACATATAAAGTGGCATTGAATCGCCGAATGATTTCCTCATTGTAGTCGCATATTAGTGCTACAAGGTCATGGATGCTGGCCCTTTGAAATAGTAGGTATGCTCCATCATACTTATTGAAGGAATTCAGATGTGCCCAATCCACAAATTTGTGATCAACAAATTACTTGTGGGGGCCATACATCTGTTCATACACCAGCTCCTGAATTCTAGTGTGGAACTTCGGATTTGTAGTGGTCCTTGGGAGCATAAACTAATTTCTTTGACGTAGTATGATGTAATCATTACTAGTGATTGTTCATAGGTTGATTGGTTCCTCCTTAGGCTCTTCCAATTCTTCATCTGATTCATCATGAGGAGAGCACTCCTCATGATCAGATTCTGTTTTTGGCTCAGAAGCTACAACCTTGCCTCTATCTTCCCTACCCTTCTGAGTTTCCTCTGGATTGTCTTTAGAGGATTGGGGCAAGAGCCTGGGCTGCAAGCGGCTGAGGAGGAGAGGAGGTTTGATCAGGGAGAATGGGTCTTGACCTCAGAGTGGCATAGAACTTGCAAGTGGCGTTCCTGGTCCGAGGCATCTTCAAACAGAGAGAATAGATAACAAGGAGAAATTAAGAATCATCCAAAATAGGTTTAAAATTGAATGAAACGAAGTGGTTGTCTTGTCAGAAAAACCGGTAGTACCGACGCATAAAGAGCAGTAGTACCAGGCTCACGACGAGTAGTACTACCGCTTTCTCTGAACAAGTCCTTGGGCAAATCAATATGCAATTTTTCTGGTGTTTTGCATGGTTTGAATCCATGGGATTGATACATAGACATCATAGGACACCGATTTTAGCAATTTGCCCAAGAAAACTTACTAAATCATCCAAATTCTCGAAGAAACCTATTTTGACCTAGTTCTCAAGCACGGTAAAAGAGGGGATTGAGAAACGCTTTTACCTTGAAAATTGAATGAGAGGAACCCTTAGGCACCAAGAGATTAACAGGAATCGAAGAAATCCTGAGAAGATTTGAAGATTTCTTGAGAGAATTTTGGAGGTTTTCTTTGGGAGAGAGCATGGACGCGAACGGCGGGGGGCGGAAATACCACTAGGGAGAATGAGAAAGAGTTTTTAA
Source organism: Dendrocalamus latiflorus (assembly GCA_017311315.1). Taxonomy (NCBI): domain Eukaryota; kingdom Viridiplantae; phylum Streptophyta; class Magnoliopsida; order Poales; family Poaceae; genus Dendrocalamus; species Dendrocalamus latiflorus. The sequence goes on from CM029676.1 coordinate 10,659,883, forward strand.
AGAGTCGTGCGAAGGCTTTCGACCACATCTTTTGGTTCGACCACGTTGATCTTACTTCAACTACATTGTCTCATTCGACCACATAGATCTTACTTCAACCACGTTGATCTTCAACCATGCTGGTTTTCGACCACGTTGGTTTTCGACTACGTTAGTTTTTAACCATGTTGGTGTTCGACCATGTAAGTTTTTGACCACGTTGGTGTTCGACCACATTGGTTTTTGACCACGTAGTCTCCGATGATTGCTTCACCAACTGACACAGTAGTACCGTGATCTCGACACCGGTAGTACCGGAAGGAGATAGTACCGTGCTTTACACAACGGTAATTCTGCTCAATGGTAGTTGTCGACCCTTGGAGCAACAACTCCAAAACCCTCTGTGTTAATCACACTAGTATAGGATCAGCTAGTACACACAGTGATAACAGGATACATATCATGAACAATGACAAATTTATTAATTAAAAGAGTACGACCTTATGGCCAAGGTTTACATCCACGGCACATAGGACAAATTTAAATAATAGTAGTGGAAGATAAACATCAAAGCATAAAAAGCCCAACAAGTCTGCCCATAGGTAAACGACAGTAAAAGGCACCCTATACATCTTGATCCTCACCAAAGTTAAAGTAGTCCTCTGAGCAACAAAATTAGTAAGAGTGAGCACATAAAATATACTTCACAAGTTACATGGGAAAATGCAACAATAATCCAAGGCTAGCACGTGAAGGTATATAGGGTTATATGAGTGTAAAACAACATTTAAAGAAATATAGTAAATAGATTAAAAATTGCTAAATTTAATATAATAAGTAAAGATAGCAATTTAAATAAATTAATACTATTAGCACAGACACCAACCGACACTAACCAAACAACAGGTTTCCCACCCAGACCATTTTCCCAAAAAGATCTCATGCAAATTTCATCCATACGTAAGCATTTTTTAAAACTATTTAAAAAACAAAGTCTAATCTAAGAAAAACTTTACTCAGCATGCCCATGACCGTGGGCACATCTATCTAGGATATATTATACACTCTACAGAGGTGGTATAAGTTTACTCACAAGATATGATTAACTTATAATGTCGGCTATCACACACTTTCGTAAGCATGCGATTGAGAAAATAATAATAAGGACTTTAATGCAAAGCCATCAACCGAGCCACGTCTCCATTGAGGTTTCACTACAACATGAATCCGTAAGTTGGGGCCCCCTCTTGTGCCATATGAGACTTCTCGCGGTCTACGCCATGCTCACATTCAACCTATAGCGAGATTCAAGTTGGGACCCACAAATTATTCAACCATAACTATCCTATACCAACCTTGTGGTAGTATGTTAGGGCTTTGTAACATTTGCTCATAAACCAATCCTTAATTTGACTGAGGCTCTTCCCACATACCCCTAGTGACATCACCGTTGTGTCATTGAACAACCATGTGTGCCAGTTTTCAAGCACCCACCACCATACCAATACCTAATTCTAAACCAGGGTTTATATTTTATTTTGAAATATTTCATAGAATTTCTTAACTCACCAAAGTCAACAATATAATATTAAAACTCATCATTTTATGTGAAAAGGTACCCCAAGCTTAGGATTATTTCTAAGCATGTCTAAATATTTGCTACAGAATTCTCTAGCTAATACTAGTGTACTAACTAGAGTATTATTCTAGGGTGACAAGGCATCTGGGAATCAATATCAAAGGAGGTATTAACAAGTAGACAATAACTATGTTTAAAACTGAATTAAAATACGTTGAATAAAAATATGCATACAGAATAATTTAAAGTAACATAACTTTATTTGTAAATTGGGATCAATATAATCAAGGTGTGTAACTTATCTTGCCTCATGAAATGGCGAGAATTGTCATCAAAGAAATCCTCGGAATCATCACACTCTACATGTGAAAATAACCCACCAAACTCAAATAAAATTCAAATAAACTCCAAATATTTGAAAACAAGAAAGATTTAGATAGATCTTGATTTTATATGAATTTAGAAATTTAAACAGGTTCAGTCGAAGTTAGGATCAAGAAATACGGGCTTTTGGAACTTTGAAACTAAATGACTTGTGAATGCAAATTTTTGGAAAAGAAATGTACAATAGATGAAATTCAATTTGAATTCAAAATCGAATATGAAAAGATAATCTGTAAAGTGGCAAAAGAAAATTCATAGTAGAAACCATTTCAAAAACTTGAAAATAAGTTCATGGTGCTGGAAATAAAATTTGAACATTTTTGAACATGTTTCTCAAATTTCCCAAAACAAAATAGTGACTTTCTAATGAAACAGTGACCTTTACAGAATTTTTGAGAAAAATCTAAGATAGATAAATTTTTTTAAAAAAATTATACAATACTCTTAACTGTATCAAGAGCCTCCACAAAAAGTTTCATAAGTTTTGAAACCAATTTGCTACGTCTAAAAATTTCTCAAACCTTTCACCGGAGCAAATAAGCTATCTTCACTTATCCTTTTCGCTTCCTCTTTTCCGAAGGCGTATTTCTGAAGTTATGCTTATCCTCTGTCCACTTAAATCCCATAGCTGACGAGTAGGACCGCATCCCACTCGTCAGCATGTCGCTCCTTCTCACTGATGCAGGCTCGCGCGTCAATGACCTTCGTCCACCTCACACCTACACTAGCTCTGCCATGGCAGTGCCTCCAGATTTTGATGCCATGCCCATAGCTTCTACTCTGCTTCCCGTTGGAGTGGGTGTGTTTGTTATTGTTTATTGCCTACTATGTAGGATTAAGACAGTATGTCTTATTTATAGTACACGTACGTATATCTTCAGTAGAAAATTGTGCGTTCTACACTTTTTTGTAACCCGATAGACACGTATGTCTATGTTTGTCCTCTATATTCCATCAAAAGAAACACAGTGAGAAATACAATATTCCTCGATGACAAAAATAAAATGTTATCGAATTTTACTAGCAGCCGTAACGTATAAACCAAAATTTATGTTTGGAAAGTGGAGCTAAGGTGAGTTAAGGAGGAGAAATAGAGGTGCAGAATGCACTTTACCCAAGTGAAAACTGAAAGGGGGCCAGCCAGTTCAGCCCTTCTGTTGCCTTCGCTGGATCGAACAGAAGGGAGGGAGGCCATGGAGAGCTCACCGCCCACCATCACCGTCCACGTGAAGTTCGCCGGGCGGACCATCCCAGTGGAGGTCTCGCCGGCCGCCTCCACCGCCGAGCTGAAGCGCCTCCTCCAGCCGCTCACCAACGTCCTCCCCCGCGGCCAGAGGCTCATCTGCAAAGGCACCGAATCCCAAACCCTTACCCCCTGAGCGCCAATTTGCTTCTAGTTGTCGATACTTTCTTGTTGCCTGACTCCCTTGTGATTTTAGGCAAAGTTCTCGCGGACGCCGCGAGCCTGAGCTCGTTGCAGTTGGTGGACGGATCCAAGGTCATGCTCATAGCTTCACAGGGTCTCCATCAGGGGGTAAAACACTTAACCTTGATCTCTCCTGATTTGGGCGTTGTTTTGCTGCGTCCATTCGATAACCTTTCATATTGTTAGCAATGGATCGTTTGGGATTGGGTGCAGTCGGTGAGCACGTGCAAAACTTCGATTTGGATCAGTTGAGCTTTTAGGTCTGCTTGAAGAGGAACGAAATTTTAGTATTGTATTGTTAGCAATGGACCGTTTGGGATTGGGTGCAGTCGGTGAGCACGTGCAAAAGTTCGATTTGGATCAGTTGAGCTTTTAGGGCTGCTTGAAGAGGAACGAAATTTTAGTATTCATCGTGCCCATAGGATAACTAGCTTGATTTAACTTCAATTTGATGGCCTTTCTTTTAATGCTTGGAATTTTGTGATGTTTAGGGGAAATGGTGGTAAAGTCGTAGTTCTTGGCTTCCTGCCATGTCCGTATTGCAATGTTAAAACTTTGTAAGGAGTCAAATTTAGAAGCACGACGTACATGTTATCTAGTTTGTTACAGTCAACTTACTTGTTGCACTACTCTCCAACAGGATGGCCCCATCACTAAGAATACAGGCGGTCCGGCTCCAAGTGCAAGAAGAACCTCAAATGTTCAGGAAAGTCAAACACAAAAACCGGAGGCAATTATCAGCAAAAGCCGATCCGAGCGTTGGAAATTAACTGGTGTTATTGCATTGTCTGATTCCAGCTTGAAGGTATCTGATTCCAACTTATTTACATTACTTTACACTAATGCAAAGTATAATATAGCTGTCAGTTGAAGTTTATGAAACTTGCTATCTCTACCTTTCTACCAAAAGTTGATGAAATACCTATATCAATTTTTGATGAAATACAATCACATGGTTTATTATTATCTTTGTATTGACTATTGAGTATAGCCTAGAGTAGTCTTGGACAGAATTCTTGAATGCATCTGTAAATTGCTATTCATGGTTGGTAGACTGACTTGTGGCCTATCCCTTTACTGCGCTAGCCTATTAGGTCTGGCACTGCATAGAAGGCATTTACAGATTCATCACCTAGTGATGAAGCAGGCCTTTTATTCGTTTAATCATCGAGAAATTCATTGATACTATTGTTACCTGAACCATCCATTACTTCTACCCTTTTTGAATTACGATTTTAAAAGTATTTTAACTTTTTCTTATTTATTTTTGAATACACAATTTCCTTTTCATTTGCAGTTTTGGACTTACTTTCTGTGATTGTCTTTTCGAGTAGGCAGTGCCTGAAGAAGTCTGGGATTGTGGCTCCTCCATACGAGTACTAGATGCCAGTAACAACTGTATTGAAGCAATTCCACAGAAAATCGCTGCTCTTAAATCATTAAATGTGATTGTTCTTATCCAGCATGTCGGTTGACGCATTTTCTTCGTTCATAAGGAAATATAGTTGAAAGTTTCATCATTTCATCTTGTAGAAATTGCTCCTAAATGCCAATGGTATAGCTGATGGGAACATCTGCTGGGAAGCTCTATCATGTCTTCAAAGACTAATAGTTTTATCTTTAAACCAAAATCGGTAGGTCTGATTTTTGAAATCCTGTTGTATTGTTCACACTACGAATCTTTGTTATATTGCCCATGGATATAAAAACAACCTTGTATTCTTCTATAATTCCCTTAAATTTATTATATTCCCCATTGTCTCATGTATTTGTGCTGTTTCTCCAATAGCAAAAACCATTCAGCTGTAAACTAATTTTGCTCCTGATTCGTATACATCTTGTTTGACTAACCTGCTGTGACCATTGACCAAGATGTTGACCTAGAAGAAACCAATATTTGGCACAAAATTGAAACACTTAGGTTCATATGTTGAAAGAACAGGAGAGCAATGTATTTTATATCTTAGTTTTTTTTTTCTTGAATCATGTGATGATCGAATCCTTGAGGTGCTGAATTTATCTCAATGGTTAGTCTGGTGCAAATTGTGCTTCTATCTCAAGTTTTCGTGGTTAAATGTACAATTAAAAACTATCCTTTTAGTTTTAGTTGGTAAGTAACCATTACACTCTTGTTCACTCTTCGCTAACATCTACTTATCGAATTTGTCACTTGACCTCCCTCCTGCTATCAAGATGTATGCGCAAGATTACCTGCCTACAGAAAGGGGTTGTTTCATAGTTTTCGTTAGAACAAATACCTCTTTTCCCCGACTTTTGTTGGCAAAACTAAACAAACTGGATTGCTTTATGTCTGACATGCATCTTTGGTATTCAGGATAACAAGATGGTACGATTTCTAACTCTCTACTTTATCTTGCAGATTGGTTACTTTACCTTCCAGTTTGGGCTCATTGACTTTTCTACGTGAACTTCGTATTGCAAATAACATGCTTGATAACTTACCTGTTGAAATAGGATTGCTGAAGCAGCTCGAGATTCTGATAGCAAGTAATAATAGGTAGTGTGCTAGAACTCACCAGTTGCTGGACTGCATTACCTCATTGATGTTATCTCATGTTTTCATATTTGTACTTATGTTATGCCTGCTTACTACTAAATTGATGTTGTATTTGAAATTGAGAAATAATACAAGGTTACCGACAAGAGAGATGACCTGTATGCTAATCTTGTATAGAATTAAAAGGACCTTTTTTTCGTGTGGCAACACCAATCAAACGACGTGTTGACCTTCACTCTTGTACGATGACAGTTTCTTTTGTTTTTTTTGGGGGGGGGGGGGGGGGTGCTGAATTTACCATGAGCCGAGTGCCCTTTGACTTCTGGTGATCTCATGGTCTAAATCTTCGATCACAATTTTTAGCTTTTGGTATATTTTCATAATTATTTTGACACTTGCAGGCTTGCAACTTGTGTTTCTATGACAGCAAAACTTTAGAGAGAGAACATTCTATTGTGCCCAGAAAATAGGGCTTTTATTATAACTTCTAATGGGAATTACATTAGTATTGCTTGGTCTGAGAATTAAAAGGTATCCTGATCTTTAACATATTGACACGACTTCCACTTGTTGGCAGGATAACTTCATTGCCTTCATCTATAGGAGATTGTGAATCTCTCACTGAGGTGTGCGCTTTCTCTCCCTTTTCTCTCAGTTCTGCTTTCTATATTCTTTTAGGGCACTACGTATTGAACACTTAAATCTTTGAGCTTGCATTTGGCAATCTAATTCACCAAAATTTTGAATTCATCAGGTTGACTTGTCATCAAATCTTTTAGCTGTACTGCCAGAGGCTTTTGGAAACCTTCACAATCTCAAGGTATGTGCCTTTTAGCGACATGGAAAGATTCACTCCTAATCGAAGACTAGATATGCATGTTTACTACTAAAATGATAACTCATCCCTAAATTAAATAAAGTGGTTAAGGGGCTCAGTAACCTTGAGTTGATGTTATTACAAGTGTCTTGTGGTTGAAGTCTTGAAGATGATACCACAACATACTCAATTTCCAATTTTGATGTTCAAAATGCTGCTGCATAACCTATGAATATTTCATATTTATTCTTGTGTAACAGCAACGCCGCAAAAAGTGCGAGCTGTTAGTACTGCGAAAAGTTCCTTCATGCAATTTTGTGGTCTCATGTTGGCTGAGACGCTCAGTATTGAAATTAAATTTTCTTTGTTTCTCAGCATATGATACACCAAACTTTGGTTTATGACTTGAGAAAATCATGAAGGTTCAAGCTCTGTTTGTTAGATACAATTACCGCATGTCTGCATCACATCTGCATCAAACTAGAGCATGAACTGGTTTAATTTTACTTGGTCAAGACTTGCTACCCTGCTGCTTGTGGTTTTTATATTATATATGTCAAACAGATGGTTATTTGTGCCCCTCTTGTGTTATATATTTGTTTTCTTTCTTTCTTTTGTCTTGCATGCGGCTAATCATTGGTTACATTTATCCTGAAGAGAGAAGTTTGTAATGTTGTTTGCAATTACTTTCTTCCAACAGGCTTTACATCTAAAGAACAATGGTCTGACATCCCTACCTTCGACTTTATTCAAAAAGTGCTGGCGGCTTACTACACTTGATCTCCATGGCACTGAAATCACAAATGATATTCTTCGGCAGGTATAAGTCCCTAAAAGGCTAAAACCTTCACACTTCGGTGTTTAGTTTGCTATTAGCATCACTCTAGTGAAATTAAGATAGCCACCACTACATGATACATCATGGTTGTTACAGCGTTGCCTTTAGTTTGCTATTAGCATCACTCTAGTGAAAGTAAGATAGCTAACTACATGATACATCATGGTTGTTACGGCGTCACCTAGGCGATGCCTAGTCGTCGCGACAGAGTTGGGTGGACGCCATGGACATTCGCCGCAACTTAGGGGGGAGGCGGCTGTGGGGAGGGGAGGAGGCACCTAGGAGGGGAGGAGACGGCGGGGAGGGAAGGCGCCGGGGGGAGGCGGCAACAGGGAGGGGGGAGGCACCGGGGAGAGGAGGCGGCGGGCGGGGGGAGAAGGCGCCAGGGAGGGGAGGCGGCGGCAATGAGAGGAGGCAGCGGACGGCGGAACGGGGGAGGCGGCGACAGGGAGAGGAGTCGCCGCGGGAGAGACGGGACTACGGGAGAGAGAGGAGGTCGGGAGAGGCTTCGCGTATGGCTTTTAGATGGGGGAGAGAGAGGTTACCGTATGCATGTACAGGCTACAGCGTGGCATTCACCATGGCGTCGCCTAGGCGTCCTGGCGCCTCTTAGGTGCCGTGGTCGTTAGTTACACCGTGACAACCATGTGATACATACATTTAGAGTAGGAAAGCCTACTTTTTGTTTCTGTAACCAGTCTCTTATTGTTTTATATAGCTGGTTTCACTTCGGGACACAGAAGTAGTTGCCAAGTTCCAACTTTTCATGTTATGATTATCGTTATGCTTATACCCCCACCATGTGATAAATACTCTATTTGCTCTTCATCCAGTCATATGTAGTACGTTCATATAGCTGATGAACTTCTTTACATCGTTATTGCCTGGTTGGTCTTGGCTCTGATGGAGACATTTTGCAGTGCTAATGTCATTTTACTTATTTTTTTTTCCAAACAGGTGGAGGGATGGGACGAATTCGACGAACGTCGGCGGCAGAAACATCAGAAGCAGCTGGACTTCCGGGTGGGATCATCCGGCGTGTTCGATGAAGGTGCGGATGATGATAACAGGCGCGCATAAATCTCTTGCTATAGGCAAAGATTGTGTGCACTGCCGCTGACATTGTCCGAGAATAATTGAATAATTGCACAATCGAGCACAAGTTATGAGATGATGTTACTACTCACGTTCTGGATGTGCGTTTGTATTCCCCTTTGGATGAGCTTTAAGAGCATCAAGCGATGGAAAAACTTTATTACTCACTAGATAAAAGTTCTTGAGAAGATGGAAAAACTTTATTACTCACTAGATAAAAGTTCTTGAGAAAGTACACATGGTACAGAAACTTTAAGATAGCGTCAAACCGGACTCGACCAAATAGAAATTTGTCCTAAGCTTATTTATTATTTTTTTGCACCAAGGCTGGCACACAAACTTATTTTTTTTATATACTTAAACATATCAGGAGACACATCACATGGCAGATCGCACCACTCAAATCCAACAGCTCGCGCGCTCACGCGAACCCGCCATTGACCCTGATGACCTGCCCATTCACCCACGCCGCCGCGTCGCTGGCCAGGAACGCCACCACCGGCGCGACGTCCGTCGTCTCGGCGATGCGTCCCATCGACTGCTCCTCCACCCTCCGCAGGAACGCCTCGTCCTTCCCGGCCATGAACAGCTCCGTGCGCACGGGCCCCGGCGCCACCACGTTGGCTGTGACCCCCTTGGCCGCCACCTCCTTGGCCAGGATCCTCGTCATCGCCTCCACCGCGCCGTTGGTCGCCGTGTACGCCGCGTACCCCGGCAGGAGCGTGCCCATGATGGACGACGAGAACGTCACGATGCGGCCGCCGCTGTTGGGCGGGACGCGGTTCGCCGCCTCGCGGCACACCAGGAACGTCCCGCGCACGTTCACCGCGAACATGGCGTCGAAGTCCTCCACGGCGGTGTCGGCGAGCGCGGGGTACTTGGCGTCCAGGAGCCCCGCGCAGGCGACCACGATGTGCGGCGGAGAACCGAAGGCCTCCTCGGCGCGGTCGAAGAGCGCGCGCACGGCGGCCGGGTCGGACACGTCGGCCCGGGCCGCCACGGCGCGGAGGCCGCGCGAGCTGAGCTCCGCGGCGAGCGCGTCGGCCTTGGCGGAGTTGGACGCGTAGTTGATCACGACGCGCGCGCCGAGGGTGGCGAGGTGGGTGGACACCTCGCGGCCGATGCCGCGGGAGCCGCCCGTGACGAGCGCGACGCGGCCGTCGAGTGGGAGCGGCGCGCCCTGAGACGGCGCCCAGTTCCCCGCGTTTGCGGCCGCTGCCATGGCTACGCGAACTATTGCCTTGTTACGTACCCACTTCCGTGCGTGTTCTTGTGTTGTTTGTGCTCGTGTTTTGCTGTGTTGCAACTGCAAAATGGCCATGGAATGGATTATATACTTTTGGGAAAGTAGGTAGTCAGACGATGACATATAGAGTGACATACCGAGTGGATTATATCATTTTGGGAAAACAGGTAGTCAGACGATGACATATAGAGTGACGTACCGAGTGACCACGACGGTCAGTCACACTCCAGGTTAACACGTTACCGTGGTCTTTCTAAGCGATGACATATCTAGCTACGAGAAAGAAAAACTAGACGGTATGTAGTCTGTGAAGGGAGCAACGTGACAGATTGTTGTTTTATGAGGATTTTCACTTTTAAATCGTGAGTTCTCCAAAAATCGAACTCAAATGTGTGGTTAGTGTTAGAAATTGGCCCATTTAATTATGGCCTATTTCCTTAATTTCAAAGCATACATGGTTTAGTACCATATTGCTAAGGCAGGGTGAGGAAGACCGATTTATAAGGTGGAGTCCTCCCCACTCCTTGAATATGGAAAGAGATGGCATGGGGATGGTTCTGTCTAGTCATACACGTGCGCACGCACGCGCGCGCGCGTATTTGCGTATTTTCACGTGAAAATCGTGTGACTTGGCAGACCAAGTTCATCTTTATTTTTTGCTAAACTCTGCACCACTCTCTCTCTCTGTTTGAATGAGATTCAAACATTTGAATTTGAGGCTTTACTGGGGTTTTGATGATAGACAATTACTAGTGGATAAATGGCTGGTGAATGTGTCAATTACCAGTGGGTAATGGTTGTTTTAATCATGTCAGTTATCAGTCTGTCTATATATGCCTGGAGACATCCAGAGTGTAAAGGAGAATCCTACTGCCTCCATTTTTTCCTACTCTGCGATTTTGTGCTCGAGTACTGTGCTGTCTGAACCTCGTCGACCTTTCTTCCCGGCGTTCACCTGGAAGGAGGGAGAGCGGCTATCTCCGAACCATTGCCGCAGAGAGTACCTGCACGGGGGTGGCAATAAGGTTTCTGGGCAGCGCATCTGCGCGACCGCTCACTGCACTGCGTCATCTACGTTCTGCACTGCGTCAAGCCTGTGCGGCTTCCTGTTCTTCATCAGGCTAACAAGTAAGTCGTTCGCGCGCACGTTCGACTTGGTTACTATATTCTTTCTTGAGTATATTCTGAAGTATGATGAGTAGTCTGCTGTTAGTTGTGAGTTTTGCGTCATTAGTTTATTATTTTTGTCTCCTAATAAAACTTAGAATTAAAATATTGCCCTCACTTGTAACAGTTAGTTGATGATTTGTCACTAAAGTTGTAGTTTTGTGAAATTTAGGCCACATAAAACTATGAACATGATAAGCAGATCGGCTATGCAGCGAGCCCAAACAAATCCTGTTAATCGCATGGCGATTGTGCCTCTACTTGTGGGCCCAGGGTCCAATGTAGCAGAGTTGCTGTTTTTGTGAAAATTTTTGGTCTTACATAACATCCCAAATTCTAGAGAATTCAAAAATAGGTAATTTTTTTACAAAATTGCTTGCATCTTATTTCCTTGGCTTCTGATTGAAGTTCCTTTGGAAAAATGGCTTGTTAATGCAAATTTTTGAAAAAGAAATGTACAATGGAAGAAATTCAATTTGAATTCAAAATAGAATATGAAAAGTTGATACATAACGTGGCATTGGAGAATTCACAGTAGGAACCATTTGAAAAACTCAAAAATAAGTTCATGGTGCTAGAAATAAATTTTGAACATTTTTGAACATGTTTCTCAAATTTCCCAAAAAATAGTGACTTTCAAATGAAACAGTTACCTTTACAAAATTTTCAAGAAAACTTTAAGCCAGATAAAATTTTGGAAAATTACACGATACTCTGAATTGTGTCAAGAGCCTCCAGAAAAAATTTCATAAGTTTCAAAGCACATTTGTTATGTATAAAAATTTCTCAATCCCCTCAGCCGAGCAAATATGCTTTCTTCACTTATCCTTTCCACTTCCTCTTTTGCGAAAGTGTATTTCTGAAGTTACACTTATTCTCTGTCCGTTAAATCCCCTCGCTGATGAGTGGGACCAGACCCCATCCATTAGGACATCGCTCCTTGTCTCGCTAACACGGGCCTGAACGTTAGTGGTCTTCACCCACCTCGCACCTGCGCTAGCTCCGCCATGGCAGTGTCACCAGATTTTGATGCCACACTCACAGCTTCGGCCCTACTTCCCACACCTACCCGTCACATCGTCGCACCTAGTACCCATCACATCGTCGCACCTAGTCCCTACCCTTGTCTTCTTCTGCACATCGTGCTTCGTAGAGAAGAATTCGAATGCTCTCTCCGCCATGTTCACGAGAACTCGTGAGCCAATCTTGGCCATCTCGTGCCTACGAAACCCTCTTGACCGTGTTACCGTCTTCCCCCATCTCACCCTCACTTCATTTTCACAAGAAGCTGAGCTTCTAGCTCTTTATTTCGCCAGGAACATGTGTGTCTTCCTCAACACTGGCAAGCATTTCCGCCACAGCCTTCGCAGTGGTACCGTCATTCCCAGATCTCTTGTGAACCTCTCGTATTTCTAACCATATCACTTTATGTTCCACATCCAGTAGAGTATTTCCCCTCAACTAATTTTGTGATTCGTGCAGATGTTCATTGCATTTGAGCCGTCTTCCTTGGGTCTAGCCAAAACTGCCATCGACAATGCCGTTGCCTCTCCAATGAGACCTAGCCCGATTCCTCTCTCTCTCTCTCTCTCTCTCTCTCAGAGAATCATTCATCATCCCTTGAGCTAATGGAACCCTCATCTGTAGCTCACCCTTGCTGTGGAGCTTCTTCACCATGAGCACCTCTCTAGGCTTCTCACCGCCTGCCCGCTTCGGTGCCTCTCCATCATCACCAACCCCCTCGATAGACTCTTATTAATCCCTAGATGCTCGCACGCTAATTAGATATGGGAATACCCTATCGTTGCCTAGCTCTTGTTGTAGCCCCGCCTAGCACCGCCACTCCTCTTCGCCGCCAGCCTAACTCCGGTGAGCTCAAGCCTTGGCGCCACCACCAAAAGGATTATCATGACCTCCTCTGTCTATTTTCGAGGTCGCCTATGCCCCTCCACCGCTCTCTCGCCACCGACAAGCTTGACAACAAGCTCTGCCATGCCACACCTTCACTCTGCTTCTCCTCTCTCTAGCAGTGGATCCTACCTATTAGAAAGGTTAATAAGCACTAATGTCATATTCAAAAACTAATGCATGTATCCCGAGTTAATTAGTTAATTGAAATTATAATTAAAACCAGGTTTAACATCTGAAAGTATGATATGTAGGACCCACATGCAGGTGTTATAATTAAACATGAGAGTATGATATGTAGGACTCACATGTAAGAGAGGCAATTAGCACTAATAATAGTTTGCACCTAATGAGTATGACAAGTGGGTCCAGTTAAAATCAATTAAGGAATTTTAATTAAACTAAAACTAAAATATGAGCCACTGACATATGGGACCCACTCGGTAAATTAATAAATAAAATGTGGTTTAAACCATGTGAGACTGACATGCATGTCTCATATGTAAGAAATTTCAGAAAAAATAAATAAAATGAGAAAAGCCGCTTTTAGTTATGTGAAAGTTTGTTTTCTCTGTAGGAAAGCGTATTCTCGGAGAACATATGTGGAAGTTCCTTTTCTCTATTAGAAAGCGTATTTCTGAGAAGTACACCTTCGACATCATTGCTTTTATTTTTTTCGGATTTATAAACCTAAGAAAATTCAAATAGTCATAACTTTTGCATATGAATTCCAAATTAAATGATTTTTATCTCTAAATTTTTCTAAAATTATTCTATATCTAAATATGCAAAAATTTAAATTTGATCTCTATTTAAATTTATTTGGCTCTTATTTATATTTATTTGGATTTTATTGAATAGGTACAGTCGCGTTGAAAAACTACAAAAGCACTTCCGAGCAATTCTCTAAGCAACAACAGCAAGGCAAGCACCCTATTTGATTATGTTAATTCTAATATTTTAATTATTATATATTATTTACAAAATCTATTATGCATGCATATATATTTCACTAAAATCGCTATATTGTGGGTAATAGTAGTTATATCCACTTGTATGCATTGAACCTACTTGTATTTTGGTAGGCTGAAGTAGTAAGGGCATTCCAAAAAGGTTTGCTCATAGGGGCTCCCTTCACTGAGATGTTGGGACCAAAGTTTACTAATGCAACAATGAATGCTCATTGGGGGGAAGGACACACCTAAGTGAGGGTTTGTTATTCATTGGATTGGTGCAAAATTATTACTAGATGATATAAAGGCTTTATGACAATAAGTTTCGTCACACGCTCAAGGAAGCATGTAATTGCCGATAGTATATTTGATTATCTCATGTGGGTAATGTTGTACAATCTCTCGATAGCGTTAAAACTTTTTAAATAACTACGCTCATGGTCATGAGCATGTTTGGATGCAATCACAATAGGTCTAGCTTTTATTTTTACAAAATGGTTTCGTTGAAAATGATGAGACGGTATGTATGTGTCGCATGTACCATGCCCATGGTTAGGATTTAATCGATGATCGCAACCAAGTAGGGCTATGAGTTGCTGCAATTTACTATTATTAAAGTTATATAAATATTACTTCATTACATGTCAATTGCTCTTTACAATTCTGTTGTAAATTACTACTTATCGATATTACAAATGCAAACTTGCTTCATGTTAAAAATAACCTATAGCATATAGCCTTATTTATTATTAACCTTGCATTTATTTATATATTGTGATACACTACAAGTCTTACTGAGCACACAATGTAATCAATCTTGCTTCAATTGTTGTTCTGAGAATAAGAAAGAAGTTATGCCCGATGACACGTATTTTGCTCCCGGTACTGGGAATATGATGATAGGTCATTCTAGGGCCTAATCTTTGTCAGTTGCCTGTGGAGCTATGGTAACATACAATTGGACTTTTTTGTTTATTTACTTGTCTTCCACTGCGATTTACTCTTAATACTTATATATAATTGGCCAGTCGGCCCTATGTTGTAAATGTTATATACATCGCTTATGTATGTATCATTTTTGTTGTAAATTAATTATATGTGTTATGTATAGATATGATTTCAATGTTGTGAATGTGTGTACTAGCTACTGATCATGGGATTAGTACATAACACATATAAAGTTTTCAGGATTTCAACGCCTGGGGCCCCACACTTAAATCTGCAGCTCTCTAAAATTCAAACTCAAATGTATAGCTATTTAATATTTTTGCCATTAAAGTTGTAGTTTTAGGAAATCTACCCTATTTTCTATGTTTATAGACGCTTCAAATAACCGAGAAATTATGTACGACTGGCTGCAAGTGCAGCACCATGTAATCAAACCTCTCAAGCACATACCATAGTTCTTGCGGCACTAAGTGCATGGAAAGAGAAACAGTAAATTAGGAAAACCACATGTTTTTGTCGTTATTACATAAAACACCGTGTATCCTATCTTATGGCATAACCAGAATTTTATGGTCATATGAATGAGCAATTTCTCACTCTTGTCAAGGTAGCTTAGTGGGTTTTGGATCAATGTCTGTCATCTGAAGATTATCTCCGTAGCAAGAAATCATCATATCTTGGGGTTATACAACTCCGTTTTATGCGTTGTATTAAGAAAGCATGAGCTGTCTTTAAGCTCTTGCTATTGCTAAGTGAACGCCTAGCCTTTCCACCTTTTCTTCTCTCTCTTTTGCTTTCACTAACTCTGGAGGTTGTCTTTTAAAATTTGTGATATGGAATCTCGTATCTTTTTTTTATAAAATAAATGAGGTATGCTTCTCTTTTATTTTGGCTTTCACTTGAGTGAGTGTTGCAAGTTGCAACTATTTATACCATTTCTGAAGTAGTGAATTGCTTCATTATTGGGGTTGGTGGTGCTGCATCCTTCTTGGATGGTGATTCTTCGAATAGAAAAGGCACTAGAGATATCTGTGGAACTGTGTTGTTTTTCTTAGGGCGGATCAGTTGCACAAACAGAACGGAGTCCTTGTGATTCTTGGATGGTGATGCCCAGTATATGTCTTGCCCCCAAGCCGGCTCACATGAAACGTTGTTGTTTAGTTCTACATGAATTAATATGGTTTAATTAGTTTCAAGATGGACACGCGAGATCTTCCATGATTGGATGGGGATCCCCACAGCATGCTCAACAGAAGAGGTGCCCTTGTGAAACAAAGTTGGAACTTTTCTTTAAAATGTCGGTGTTTGTATTCGTAGACACTTAACCGGCTGGAATTGACATAATATCATTTTTGTTTTCAATAGTTTTCAATAACTGTTGCAGCATGCATGTACCTTCTGTTGTATGTTCCTTCCTGACTTAAAAAATTGCAGAGTAATATTCGAATATTGCAAAGTACCACATTGATAGATTGCATGTAGAACTTGTGATTTTTCAAAATTCTTATTGCTAGTAACGTTTCAGAATTCAGATACTTTCACATCATAGTGTCAGATTTGAGAATGAAGACCATTAGATGGGCAGTACTTATAAAAATTCCAGCATTGGAATAATCTTCTACACCAACTATATATATTACTACCAAGTGTTGGATGCTTGATGCTCGGCTGGTTAATTTGATCTCATGAATGGTGTTTGTTGTACCAAACGTTGTGACGGCTATAGCTTGCGTACTCCCTCAACCAAAATGAAGTCAAGTGGCCATCGGTTAATTAGAGCAGCCCAGCACACCTAACGAGCCTGCCAGGGCAGCTCGGCAGGCCTGTGGGCCATACCGGCTCCAGCACAATCCCCTTGCCTACCGTGCTGCCGAGCTCTGATGAACAAGAGACATGTTGAGCTCAGAGATAGGCCTAGAATTGCAAAAACAGACGGTCATGAGCCAAATTTGAAGGGAAAAAAATACTACAATACCAGACATGCAAACAGTTCTAAAAAATGAATACCAGCGGCAACACCTTGTATTATTGTAGTTTTAAGTTACAAAACATGAAGAATGGTGCGGTGTGGTTTCAAGTTCGAAATTGCAACTATCATCTCAATTCCTTTCCCCCTGGTTCCAAAGAACACAAAACATGGCTATTTATTCAAGTTGAGCTGACCCTCAGCTGGGCTTCGCCCTCTAGTCTCCTAGTTCTAATTCTAATCTCTTTTCTCCTCCTTTTTCCCAACACAACTCTAATACCTACGAGATTCATTGACATCACATCACCTAAATACGGAGTACAATACATAATTACATCCAAACATTCACAGTTTCTTCACTTTGTCATAATAGGTCATGTTGCTCGACATGACATGAGAACCTACGGTTGTTCCATCCCTGTACATATGTATTGTATTGTATGCTGTCAAGACTCAAGTAGAGTAGATGGATGCCAAATGTTGCGAGCCTCACTCGGGCCAATAGACAAGTACTAATTTGGTTAATCCTCGAGCACCGGAACTATTGCGGATGACAATTCAATGTGTGACATACGAACTGCACCGATCAGTCGTTCCGGGAGCTCCTCATATGTATTGCCCTGCCAACAATATTCAGTTAAGCCAATGATTACATGTTGCACCAACGAAATGATTGAAATTTGAAACAAGTACTTTGATGGCCAAAATGCCTACCTGGACAAGAAAAGCCATGTCAACAACTAGTGTCGTGATCACACCACACACAAGCCCCAAGACTCCATTCGCCACTGTAGACGAACCAATGTCCACATCTATCTGCACAGGTCCACCATATTGCACCGTAAAACATGCATTCAGTAAGTCCACGCTCTATTTCTTAGCCAAAAGGAGGGGGGAGTATAAGCCTGAGCAGATTTCTTTTTAGAAACACAGGGCAAACCCTGGTTCCAATTTTCATTATGAAAAAGGAAACCAAAAGAGAGTCACAAAAAAATTCTTGCAATCTTACTTCCAAATAATTTGCACCACGGATATAGGTGATGTCAACTGCTTTGCCTAACAGACAAGGTGTGCTGCCAACACTTTGACGGACAATCCATGAACCCTGAAATTCGAAATGCCTTACTGTCAGGCACAAAGATT
This sequence comes from Dendrocalamus latiflorus, assembly GCA_017311315.1. Taxonomy (NCBI): domain Eukaryota; kingdom Viridiplantae; phylum Streptophyta; class Magnoliopsida; order Poales; family Poaceae; genus Dendrocalamus; species Dendrocalamus latiflorus. The sequence goes on from CM029676.1 coordinate 10,677,850, forward strand.
ATAAACCTCCAGCAACTAATAAGGAGATTGAACTTATCCTTCCCTTCGTCCTACTAAATAGAGCATCTCTTCTTTACTTTTCACATCAACCTCAGAGCATTTCTGAAGAATGGACTGAGAGCACCTTACCTTAGGTACAGATGGGATCAGCTTGAACCTACTATTGCGGAATTCATCATCGCCATCAACAAAGCGTTGCAACAAGGAGTTCGGTATCAATTTCTTCGTAACAAAGTAGAAAACCATACTGTAGTTAGTTGTGCCAGGAACCTGCAATAGCGAACTTACTTATATCAGCAACAAACTACATAGGAAATGCAAGAAGAGTATGCGGTATCATCCAACATTGCTGGCTCACAACAACAGTGTCCAACAATGGTACAAGACATGTCAATCAAGTGCTACAACTGGAAATAAGGAGCACATGGTTGTCACGTCGTAACTGACAACCATGGCACCTAAGAGGTGCCAGGACGCCATGGTGAACGCCATACCCCTGTACATGCATGCGGTCAGTCGGTCACCTCTCTCTCTCTCTCTCCCGTCTAAAGGGCTAAAAGCCATATGCTCCTCTCTCTCCCGTCTCTCCCGCGACGACTCCTCTTCCCCACCGCCGCCTCCTCTCTCCGGTGCCTCCCCCCCCCCCACCCCCCAATCATGGCGAATGTCCATGGTGTCCACTCAGCTCCGCCGCGACGACTAGGCATCGTCGCCTAGGCGACGCCGTGACAACCATGAAGGAGCATAATTATAGGGTATATTTTCGACATGATGTACTGTACAACCAAGAGAAGAAAAAACATATATAACTTCAGCCAAAAGAACAAACAAAATACAGCTTCAACTCGTTTTGTTAAGTAATGTTCATAGGAATACTTACTTGTAGATTTATTGCCAATGCAAAAAGCCCCTTCTCAGCGGCAACCTACAACATAAGCAAAAGGTTACAAAAAAGAAAAGGATCAACCTAGCAGGTGATGGGCTTCACCTCATCAAACATTTTCATGATTAACAACACAAGGCAGTTTTGTTCCATGTATAACCCTGAAACCCAAGCAGAATATAACTCCATCCAAGGCAGCAACGTTTTGTTCTTTATGTGCTAATCAACAAGGATTTGCACTAATAATCACATCAATAATTCAGTTTTACAGACATATGGGTGAGTTATCTTTTTGTACAAATATTAAAAGAGGGTGATATTTATTTCCTTTATTACAAACTAGTTAATAATACCAGGACTCATGAACTCACTTGAACCGCGCAGCCTTTTCTTCTAGCAACATGATCCATTCGTTTCGCATCTTTAAACCAGTCAACAGCAACAAGCTCCATAAGAGGCTTTCCCGCAGGAACCTATGAATAAATAATAAAAATCATAAACCACAGGGCCTACAAAACAGCCAAAATGATTCCACAGCACTGCTAGCAAGATTTATGAGTGTGGTCTACTTCTGGGGAAGATCAAACCTTGCTTTTATCATATATAAAATTCTTGCTTCGCACTCTGAAGTTATTCCCATCGGATATCCTCCAGCAATCACGACTGTTATCACGGTCATCTCGGCGTAAATTTCCAGAAAATCCAGACAAATCAATCTGATCTGAATCCTCCTCATCCAACCCTACAACTAATAAAGACAATAACATGTCATATGTGAACTAGTCTCGTTGTTGTACAAATAATCTCAAGGAAAATGGAATTACAATATACCTGGCTGTTTAACAACTGTATTATGCTCACCAGTTGATGGCTACATAGAAAACATAATCCTATTTAGAAATGTAAGGAGAGAGGCACTAGAAAAACTATAAGCAATTCATCAACCTCTTGCTCAGTTTCAGGTAATTGAAAATCTTCATCTTCATCAGATTCCTCATCGAGCATTGTAGAATGCCTACTTTGATCCATTGGAAGGCTGATTTCCACAGTATTATCCTGTGCTTTTCTGCCTTTCTTAGAAGAAACAGATGGAGCCATGTTGGCCATAGCAGGAATCCTAGGAAGCATTTGACTTTCATCACTTTGCGAAAACCACTCCCTGAGCCCTGACCGCGGTGAAAAAAAGGCATAAGTTAAGTGATAGGGCACAGATCAACTACCCAGAATATTCCAAAACTCATGTTGGAATGAGAAGACTTATGTCACGTGCAGGAATTATGGCCTGCATGATTTATTATTTAGGAATCTATCTATTAGATGTTTGATATCTTATCTATTAGTTAGGCAAGTTATTATTAGATTAGATTATTAGAGATAGAGTTTAAGTGTTAGGGGCATGGTTATTAAGGTGGTGCGGCGAGGCACGGCCTTCACACAATAATATCGCTTATGGCGTGCAGCGTGGCGACGCCATACACATAAGTAGCCGCAACAATATCAGACCTCTGGAGGGCCCAAACAGAAGAAATATAAAGAGAGGACTTTATTGCAATTTCAGAAAATAAGAGGGCTAAATTGCAAAATGTCGAAATCCCCTCATAACCGCCGCCACCCGTTGAGCTCGAAATTCCTTCGCCCCTGCCTCTCTCCCTCTCTCCTTCCCCCATCTCTTGCACCTCCAGCGCTAGTGAGGCCGAGCTAGCTCTCCGACGGCCACTCCTTCCTGCCGCCACTCTCCACTGCCCTCAAGCAGTCGCAGAGGAGGCAGCGGAGAAGACTCGTCACCCGGCGAAGCAGGAGGCGGCGCCACGGCGGAGACCAGAGCCGGCGGAGCCACAGAGGAGACCCGATTTGGCGGAGGCAGTGGATCCGACGGTGGCGACAGCGGATTCGGCTGCGGCGACGACGGATCCAGCTACGGTGACGGCAGAGGCAGTGGATCCAGCTGCAGCGACGGCGGATACGGCGCACCTCCATGCCGTCATGGACCTCTGGTCAGCCACGGCGATATGGTGATGAGATATTGCCCATATCTCAACACCTTAATAACCACTTAGGGGCCAAGTCAAGTCAGGATTATTAGAGATAGAGTTTAAGTCTTAGGGGCCATGTCAAATCATCCCTATATAAGGGATATCATATATCCATTATCAATCAAGCAATAAGATGAATTAGCCTCTTAAGTCTCTCTAGTCCCTCTCCCTAATCTAGATCCTATCTATAGGCCCTCTCCTCTTAAGCATTGTTCTACCTTGAGTCATCGCCTTATGAACTAAGGTTCATGACAGCTTAAAAATTGTAGGAATTCTAGTGATTATGGGACATAAGAAGGAAATACACTTGTAGATGATTTGCAAAAAGCAGGTTTTCAAACTGAATAAGGGGCTGGACAAGGTAAAAGGAGAAAATGTTGCTCCAAACAACATCTCCAAAAGACAAGATACTACTAGCGATGTCAGTAAGGTAACATAATTTATAGCAAGAACCATTACTTCATTAACCAGGACAGAAACCTGTAAACTCATCTGACTTCACATGGACTTCCTGCATACTTGCAATGGATCAACTCTAAGCCACTTGCAATGGATCAACTCTAAGCAATTAAAATGACCTAACATAAAAAAAATGTTTGGACACTGCCCAAGCAAGCAGCCTAAGGCCATAAGGTCACATTCTAATCAAATCACCCATCCAGATCAATTGCTCATCCTAAACTATGCACCAGATAGAACAAACATCTTCTCTGATTAGAGATTACTATGTAGGAATTAGGACACAAAATCAATGGGGTATCTTGTAAACGTTGTTCAGAAGGTTATTGCAGATAATTGCAAAACCAAGAGTTGTACCGGCAACACTGTTCAGCATATGAAGGAGGCAATGCTGCTGAAATGAAGGTAAGTAACCAACCCCCCAACCCTTCAAATCTATCTGCATAAGATGCTGTACTTGTGTTCGGATTCTTCCATTACGGGATTTCAGTGGAGAAATATTGAACCCACCACCTAAAATAAATACAAAAGAGAAAAAAGGTTACCTGGTAGCAAAAGTACATTAACATAAATGCAAATGATGACTGTAGTGAATTCATCAGAGAAATTTCATTACTCTCAATGTGTGCCCTCACAAATCCTGGTTGTGGACCACAGTTTGGGTGCTCTCTTGATTGAAACAACACAACTGCAAATGAAAATTACAAAAATACAATCATCAATAAAAATCATGAAAGCAAATGACTACATGTCCATGTGCATACGTAGGGTGCATGCACACATGGCTATATAGGTATATGTGTAAAACCCCAAGAATACCAACCATAACTTCCATCGTCATTACGCCGCCAATATCGTACATAACAAAGATCACGAGGCCAAACAAACCTGGTGAAATATTCATCAAATCCATGTTAAGACTTTAATAATTAAATAAATGGCTGAAATTCACCAAAAGGAGATACGGCTTAATGATGAAATACAATGAGTAATTCTAAAGCTTAAAGGCACAAAATTAGACAATGTCAAGTTGTATTAGCCCATGTTCCCGAGAACTACATTTGAATGAATTTACACCAAGAAATCAACATAATTAACCTAAATACTTATTTGTAGTTACCAGCTGCACAACAAAGTAAAATAGTGAACATCAGCCAAGGATATAAGATAAAATTACATGCTTGTTTGTAAATCACAGATAGAAGGTGTTTCATGGCTTCCAGATTTGCGATGAGTTCACACTGAGCACAAAAGGAAAAGAGAGGAATATTTCCAGCAAAAAGCAAAACATACATTGAGAACCAATCCAGTTGTAGCCTATGATATAGTATCGCAGTGTGGCCATCTACCTCCTCCACTAGACTACCATACTGGAAGCTGCAGTCCCACCTTAAAGAACAAAAATTAAAAAAAAGTAAGAATAATTTTGTAAAAAAAAAAAGGGAATGCATAATTGTGGAGTTGATTTATTAAAAAAAGAAAATGTACTCAAAACGTGTGGTGTCCATGCTCATCACAAGCTGAAATATAGCCTCACAGGATGCCTCAACCACACCAACAGCCTTCATTGCTCTGCTACAGCTTCTTGCCTATGAGAAGTACACAGGCATCAAGCAACAAGCGTATGCAGCCAAAAATATTCAAAGTACCTGTTCATACCTACAACAATCAACAACTTACAAGGTAATCAACATCTTGGAGCTCCTCAAAAATGCGGAGACCTGAAGCCAAATGCAAATTAACACCACATCAAACGAGAAACTCAGTTACAGCAGAGACAGATTAAGGGACCGAAAATGTTCTTGCCATTCTGGCATCTGACAAGGCGCCAGTGTCTTCTAGAGAAAACTTGGTCAGGGCTTCCCTGATTTGATATTCCCATATCGTTTTCACGGGTCCAATCATACAATGATTCTGGAGGACCTATAAACGGCAGGAATAGAACAATTCTTCGTTAAGCACCGGAACAAAAAGCATGTATGGAAGGAACAGACAAACCATGTCCAATGCCATTTCACAGACCATTCCCAATTGTTGTTCTCCGCAGCAATGATCGTTGATTGTCCTCCTCTTCTTCTTCCTCTTCATGACTGTACCTGCCAGAAGAAAATAGTAGAACATCTCATTCTGATAACAGATACTAAAATCCTAACAGGTTATCATTGAGCAAATGAAACAAAGTTACACAAAAGAATCAGTAGATATAACTGTGTGGCGTGTCGAGTATAAACAAACTTAAGAATTCAAATATTTTTTACAACAGTGCTACAAGGAGTTTAAATATTCATTCTCTCTAAGAAGAAAATTACTAAGGCATTTTATATGGTTTCAAGACCATGTTTCCCTTCATTCTTCAACCTCGATAAGATCATACGTTTATAATGTCAGAAACTACTGCAAGAAATAAATAGCAGAGGAGATTAGACATATACTGGACCTAGTTTTTCTCATTCAAGACCAATTTTTTTCCTGATTAAATCACACAGTAGGATCTCAGAAGAGAATACCACATAAACATACCATGAAAGTCCATAATTAAGTTCCTCAACCTGGTAACAAACATTATTTTAAAAAATAATCATCCTGTCGAAGCATGAAGTTCTAGAAATACTAGCTGCCAACTGCCACAAGAAGATAGATGACAGATGTTGAACACTTGTGCATTTTAGTAACTGCCAAAAGAAACATGGTAGTCTGCCACTTACTGACTTTCATGATCAGAGGAAGAAGATTTCCTTCCATTTTCTAAGCCAGCCTTTTGCTGCGATGAGCTAAAGGCTGTATTACCATCAGTTGGCACTACTCCTTGTTGCTGCATTAGTTCAGAAGAATCAATTTAGGTGCATTGGGGCATTATGCAATTAGATAGATTAGTGTCATGTTGTGGGGAAAAAAAGGAACAAAAATTGCCTGTCCTAGATTCATAATCAATTTCATGCACCAGTCTCTAACATGGATGCCAAAATTGTGTGTTTTTTTTAATGTGCTTATTTAGTGCTCCCTTATGGAGCAAAGAAGAGCAGTTGTTACTGAAACCAAGATACAAGTGAGATTTAGGGTGTGCACATGTTGAACCTGATCAATGACCATCTCAATTTTCTCCTTCCAAATTAGAGCCTCTTGGATGTTGAATGCCGCCATCTGGTACAAGTTACATAAAGGCAATTGAAGTCAACACTTCAACTAAACATGGAGAAGAAAGACTTGTAAGCTTATTATTGGTCTGCGTTGAAAATCTCAGCAGATTTGCCTTCCTTCTCTTCCTTTTTTCCCAGTAAAGGAAGTTCCTCCATATGAATAAATCATAAGAGAGTGGCAAATAAAATAGTAAGGGAGTAATCTGGTGGCATTTGTAGAACAATTGGAATAATAGTAGGTTGAGAGCTTATACAGCACCATATGTGCAGTGCAGTACAGGTAAAAAACAATGTGATGATTATGGTTATGGCTATGATGGGAGGAATGAAGGACGGAAGGAAGGCAGAGGCTTGAGTACCGTGATGCGGTGGTGCTTCTCTCTTTTGTTGTAGACGCATAAGACGTAAAGCATCTGTAGGAGAGGAAACGAGAGCAAAGAAAATCAATGGAATGCAATGCAAAGACCGTGCTGAGAGGAAGGAATTAAGAACATGGAAGAGAAGAGATACATACATGGCCATGGTGCATCTTGAGGCCCCTGTCCTCGACCCTGCAGTTACCATCGATGTGGATGGACTTAATGGGGAGCTTGGGCATCTTGTGCTGGGGCTTGCGCTTGTAGTAGGACAGCAGCCGGGTCTCCAGCACGAAGTAGCGCATGTGGATGAAGGACCGCCCAATCTTGCGGCGACCATACCGGACCATCCAACCCTCATAGACCACTGACGACGAAGACGACGACATCCCCCACACCCTCCCAAGAAAGCAATACTGCAGACATAAAGAAGCATTTGCATATGTCAATACTGACATCAGTGAATCGAGATCACCTGAATCACTGATCTTGACCTAGTTCATCATTCACTGTATACACCATTTACTTCACAATATAATAGCATACTCTTTAAGATTACCAAAATTGATCGATACCAATTAATCTGAGCATAATCTACTTCACAGTGTTGCACATTTCAACTAATACGAACAAAATTGGAGTGATCTATGACAAAAATCTGAACATAGCCAAATTGATCTATAGTTCAATCCTCCAACAAGAAATTGATTTTAAACAGGGAACATCCAACATACAATTCGGGGCAAGGAATCTCTACCTTGCAGTCCGGCGGCCGCGGGACGACGGCACGGACGGCCGGGTGCCGGCTTCCTTGGGGATGAGGACGGCGGGGCGGCGCTTGGGGACGAGGACGGCGGGAGGCTGGCTTGACGACGTCAGGGCACGAGTGCTGCAGGAGGCGGCAGAAGCCGGCAGGCGGACGGCGAGGATCCGAGACAGCGGCGGGTGACGCAGAAGGCGGCAGGCCCAGGACAAGACGAACGGCGGGGTCTTCGTGGCGCGGACGGCGAGGACATCCAGATCCAGAGATCTGGGGGCACGGAGGCGACGACGGGGGCCGGGCGGCGGCGGCGCGGCCGGGGTGAGGCACCGAGATGAGGAGAGGGTGGAGAGAGTGGGCAAGTCCAACCCGGAAAAGGGCGGAGAAGCATACGTGCTAGTGCTACGCTGCTCCCGCTTCGTGTAGTTCGACGGGCTTCGGCTTCGGCCGGAAGCCGGTTAAAAAAAAGTAAACCGACGAAAAGCCGAAGCGGCTCCTGTCTCGGTGAGATCGTCGGATTGATGGAGCTACGCAAGACGGGACTAGATGGACTTAACAAGTCGCAAAACCAATCGTTGCCACGCACGCACTCGCAACGCAAAGTGGTAGGATTGCTGGGCTTGGAAACGCATCCTCGCATTACATTGCACGGTGCTACATTAGTCCTATTTTTCCCCAATGGTCATAGATTTTAGCTATAGCTGATAGTTTTTATGTATATTATTCAAGACAGCAGTGGACGTTGAAGACGCAGGCTAGGAGTTGCACACGGCTTTGGGCTCACGAAGCTGTTTGGAGAAACAGTTTCGAGAAACCGCTTTACAACAGCTGTCCTATTTATTTTAGCTTCTAGTGATGCCGAAGCTAAAAACCACAAAAAACAGTGCCTTTGGATCATGGCTATAAACGAGCAAAATTTGAGCGAGCTCAGGTGTCTAGGCTCGAGCTCGATAAAAATTTGAGTCAAGCTCGACTGAGCCCAGATTGTGTTTCGAGATTGGAGTCGGGCTTGAGCTCGGCTTGGTCGAAACTCGCTTTAGCTTGAGCTCAACTCAAATAAACTCGGTAGCAGCATATAGGCAGCGACAGGGGCAACCTCCTGAGTCTTGGGGATGAAGAGGCGGAGGTAGAGCCATCAAGCAAGGAGAGAGGGTCGAGGTGGAGGGCCTTGGCAGCTATGGCGCCTCGAACGACAGAGGGATTGTTGGGGTTACGGGTATACTATACTAGAGTAAATTAAAATTTTTACTCACGTAAACTAGAAAGACATACGAGTAAAAGATTATGGATGGTTGCCACTAGACACGCAGTGCAACGAAAGAAGAATTGAAGTAGCTTGGTTCAACATAGCGCGTGTCAGTGTAGTGAAAGTAATCGATCATTCAATATCTTTGAAAAAGTGATCATTTAAAACTGATCGTCCTCTGGCAGTAGTCAATCTTCACAAGTGTTTGTTTTTTCCTTTGACAGTCCCGATCAGTGTCTCAGTCGCAGTAGTACCTCTACCAAAGTCTACACGTCCAGAGATGGAATGATGTGTGTCGGTGTGATAGTATCAGTGCGTACAACAGGGCCTTTGGAAGGAGGCAACTAGGATTTCGGTGGGTAGTGTTATCTCTCTTTATTCCCATAGCCTAATGCACTCTTTTATATAGAGTTTCTGATCGGATTCTTATCCATCATAAGTAATCGTATCTCACATAGAAAAGGCTCCGACCTTATTCAATACGATGAAAGATTGTATTCCGCTCGAAGTCTATCATCCAGACTATTATTGTTCTAACCTATTAAGTGTGGCTCTGTAGATATATGTATACTTGGTTGTAACTCGGAAACATCTTTTCAATCACTGATTGGTAGCGGTCCCTAACAGGATATATTAACCCTCAAATATACACATAGATCAAACTAGACGAATCTTATGTAATATGAACCGCAACTAGGTCTTAGTCACACATAATCAGTTCATACCAGTCCGTATCCCCATACGATCAGTTTGTAGACCAGCTTGTGATATGTCCAACCAGTTCACAACCACTCAGTATACCCACACGACCAGTACATATTTGGTCGGACTAAATGACTTATTTGTGTATTTTCTTTTTTTCCTCACGATATCCGATCGAACTCCAAATGAGAATTGTATCGTCCATGGACTGTTCAATCTTTTTCCAATCTAGTGATGAATAATTTTATGTTGTCAACTCTTCGGCCATTTGTGGCATGATGATGCACTTCCTTTTATCCAATCACATCGAGAAGCCTAAAGATATCTCTCCTATTATGTAAGAGGGGTAAATCCCATATCTGACCAGTCATATTTCTCCATATGTTTTATAGCATGCTTGAAAACTATCTTTATAAGTACCCAGTTACGAAGTAGCATTTGGTAACGTATATGTGTACTATTACACATGTAGAAAACTATACTAATCTCATGTACAAATGATTATATATATCATGATTACTTGAGACAGACACATGACAACATAATAATCTCAACAATGTTTTAAGATGGATCAATTTAACACTATGTTCTCTAACATGTGTTCATATTATAGATTTGATATCTTCATATCCATGATTTGTGAAACATGATCATCAATCAATTCATATGCTGATTTATAAATTATAATTGTCCCCTACATAATGATATAAGAGCAGTGATAATTTACAATAACATCAAAATATGAATAAAAAGCTTTACGAATAAGTCACATATTTGTTGATTAATACGAAAGATATTTATTTAAGGGACATAAAATATATTATTCAAAAGATCATAAACATAGAATTAATATAATCATCTTTATAATTATCTGTAGGATATATCACTAATAGGGATCGGAGGGAAGGACCATTCTCGTAGCTTAGACAACTCCAACATGCTTACCACCAAAATAAAAATCCTCCCTAGTTGAGCAAATGAGTTGGATGAGCATGAGATGGAGGATTTTTCACACAAGAGCATTGTAAGCTACTTTTTTTTTCAAAATTGACATTTGGACGTTCGTTTTTACGTATTTAACCTCCTTCTCGAGCTCGACAACCGACACATATCGCCTGTCGCGCTACAGGAGCTCGGTAGGTACTACGGAGCTAGAGCTCAGTGGCACCTACTAAGCTATGGTTGCTCAGTTGATGAGCCCTAAAAAGCGACAAGTGATTAGCACTAATTAGGTTTGGCACTAATTAAGTATGGTTAACACTAATTAATATATTTTTTAGATAAAGGATATAAAATCCGGCCTCTATATCCACGTGGGATATATGCAGCCAAAGGTTACATGAGCACTTAGGCTCAAAGCCTCAAAACTGAGGAGCTTAAAACAACAAAGAAGAGAGCTTAAGGACTAAGAAAAAAGCTAGAAAGACTAAGCTTCAGAACTTCTTCTCCATCCTTGCTTTCAATCAAGTCTCTATCCCTATCCGACTGCGCCATCCAAACTTCGGTCTACTTTGCGTGAATAAGGATCTCCGAGGCGACGCCTCCAAGGAGGCGACTAGGGTCGCCAACACCGCTTGCCTCACTGAGGCAAGGTTTTCACCTGGAGATCAGTATATATGAGGGCTATGGAGTGCCATGACAACACCTCCAGGAAGGAAAATGATTACACTAATTAATATATGATTACACTAATTAAATATGATTAGCACTAATTAACCAAAACACTAATTAAAGAGTGCAGCTGGCCAGTATCTTGCCGAGCTAGGGGAGCCCTAGCTCGGTAGGTATCTATTGGTACCTGCGGAGCTCCCCTAACTCGGTAGGTATCTATCGAGCTTAGTAAGTACAAAGAAGAGGTTAGATTTATATAGTTATACTTATATAAACAGTTCTGAGATGGAGCAATGGGAAAGGGAGTTGGGTAGAAGAAATAGAAAGGGCAGCGAGTGCTGCACAGTGCATACCATACGGGAGACCCACACACATTAAAAATTAATGAAGATTCTCCCTTTGCATGACTCAAATGCAACGCTTTTGGCTTTTGTAGATCGGCCCCTGCGACTTACCGGAGCAACTGCACTAGCTGAGCTAGGTGTGATCTTTTAAGGCCCGTTCTAAACTTCTGATTTTTAAAAATAAAAAACTGATTAAAACATGTTAGTTTTTTAATATAGTTTTTATTTTTTTCTTTGTATTATTCATGAAGATATAATTGTGTCTATTATTTTTCTATTTTTATTTTGTTTTAATTAAATATGTCATAAAAATTAACAACTGCTACAGTACCATTTCAGTTAAAAGTTAAAAACCACAACATTTTAAAATAGGGCCTAATTCGCACTGTGCTATAGTGGCAGATCTAAAACAAAAATAACACGGGGGCCTCATGCTCTATGCTTGTATTTATCGATGTATCCATCAATAATATAGTAGATAGTAATACGCTTTAAATTTCATATCTTTGGACTCGTCATACTCAAGCCAACTGCCATATTGATCAAACCGTGTAGGGTTAAATCTTCTCTTTTTCTTCCTAAACATTGTCTATGGAAATCATATGTGCGAGGTTGGCAAGGCCTATTGTCCAAGTACTTTCTTCTTACCACATCTTTCTGATTGGGGAGGTAGTCGTCTATTCTTTTTCTTTTCTCTGAATCAAACTAAATCTCCTATTCCCAGTTAATTTCTAGACTTTCAGTATTTGTAGCATTTGCACTTGAACTAGGTGCTTTTCATTTTAGAAATAGTTCCATGACTATGGACTACCTGCTATAGGGAGATGACAATTATTGAAAGTTAGAATACATTGAATTAGATATTGAAACACATTGAAAAAAATTCATAATTCAATAGTTGCAAAAATCGAAACAGTGCATTCTAATTTTAAAGCCCTGGCCCACAAATATTTTAAAGACCATATAATTGAAACCCTAAAATTTAAATAAAAAATTTAGTACCTATTTTGGTTGGCTAATTGTTACTTCGTTAGTTATAAAGATCACTGAATATTTGAATTTTGAAAGCAAGGAGTCGGGATGAGACGACGAGTGAACAACCTCACCTATTGCCGTGACCGTCGGCTATACTGTATACAACATACATACACTGAGATTTACTCCATTTGCATTGGCGCGCAGTGAGTTTAACATTGCGAGAAATCTAACCATACCAACCAACGCACATAGGCGTAGGCGAGAAGCGAATGACGTGCTCCCGAAGGATGGCAGCTCCAGCGCTGGGCCCGTCACCACTGCAGACGAAAGGTTACGCGTGGCGTGGCATGTTGGGAACGGGATAAGGTAGGTTAAGTGTCATCTGGACCTAGCGTTAACTATTTGGTTGGCTTGAGGCTAGGGTTGGCTTGGGCCTTGGGCTGATGTTGGCTTAGGGCTGGACCGGCTAGTGGCCTACGCTCGATCGGTTCAAGTAGTCCCTATTATTTTGTTTTCTTTTTATGATCGGTTAATATGCTGTGTCGCGCCAACTTCAACTTACACATATATTTTGAGTGTTTTGCTTTGTTAATGTCCTGCGTAATTTTCTTTTCTTTTCTCTCCCTATTTGTCAACATGTTTAAGCATTTTTTATTTTCGATAGATGTAGTCTTTGACATGTGGGGGTACTAGTTTTTAGCATGTGGGGGCACACACCGTGTAAACTTGGACTCTGAGCAACAAAAATTAAAATTGGCCTAGGGACATGTGCCCCCTCACTGGTGCATGTGCATCCGCCCATGTCGGTTGATATACTGTGTCGCGTCAACTTCAACTTACACATATTTTTTGGAGTGTTTTGCTTTTGTCAATGTCCTGCGCATTTTTCTTTTGTTTTCTCTCCCTGTTTGTCAATGTGTTCAAGCATTTTTTTCTTTTAGATAGATGTAGTCCTTGACATGTGACGCACTAGTTTTGGCATGTGGGAGCACACACTGTGTAAACTTAAAATCTAAGCAACAAAAATTAAAATTGGCCGGGGGCTGTTTCCCACACTGGTGCATATGCATCCACCCATGTTGTGCTACATGCATTCGTGAAGTGGTTCGATGGAAAAAAAGAATGCACATTATTTGTCCATGTACTACAACAACAGTAAACATGATGGGGATTCACGCTATAGTCTTGTAGCATTAGGCCTCTTTTTAAATAGCTTATGACTTCAGAAGTCATAAGCCATTTGGAATATATTGGTTTCTTAACGTGGTAATTTTTTTCTTTTTCCCTTCTTTTTCTCTTGTTTTCCTTTACATTATCTGTGGAAATATAATTGTTTTTTATTTTATCTAATTTTATTTATTTTTAATTGAATATCTCAGGAAAAACTAACAACCACTATAGTACCATTTCAGCTAAAAGCCAAAAGCCACTTCATGTGATCCAAGGTGCGCTTCCGATGTGCTGGGCTAGTGTTAATTTGATTTGTGAAAATGCCCTAAAAGTGATTTTTCCCTTATTTAACCCCCTCATGCTATTTTTCTATCACATTTCCCTTATTTTTTCAACCAAGTGCACATATGAATGCTCTTCATCAACATTGATGTGGTTGCCCAACACCTCACCTCATCTCACAGCACCGCAATAGCTTCGCCCTATCACCAGAACTCGCACGTGCCATCGTTGCTAGCTGGACCCATGACTTATACTATGTCAAGGCAGCAAAAATTGTGGCCAACATCAGCTATCGTTGAGATGCAAGCTCGCTTGTGTTGTTTGGGCAAGATAACGGCAATGTTGAGGAAGAAAGGGAGGTGACACATGCAAATCTGGCGAAGATGCCAGTTGAGGAGCTCGTCATAGCAGAGTTAAGGAAGTTGAGGAAGGATGCGGCATGTTTGTGGTAGGGTTCGGTGAGGGAGTCCACAAGGCGGTCATAGTGGATGCCATTAAGGACGGCATTGCGGGTAACGTTCTTGAGGTGGTTGAGCCATGCCTCGTGTTGATTTCTCTGTCGACGAACTCATACTCTTGTACCCCCAATCTCGATGACTCGAGACACGGCCCCGAATGCACACCCTTGTTTAGCTTTCTGCATCGGCATTCACATGATTGATTGGCTACCATGGACTTCGACAAGCACGGTGACGTTGACAGTGAAGAGGATAAGTGGCACACGACGTGGTTAACACGTGTCAAGAGGAGCCAACTGTTGTGGCGGGAGGCATCAGGAAGAAGGCAGGGAAGATGTCACTGGCACCGATGCCAGGGCAGGAGGAAGCTGAACGGGTGGGGGCATCTCGGCAGTGGCGGTGAGGTGAGGTGTAAGAGGTGGTGAGGTGAAGTGATGGCAACCACATCAGCAATACACAAGCAACAAATGTGCGCTAGCTAGGAAAAATAAAAAAAATGACTCGACGGGACAAAATAAACATGAGAGCTAGTTTTTTGCATGTACAAACTAAACTAAGATGTAGGGGTAAAGTGGAAAATGGGTTACTTATAAGGTTTTTGAGTTCCAAAAGAAAAAGTTGTTCTTAAAAAACATGTTTCACACAGATGCCGTCCTACTTGCCTTTACATAGCTGGATCAACACGAAAGGTCGGGCCAGCCCACGCACACATGCATGAAGAAACCCTTAAAAGATATCTCCTATGATATCATCTCAACTATCTTAAATAAATAAAATTTTATGTAAAAGAGAGAATATGAAGAGAGGTAATGTGCTTCTCTTGTGCAAGAGATAACTTAAACCCACAAACCAACGTAAATAGTAAAAGAGTGTGAGACAAAAAGTTATGATAAAAATAATTAGATAAATAATTTATTGTTGGAAAGATTATCCATACTGTTATTTTTAGATAAAATAGAAAATATAAAGATAATATTAAAGAATAACTGTTGTATATACTCTTAAGTGCGCAGTGGGTAGGCTGTAGGGGAAAAAGATCTTAGGGACAGAGCCTAAAGTCTCCTCTTACGGCCCTACTTAAGAGCTTGCCACGTGGCAACATCACCGATCTCAGGCCCGCTCATTTCGGTTTGAACTTCTGGTTTCTGATTTATTTTACACTATTCATAAATTTCGTCTTTTTCTATACTTTTAGTTTTTTTGAGCTTTTTTGCAGGTTCTTTTTTCTCGTATTTATTTGCATTATACGTGATGGGCTAATATATTTTTTCTATTTTAAAATTTTTTAAATTTAATTATTCTAAATAAGCCTTCGTCAGTTACAATATTTTTTTTAATCAGTTACAATATTTCTTAACCATAAACCACTTAAAAAAACTCTTTTGAGTAAAGCCTCAGAACAAGTCATCTTCAACTCGCTCCTCCAGTCTGGACACAGGCCGCAAGTATATGGTTTGTTCGATGCCGTACTCACTACTCAGTCCTCACTACGACTCTGCGGCCGTCCCCGCCTCCCCGCCGCGTGAGAGTGCACGGCAGCGAGGATGTCTGTGGCGACAGCGGCCTAAGCCGCCACCGAGGCCTCCTCGTGCGGTTCGCATGGCACGACGGCCGCCGGATGACGTCGAGGGCGCGGCGGCGGTTGCCGGTTGGTGCTTCTTGCTAGGGACAGTTGCCGCCTTTGCCCATATCTGGTAGCCGGCTAATCAATCACCGGGGCTATATTTCATTCAATAATGATTGGATTAGACATAAGAAATATGAGACTAAGCACAAGATAGGCAATTAAGAAACCTGCAGATCTGAGACAAGAATTTGCTAGGTGGATTTCTGTGACGACCCGCGTTATTATCAAGGGGTAATAATGCTAATCAATGGATTATTATTCGTTTTAGCCGATAGAACATTGCTCTAACGAATAATAAACCATCAGAGTGTTACAACAGAATAATAATTAGATAAAACACGGTATTACAAGAATATCGCCACGCAGGGCTAAAGTTTATAACAAAACCTTAAAGGCTCGAAGATCCCACTCTTCTCCCAACCTCCGCACGGGATGTCCACCTTGTACCCATTGTAATCCAAGTCCACGGTATTCCATCCAGGCTGAACTGACATACTCCTAAACAAGGGAAAAAAATAGCAAGGGTGAGTACAGAATTACTCAGCAAGCGTTATTAGCAAAATGCACAGGATGCTTATCCTTACACTTTTAGGAATATCAATTCCAATCCTCAGATCTCTTGCTCAATTTTATACTCTTTTTCCTCCTCAATTTCCTTTCCATAACTTATCGAAAATAAGGTTTGTTTGTTTTGAAAGAATTCCAGATTATTAATTTAGAAAACTACTGAACATTCATATGAACAGCAAAAACCACCATAAGTTTCCGTAATTCTCCTTTCCCGGATACATGCATGAATTCATTATTTGTATAGCATTGCGCAAGCTTGTATCACTTTACCCATCACCACTTTGACCCTGGTGGCTTCCTAGATCTCCGCAATTCTTTGATGCGGTGCCCAGACCAGAGTACAGTACGTTTGCATCTATCTCAGTAGATTATATCTCCACACAGTTACTCACAAACGATAGCCTGGAGTGGTGTACCACCCTCACGCAGACCCACCGAAAGCAACATAACTATTGGCTGGGGTGGTTTTTGGCCCTCGCCCAACACCCATCTGCGTAATATATCGCCTTCGCGTACCCCGCTACTGGTCTCGAACCAGTCCTGGTTTCTTGTGATCCGCCTCCCCCACTTCTGGCCTACTTACCAGTTCTGGGTTTTGCGCGACTATGGATGCCCCGCTCCGGTGCTAGTCCAGCTCTTGTGGGTTCCTCCCCTAATTAATACTTACCCATGTGGAGAATATAATACTTTGATAGAGCTACTAGTCTGTACGTCAATACGGGATGTTGGTTGATACGGTTTGGTACGGTCTGTTCACACGGATGAAGTTTGTAATTCCTTATATTCTATTCTTATGCAGAGGTCCCACACCTGCCCTTTTGTCACCTGCCCTGGCAACCTCTACCCACCTTCTTAATTAACTTAGGTGGTCAACTGCTCCATCAGTTGCCATCTATCTCTTTTCTCTTATCTCTTATATCCATTGCTCGATTTAAATACTCTTTATTTCTTTCATGCAGGGTGATACTAGATTAATACAAAAAAACTTGTTTTATGAAATATACTCTGAAGATATGTTCAAAGGAAGGCTTGCCTGCACTTTAACCATGTACTCGGATTCAAGTAGGATCAGGTGAAGTCGTTCCCGTAGCTTGGATTGTTGCCTGCAATTAAATACGTCGGCTACGACTTAATTTACGAGAATATAATAAAA
Source organism: Dendrocalamus latiflorus (assembly GCA_017311315.1). NCBI lineage: Eukaryota > Viridiplantae > Streptophyta > Magnoliopsida > Poales > Poaceae > Dendrocalamus > Dendrocalamus latiflorus. The sequence goes on from CM029676.1 coordinate 10,695,619, forward strand.
TACGAGGTGTCGATGTGCTTGTGCTCCTAAGGTAAGAAGTCACTCCGATCCATTTAACCCAATCGTGGTAATCGAGGTTAATTTCGGTACACTACTCGTCGTTCGATATCATCGCACTAACGTCAGGAGATATGGTTGATCTAGTAGGTATGCCCAGCGTTTTATCAATTCCTAGCAATTTTTCGATTATACGGGATTAACTAAATGCACGTACAAGTATAACAGCTAATATTACTACTAGCCAATCTTCGTGTATACAATATTCACCTTTCTAATTCGTTTTAGATCTCAAGGTTACTCGAATACATTTTCTCATGCTAGTACGCATGACGAGTTAAATTATAAACCCAGAAGAAAATGGTTTTTGATTAACTAATTACTTAATTCCTTAATTAAACTATACTCAGGCGTCCTTATGGGATTCATAAATTTTATTTTAATCATTTGTATATTTTTACGGCTTAACTGCTATTTAAATCACCACGTATCTTTTTAATCGCTACTCGGAATCTTAATTTGACGAGTACTATTTTAACTTAGCGCGTGCTATTCTAATCGTCGTAAACAATTTTAAATCTTCTGATAGCTATGAATTTATTCTAACAATTTAGAATACTTATTAGTGGATTTCTACAGTTTATAATTGGCTACTAAAATTAATTGGGCACTTAAATGCGCAATGGGGATCTCAATGATATTATGATAACTTACTTCGCATGCGTGCAATTTCCGGCCTACGGGCATCATTTAAGTTATTTTCAAGATTCACAAATGTTTACTAGGGAAGTTCTGTAATTTAACGTGATCTAGGTTAATTGGGTATTTAATTATAACCCAGAATAATTTAATTAGCACTGCATCAGTTAAATCGATACACGCTATGCTTTAATCTATATATGACAATTCATTTATTCTAATTATCATAAATACTGATTAATGATTTTCTACTGTTTAGATGGACTTAACCAACTAGTTATTGAAACTCACAACAAAAAGGGCTAAGACTACAGTCCCTTAATTTAATCCATACGCGTACAAGTTTAATCGACGTGTACATTTTAAATCGTCGAACCACAATTAATATTCTAATTGTCCAGAGTAATCAGTGGTGAATTTCTATAATGTAATGCTAGTAACAGCGTCGTTTGAGTATTTAAATATGCCATTGAGTATTTAAATATTCCATGGGATGGTCTAAACGAAGATACACAAATTTTAATATGCCCATGTACATATTTTAATCCATTGACGGCTTGGTTTATTTATAACGATCATGAATATTTATTAATACAATTCCACAAGTTTATACTACCAATAGGATTAATTAGGTATTTAATTAGGAACTCATGATCTAAACGGTAATGTACCAACTCAATCAATACACGCCAACTTTAATCTACTGCCAGTCCTTAATCAAGTTTCAACAGTCAAAATCATTAATTAGTTATATTTTGTAATTTAACGTGATGAGCACAATGCTCTCGAGTAGTTTAATCTACAATCGATTACTTAGTCAAATATTTACGAAGACAGATTCTTATTATGCGCACGCTTCTCCTCTCTCTTCTCTCTCTTCCCTTTTTTCTTTTTCTTTCACCGACGCCTCATCGTCTCCCAAGCTTCCTCTCTCTCTCTCGGCTGTTTCCCTCCTGGATCCAGATCGACCTGGCGTCTCGCTACCTCTGGTCCTCCGACGCCTCGGCTCCTCCGTTCCTTGCGGCACCCCTACTGCCGGCTCCCTCACGTGCCTCCTTTGTCCCCTGGCGCCTCTCTTCTCTTACGCGTTTCTCCCCTCACACTGCCGGTCCCGCTGCGCCGCGCCGCCCTGGCGCCGTCGGCTGTAGCCGTCCTTGCCTTGCCGGTTTACTGTTGCTGGATCCGTGGCCTACGGTCCGGATCTGGCGCCTCCTCCCTCGGATCCAACCCGGTTTGGTTGATTTAATTGCTATTTTGATTCGGTTCTATTTGGTTTGTGCTCACGAGGTGATAGGCATGGAGGTGAGCTGCCCTTGCTAGTCACGGTCGAGCTAGAGCCGCCCGCACGCCGGGGGAGTGCGCGGTGGCGGTTAGGTATGTGGCTACGCCGGTGGTAGTACACCGCCGCCTTCATCTAAGGTAAACCGCGGTCCTGTTTATCCCCTCTACTCTCCTCCTCTACCTCCGGTTGGCATGCTCTGTGTTGGTTCCCTGGTGCTCTAATCGTGCTTGGTGACAACTATTGGTTGTTTACTGTCTCAAGCTATGTCGGATGTACTATTGAGAAATGGATGTTATTTCTATGAGCGATTTGTGGGCTACCTTCGCCGGTCAATGGGTGGGTTGCTCTGGGAAGGAATTGGGGTTGCTTGGGGATATCGCCTTCTTGGTTGTGTGGATGTCGCTTGATGGTGGTGTGGATGTCGCCAGATGGTGACCTCCTCCTACGGTTGACGGTCTTGTGACTTGCGGTATTGCCTCCTACCGTCGTTGTCACCTTGCTCCTGGTCGGCTCGCCTGGCCTTCGCCTTGCGGTCTGGCTTCTTGCTAGTCTCCTACTGCGGCTTGGTGCTTCCTGGGGCTTGTGGTGGCAGTTGCTTTGTGGCCGGATAGTTTGAGGTTTTGGGGGATGAGAACGAGAGACAGTGGTGGCTGGTTCTGCTGTGCTCTTTTTGCTCTCTTCTCTGGTGGCTGCGTGTGATATTTGGCTTGGGCTGTGCGGTGTCTTCTGGAATAAGTGTGCTGTCCTTGGTATTGTGGCCATGCTGGTCCTCCGGTTGTTGTATGGGGTTTAAGAGGGTATTATGGAACTTTGGCTTACCTTGGCTGATTTCTATATCAAATCAGGTTTGTTTGTGCCGGGTGATGACCCTACTGTCGTGAGAGGTGCCGACTGGCCCCCCGGACGGTTAGGCATCTCCGTGAACGGACTTCCCCACCCGAACTTAACCTCTAGGGCTCTGACGGCAATTTCTATCTTCTATCTTCGCTTATTTCTATTCATTCTTTTGTTCAGTCTTTTTCGATATTACAATTACTGGTTCGCTCACAAATGGAATAGCGGTGTGGTGGCAGTTCGAGACAGTTCCTAATGTATGAAATGACCTGAATGTATTCTGGCTTTCTCTTAATATTGATGTATGGATGAAAATGTAAGTTACTCAAATGTAATTTCTATTCTCTCTGTTAATCCATATGCGAACGAATATGCATGAGATGAACTAGGTGTAAATAAAGTTTTGTAATTTCTAATGTTGCAATTGTGTTGCAATTATCTGAGTTTGTGAGGCAGTCATTTGATTAGGACCGATACTTGTAAATTTACAACAATTTGTAATGTCGTTATTAATGTAAAGAGAGTTGTAATATCTTTATTTCAATTAAGCCCGTTTCAGTTGTAGCTCAATGAATGTAATTTAATTTGTTATACAAGGATTGTAATGATTACCCTGTTGTACTACGGACTGTGATATATAATCTAATTGAGTTGCAAGTTTTTACTTATCGTGCAATCAAATTTTATCTCTCTAGTCTTATACCATTTGGTCTTCGCCCGCGTCGATGGAATTACGGTAGTAACGTATTTGTTCATCGTTCGTTGGTTTAAATCTATTCTAACCTATAAAAAGTTTAAATTCCTCCGTATTTTAGATCATTAGTTACATAATTAATCATGTTTAGCATCGTAAGTCGCCGCTTATGGTTAATTAAAGACGTGGGTGGTTACAATTTCTCGCTATGTGCTCGATTGCGAATTAAGAAAAGTGATGTAATTAGGAAGCAGCGAAGCAAAGAGGAGAGCTAGGCATTTTGCAAGTTTCTGCTCTTGGCCGGGAGGAATGAAGGGGGAAAGAGTGGGCTGATGGAGTCGCGCTTGCGCCACCAGTCTTTTGCGTGACCAGTGCGCCCTCGCGCGGAGACGCTGGCAGCGGCGGCGCATTGAGGGTGGCGCAAGACGTACCTTCGATGGAGATTTTTTTAGCTCCGACGGAGATTTCTAAGCGAGCCTGTTACGATCTCGTTGTCTCCTTCCACGACTGCAGGGTTATCAAAAACCGGTTTTGAATTTTTGTTAGGGTCCCGTAGGATCGATAGCTCTGATTTTCAGAAAGTTTTGGTAGTTTTCAGATCAAAAATTTTAACTAAATTTAAACTTTAAATAAAAATTGACTGAAATCGGTGTAAATAGGAAAAATAAAATATTTAAAAGTGATTTATACTCTAACCAGACGTGTCCAATATAATTGATTTTCATCGATTTTAGATGATTTTTTGACCAATTTTGTAACCCCGCGTAAGACAGTGGAAATCTTGCTCTACCAAAATGATTATGGGCCTCCATTAAAAAATGATACTGGGCCATATGTATAACTAATTACGAACTTCTAGGTCAGCACTGCATGTTTGCATTAACTTGAAAAGGCTGTGGTTTATTCTTGTTTTCACTAATATGAGTACTTATATAAATGAATTAAATACTGATAAATTAATTTAAAAAGACTGTTTTAATAAGCTATTTTAAAATAACGATAAAAAACTGTTCTATTTATTTATTTAAGAGAAATTATAAATTAAAAAGAACTCGTCGGAAGTTTACTTGACAGTTATCCAACTGGTAAGGACTCCATGAACGTAGTAACTCCTAACGATCGATGGCACCTCTGTTCACGTTTTCGTCATTGATTGGACCTACTCTAGATGGTCACTATATATATATATATATATATATATATATATATATATATATATATATATATATATATATATATATATATATATATATATATATATATATATATATATATATATATATATATATATATATATATATATATATATATATATATATATATATATATATATATATATATATATATATAGGAAAAATACATTTTACTCCCGGGTGTAATTACACCCGCCTCTAATATACCACCTAAACAAACTTGAAATACTCCTTTATCACTTTAAGTATACTCATATGCTAATTATAAGATACTCCAACGTGAACCACACGAAAAAATTGCAAGGGAATTCATAGTTTTTAGCGTATTTTATAAATACCTTTATATACGTACATAAAAAGGAGTATGTCAAAAAATATGCATACCACCTCTGAAAAAGTGTTCATACCGCCTATATGGTCTTAAATACTCGTATACTACACGTACATACTCTCCGTTACGCGAGATACTACCTATGTTGTGAGATACGACATAAGGTGTAATTATATATATATATATATATATATATATATATATATATATATATATATATATATATATCTTTGTTTCCCCTGAAATAAAAACAAGGTGGTCACTTGGCCAGTTGGTCGCTACGTGTATCTATAAGACTATAACTACGTCCATGAAGACATAATATACGGACAATGTGATGTATCACCTACGATTTAGGAGGCCTACACTTATCAGTGACCACTGCATTAACATACACAGCAGCAAAATTTGGAAAGAACAAGCTACTCTTTTCTATGAAGCAAGCATTAACTACGTCCACTGCTTAACTTGCACTTCATGTCTGCACTACTTGTTTCGTTACTTAATTTATTTCCTTGTTTCTATCCGTTTCTACTCTTTCCTATGAAGCAAGTATCGTGTAACATTTTGGTCCAAAATCTGCTCTACGCCGAGCACACCGTGGAACGGATCCATGTATATATAGCACTATACTTACACTTTTATCTTTGTTTCGTGTAAAATAGTTAACTTGAAGGTGCTACATTTTGACCCAACAAGTATTATATACTGCTATAATTCACTTTAGACAAACAATGCTTGACTATCCCATCACTACAACTTTATATGGGCCATTACATATCACAACTTTTAGAGCTAGAGTATGTTCTTGAAATTATATATTTGCATGATTACTTGCAATAGCATTTTAATTAGCCAATTGACAATCACTACTACAAAAAGCCTAATTGTTGTGGCTACTGGCCAAACAGTAAACTAGGAGAGTAGTGGAGTGGTTGTGGTGGATGAACAATGCTTGTCCCTTTTCCATGTCCAGGGCGCGCGTATATATACATCCATAAAGCATGATTATAATACTACCCTTACAATCGTGCATCCCTACAGGGGCATATATGTCATTACACATATCTCAATGGGTCTTATAACCCCCAAACAGGCTGGATGGGCTCAGGTGGGGGCCATCTCTACTACACTAATACTAGATGCTACATCACAGACGGTTACCCAAAACCGTCAGTATTAAACATAATCACAGACGGTTTTAGTTTAGAGTCCGTCTGTGTTGATGCTAGCACTAAAAACCGTCTGTGAAGATGTAATATCACAGACGGTTTATGGTAAAAACCGTCTGTGAAGTATCACAGACGGTTATTAACAAAAACTGTTTGTGATAGTACCAAAATATCATAGATGGTTTTCTATCTGAATCATTTGTGATACTTTACAGATGTGTTGTATTAAAAATCGTATATGATAATTAAGTCATCACAGACGGTTTTTATTAAAAACTGTCTGTGATAATTCCACTATATTAAATACGCATAGACCCGTCGACCCTCTGTCTTAAATTTCAAATCTAGGCTGCTTCTTTGAGCTGGAGGCGGGGCTTTGAGGCAGCCATTTGGTGAAATGAGACTATTTAGCAAGAGTGATTGTAGATCCATTCATTTCTTGAGTATCTATGGTTAGTAATTTGTTGCTAATTGTGTTATAATTTAGATATAGTTTTTGGTGAAAGAAGAATTGAAGATGGTTTAGATCTAGCTAGCTTGATGTAGAGAGAATATTATTTACATCTAGCATGGTCTAGGGTTTAGGATTTAGTTAATTCATAGTCTATTTGTACTTAATTCAATTTAATTAATTATTTTTGCTACATATAGCTGCTTTAGATCGTATTTATCTAGGGAATTTATTTCTTTTTGAAGATTAACAAAGAACCAACAGGAACAAGCCAACAAACTGGAGGGACAACGACGCTTGGGTGTCACCGCCAAGTTCAGGCCGCATCATCTTCACCACGATATTCATGACTGTGTCTTCACGGTGACCTTCAAGGACTTATTATTTCTTTTCACACTCGGTGCCTCACTCATTTGATGTTGAATTCTGTAAGTGTGTACAATCACGGTCTACGTTAATATAATATTAATAAATGTTATATATAACTCATTGCTTTTGTGTGTGTGTCTATATATATTCACAGTGATTGAAACCAGATTAACGAAATCACCGGTTGGTTTCCTCAATCCACGCTTAGTTGCCATGGATATCATCAATGAGGATGCATTCTTCATCGAGAATTACATGATGAAGGCATTGGTGGCTCAACGTAATAAGGAATTCATACTTATGCCCTACAACCAGCGGTAAGTGCTGCACTAGTGGCTATCCTTGTTGATTTGTACTTTATAAGCAACACGAACTTAAATTTAATAACCATGACGACATACCTATGTTGGTTCCACTGGATTCTAATTGTAATTATACCAAAATGGAACATGATAATATACCTTGAGTCTCTAAAGAAGAACAAAACCAACTACATACTTGTCCAACAATTAATCGACAGGTAAACACATTTCCTTCATAGATAACTCTATTGTAGTCTTTCCTTCCTCCCTAATAACTAAGGCTGAATTTTTGGAATCACGTAGGTCGTTCGTCGCATACGTTGCAGAGGTACGAAAATCTGAGGGAGGGAGCAATGCCCTGCAACACGACCTAATGTTTTTGGTATTCACTAGTACACATTAATCCTATATAATATTTCAGAGTAATGCCTCTCGAACTAATAAATTCTATTTTTACAGTGCCACTAGCAGCCGTCAGGCGACACCTGTGGATTCTATGTTTGGCACAACATGTAACCACTCCTTGATTCTGTGAAGACCAATGATCATCAGGTTTGTCAATCTTGCAATAATTATTTCATAGTTATAAATTTATATATGTATGCCTGATATTGATTTTCGTACCAACAGGTTGCGTCCATCGATATAACTCTGTTGGAACAAGCCAATCTCAAACAAATTCGAGAATAGTGTGCGTACTTCTTGATCTTTAAAGTCATAAAAGAAGATGAGGAGTTCCACAATGTAGAATGAATTTATTGGGACAAGATTGAGCCTAATTATACATGTGTGTATTTGTTCATGGATGTTCTTGTTACTGTGTTGACCTGCTTGTTTCAGAGGGTATGGCTAGCATTTACTGAGGCTTGCCAATAAAAAAGAATAGATTTAGGAATAAAAAAGAATATCATAAATGGTTATTAACTCATAACTGTTTGTGATAGTACACTATCACAGACGGTTTTTAGTAGAAACCGCCTGTGATATATGACTATCACAAATGGTTTCAGACGGTTACGAGTTAATAACCATCTGTGATAGACTGCATTACAGACGGTTTCAAAGCTGTCTATGATGACTTCATGTTATTATTGACCATAAACTTAGACGGCTCACGAAACTGTATCTATGATGTTTTTGAACCGTTTGTGATGATCTTTTTTACAGTAGTGAATACTATCGAAGATATGCATGGATCGATACTAAAAACTCTGTTTCAAATAGTGATGGCTTCCGAGCTTCTAGAAGCTAAAAACCGTTTGGAATATATTATCTTCTTAACATGGCTTTTTTTCTCTTTGTTTGTTTTCCCTTTTATTATCATGGAGATATAACGATATTTTTTATTTTTTTATTTTCTAATTAAATATCTTAGAAAAACTAACAAGCACTGTAATTTCATTTCAGCCGAAAGACACGTTACTTTGAAACAGGACCTAAGGTCTAGAACCCAACATGGATGTCATTAGGGGTGGAAACGGATCGGATACGGTCGAATAGTCTCAAATACGAATACGGATTCATGTTTTTAAAACGGATACGGATACGAATTCGAACATTCTCGAATACGAATACGAATCGAATGTCGTAACGAATACGAATTCGAATCGGATATATGCTTAATTCGGTCGAATACGAATATCCTCCTACAAATATCATAATCGACCGGTTTTTCCGATTAGCGGTTTTAAATTCAAATTTTGACATTTGAAATTGCATCAACAAACAATCATCACAAATATTAATAAATCAAGTTCATATCCTCCACTTAACAAAGCAAGGAACAAATTATTCTCAATGCTTAACAAAGTGAATCAAATAAAAATGAGATTTTTATGACCACATGATCCCAAACTTGGCCTACAAAAAAATGGTATTCCTTTGCGCAAAATTCTTCATTCCCTACTGTTTAAACTATTCTATATGGAAAAACTTACCAGAAAATCTCTGCAAAGAAGTTGAGTTCTTGGTGTCCATAAATATTAAAATCCGGCTGCCATCCATTATATCCTCCAGTAGATTAACCAAACTTATATCAAAGTAATTCATTTCATCATCAAGACATTGTGTTTCCTCCAGTAGATGCATACAAACTAGTCATGGTTATTTACGGATATAGCAGATAAGATATATCTTGTTCTATTCTTGCAAAAGGACATATAACGCTTTGATGACTTACCTATCCTCCAATTGAGATGGATCATCAACATCAACTCTAGATGAAGCCTCACTAATTTCTTGTCGAGTAAGCTTCTCTGTCAAGTACATTTCAGCTATATCCATTTCATCATCCAATAAATGCTCAAGCTCATCCCTCACCTATCAGAAAGTAATATTTTTAACAAGGGTGGAATATATTATGTGAATTCTAGAAGGGAAAGGAGTTCAGAAAAGTGAAGTGAACAAGTTTCTTGAGAGGAAATTACAGAGGTCAAGCATTGCCAATGCCAGCCTTCAGCATCGGCTTCTCAGTCCTGCCACCACCAGCAACCTGCAGGTCCTGCACCAGAGGGGAGCTTGATCCTACAAGAACAGAACAGCATGGGTTCTATAAAAACTTCAGTAAATAACTTCAGGGTATTTAAGTAAACATGTACAGGGAAGAAATTTCAGTAAATAACCTGCAGAATCAAAACATACCATAATCAGATGGACTGTGGATCACAACAACCTTCTAATAAAGTAGAATTACCTGAGGACGTCCTGAATATTGACATCACGATCAAGCTTCTTCAAGTCTTCTTTACAGCCTTTTCAGAATAAAAATGTATTAGCTAGGCCATCCATGAACAACCTCTGAATAATAATGTTCCCTGTCCTGTCTGCTGGACAATGACAAAACAAATAATTAAGAGGATATGAAAACTTTACATTTTAAACAAACAAGTTACAGCATAAGCTTCTAGGATCTTGAAGGAAACATGCTTAACTTGAAGGAAACACAAGAGCATTACAGATCTGAGAGCACAAGCCTCATCCAGCTGCATCTTTAGTAATAGGAAAAGAACAAAATTGAAGGTAAGTTAATTGTTAAATACCTGCATATTATTAGCACAAGAAGCCATACATATCATTATGCAGGTCCTGCGAAGACAAGTACAAATACTAGCCAATGATAAAGCTGCAGCTCCCTTGACTGGTCCTGCAGCAAGATCTGCATCTTCCCTGTTTCATGGAAGAATTTGAGATTTATGTCCATTCTTTTAGTAGAGTGCATGCACAATTGAAGTGTAATTTCTTTCGTTAAGTGATAAAAACTACTACCATTAGAACATATGCTCAAAAACAGGTTTTTACTGAAACTCCAAATCTTTTGGGGCAATTCATCGAACACTTTGCACTCCACACAAACACCTTCATCAAACACTTAGCTCTCATAGTCTCATGGCTATGCCTGAACCGAGAGAGAGAGGTTACCTGCAGCCACGAAGTGAGGGCGTCGGCATGGTGGGACGGGACGGCGGCGTGGTGGTGCTCCCCAACCCCAATTCGTCGGGCTCCCTAGTAGAATCAGGAGAGGTAGGCAGGTAGCCAAGCTGTCCGTGGCAGTAGGGGCCGGTGTTGGCGGTGGCGGCAGCTTTGACGAGACAGACGACGCGCCAAGGATGACGCAGCTGCCGAGGGTGGACCCGAAGTCGGCCTTCCACTTGAGGAGACGCCGTCCTCGATGCCCAGCTCGCCGGTGGGCAGCTCGATGCGGAGGCGGCGCAGCTCCTTGAAGGAGCGGAGGACCTCAGAGGGCGAGTGGTGGGAGACGTCCCCCACGGGCGGGGCAGCGAAGCGCCGGGAGACGGAGGCCGCGGCGGGGGAGACTGGAGAGGATCTTCCCAAGCGCCTGGATGGGCCTGACGATGCCGCCGAGCACGAGACGCGCGATGTGCGTGAGCGCGCCGCGACCCCGCGTGGGGGCCTGCGGGGAGCCGCTGGCCGAGCTGGGGGCCGGGTCGTCGGGTATGACGCAGTCGACGCGGACGGAAGACGGAGTCGACGAGCGGAACGAGTGCGTGGAGTGAGGAATTGAGGGGACAAATGCAGTGACCAGTGAGGCAGTGACTATTGACTCTGTGACTCAGTGAGCCGTGACTCCCGCGCGTCGTGGCTCCCGCCGTCCCGCCTTGGCGCGCGCCTTGGCGCCTTTAGTCCATGTGCCCGCCAAATCGTCAATGCGGCTGCCACCTACTCACCTGTCGTGCTGTGCAGCAGAGCGGCTGTGCGCCCGCGCAACAATTGGCGAGCCGGCGCCCGATGATAATACGAATACGAATGTTCTCGAATACGAATATTTTCGAATACGAATGCGAATACGAATATTCTCGAATACGAATATAAATACGAATATTTTCAAATATGGATACGAATATTGTCGAATACGAATACGAATATTTTCGAATACGAATTTTTGCTTACCACATTCATGTTTTCTCGAATACGAATATCGGATAAAACGAATTATCCGTTACCATTTTCCACCCCTAGATGTCATCACAGGTCTGCAGCAGCATGCGGTACTTGTTTGCTTCCATTACAAATATTGCCTGTATGACACACTTATTTATCCTAATCCCCGTGTGCGATGGACTCGATCTTATGTCAGAAGGCTTGCAGCGGGATCGGTGAACACCGTGGCCGTAGTATCAAGTATCCTCAACCTGACATGCACGAACATCAAGGTCATCGCCGCGTGCGACAATGTCAACTCGTGGATGGTTCGATCAGCCGATGCTCGTGTTGAATTCTTAACGTGCAGGCCGATTCCAACCCATCCGCGTCGTCGTCGTCCTTCACTTTGGCTCGCACGTTCGCTTGGCACCGAAAGCGGCGATCACTTCGATACCGTTGTTAACTTCAAGCAAGTTGTTCACAGTCAAATTAATCCTTAGGAGCAGTACACTACTACTGACCGTGTAATGTACTGCTGAAATCTTCATCACTTCGTGGAGGCTCCCATCCTCACTTGATCTAAATGCCGTTTGTTTGTGCTAAAAAATAATAGTTTATAGCTAAAATTAAACTATATCTAACTGAAATTGTATTATAGTTAAAAGTAGTTTATTGGTATAATTAAATTTTAAAAAATAAAATAAAAAATAGATTAGCACATCACAAACAATACAAACGAATACAAAAAAAAAGAACCGGCAAAAAAACTAAAAAAGACAAAAGGTTAGAAGAAGACGAAATTTATAAATAATAAAAAAATAAGCTAAAAATCAGAAGCTCAAGTCAAAATCAATGAGCCCTAGCTACTTTAATTTCGTGGTTACTTAATCAGAAGATAATTAGATCCAGTCAAGTCTAAGCACAGGTTCATACTCTATAAATGAAGATCTCGAAAGAAGTATGCACATGCTGGTCTAGGCATTACATACGGAGGACTCGTCAGTAAGCATGCATGCAGTATGGCGTGTTTGTTTGGGCTTGGACTTCAAACTTTCGGTTTATTTTTTACTATTTTTAAATTTTGTTTTTTTTCTGATTTTTTTGAGGTTTTTTACCGATTCTTTTTTCCCATATTCGTTTGTATTATACATGCTGGGCTAACTTATTTTTTCTATTTTAATTTTTTAAATTTAATTATACCAAATAAGCCACTATCAGCTACAGTGTAATTTCAGCCGGCTACAGTAAAAATTCAGTTATAAACCACAAAAAATCAGCTCAACCAAACACCTAGTCTTGGCAGTGCAGGTTACCTAGGTAGCTGGCCTAACGTTGGGCTTGCTTTGGCATGCAATTAAGTTTCGAGATTTGACAAACGATGGTGCTGGCGTATATCTTGCCATGTTTTGCATGATATTTTTTTGGGCTTGCGCATTAACCAGCTCTAGTCGATAGCTGATCTCAATCCTCAGATATATCGGATGCTCTCTAAACTCAAGTCCCCTGAATGCCGTCGTGTAGAAAATGCACGGTGTTGTGCTACGGTACTCCGTGCCTTTCGCTTGCAGTTGCAATACCGTTGCACCATTACAAATTGTAGGATGAAGTAATTAGATTTGAAGTCTTTTCATCAGACAGCTAAGCAGAAATCGACACATGATGACATCTTGTTTAGACGGTGAGGATAAATGGCTGACGACATCCCCAACTCTAGGGTATAGCTAAAGCAATCTGCAGGGGATCTCGTTACTTGTCTCGCTTATCCCAATCCCCGTATGCATCGGATTCTTAGGCTGGCACTTGCTACGCCCATTTATACATGTCAAAGTCAATTACAACAACTTCGAGGTCGCCTCTGCAATGTCAACTACTAGAATTGTTCTGTTGGTCAGTGGATGCTTGTTCATGATTTCAAAAACGTGCATGCAGGTAACCCCGGTCGTCGTTTACTGGAGTACACTGTTATCGAACTGGCAATTAACCATTAATTTGTTTGTTTAATTACTAATTATCTCGTGATCTTTTGGTTGTCACCTCCAGTGGCGGACCCGATATCAAAATTAATGGAAGGCTAATAGGACTTGTTCACTGGTTTGCCGCCCTGCGGTAGCCTGCTGCATTACTGATGAGAAATAGAAAAACACTATTGTAACTGTAGTAGGCTATCTTGGAAGCTATGATATACGTCACGTTTTACCGAAAGAGCGCAGTGGCTCCCAGTCCCCGGTGCGCGGGGAGGGGGGGAGGAGAAGACGGCAATTCTTGGACATCTTGTCGAGTGACTGGTCGAAGCGCTCCATGGAGTTCTTCTCGCCAACCTTCTTGAACTGCTCGTTGCAGCACTAGAAGTCCTGCGCCGCCATGCCCATCATGGCGCGGATGGTGATGGCGTTCTTAAACCTGATAGCATGTCAAGCTGTGCCTGTTAGTGATATGCCCTAGAGGCAACATGGAGATATTATATATATCACATACTATGTTTATGCTACATTACTTTGTTCCTTGAAATAGACATTATCATTATTAATCAATGAGTATGTGACTTATTCATGAGACTCTTAATGCTAAAATGTTGCTATTTCTAAATGATCCCTGATCATATATCATATGAGGAACAAATATGATTCAAAGATCAGCATATGTATTGATTGATGATCATGTCTCATGGATCATGGTATGGTGATACCAAATCAATAATATGGACATGTGTTAGTGAAAATATGTTGGATAGACCCACCATGAGACACTGCAGAGATTCCATGTGTCATCAGTTGGTCTCAAGTAGTGTTTATGTAGAATCCTTAGACTTGAGATCATCATGGTTCCCAACATGCGTAGTAGCTTATTTTGGGACTACTAAACACTACTCCGTAACTGGGTAGTCATAAAAGTAGTCTTCGGGTTTGCCATGAAACATGTAGTGGGATATGAATGATCAAGATAGAATTTGCCCCTCCTTATGGGAGAGATATCTCTGGGCCCCTCGATGTAATGGATTATGAAAGTGCATGGCCATGCCAAAGTGATTGAGGAGTCAATCACAAGTTTATAATCCATCACGGAATCGAGAGAGTGATTGAGCTATTGAGAGGATGACACAGGTCTCGCCTTGAGCTCAATCTATATCGTGAGACAAAGGGATTCGTACATGAGAACATTACAGGTTCAGCCAATATGATCTTTGCGTATACTTTGGGGTTAATATGTCTTACTAGAGGCCGCTATTAACAGGGTGACCGGAAAGGCGTTTCCGGGTCGCGACCAAGTATACGTGAACCTGCAGGGTCGCACGCTTAACGGGTTGGAACGCTAATTCGAATATGATTCGGATATGGGATCAATTCGGATAGAGATCCGAATAGACTCCTATTGGGCCTCGGTCCACAAGGCCCAAGTGAGGAGGTCTATATATATATGGAGGCGAGGGGCTGAAGGGGTACGCTCTCCTGAAAACCCTAGCCGCCACCTCCCGAGCCAAACCCTAGCCGCTCACGAGTGCTAGTACACTCGCGATCGGCGTTCCAGCCCCGGACGTGTGGATACCGGTGGAGGCGCTGCTCGTTGCGGCGTTGGTCGGCATCAACAACCTACAGATTGGATCTGCTCGTGGTGTGGTCGGTCGCGTGGAGGAGACGATCTGTTCGGGACGATCGGCTACTTCCACTACTACCTCGACGCGCGTGGTTGCATGGATCGGCTTCTCCAACTCTTCTTCCGCTGCGCTGCGCGTCTAGTGGTAATGATCCATTATCCCTCCTTAAGCATGATGTTCTTGGGTGCGCGGTAGAAAGTTTTTGTTTTCTGCACCCGTAGCCTACGCGCAATCCTTCAGTGCCGAGGTTGTCCTCCATGTCTTGGTTGGTACAGGTTTGTGCACAGGTCCAATGCTGCTTGCGTGTTGGGCATCATCGTCTTGGCCACCTTCGCCACGTGCGCTCACACCGCTGCAATGTGTTTGGTGAACGCATCCACCTACATGTTGAGCACCACCAGCGTGTCCATGGTGGGGTAGTGTGCTGCCTGCTTCCATGCCATGCTGGTGCACGACTGGAGGTATGGGGTGCCCTTGCAGATCTGGGCCACCGCAGCATTGTCGTCCACCTCTACCACAACGTGGGAGCAAGGCACCGTCGCGACGGTGATGGCGAGGAGGAGCAGCCACTACAAGAAATTTGAGCATCAGTGATGATACGTATTTGTCACAAAATCATAGATTTTTGTCATAAAAGCATAATAGTGACGATTTTCTTGCGTCACGTGGATCGTCACAGATTCTGCGTCATAGAATGTTCTTAGTGACGATCATTAGGAAATCGTCATAAAATAGTACACATTTATGACGAATAACAGATCGTCATACAATAATATTTATGACGATTTACTTTATGTCATAAAATATTTTCTGTGACGATACCGTTATCACCAACTGAAAACATTCTATGACAATCGTTTTCGTCATGACATGTGGTCCAGGACGTGTAATTTATGATGAAATTATTCATCATGAATATATTTGCAACGTCACAAAATTTAATCCAGACATACATGAATGACAAAAAAAAATATCATGAACAGTAGCATAATTCTCCAGATAATCACCATAGAATTGTTCCATCAAAGCATATAGAATTAATTGACATTTATCCAATACATGCCATTACAACTATTGGTTCAACACAAAAGTGATCACCATAGACACAGTTCCATCACAAAACCATATTAGCCAAATGTCACTAGCAGTAACAAGTATGTCTTGTCAGAAGGCATATTGCGGTTCTTCACCTTCCTGTGGAGTTTCTTCCATTGCGGTTTCCATGGCATCCTAGCATTGAATAGAGACAATATAAACATGCAAGATAATTCTATGCTTCATTTGTAACATAAACAGATTGCATAATGCTTGAATGTTGAAGACACAGCAAAGAAAAATTTTTGTATACACCTATAATATGTATTCAGCTCATTCTTTAATAAGTAATAACAAAACATTGTGTTGCATGGTTGTAGAAAATGAAAAAAATGAATATGACATACTTAAACAACAATTCAGTTTAGTTTCACATCATAGAGATGCCTATGCTCAAATTTTTGCACCACTTTCACCCCTTTACCAAGCTTTGTGTCATTCAAATAAAATACCTGTGCTGCTTGAGTGGCTAAAATATAAGTGTACCATGACATCAAAAAAGGCAGGTGGGTACATTTTCTCAAGTTTGCAAAGAATTATTGGAATCTCAGCCTTTAGTTTATGCAGAACATCCACCTTAAGAGTCTTTGAACATATTTGCCTAAAAAAGTTTCCTAGCTCACATATGCAGTGGCAGACCCAGGATTTTACCAAAGCGGTCGGATATAGACCGGCCGCTTGTCCTCCGCCGCCTCCCAAATGTCGCCACCGGTGTCGTCCACGTCGGGCCGCCCTGCGGGCAGCTCGTGCAGCCACCGGTGGAGGTCGCCAACTACAGGAGGCAGAAAAGCGCCCAGGTCAAGATTGCCGTCTGTGCATCACGGCATGGCTCAGATGTGCCAAGTCTATTCCACACTTGCTTTTTTGCTAAGGATTTCTACATTGGCACTAGCGATTCAGCCAACACAAGTTTTGCGATCAAATTGCAAATTTGTAAAAGATGATTATATCTTGAGAGAACAGTTTGATACTTGAGATAATGATCGGATAGGAATACATTGCTAGAGCAGTATTGGCAGTAAAATATCAATTTGAAATTACTACTAACAACACAAATTGCAAAGTCACATAGCATAAATCACAATGACATAACAGAGCACAATAACATCTCCACTGATCTCATGCACACATCACTGATCACAAGCACAGTGCATAGACCAATAATTTAACAGTGCAACAATACGCAATTACTGAGCGGTAATTAAGAGCAGCAAAGAGATAAAAGGGAGAAGATCTAGAGATGAACCGAAGAAGGAGAATCTGAGATGAGCAGCATCGGCGGCGCCGTGTGTGGATGAAGTGGTGGCGGCCGGTGCTGCAGTTGAGTCGCCGCCGTCGGTGGAGAGGTTGAAGATGTTGATGAAGTGGCGGCCGTTGAGGAAGAAGCCGGAGAGGTCTCGGTGATGTAGACGCGGCGCCGGCGTGGTTGGTGAAGTCGAGGCCACCGGCGGTGAAGAGGTAGGCGGCGCCGAGGATGCGTCGGGATGGCGGCCCAACATCCCAGCCCAGACGGGGGAGGAGGAGGTTGGCAGCGTCGGCGTCGGAGTCGGGGATCAAACCCTAGATCGCCGCAGTGCAGACGGGGGAGGAGGAGGCAAGCCAGAGAGAGGCGAGGGCATCGGGAGGAGGACGGGGGGCGGCCGGGCGGCAGCCGGCGGGGAGGAGGATGTGGGAGGCGGCTCACCGAGAGGAGGACGGGGGGTGGTGGGCGACCGCGAGGAGGAGGAGGCGGATCTGGGGGTGGAGGAGGAGGCCAGCGGCCGGGTGGGGGCGGAGGAGGCCGGCGGTCGGGTGGGGGGCGGAGGAGGCCGGCGGCCGGGTGGGGGCGGAGGAGGAGGCCTGCGCCGGGTGGAGGCGGAGGCGGAGGCCGGCGGCCGGGTGAGGCGGGTGGAGGAGGAGGAGGCGGGCCGTGCGAGCGGGAGTGCCAGAGGGGGGGGTGGAAGTCGCGGAGAGTTGTCGCGGGGGGGCGGGGGGCGGAGGAGGAGGCCGGCGCCGGGTGGAGGCGGAGGCGGAGGCCGGCGGCCGGGGGGAGACGGAGGCGGAGGCCGGCGGCGGGGTGAGGCGGATGGAGGAGGAGGAGGCGCGCTGTGCGAGCGGGAGTGCCAGAGGGGGGCGGAGTCGCGGAGGGGGCCGGGGTGATATACTCGGTTTCTTATTTCTAGATGGCCCACATGTCAGTTTAGTTCATGGCTACTTTACAATGGCCCCATTCGCCCTAACTTTTTTTTGACAACACTTTTTTCGTCATCCAATAAATCGTCACGAATAATAATTTCTTTTATGACGAATATATACAGTCATCATGGTTTTCTGTATATTCTGTGACAAAAAAAAATTTCGTCACAAAATTAGGCGTCGAAGGTACTGTCCCGCATATTAATGACGAAATCACTTGAATCGTCACGGAATGATAGCTAATCTATGACATTTTCGTTTCTCATCATAACTATATTCGTCACTGATACTCAAATTTCTTGTAGTGAGCGCACGTGGGAGGATCGCCCCATGGATAGGCTAGCTAGCTAGTTTATTAGTTGCTGCTTGGTGGCTTACACTACTACAAAAAGGGCCATCCTGAATGCTTCATCATATACGGTTCAACACAAACTGTCAGTGATAAAGTTACCGTAGATAATTTTACAAGATGGATCGTCTAAGTTAAGTGTTTTGATGAGATTTGAGTTTTGTCTCGAGAGACTTTTAGGTCTAAGAATATAGACTAGTTAGATCAACCCTGGACCTACGGTCAGACCGGCCCCACTGGTCCGATCGGCCTTATGCCTGCGGTCAGACCGGCATAGGGCTAAAGGGTGTTGGTTTTGTTTATCTAGACTCTAGCCTTGTTTTGTAAAATATACTTGGTGCAATCTAAACTTGGTAACTTTCGTAATCACTTAAATGAAGATTTTGAATACCATTCATCTCTCTCTAATTATCAGCATCAGTCCCCCCCTCTCTCTCTCTCTACACCGCAGGATAGAGACAACAGCGCGCGAGAACCTACTTACTAAGCAATAAACAGCATGCCAGTGTAGTTAGTTGCAGTACTATGTACCTAGGCCCTGTGACTTGCACATGATAAATATAATCTAGTGTATTACTACTAGCTAGCATAAACAAGTTGCTTTAATTAGTCTCGGCATATTGCATTGCTTGTCAGCTGAGAGCCTGGTCATACGTGGAGCTTTGTACCATTACTAGCGGATACTTGAGTTCTACACCAACATTTTCTGCTACAAATACTACCATATTGCAGTGTACGTACTTGATCTTTTTAGTTCCCTAGCTTATCCCAATATCGATCCGCATGCATCGGATTCTTACTTCTAGTCTCTGCGTGGTAGAGTTGCCATTTGCTACGTCCATGCATATATATGTTAAAGTCAACCACGAAAACTTCGAGTGCACGGATACAAATAAGCTATGCTAGTACAAATTATAATTTCTATTATGTAAATTAAAAAATCATGTGAGTAAAAGATTATAGATTGTTACT